>JAWWES010000115.1:73572276-73589155 GCA_035583135.1 Lophotriccus pileatus | reverse complement strand
AAAGAAAAGAAAAGAAAAGAAAAGAAAAGAAAAGAAAAGAAAAGAAAAGAAAAGAAAAGAAAAGAAAAGAAAAGACCCACTAATACAATTAATGAAAAAGTATATTAAGTACTAAAAAATATTACAAATACACAACAAATTTATACATGTAAATTATAAAGTGCTAGAATGCTTCTGAATAAAAAATCATGATAATGCTAGCACTTCAAATAAAATTCTATATTTTTAATACATTTAAATTTACTGTATATTAAAATGCACAGTTGCCATAGTCTTTTGGTTTAATTTATTTATAAATAAAGACATAGCCTCTAATTCTGCAAATTTTTCCATATTTATTTAACTTTTTCCAGCCTAAATTAGGCACATAACAAAGCCTCCTAAGCTAGGAATGTAGTTGTCTTGCAAGTGAGAGAAATATTTAGTCAGAGGTGACAACTTCTAGGCAATGAGTATGAACTGTATTTTTATTCTAAAACTACATTTTTCAAAAATTGGCAGTTTATTTCTCATAGTTTTGCAATAATAGGGGCAAAAAAAAGTCCAAATAAGAAAAAAAATACACTAAGGAAAAAGAAATACACTAGAAGTGAAGGTTTTTTTTCAACTTCAACCAGCTGGTGGGCAGTTTATACACAACAGTTTATATACACTTACTAGAAATTGCCATTATGTCTATCAGTAGGCTTGTGAATGTTCTCATTATTGAACTGTCAAATCCTTTAAAAAATTCCATTAAGGTTTTGCTGCAAAGACACCAGTGACAATGAATTCTCCACGTACAATGAAAATTAATGCATTGTTTCAGGAGAAGGCCATTTACTGACAGCATATCTGGATATAATGACCTGTTTCTCTTCTTTTTCACATTAATAGTATTTCCACTAAAAAAAAAAAAAAAGCCCACATTGTTCCAACTGGCAAAAGTAAACCAGTGCCTTTTATAGTAGTGTATTATGTACTGTGGGCAAAAAGGGAAGCACATGTCATCATCATCACCATCATCATCATGGCTGGGCTTCGCGAACGAAGATTTGGGAAGGGCTCTACCCACCCTCGCTACAAGCGCGCTGGTGGCTAAAAAGGCCAGTGCGAGACAGACAAGTCCAGTTGCAAAAGGCACAGCAGAAAGACTCCCCAGGTGATGTCGACAAGACGCTGATGCCTCTTTTGAGAACACGCGCAGGATCACTCTCGAGGAGAAGAGACAGCGTCTTATCGACATCACATGTCAACAGAAATACATATATACACATATATGTAAACACTTATCAACATATATCTCCTTTCCATCTGTGTTCTGTGATTACCAGGACATGGGCTAGCCTTATCCTCAGAGCTGTGCCATACTACAAGCTGAGGAGATGAAAAAAATCCTTCCTTATTGGACAGACCATAATAACATACTGATGTGTGGTACATGGCTACATGGCTTCCAAACCATAGTGGGCATATTAATGAATGGCTCAGATTTAGTTCTAACTTGCCCATTGGTTTCTAACAGTTTAAGCAGATCAGACTTGCTGATTTCTCACCTATTTCATCTTTTCTCATGTCCTTCATCTTGTCTATAGTGAGATTCTTCTCTTCCAACTTGGACAGGACCGATGGCGGTAACACTGAGAACTGCCTCAAAGGACTGACCCAGCCCCACAGCCGCTTGTCAATAACTTTGCTGAGATTCAGTAGTCGATATGTCATTGCAGGCCAACGTTTCCTCAGGGCAATCTCAAAAAGAGCTCGAACAATACGAGCTGCATTCTGGAAAGCGGAAGAAAAAAAAAAGGAAAAAAGTAAAACTGTTGTAATTCTCGCAAGTATTCTTTGTAAAATGAAAAGGATCCCATAGACTCATCTTTGACAAACTGTAACAATAGTTTTTCTTTCCAAACTTCTTTCAAACACTTTTGAAAACTATTTTTTTCCATCACTGTCTAGTGGCAGAACTACCTCATGATTGCCTGTAGAAATTACAAAAAGAAACATGTGCAACCAATTACAGTTGTCGTGTCAGGTCTGCCGCAGCATTTTGATCATGGTTATGCTAACATTACGGAGTTTTGCATTTATTGCATCTCAATCACGTTTGAAACAAATTCACTTACTGTACCCCCATAAAATATAATACACCTGCAAACTCACTTTATATGGAAATTCAACTTCTAGATTTTTTCAGTTATACCTCCATAATAGTATCCCATTTCACACTGAATTTCACAAAATTTGTACAGAAGCTTAACAGTAGTGACTTTTTAAAAAAAAAAAAAAGTTACCATATTCTGAGACTATTGTACAACCAAACTGTATAAATCTGCTTTGGACTTGGAAAACTAATTATTAACATAAGTTTGAATGAGATCAGTCTTATCCTGAAAACCCAAGTTATGATATTCCTTTCATAAACTTTTCAAGCTGTATTATGAAGCTCTGTGTTTTTTTTCTTCCCCTATCGGTATTATGTCTGGACTAGGAATTATGTTCTTGATTCATTGAATAGAATCATTCCCTACTGGCTCTGCTAAGCCAACGGGAATAAAAAATAGAAAATTATTTGGTCGTGATAGGAAGCATATGTTACTAAAGAAGCACATTCCTCTTACTTAGAAAGAATGAATAATTTTCTTAATAGTTGCTATCCAAGTAGAAAAAATTCCCAATTTGTAGCACTGCTTCCACAAATACAATTTATGAAGACCTGAGAAGACAATGTTGTCTCACTAAAAATGTTATAAATGAAACAGACAAATAAAACCAACTGCCTTGAAAGCAAAGATTAAAATAATCATGCTGAAAATCATTTCGCTGTGCTAGTACCACAATTTTTATGATGTGCATAATCAATTCAAAATTTTCTCATTTATACCCATACAGTGTTACAAAATGCAAACATTTCTGTAGAAGGTTATGTTAATATGAAAATGTTGCTGAAGAACATGTATAGTTTTGACTATTTAAATCTCATCTTTAGCAACAACTAAATGCAATTTTCCAACTAATTCTTTCCTAAGCAGTTTTGTAAGGATGAGACAAAATGATTCTGTGAAACTTGTTGCTGACTGTTAAAACAAAACAAAAAAAAAAAAGAGAGACAGACATAGGATGGGCTAAAAGGTCAAACTTTGTAACCAATTTTATTATTGTTGCACACCTTGGATTGTCTACAAGCATTTTGTCACTTTGAATTCTCAGGGATCCAGAATTCTAAACTCTCAAGGAACACCCCTTGCTTTCTAAGATGGTCTCCTGTAGTGTAAGCAAGCAGCTTATGTCATCTTATTAGACCTCTGTGTTGTGTCCACGTAGTAACGAAATGTGCCGTGTAACAATTGGCACATTTGGCTTGATTTGGCATTCAGATGTCAAATCAAGCCAACAAACAAATGTATAGACTGGTATGTAAATCTGCATGATTACATCTAGCAACAAAACTATAATAGTGCATCTTTCTTGTGTAAACCAAGGTATGTGAATCAAACACAAATTATGTTTTCCAGAATGAAGTATAAATGCAGCCAAAACATAAAAATAGATTACAGCAGTTTTTCACATTTAGAAGAAAACGCACAAAGTTAAGAACAAAATTTTTGTGCAATCACAGTTAGATCTACTAAATATGAGGGGTAATAAGAACAAAAAACCAGTCATAATAAACAAAAAAATGCCCTAGTCTTCCAAGGTAGCAAAACTTTTCTACTGAAGTATTATACTAAACATGCTCCGATTTTCATATAAACATGCCTAAAAATGTACAAAAGGATGCAGATCAGGGTCTACTTATATAATTGTAAATGTTTGGGAGAATAAAAACAGTAGAAGACAGCAACAGATACGTAAAAAATACTATTTTTACCTGTGCAACATATGCAGAATCTGAAATAAGTGAGAAGCTGTCCATCTCCCCTCGGCTAATGTATGTTTGAAGGAGGATATTAATTTTTCCATAATTGTTTTCCACACCTCCTGGAGCAGGAAGTTCACAGAAATCATTCAGTAAGGTATCTAGCTCTTCTATTTCTTCTTCTCTTACCTAAAACACAATTATACATTATGAAGAGGCTAAAGCAATTTGATAAAAATTTTTACACTGAAATCAAATTTGCCTTATAACAGTTACATTACTTTTAAATGGAATGTCTAGTTTTAAGGAGGAAAAAAAAAGAAGAAAAAAAGCAGCAAACCCACATCTTCCACAATGTAGCTAATAGACCATAATTGAAACTATCTTAATAGGGACACAATTACATTTTGTTATTCATCACCATCTATTAAGGTTGCCATTGACACACAAAAATTTGATATGCCACAAAAATTGAATCTTCTGACCTTACCATCCTTCATCTGATGAGATTTCATTTTTTATTTGACCAGAGTAAAACCTCTGTCCATCTAGATTAGGGCAATCTTGAATTAACATTAAATGTACTCATTATAGTTACATAGTTAGCATGCGGCATAATAAATTTTTAAACTCAAAACTGTGAAGTACTATGATTCATCATATCAGAATTTTCACTGTTAATAAGATTAAGTCTTAATATGAGTAAAGAAATATTAATATCTATGGTTTGAATAATGCATAACATTTCACATTCTAACTGATGACCCTTACATGGCAAAACTAGCATAAATCTACATATTCTTTGATTTACTGATAGTCTGTTAGTGTGAAACTTATTTAAAGAGGGTAAATGTTTGGTCCCTGCAGGGAATCATCTGAAAGTAATTTTCATTTGGACCTGAATACCTGGCATACAAAAGACCCTAAGACAACTCAGTTAAAATCCCCAACTATCCAGTCACTAGTCCCACGGGAAGGAAAGAGATGAAGTACAAAAACATCATAGATGACTCTAGTGTCAGGGGAATACTATGCTCTGCTTATAACAGCATTTTTGATAATTTTTTTTTTGCTCTTGCACAGAAAAGTACAGGTCAAATCCAGATCTGTATTTCAGCTACTGGTGAGTTACCTATCTCAAAATGCAGAATTTTTAAAGACAGTATTGAGACATGACTCATATTACCAAAAGCCACAATTTGTATCACACAGAGAGGGAAATCCTGAGTTATTCTTATGAAAAACATTTACTAGTTTTTAACACTCAGAGACACACAGCAAATGAATCACAGAAATCTGGAAATGATGGTGCACTGACACCATACCATACAAATCTGAGAAAGCAAACTGGAAAAACTAAATTTTAGTCAAGAAGCATCACTACTAACTTCATTAGAAATACAGAAATGCAACACATTATATTTTACATATGCTTTTCTTTTAAATATTAAATTACGCTAAATTTAGACTATCATAAAAAAAAGCCCTTCTAGCTTGGAAAACGTTCCATGTATGACTGTGAAACCTCACTGCTTATTATCTTCTATAATAGAAGAGATTACAGCAAAATAGAATTTCTCCATTAGATAAAGAGATGGTAATACTCAGACAATGTGTGCAAATATGTAAATATGTAGATGGTGAGGGATTCACACTGCCAGTTCGCAGAGCCGGGTGAAGGAGAGCCAACTCTGATCTGAAAGTTGTATAATTGTGGTAAAATGACAATGAGCCCAAGCTAACAAACCCTGTGGAGTCTGGTTTGTACCTCTATGAGATGGAAGCATCGGCAAATAAGCTCATGCCAGCTTGGAACGTATTGCCTTGTGTTCTACCCACAAAAACGAGGCAAAAAAGGGAGGTGGGAATTGAACTGAGCACGATAGTCCAGTAGTCTTCTAGCCTGGATAAAATCTGTCATGACAATTTTCTAGATTTCAAATTTGAATTTAATTTATGAGAATTTTTCATTCTGCCAATATAATATTGTTCCCTGTATAAAATATATCACAAAGTTAACTTCACTGAGTTCTGCCTCATTCCTGATAAAGCAAATTGTTCAGGGAGACATCTAATAATGCTTTAAACTTCAAACAGAAAAACTATCTCATCCCTGGGCACACTATTCCAATGGACACTTAGCTTCACCTGTTAATAATTGAGGAACTGAAAAGTTCTAAAAAGCATTGGAAAGAAATTCTCAAAGATCCATACTTAGTTACTAAATATGCACTATCATTCAGGCTGAACTATATATGACTTTCAGTTAGAACATATTATGCCTATTTAGAAAACATTTTATAATGGTGCTTAGTATTTAACAAAATTTGTGTCTGTAGACAATATCTATAAAATACTACAGAAGTGTCTAGTTCCAAGACATTCTTTAACTTTACCTTTATCTGTTCAAATTCTTCAGCTTTTGATACTATAGCAAGGATATCACCTTCTGTTTTATGAGCATCAAACAATTCATTGAAAGTCTATTAAAAATAGAAAGAATTGATTTAATACTGAAAATAAAAATACATGTATAGCACATACCAAAGAAACATTAACAGAAATTTAAAAAGGCACATAAAGTTAAAATTTAAGTTATTGGAAGATTGGAGTGATGCAATTTCACCAGGAACAATGTTGAATTGCTGAAAGAAGAACTTTTCAGCAGTTTCAGGAAAATAGTCCCTAGAAACTTGGCCATCCCAAAATCAAGAGACATGCAATGTGGCCACTTAAAAAAAAAATTCTAGAACATATCTGAGTGAATAAATACATGAGACTAATTATATACAGTGACAGTAAGCAATTAAAAATTAGTAATGCTGAGTCTTCAGCTTTTATTCAAGAAAATGACTTACTTGCTATAAAGGAAAGGTTTTAAGATGCATGTGTACATCAAATCAAGTTCTCAATACTACAAAATTTTGTACATGTTTACAACATAATCTGATTACAGTGCCAAAAGTTGTTTAAGGCTGGCAACCTCAGAAGCTTGTCTGTTATCAGACACTATACTTCAGTGTGTTATCATGTACTAATGGTTGCACATACTATGGATATCAAAACGTTCCTTATAATTCTCCTAAAGGAACTGAAAAAGACTACAGAAATTTCAAATCTCACTTCATACCAAGTCTACTTTTTCAATATTGCTTGATATTTAATTTCTTTTTCCTATTTCCTCTCTCCCCATTTCAGCAAATATGATTAGAAAACACGGTGAACAAAATCAGATATTTTTAGATATTACATATTCTGTAATATCTAACAACTGTTTTAGGTATACATTCAAAAAGAAGGAAAAAAAAAACCAGACAGAGAATACCATCTTTTACCTCTATAGTATTGTATTTAATATAGTAGTGGCTGGCAGTTCTGCCTAAATCTGTTGAAGAAAAAAAGCCAGTTCGTTCTTCAAAGCGAATCATGCGGGCTTTGTCCAGTTTTCTGCCGACTTCAATTACCAATTGTTCTCTGTGCTTTTCTAGACCTGGATCCATCTAGATATGAAGCAGACATATGTATTTGCATTTTAAAAAAGTGTTAAATAAATTATTTTATTGAGATAATCCAATCACACAAAGCCAGAAATCAGATAAAAGTAAGGTACAGTTACTGAGTTGAGATTTTCCTGAGATCTCACCAATAACAGTTACATTAACATTATTGACCAAAATCTGTTTGCATGGGAGAAAATGATCAGAATAATATTTCTTTTGCAATGCTTTGAGACTATCAATACAATGTAGACCAATACTACTTACGAAATAGTAGCATGATTATGAAATAAATTTATACTGAAATTTAAGTTATATAATGAAGAATATGTTTTCATTAAAACTTCTTTCAAAAATTTCAGTGTAAATTTCACTTCACAAAAACATGCCACCTTACTGCATCTTCTGTTAATGAAAATAGTTAATGATATACTTTGCCTGGTTAGTTGACAAGAGGATGGCTTTAGTTGTATTCTTAAGCTGTATCCTTAAGTTGTATCCTATAGATTAAACTTCAAATTGAATAGCTTAAATGTTTCCTAGCAAAAAACCTCTAACAACCCCAAGAGCTTTGGATATGTCAGCTGGGATATTCTAACTACTGAGTTACAGACGTACAGTAACATTTGTGTTAAGAGCACACAAGGAGTTTGCTGTGCCCAACGTCATTTCAATTCATATCAAAGTTCAGGAACTTGGACATTTTGTCCAACTAATAATGCTCATTATCTCATTAGTACATAAAACTCCCATCTGAGTGGGACTGCTGTATAATTGTGTGTTTCCACACCTGGAATACTCGCACTGACAGGGATGGGTGAAAAGGGATTCACAGTCATGTTAACTCTCTGGAATGCATGCACCTAAGAAATGGGTCTAATTAGACAAGAAATGATAGTCACCAAATTTGAAAAGACTGAAACTCTATTCTAGTCTGCAGCCACCATTCTTACATCAGGGCTTGTATATAGTTCAGATTTTCTACAGAGTAAGTTATACCTGCCCTCTTGGTAAGCCTGCAACAGAGATATATGACCAAGATGGCAAAAATGAGCAGGCTTTAAGAACTGTTATGCCTTGGCTCGTTCTGGTTTTCACTGGGCCAGGGTTCAGTTTCATTTTTGTGCTGAAGTGCTTCATCTCGTGGTCAGTGAAGCTGCAGACAAACATAGTCATCTCCACAAGCAAGGCTAGTTCCTAATATTCTTTCTTTGCCAGTTACTAGTTCCTAATATTCTTTCTTTGCCAGTTACTCTGAAGCTGTTTCTCCTTAGTTATGGCTTGCCTCAGTTTCAAGTCAAAAGCTAAGATGGCAAAGGTCTAGACAGCTTTTCTCAATAGTTAAGTCATGCATTGAGGTCAGATTTCAGAGCAGAGGTGGTCAAAAAAAGAGTGATCCAGATGCCAGGTGTTTAACATTTATTTCTCAAAACTATTGAGGGGAAAAGAAATAAAAAAAAAATCCAAAACACTCCCTTACTCTTTTGGCAGTCCAAATGACCTGCCAATCTTTTGTCTTTAACAGTAAAGTAACATATTTTACAAATAAAACGTTTTAACTTTAGAAGAAAGGTCACCAACTTGAAAAGGCTGTGAAACAATATTTGAGTCTAGAGAAACCATGGTTAGCAACCTTCTTGTTGAACTTGCATAATTAGAAATCCCACAAAGTAAAAGATGCAATCTAGAACAGCTTTTACTCTTAAAATGAGCCTGGTATGTCCACAGTAAGAAACTGAAAAGGTCTGGAGTATACATATAGAAATTTAAGAATGCCGGATAAAGTACATTACAATTTTTGATAAATGAATTATTATCCACATTGTTTTCTCTAGCTTACTGAGAGAAATGTTGGGCATACACTCCTCTAACTTTTACAAATATTCTAAACATAGGGCTTATGGGGATGAAAAGCTTTGCTTAACTGTTGGAACACCAAAGAGTGGAACCAAAAAGAGGAGAAAATAGACAAAACGGTTTATTTTAAAAATGCAGATACCTTTTCTTTGGAACCCTAGAAGTATAAGAAAATCCTATAATTCATACTACAGGCTTCACTAACAACATTTGCATTTGTTTCACTTTTTCCTTCCACTCTTTGTTTCCTCTTGCTGTTCATCATGAATTTTGGCTATTTTCACAAATCAGTGAAAGGCATTATTGGTACTTCTGTCAAACAACTTGAAAAATGACACATCAAGGCTGTGGACCCACAGTAGTCTACTCCTGGGTGCAGCCCAGAAACGTCCTAGGGACAACACATGGGGTGCTGAATGTGTCGGTGCATGGCAGGTGCACGTGTGCCCTGGTCTCCCTGTGCAGCACAACACACCCTATCATGTGGACAGACCGGAACTTTGGTGCCCTGAAGTAATTACTGGATGTGGTGAGTGGAAGGGGAAAGAAAAATGAGTTTGCATCCTCTCAGCCCCATCAAACAGCTGGGAAGTGTGATCCATGATGGATATATGGATTCCAAATGGATAACACTGGTTGTCAGTCAAAACAGAGATAGAAATTGGCACACTGCAACATTAGTAAAAAACAGTAAAATACTAATTGTGAAAATTCAACACCTATACTTAGAACAGAAGGAATAGAACAGTCTACTTGAGTATATCCTTGGTTATGTCTGCACCTGGCACTATAGCATCCTCACACTATCTATAAAACAGTAGCTTTGAAATTTAAAACTGGTTTATCTAGAAAATAAGGGGATTTGCATTGGTTTTATTCCTACATGAAAGAGTAAAACTTCATATTGATATAATTTGTTACTGCCTTAACACATAAATAAGAATGTTTTGCATTAGCACATCAAATCAAAAGGGGTAGAAAGAAGATTAGTAGCAGAAAATGACAACTGCTGGCAATCTCTACTTTCTCAGCAGCTGAATAAAAACACAGGAGCAAGGGAAGGAGGAGTAACTCTTTTTCACTGTTTTTTAAGTATATAAAAAATATTTCTGTTAATGTTTTATTACTTTTTTCACCAGTTATTACCATCATGGTTATATTTCCTTTAATTTAAAATTTGATGGTGAAAAAAAGAGGAATTTATAGTAATGAGACAACAACATTCATAGCAAATCAATTTTTGTTTTTCATTTATCTGTTACTTTGTGGTCTGTGTTATATACTGTTATATTAACATATGGTAATGTACTATACAGCTTTTTATAGAAAACAGATTTGAGATGACCAGAGGTATAACGGTGTCTGCAGAAGCTTAAACAACAGCCCACCTACTTCTACTGCAGCTTCCACTATCTGAGACAAGAGATATCAAAACACTCTCTCCTGACATTTACCTCTACATGCTAAAAAACTGCTACTCACAATGTCAAGACAAATTGTGAAGTCACAAAAGAGATTCCTGACATGTGAAATAAACTGCAGTTACCATTCAGTTGTAAGTTTGACCATATCCAACTATGTTAACATTAAATGTTTATAAATAGCTGAACAACAACAACAAAAAAAGTAACAATATTTAGAAATCTGTAAACTATTAAACCTTCTAAAAATTACAGATAATGAAATTAAATTGGGGAAAAAACCCTTACGTAACTGTGCTCTAATTCATATCACTGCAAGGAAAACTTCTAAATAAACAAAAAAAAATTCAAAACAAAATAATAAAAAATCTTATCATTAATAAATCCCAAGAAAGAAAATATTGCACAGTTAAAAATGTAATTTTATAGTTTATAAGATGCCGTGTCATGAAGCATTCTAAAACGAAAGCTGACAGGGGTGGGGGAGATCAAGCAACTCAAAAATGCTTTCTATCATTTGTATCTAGCCTACAAAATTGAAACACTGAAAACAGGCTAAGTTACAGTAACTGACTGATAAGAATGAACGGTGTTCTTTGGAGCATAACTTGACCAGCTAAAATGCATTTTTATGTGAACAGAAGGGGCCTCGTAATTCAGTGTAAAAAACACTGTGCCACAGAAAATATCTTCCTTTTTCTAAGCACTTTAAAAGAATTGCTGATGTCAGGTTAAGTAGAAATAGCAAATATTTATCCTCACATCAGGGAAGGATTACAGACCCAGAACAGGTTACAGATTTTTTTAAAAATGCATTTTATACCTGATAAGCTTTGTGACTGATGCCATATACTAATGGATTTGCTCTCATCCGTACATAAAGGTAAGTGTAACTTATCCACTTTACTGCTTCTTCCACATTAGTTACTGTTCCAAGAGCAATCTGGAAGTACGAAAAGAGACAAAATTAAGTTTATATGTTACAGCTGCACATAAGTATTTGGCTGAAAACACATGGAACTGAGAGTAGTAGCACTAGATCAAAGAAGGTGTCAGGATGTTTCCAACTTAAATAATTTTGAAATAATCATAAGACAATAACTTCAATCATTTACACATCTTTATCTTATGAACATTGAATAACATGGTATTCTTTGACATAATATTATAGATACACTAACTATAAATGATCTTTCCTACACCAATGATTTTTAAAATTAAAAGACTATATTGAGCAAGCTTGTTATAAAACAAAAGACAAACAAAAGTAAACAATTCTTTAGTCAATATGGCCAATGTAATTTTAAGAAAAGTACTTCAAAACAAAAACATTACATTTAAAAGATTAACTTCATCATAACAATGTGAAAGCCTTATCTGGTCCAGATCCTGAACAAAATGATACCAAGAATCTTTAGGATTTTAATTCATCATGTCTTCACACCTGGCAATCTCTTTATACATAGTTTCTATAAATAGTTTTCTCTTGAATTTGGCAAATCAAACTTACAGGTACCTGCTATATCTTTTCTTATATGAAAACATAACCAAATTGAACAGATAATATGCACGCATATATACATATATACATATTTATATTTCAAAGCTAAATCAGGTATAAAAACCCCGTTTTTATTACTGACTTTTTTTTTTTTGTGAATTCCATGCTTTTATGACCAAATTATTAACCACATACACTTTTACTTAATAACTTCAGCTCTATTTTGTATTGGCTACACTCATGAGGAACATTTCACCACTTAAATTCAGTTAACCTGATTTTACCAGGAGAATTTAATATTTTCTGCATGTCCCGTGAACAAAACTTTTTTTGGTTGTCACTCATTGTTTAAAACAAGCAAAATTCCCTCTTACCAAAGTTTTGTGATCCATCAGCATGTTTTTAAAGCTATTTTTGTTTTATTGGTGTTTGGATTTCATATAAATATTCCACATGACTTGGCAAAAATTAAAAAAAAAATTCAGCCTATGGAACTAAGTGAATACATATGCCTGTTCAGATTGAAGTATCTAGACCTTACTAACAATATTGAAATTCTTTTTGAAGTAACATACATATCTATTAAAAAATAATAACAAAAACCAAATATGCCTTCAATTAAAATAACTTCAATCCAGCAAAATCCAGTCGTTGTTACTAATGACTAATAGCATGGGGTAACACCAGGTTTTGTTTTACACATTTTTCAAGTGATATATTTTGTTCTTCAAGAGCACAAGGAGGTCGGGGGAAGCCCCATTTCCCATTTTGTTTTCTCAAAGCATGTACTACATAATGCAATGAAGTAGCTACAAAAGCATTCAATTCATCATAGACTACTACAGGTAAAACATTGAACACAGCCCACAGGTTACTATTACTCGACTTGTACCCAGATTATTTCCAATATTTGGCTTCTTTCCATGACGCAAATATCTTTCAGTACTCAATTTGAAATAGTGTAACAACGTAGTCAAATAGTAGCATTTTCAACAATCACTTTCACAATCGTGAAAACTTAATATTCTCATTACTGAGAACAGTGAAGTCTGATGATTAAAAAAAATAAACACCTCACTTTTTTTGCCTCATTTATTCAAATATCTCATTCTATTGCTATTCAATTCCAATTAAATATTTGCATAAGTTAAAAGCAAAACTGAAGGAAAAAAGTGGTTGAGAAATACGATTGAGTTTCAGAAATGGTACTGAAATCTAATACCGCCCTTTCCTTCTTCACCCAACTTTAATGAATAATATGCAGATACAAAAAAACACAGAGCAATTTCTAAATATTTGCTGCCATCTAGTGTTCAAGCAAAGTTCTTATAGACTAAAAATTTATCCTTTGTTAAAACAGTATGAATGATGGAAGTTCCCAGAATTTCCTCAACTATATAATAGGCATTTAGATACAGATGGAATAATCAATGATTAGAAATATTTAATATATTGACATTGTATTGTCTGATTGTACCAGTTGTCATAAAATGCTTTTTATTTTTCACTGTTTAAATACAAATAAATGCACTATATTAATTCAATTCACTGTGTAATTTTAAATGAAAACAATAATCAGCATCACAAAATTTCACCTAATTGTTCCTTGGCTGATGTTGCCATCACTGAGCAATGTACTTAGTAGCATTTTCTGACATTTATTTTCATTAAATATTTTTTTTCCCACAAACGCTATGCCCCACACTTTATCAAGTTGAACGATACTGATTTTCATAAAAGTGTAAATAGATATAAGCCGCATGGCTTTTTGGGGGCAGTTTTTGAAAAATGAAGTTTTTTCTTTCTGATATTTGTATACAGATTAGAAAAAGCACATAAAAATTCTACTGATAATATACTGAATTTATCCTATAATATACTGTCCTTTTAAAATATATATGTCTATTTTATAAATATAACATGGCTGCTATATTTATATAATTGAGTCGGATTACACAAAGAAAAATTTTTATATATGAACCAAGTATGTGTTGTAAACGTAAGGGAGCAAGGAAACTTTTTAACAACCTAATAAGCAATCTTCTGTTTGCTTTGGAAACCAGTGTATTTTGAATTACTATTTCAGCTTCTGAAGTGACTGTGGTCTTATTTCTGTACAGCTTTTGAAATAATTTCTTAATGTTACTAGAATTGTCCTAAGTGGGACAGAATTTCCCGTGCTTTGCTCTATACCCAGATTAGCCATTCAGTCATCCAGCTCCTGAGTGATTTATTTAGGAAGGGCTCTGAAGGAATTCTTTATCTCTTCTGAGAACCCACTCTTTCGAGGCAAAATATAGATTAAGAGGTTTGTCCAAACTAAACAAGTCACCACCTTCTGAATTCCTGCCTTCAGAACAAAATCATAAGCATGTGCAAGTAAAGGCACACACACTGGGGAAGGCATCCCTACTGTCCAGCGCTGCAAATCATTTTCTAACCTCTCTGGGGAAAGAAGTCATCCCAGCAACAAGCTGGAGTCCAGCTGCGGATGTCAGGGAGGGCTCTACCGGGTGGAAATGATTAGGGAAGGAATGGTGACCTGCATTGTATGAGCTATTGATGATAGTTCCCAGAAAAGTTAAAGTTTATGGTCCAATTAAACCACATCCCCTGCATCTTATCTTTCTTCCTGTATTTCCAGAAAACACAGCCATAGGTATTTTCTGTTTGCCAGCTGGTCAACTGACCCAGAGCTCACTCCTCTCAACTAAGTACTCTAACCATTTATTTTATTCCTTTGTACATTCCATTATGCCCAGTGGCAGAACTTCAGCAAAAAAAGGAAAAGGGCATCTGCATGCCTGTGTCGATCATCAATGAACATTTACGCTTCTGCTAACTTTAAGCAGAAAAAAAATACAAAACCGAACCAAAACTCAGATCTGCAGGAGAGAATTCTCAGTGGATTAATGTGCTGACATACACATTCAAAGTCTTAATTTTGGTGTCAACTCAATTAAGTTGTATTTCAGGTTTACTCACTCTGTAGCTCTCTTAAGAGCAAGGCCAGCATGTTGTCTCTGAGGTTGGATAACAGCAAATGCTGAAGGGCAAAAGGTGGCAATGAGGAACAAGCAACATGTAAATTTCTCCCAAATTCTTAAACTATCACATCTCAAGGTCTTTAGTTAAAGGTGTTGCTTTTCCATTTGATATCCTTCAATGGATTTTAATTCCATTTTTGGACAGTTTTTAAACTATTCTTTTTAGCTACAGCTCCCTGCATAGGGATCCACAGTCTAACCACCCAGCTGACATCCTTCTGTGTTTTCTAAACCTGCTCATATCAGACAATATTTCCTGGTTCTTGTCCCAGAAGAGATGCAGTCTTTCGCCATATCATTCATTACTTCAAAAAACTCTGTCATAAAATCTTGTTTTGCCTTTGTTTTCTCCTAAAGCATGCAGTAAAACTGGAGTGCTCCTTTCACATTCATATTCCTTTGCCCATCCTCTCTGAAAATTTTCCACTTCTAGGAAATTAATTTTGAAATGGGGATTAGAAATACTGCAATTTTTTTGCATTACCGTGAAATTTTCTCTCCAGTGCAACATAAACCTAAGTACAAAATTCAAGGCTCTTGATTCCACTTAGCAATTGTGTGGCTGGGATTATATATTGCATTACCTCAAATACCTGAATCATTCTTACCATCTACCTATTTCTGACCTGGTCTAGATAAAAGCAGTTTCATATTCTTGTGGAAACATAGCGTCTTCCCATAGTTCCAAAAGCTGCCTTCATTTTACTACTCTTCTTTCAGCCACTGATATATCCATACTAAATTAAGAGTTTAAACAATTCAGCAGTGCTTCTGGCCTTTAATTTGTTTCTCTTTACAACTAGAGCATAAGCATTCAGATTTCCTAAATGACTTGTAATAAAAGCAGATTATGCTCCTACAATATGTTGTTTTATTATACATAAGGGCAGATTTCCTGGTGCTAACAAGGCTCTGTTATGGAAAAGATGGTCATCAGCATACTGCCTTGATTTCTGTATCAAATCAGTCAATAAACATACATTTTTTCTACACATTGTGCTATTGTTACTGTCAAAGGGACAGAAGATGACCAAAATTGAATGTGGTTCCTAGGACTATCTATCATAAATAAAATGGCATGTTTTAAAGCATGGGTTTTTTTACCAGAATGCTGTAGCCCATTGAAATAGTCATCTCCAGATAAACATAACAATTTCTGAACCACCTGTCTCAGACGATTTCACTAACTTAGATCAAATCAGCACACACAGAAGATTAGATTGACTCCAATTATAAGGAGTTACTTTCCAAAAAATGCTAACACAATAGCTCCTTGTAAGTGCTCAAAGTATTGTTCTTCAGTAATCTGGCAGGCACTAATTTTCCCTGCATGTTATGACAGAACAATAAGTAACACCACACATATCAGATAACCAAAAAATGTTGGTTTCATGCCTGTGTTATTCTATTGTACTCCATTGCTATTTCTACTAACAATCATTTATCATGATTAAGAAAATTCTGACTGTATCATCTGCTGCTGTAACTGCACTGCAGCTATGGAATCTTATGTAATTTAAAGCCTTGAATACACTGTTCTTTTCAAATAACACTAGAATTATATAAAAACTGAAAAAAAAAATTCTATCTAAACTAGTATGTCCATTTTCTGCACTTTTCCCCATACTTCAAATCCTGTGCTAGAAGTGCTGCACTTAGAAGTAATTCTTTTTATGCTGTACATCACATATTTCCTATATAAGTCTTTGATTGTCTAA
>JAWWES010000115.1:73555528-73572176 GCA_035583135.1 Lophotriccus pileatus | reverse complement strand
TAGAAGTGCTGCACTTAGAAGTAATTCTTTTTATGCTGTACATCACATATTTCCTATATAAGTCTTTGATTGTCTAAGTTTAGGTGACTACCTAATACGAAATGGAATCATTGCTCTATTCAATTATTTTTTTCCTTATATTGTTCTACTATTTTAATAGAGAAGGAGGATTAACTTCTTAATTTTACACCTTCAGTGTAACTAAGTTATTTCTACAGTGTCTTCTAGCAATATTTTTCAGAGAACTACTCAATTACTGCTAAAAGTTACTAAATTTCTGTTGAGATTTCCTCTTTTCCTGGTAAGAATTTCAGTAACTTGTACACACTTCAAAATAAACTACTCAGTTGAAATATGTACTTCCTCAGAAAAAGAAATCCTTTCACTTTTAGGTAAAAACCTAAATAAAGCTTCATGAGTAAGATTCCTTTTATTGTTGTCAGTCTTATCTAAAAATGCTGCAACTCATTGTTTTTCATTTGGACATTTACTGTTTCATAATTACTGTTAACATTACTATTCTAACCTCACAGGGCCGTTCCTCCCTTGAATGTTTTGCTTTTTTATGCCTTTTTTCCCCTCTTCATTAAATATCCATTTGGCCACACTGATCTGGTGAAAGAGAATGGTATTTACCTTTCCAAGTCTCAACGATTATTTTTTAACAGTTTTTAAGCTAGATGAGTACTTACTATTAAATGCAGGGAAAAGAGGGGAAAATAAAGAGAAGATGCTACCACCTTTGAAAACTTCTTTTGAAATCACAAACCTGAGATAAATTAAGGTAGTTTTATATTCTAACAACCAACCAGGTCTGTTCAGCCTTCAATGTTCCTCATTACTCTATCTCTCTACAGAATATTACATATTGAAAATTAATAGCTTCATCTCATACTTTCTCAGCTAAGCATTCTCAGTGAGAGGAATGGAATAGGATTGGGACTCCTGTTTCATCAAGTCAAATCTTCAATTCCTCAAATATAATCACATCTTCCATACGATCACTTACTACAAAAATTTTCAGCATAGAAAAAAATCAGACTTCCTGAATGTCCCCTACTGTTGGAAGACAGACTGTTCCAGATTTTACATTTCAGTAGCCTTATTTATGAGCAGGATGATTAATTCTTCTATTGCCATTGGTCAAAATTATCGTTTTTCCTTTTTCTTATTCACTTTTAGTTCCAGCTAGTTACAGAGAGCTGTTGTATTGCCTTTAAAAATCTCTTTTGCTAAACTAATCAGCAAGATTTTTCAGGGTATGTCAGTAAAGCACTTTCCAAACAAAAGCCAGCTTTTCTGCTGGAGCTCTTGAAATTCCTGGTATAACACATGTGGGCACACCTGCACATCCACACACCTTTTAGGACTATTTGAGCAATACAGATGAAGCCTGAAAGAACAATAGCATATAGCTATTCCATGTGCTTTTCACAGTATGTCAATCATAGAGATCTTCTCTGACCCAGTTCACAACAGAGACTTATTACTTTGCTGTCTTTGTAATTCTTCACTAACTTGAAGGCCTTCTGTGAAATAGGAGAAGTAAATTTCTAATATTAAAAAAATAAAAAGGTAGAGAAATCCTTTGCTGTGAAGGAAAGACTGTTCAACTCTTATTTCCTCGTCTGCTTTGTCTATCTCAAGAAAATGAACAACGCTTTTCTATGAAATCTGGCTGGATTCTTTCCTACTGAAAAGGTACAGATCTCTCTCCTGACTTATCAGGGTGCTGAACAACAGGTAATCCTGGCCTTCAAAACCAACAAACCTTTAGGATTTAAATTATTACTGCTAATGTGTAAATTGCTATTATGCAGTTTTAAATAACTGAACATCCATCCAGTTCCACTTAGAGAACATTCAGAGGTGTCTACCTCCAGGTTCCTAAGTCTTGTCAGAAGGAAAAGAATTGAGAGCAGTACATCTGCCCACGGCATGTATGCCTTCTGTTTATTTTTCCTCTTTTCTTTGAGGTAGAAAGAGAAATTGGAAAATGGCAAATGTCTCCTTTTAATTACATTTGTGTCTCATGTTCTGGGGGAGATCAATTTCTCTCTCCCTTCTTGTTCTCACACCATTCCTGGGCCTTGAGGTAAAGAGGGGGAGCTGTGAGCACAGACAGTGCCAATGTTTTCATTCCCCTACATTTGTGTATGGAAATATTTGGAATACAGTTAAACTTTATTCTGTGTTTGGTGTGTGACTGTACTTTGGCAGAGATTTTTCCTGTTAACAGGAACTGAAGAAACAACTTATGAAGAAACCCCTTAAAAGAAAAAAATCACACAATCAAAATCATGAATGATCAAACTCTGTCATTTGTAAAGAATCAAGGAATGAATCTCAACATTTTAAAAGGCCACTGTATCAATTTCTGCTCATTTTCAGAATATCCTTTTAAAATGATTATTTATGACTGAATAATGCATAGACTTCAAAGTGATGAAAAGCTAAAATAAACAAATATTTAAGAATTATGCAGATAAAATGATCAAGCATCTTAAAAGACTTCCTAATAGACCAAACACATCTTTCAAAGGGATAAACAGTTTTATGTCACTGGATATTTCTAAGTTTAGCGAACTGCTTGACTTTAACCAAAAAAATGTCCAGTGCCTTTGAAAAAAGTGTTCAAGGCAAGTACTTTATTGTTCCTGTATTACAGTCAAATATATGAATTTGTTTATATACAGAAAGACAGGCTGTAATTTTTTGTGGATTTTAATTTGCAGTTAGGCAGAATGCTTACTAAATTGTAATGCAGCACTTCTGATTAAAAGGTAAATGTTGTGTTTCCACAGTTTTATCTTAATAGTATTTTGATCCCCCATCCTACTTTGAATACATACAGCCTTTTGTAAAAGGCTCCACATTTTCACATATGCAACAGTTCACTCCTCTTAAACATACACACCTACAGACTAACAGTAATAAAATATACACAATGGAAATTTTTATTAAGTGTGAAAACATTGCATTTTTGTTTCAAATAATGTCAACCCATCAAAGTTTGCTGATTTCTCTAAATAAATCAAAGGTTACCTCTGCATTTAAGTTGTCTGCAAGGCTTTCAAGAAACTGGCTTTCAATTGGATTCTGCTGAGTAAGAAGAGTCAGGTAATGACTGAGTTTATCATGAGTTGTAATAATGATGCCTTCTCCGAATTTGTCAAACTGAGGCCGTCCAGCTCGACCAAATATCTGCATGACATCTAAAATTCCAAGGTCAACAAAGGAGCCTCTTTTTGCAGCATATATTTGTGTTCCCTGGTTGAGGAAAAGTTAATAAAAATTAACATAAACACACATGAATATAATCCTGATGAGCTGAATACTGAAATTAGGCAAATATAGCATGATTTCAGAAGTGTACTTTAACTAATCCTTTCCTAATCTTTGATATATTTAAATCTTTACTATACAAACTAGACTCCCACTGGACAGAATCAGTTTAATGAGATATAAATAACATTTCGAGTCAATCAGACATTTCTCCTCCAGGCCCAAAACTCACAATAAAGGTCTTGCTATCTATATGCCTTTACAGGTTTCTTTTAAGAAAGACAACCTGTTCGCAGAGTAGGGAAAGCTCTTACCTTAATAACAACAGCATGAGCAGGCAGATTGACACCCCAAGCGAGTGTAGCTGTACAAACTAGGACTTTGATGTGTCCATTAGAAAACAAGTTCTCAACCAAACTTCTGTCTTGCCGCAGCATTCCTGCATGATGAATACTAAATCCATCTGGAAACAGCTCGCGTAACTGCTTATTTCTGGATCTCTGTACCTAGAATGGACAAGAAAAATAATTAAATTCACTTCCAATTACAGTACAAGAAGTACTGTATTAAAAAATTACAGGGACCAAATTGAATACTATTGTGAGTCATAAGAAAGAAACTATTCCTATTATGTCAGAGTTTTTATCAACACCAATATATCAGAGTTTTATATAAATGAATTTTTCTACATTTATTTCCCAAAGAAGACACTTAATTGTTTAAAAGATTGTAAAAAATTGTAAGAAGTTTAATCTTTTACTAAAGTATTGCTTCACTTAAACAGAGACCCAAATTTACTGATAGTGAGTAACACTGAAACTGAGAACTCATGTATCACTTTTTCTTAAAAGCAACTCTTTCAGACTATGCACGCAGCTAGAACAGGCTTAAGGCAGCAGGCCACACGCTATACTTTACATTAAGAAGGGGATACCCTTCCCCACCACCAGCCATTGCATCAGTGTGGCACAGTGGAATCACACTGCTCATCCACCCCTTGTGCATTTTTACCTTCCTTGTGCATAGGAGGCTGGGATCTCAGTCTGCAAAACCTCAAGTCCTCCAGCCTCCTACAGGGTATGAGGTCTGTGAGTATTATTTCTGGGTCCTGGCTTTATCATGCTTCACCTAAACTGAACACTGACCCTAAGTTATGAGAAATTAATTTCCCTGATTTGCCACAAACACCTCTGATTTTCCTTCCATCTCTTCCACATTCCTAGCTGCTGCACCCATTGCCTCCTAAAATCGATCACTGCTAAAAATGACACCAGGAAGGTTGTGGTAATGGTGACTCTAATCTTTCTTTAAACCAGATTTCTTTGTCAGCAGAGATTCTCCACTTTTCCACAGATCACAGGGAGGTTAAGTAGTCTTTGACTCTCACTGTATTTTCAGCCCTGTATATTATAGTGAATTAATTCCAGATAAATTCAGATTATTATTATTATTGTTGTTGATATTATCATATCTTTACACTTACCAGTACCTGACACACAGCCACTGAAAAATTGATTTATGGAATACAGAGAGGGTAAAGCAAAGAAAAATATGCTTCACAGTAATGGCATGCTGCCAAACATGAACAATAAATCTCTGCAAACATGGAAATAAATAGGGAGATGGGAATGCAATTATAAAGGAGGACATGAAAAGAAAAATATTGTAGGAAAAACACATTTCTCAGTTTCTCAATTATCCAGCTTCTCAATATCTGATCTTTCCTGCTTTAGCAGTAATTATTTACTATTCATTTAAAGGAAATCAAACTCAGTTTTTAAACTACACATGACTTTTTGGCAAATTTAATTAACTGCTGTAGTGCTTGAAAATGAATAAATAAGAAATTGAGAAAGTGGCCCTGCAGTTCATGGAGCTTATTCTTTAAGAGCTAACAAATGGAAACAAGTATTTCATAAAGAACACAGATGCACCAAGGTTTGTATTTATTGATTATCAACAAGAAATCTCACAAAAGACTGCAGAAAGTTCACTGTGAATACCTGTGACAAGAAATTTGGATTGATCTTGATTACATTTGTAATATGGTGTAAGCATTTAACAATGTAACTAGCTTTTGTCTTAAAAAAAGTAAATCTTCCTATGTAATTAATTACACTTTAAATATTGTAATCTTAGCTGAAAAAGTAAAATCTTGCTCTCAAATCTCCACAATTTAAAAACTGCATGCCTTTTTTTTGTAGCTTGATTATGTTGTTTATTGTGATCGAAATACAGGGCAATATACAGATGGAAAACTAAGAACAGTAAAATTGTGTACTATACATAGAAGGAAACTCTATTTGTAAATGCTTTTAGGAAGTACAGGCAAAAGGAAGAGGAAGGAGAAGAGTTTGTGACAGAAAACAATATATGGCAATGCTAGTCTGACTATAATTCAATTACTTACAAGCTTAACCAACTGTTAAAAAAATATGTAGGTACACCTAAATGTATCCATTTAGTTGCATTTAGAAAGGCTATCCACATACTTCTAAAATCTACCACACATTCTAAACCAACATATTAGAAATATTTAATATGCACAGGTTTTGTCTGTTCATTTATTGAATCTGTGAAGTGCTAGACTTCCAGGCTACACATTAACTGGCTTAGAAATACATGAAATATCTTTTTTTCAAAACAGAAGATGATGAACATTTTTTAGCAAAAAAACACAGCCCACTTTTGACACAGGAAAAAACCAAATGCCAAAGAAATAAAATTACTAATTATTCTGACTCCCAGGCAACTATCAGTAAGACAAGAAGGCATGGTCTTAATCTCTGCCAGGGGAGGTTTAGGTTAGATATTAGGAAGAAATTCTTTACAGAGGGAGTAATCAGGCACCGGAATAGGCTGCCCAAGGAAGTAGTGGATTCTCCATCTCTGGAGGTTTTTAAGGTGAGACTGGATGTGGCACTTAGTACCATGGTCTAGTAACAAAAGTGGTAGTGGAACAAGGGTTGGACTCGATGATCTTGGAGGTCTTTTCCAACCCAGCTGATTCTATGATTCTATGAGCTGCAACTATCAAATTAATTTTCTTTCCATAAATTTGTGGTCACTTTAAATTACTAAGATATAAGGCAAGTTAGTTCAAGAACAATATCATAACCCAATTTTATAAAGTTACACTTGAGAAAATAAAATAAAAAAATAAATCCCATATCTCAGTGATGGCTTGAAAGACTGCTCACACAGTATATCCTTTAATGGCAACATATTTGCAAACAAACCTTTTAAGCCCTTGTGGCAATGAATTGCAGGGTTATGGTATTAAATCTGGATGTTAATGGCTGCAGAGACAACAAAACTAACAAGTACTAAATAAAGGAAGTAAACTATAAAAAGTTATACTGCTTCCACCTTTTGCTATTACAGACTAAAAGGTTTTGCTTAAAATGTATACAAAATGTTACTAAGTGCCTCAGGTGTATGGAGAAGTTGTTATTATGAGGTCTAGCACTGGTCTCCAGATTAGAATTGATTTTCTTTCCCCTCCCTTATTGCTCAAGAGGGCTGCAGATTTATGACCTTTGCTTACGAGTGTGTGTGCATCTAAAACAGTACGTGTTAAATAAATTCCTAGTTTAACTTGCTGCCACCTATATTTTTTCTTTAATTGTCTTCAATTTCTGCAGATTTGATTAAGACACAATAAAAATGTCACAATTAGACACAGAAAAATGTCCTGCTTAATTTTAATGAGAAATGACGCATACATAGAAAAAAAAATTAATCAAACTTTAGGGTATTTCAGCTAAAGACTTACAAAAAACAACACCCTTTCTTAGCCTTTTCATGCATCTGGTATCACAAAGGTATCAAAAGCACTATAAGCTGCTTGCTTTTTGCCTGAAATACTGATACTGTGAACCAAAGAAAGAAATTTTTAATAGACCTATAGATATCTTTTTTCTTACTGTATATAAAAAGCAAGTAAAAAAGACTAATAAAACTTGATTATGAGAAGCAGTTGCTGCTTCTTTATAAGTGAAACATGAATTTATGTCTTTTTTATAGATCTCCAATTGCTACACTTTTTCTAGGACAGATAAAGCAGATCACCACTAAGTACTAGGATTTTTTTCTGTAAATTATTTTTCCTTTCTGCTTCCTCATTTTGAAGATATTGTTTGCAATTTTGCATGGTTGTAGTTTTTCCCACTAATAACACAGTTTTTGACTCCTGTATTTTCTTTCAATAATGGAAATGGCACAGGCTATTCCGGCATTTTTCTCACGATCTCCTTACTATAGCAAAACTTCATTCTTGTGACCATATGATTCAATCACTGTAATTTCCTTTCTGTGGAGTTCACAATAGGGCAGCACTCGCAGTTTGTTCAGAATGCACCATTATATTTGTTCACTGGTTTGAGCAATTCTGAGCAATATACTCCCATCCTTCATTCTCTGTACTGTCCTGACACCCTACAAAGTACTAGCTTTTAATTTTGAGGCCTCATTAGGCTCACTTGATGAGTGTTGGTGCTCAGGCAGCACAGACGTCACAGACAACTAAACCAAACAAAGTACAGTATCTTTTGCTGCAGCCTTCAATGAAGAGTAATTTTAATTGTACTACTACTGTGTGATGAATACAATTCAATTATAGCAAAAATAACTGATCTGTAATTTTCCTGAAGACATCAAAAAATGTAATTCACAGGCTGAACTTCTAAACTGTTTTAAGTCTCAACAAGACAAAAGCCTCCTCTGCCTCATTCATGTGAATAATACTGCTGAATGTGCTCTGCTGGTTCATTTAAAAAATACTGATTGCATTTTTATGAGATCAAGGTAAGATGGAAGAAGTTGCCCATCTACTCTGGAAGTAAAGGTCACCTGGGAAAGGGAAGTTAAAAATTCTATCCACATGTTTGTTCCCATTCCTTAAATATAAAATCTAGGTCTCAGAGAAATGGAAAGAAATGATCAAAGGACTCCATGACCATTCACCATTTTTGCTCTTCAGAATTTACTACATTCATATTGCCTATTAATTTATCTTTATACGTAAAAGTTTTATTCTTTTATTTCCAACTGCTGCTTCAAAGGGTCAAGACCAAAACTTAGATAATATAAATAAAATCATAAGAAGGTTTTTCTAATTTAAATATGAATTCAAAATATAATAATTTCTTGATGCAGGGAAAAAAACCCATGAGACTCCTTAATATGCAGTTACAGCAAGTATATGAAACTTAAACAAAATACTAACCCATGAAAGATAAGCAGTAACACTATCTGACAGTTTATCAAAAAACTGAGCATGAAGAAATACAGACTGGAGTCTATAGGGAGAAAAAAGAATGCATTTGAGCTACAATGATTTTACCTGAGGATTGTTCTTTTGTGAAGTAGAACTTCATAAACAGTACAGCAGTAGAACTGTTATTTGTATTATTCCACTTGTACTGTCTACATAATAACTAAGCTATTAGCAGCTGTTTCTAGGACAAGGGTGAAGTGGGATAACTAAGATTAAATGATTATTTTATTACAGAAACAAGGAATTATTTTTTAAATAATGTTTTCCTGAAGGATTTAAAAGTTGACTATATTTCTGTACTTAAAACATAATAAACAATTAGTCATTATCTTGTATTACCTTTCATATTGCTTGAGAAACAGCTAGGAACAGGAAAATTATTAGTACTTAGTTAACACACAGTAATGCACTAAATCAGAGACAAACAGTTTGTGATGAAGCTTTTCTGTCAAGTTATAAATCAGTTACTTTTAAAGAGACACCCAACATTGGATTCAGGTAGTGCTTCTATGTTGATATGCCCTCACATTACTTTCCTTGCTCTATCTTAGGAACAGCAGCAGCACTGGCTTCACTGACTGCTCACTCTGCAGCTGGTTCCTGTGAAGAACCCAAAGACTACCGAGACCTCTGCTCACCAAGATGACATGCGTGACCTAGCAGATCATTTCTGGAGGTATGCAGGCTGCCCAATATGCCCAATACTTAATAAGTATGCATGCTCATTTTCTACATCTTCACTTTTTTAATATATCTAACTATTAACTTTTTATCGTTATCCTGAAGTAATATCTCTGTCCAACACTTACTCTTTTACTGAGTTATAATTAGTTGGTACCTGGCAAGACAGTGTTTGAAGATGGTAATTCTAGCAAACAAATGTGAATCAGTTTGAATGTCTCCTGGAAGAGTCAATAATCTAATTGTCTCCCTCTGGAGATTTAAGTTCACTGTATTGAAGTTAGAATTTTTTAAACCTATGAGTTACTGATCTGATCAATTTAATGATATCACCTCAGTAAGTTCTGTGAAGTGCTCTAAAAATACCTCTGAAGGAGAAAGAAAGGAGAGAAGTGTGACTGCTCCAATCAGAAGTGCTTTTAAAAAAAAATCTTATGAATTATACTTTTATTCTCTTTTTGATTCACAAAGAAAGGAAGTGTAAGGCAAAATTTCTGGCACGTTTTTTCCATTGCCTTGGCCTTATCACAGATCCTAACCTATTTATTCCACAAAGCTCTGTTTCATCCATTTCGTACCTTAGGGACTGACAACTACCAGTTAAAGAAGGGACTGGTACGCTGTCCAGAAATACAGAAGTGTCTTGCCTTATTTAGTGTATTCTTTTTACAGTACGCTGTTACGTCATAGCAGCCCCACTTTTTTTTACTGAAAAAGTTACATGGTGCATAGAGAATGAAATATTCCATGGGAAGAAGAAGAATAGCAATCTGATTAAAACCCTTGAACCTGAGGTACACATTTAATCTTTGATTCCTCAGATCTATAATCAATAAATCATAAGATAGAAGTGTTTACAAACCTCACTGATGAGAGAAGCTAAGAAATTTAGTGCAATGTTTAAAATGTTACATTTTTGAGCCATCCAGACAAGCCAAGAATGAAAGAATCATGAATTCAAGTATGACCACGTACAAATGATGGATTTCTAAGTAACTGAGGATGTAGACATAGTTTCAAATTACCTCACTTAATCCCTAGATGTTATAAAGCAAAAAAAGGGAACTATTTGTATAGACAATACACTATCTCAACTTGAGCCAAAATTTTAGAACATAGACCAAAGTATCCTAACATTTCACTTCAAGCCAGACTGGGTGACTGTCTTGAAACTGAATGGATTACTGATTCTCAGATAAAAGGGTTTAAGAACAAAAAATAACTCTAGCAGTAGATTTAGATAGAAAGGAAATGTTCATTATAATGATCATTTTAAGCACCACCTCTCAGGGGGAATCAGTAAAAATAGCAGTATTTTTCATCTATTGTACAATGATAAGCATCATCAACCTGCTATTGTTTACAGCATGTGCAATAAAAATTATATAGCAACATTTTTGTACTGCTTCAATATAATGAAAATCTGGACTTCACAGTGAACAGCAATAGGTGACTAAATAATCTCAAATCTTATTAATCTAACTAATCTTATTAATGTCAAAACATTTCAGTTTAACAACAACACAAAAATGCACATCAATTAAGACTGAATTAACTCTATACCATCACAAATCTGAATTACATGCAAAATCATGTAGAGCTCTTATTTGCTTTCTCATCAGTTTAGAATTCAACCATTCTCTCTCTGGGAAGAGATGTATGATACATGTAAAGCACAGCAAGGTATCTATTTTTCTCCAGCCATTGAGACAGTAAGTCCTGTTGTCATATTTGTTAAACACTTGGAGTACACAGATGAAAAAAACATCAATCTTGGTCTGGTTTGCTGACAGCAGAAGTTTTCAATATGGTGTTAGAAAACTAGCCAGTAGGGAAGATATACAGCATGGCAAGAAATTGATATATAGAGAGAGAGACAGTTTGATGACATGCAAGGATGAATTTGTACTGGTTTCACTTTGAATACTGACGACCTCAGGAGACCTAGTTAAACCTTTTGTTGCTGTGCTTAACTGTGCAAAGATTTCAATATTTCTGCTTCAACAGGAAACTGATACTGCATGGTGTCTATATAAATAGTTGTTATATTTGAGAACTCCTCCTTTGCTTTGTAATACTCAAAACTGCCATTCTGCTGAGACATGGCAACACTGAATGTATTTTCAGTCTGAGACAATGAAAGCAGAAAGTCTTTTCAAGTTCTTTTCAATGCTGTTGCAGCTTAGTTATTACAGGTCATAATGACTTTTAGTGCAACTACTTCTCAAAGACTGTACTGACTGAGACACTATTAACCCAGCGAGAAAAAAAATTTGTTAACATTAATTGTATTTCTCTTTTCATAATTAAACTACAAATGTCCACTCAACTTCACAGCTATGCAAAGTGACACACTGAGGATTCTCCAGAATGGACTTTCTCTTAGAAGTTTTATAGGTAATTCGAAATATGCAAAATGAATTCACAGTTTATAGTGTTTTCAAACAGTTTTAGACTAGCATCATTATGTATGATAATGAAAAGCTGAAATTTTTTTTAAACCAGGAAAATAAATGTTAGAGATGAACACTAAGCATTAAACGTCTTTTGATTTGGTATTGTGGCTTGGTTTCTTCACTTTTCTAACGTCTGCCCTACACAGCATGGAAAATAAGCATAACAATACTAAGAAGACAATACAAAAAAACCCAAGCCAATAATTAAGTGGTAGAAATTCCTAAACTAAAAAATGTTAAATTATGTTCACCACTCATTAAATAATTTGATCTGTGTAACTTGAACTTCAACAAAAAAAAATTCATAACAAACTGGAACATCAGACCATTTGCAGCACTATAAATCCAAGCTTTTTCCACTGATACTTGTGTGATATGAAGACCAATAAGAAAATTCATTATGTAATCAGCACCACATAAAGGTTTTCTTTATTTTTTTGGTATATTAATATTAAATATGTCTTAGAAGACATTTTATTTCCCCTGTGCCTTTGCTATTTTAAAAGAATTTCAAAGATTTCTTAATAACACTTTGTAGTTCAGGGTCCCCAGATGTTAAAACTTACAAGACAAGCACTTCTCAGAACTCTCTAAAGGATATGAAAAATTATACATGTTTATTATTTTCATTTTGCAATGTTCATATAGTAACACCTGATTAATTATATTAAGTGATAATTAATTACTTTATTTGATAAAGTACTTAAAAAAAAATCTCTTAAGAAACCAACAGACCTTTAAGTGGCGGGATCAGTGAAACCTGGTTTCCTATGAATTTTGCATTCCTTGTGTCCCTGTCCCAACTCAAATGCATGTTCCATCAGATTTCCATAACCGTATCTCTCCCAGAATTATATCTCCGCCTTCCCGTTTCATAAATTTTTCCACTGTACCCCCAGGACAAAAATATACATCTACATCTCAGAAACAACACCTGTAAGGCTTACACTGATTATGAACACTGCCATCTGATTATTACTAACACCTTTGACAACTGTGTTGTCTTTTTTTTAGTTTTAGTCCAAAATACTAGCAGGTTGCTCTCAAGTTCTGCAACCTCAGTGAAGAACTGTGAAGCCTGTGGACTATTAAACATTGTTCACAGTCAGTTTTAAAGGTAACATGATGTCTTTACACATCTAAAAGGGCGCAGAAGTAGCATCTAATAAGTGACAGAACAAGAAGGTTTATATTACTGTGTGCTTTCGGCCAGTAGACTTGGGAGTTTAGAGACAGATTGTCAGCTAAACTGAGGCAACTATTAGGCTTGATGCCAGAGGAAACCAGCAGATGCAAGAAAGGAAAACTGTGCAGTCACCTCCATAGAGCTTAATTTTACAGCCAGATCCTGTTCAAATATAGGGTATTTTCCCACAGACCTCTGTTAAATTATGAGGTCCCTTAGAGTTTCAGGCTCTATCTACTGAAAAAAAAAAAATCAGGTTTTATTACCCTTCTCACTTGAAAAAAAACCCAACAACCCCCCCCTCAAATTCAGCCTTTATAGTACCAGTACTTTATGTTACTTACTAACATCACCTTTTGTACTTCACGAAGCCTGCAAGATAATTGCTTTATAAAGTCCAGAAATCACAGATACAAACACATTTATGTGTATAATTAAATGTGGCTTTGAAAGACTGTTTTCTACATTTACAGTTCTTTAAGCATTTACCTAACCTAGCACATACACCTCCCCTACAAGGCGGATATTTTGGGCAAATACTTTTTTTTCTTGTTCAAGGAATTTTTATAACACATTTACAGAGATTTGAGAAAAAAAATTGCTTTGATGTTAATTCATTGTTCTGCTTTGGGCTTTGTAAACTAGATTAGAAATCCTTTGAAAAACTGAGGAGCTCGCTATTGTTAAACTACTGTAATTCCTACACTATTATTTTAAATAAGGATATAGAGTTTCTTTATCAAGATAACTTTAAATATCTTACCCACACAGTAGATAGATCTCAGAAGAAATCTAAGAAAATATCTCACATATCAAACATACCATGGAGACTAAATTACCTGCTATGGGAAGAGGTAAGGAGACTGTTTCTCACTTAAAACAGCACCACAAAAGAGGTGAGAGCAGAGCTGCTGCGTGGCTTGCATCCACAGTCCCTCTTCAACCCTGATTAATTTCCATTTTTCACACTCTGTTTACTTATCTTGCATACATTTGTGCTAATGACTGTTCAAAAGTGTTAGATACCATACTGTGAGCTTCATTTTCTTTAACATTTTCATTACATTAACATTCTTCTGTACAATTAATAGTCATATCTGTTCAAATCAGTACACCCTTCATGCACTTAGTCTCCTTGAAAATGCTTTTCATTTCACAACTCTGACGTCTTTTAAGACCAGAATAATTTCAAAAGGCTCTGCAAAATTTTTAACCTAGAAGCTGAACTCATATCATGTATCTTTTGGGGTGTTTGGACTCTAGAAGGAGAGCAAATTGTAAACAATGCCAACACTTGCCTTAAAATTAGTGTATATAATTACTTATTTACTTATTTATTAGTATATATATTTGTCTATACAATTTACCACTTGGAGAAATAACACTTTAGAACAGAGTATCTTTGCATTGTTTGAAGTAACAAAAATAAATGAAATTGAAGTAAAATCACATAGAACAATAAAAAAATTATTTCCCTACTTTAAGACTGAAAACTAATATTATGTAAATAAAATACTTCTATAACTAACACCGCAATCACATTCAAGACATATTAATAGCTTTCCTAGATAAAGACAATCACTTGATCTGACTGTACAGAACTGAACCACACACTGTGGCTCAGCGCCAAGGCAAATATCATATTTAGAGTGTTACGTATCACATATACACTACAGGGTTATCACCAGGATATCAGATTTCAGTGGTTTCAAAATGGTAATACGGAATTATGAATTAAAATCAGAATAAAAATGAGTGAAGAACCTTTGACTCTTCTACTCTGAACAAACTTTTAATGAGAATCAGTATGACATACTTTTAAAACTTTTAGTTGTGCTTGATTTTCTCATTTTGCACTTTGAAAGCCCACATAAAATGTATGCTGTATATAAAATGAATGTAAACAAAATAATTTATAAATAATAATATAAAACACACAGAGGATGAAGAAGACCTCAAAGATTGTCAAGTCTAACCTTTGACCTAATACTACCATACCTACTAAACCATACTGCATACCACCCTGCCCACTAAACCATACTGCAAAGTGCCATGTCCAAGTCTTTTTTGAGCACTTCCACAGATGGTGACACCACCAATTCCCTAGGCAGCTTGTCCCCAGTGCTTGACAACCCTTTTGGTGAAGAAATGTTTCCTAATATCCAACCTGAACCTGCTGTGGTGCAACTTGAGGCCATTTCACCTTGTGTTATTACTAGTTGCCTGGGAAAAGAGGCTTCCTTCCACCTTGCCACAACCTCCTTTCAGGTAGAGAGTGACAAGGTCACCCTGGAGCCTCCTTTTCTCCTGCCTGAACAATTCCAGCTCCTTCAGCCAAGACTTGTGCTCCAGACCCTTCATCCCTTCTGTTCCCCCACTCTGGACACACCCCAGCACCTCAATGTCTTTCTTGTAGTGCAGGGCCCAAAACCAAACATGGGATTCGAGGTGCAGTCTCACCAGTGCTGTGCACAGGAGAACAAATACTGCCCTAGTCCTACTGGCCACACAGTTTCTGAAAAAAGCCAGGATGCTACTGGGCTTCTTGGCCAGCTGGGCACACTGCTGGATCATATTCATACTGCAACGCAAAGCTAGTGATCATATCAACGCTCATCTTTAGAAATTGGTTTGCATTATAAGAATATTTTACTTTGCAAATTCCAATCTAAATGTCTGAAAGTCATCCAACAAAGGTATCTCCTGTTAATTTTGTATTTGGGCATCAGTTAATTTTTAAATTGATTTTTGAGACCCAAATATGGAATTGCCAATTCCGTAGTCAAAGAAATTTTACACAGAATGGAAATAGAGGGGCTATGCTTACCTATAACACTGGTCTTACCCTCTGCTATTCCCAGTGACCACTCACTAGAGGGAAACTGACTCAGCTTGTTTCCTCTGATATTACCAGACAGTCTTTCTGACAATATCTACAGAAACACTGATGACTTCTAATTCTTGGCATAGCCTTTTCATGCTTGAGATCAACCTAGAACATACTTCCTACTGTATTTCTTCTTTGAGGAGGCATATTTGAGACAGATTATTCCATCATACTTGTTTGATCTTCATACTGCAAGTACAGAAGCTAAGAGGGCTGGCTAATGCTGTCTGGTGCAGAGAAATAGCTCCAGAAAGTAAAGTAACTGCCTGACCATTTGAGACAGGCCACTTGACAGCAGCTTGGCATGGCAGGGTTCAGTCTGAGATCAAAACACTGTAGATGTCTACATACACATCTGTACATCTGCAGGAGGAGTCTGAGCAGTCAATGGGAATCAGGCAGCAGGGCTTGTACAGCGTTTCTGCTCCCTGACTGCTCCATGTCTGCCCAGGGTTGAACTCAGGCACACTCTTGGCTCCCCTGGTGAAATTCAATGAACTCCACCAACTACAACAGGGGCTCAGACACATCACATATTTATAGTTACCATATGCAGTCTCCTAAAATCCATGTGCTATAATTTTAGCCTGAAAAGCACTTCATGTTTCAAATTTAGACTAATGAACATGAATTATCATGGAAAGAATAAAAGACAAATTAGATCCTCAAATAACTTTCCATTGCAACAAATTTCTATTGTAACTGACTCAGGTGGCATTGTCTCAACACTCCCAGATGGCACACATCACTAATAACTCTTAATTATCACTCAATATTCCAAGCAAATTGGAACTTACATTATCTGTCTTCACACTAATCTCTGCTTATTCTGATATACATACATTAAAATTAATCAGATCATCCTACATTTTAAA
>JAWWES010000115.1:73531390-73546933 GCA_035583135.1 Lophotriccus pileatus | reverse complement strand
GTAATTGGCAAAAGGCGTTACCAAAACTTCTGATTGGTTTTGTCCCGGAAATTCACCTGGACAAACCACTTGCAGTCCCCCAGGAAGGGGGAAACCCTTGCTAAACCACGACAATGCCTCACATATTTTTAATATATACCTGAACTTCTTGACACAAAAACAAGCACTGACAAAAATCAAAAGTAGGCTGTGCTGCTGAAGTGGAAAGACTGCAGTCCTGTTCCCCAAAGTTGTGAATATGAAAACAATCATACTGGTTTTGTTTTTGCTTTTCCTTCCCAAATGTTTTTGAAGTTTGAAATTTGTTTCTTCATTATCAGTATAGTTATTCGATATCCACATATACTTTATATAATAAATGAGATTTCAAGCTGAAATCCTCTTATCCAGGGAAGCTATTGATTAATAACTACTGAGAAAAGGCATGGTGAACTTTTTCTTTTTGATCTGGGGTACATCTTAAAAATATTCTTGCGGCTCACTGAAGGAGATTTTCATAGTCAAAGGAAAAAAGAATGCTGCATGGTTTTTCTGTCTTAGTGTCCAGAATGAAGTTCAGTTTTCAGGAAAGACAATGAGATTACAAATGTTTATATAAGAAATAGTTAGGAACACAAAGGAAAATAGCAAAAAGTACTTTTATATTTAAATCAGTTAGTTTTACAGTAATACCAACATGTATGCCAACAAATGTTACAATCATACACATATGCTGCTACTGACTGTGCAAACCTCTATGACTGCAGAATCAATCAAATAACTTGTCAGAACTACTCATTACAGTAAGCAATGACTGACAGAAAGGAACCTCTATTAGCCTAATATTCTTTCCATATCCCAGAGAGAATGAAGTTTCAGTGTATTTTGATCGGTCGTAAGAAGGAGTCTTAGATTCTTTTAAACAATACAACTTTGAATTTAAAAAAATTATTTACCTTAAGGTCTGAATTTACTGAGTGCAAATACTGCACTATCTTGCGGAAGACTGTGGTAGACCTCATTTAAGGAGAGAAGCTTAATCATATTAAAAATATGACAACAGTTTCAAATGATCTTACTAAGCACATTTAGTATTTAATAGAAAATTTTGTCAAAGGGGATGCTATAGGCAACATATTATCCCAGAGTTTATCAGAGCATTTTCATGGAGGATTAGTATGAAAAGGCATTAAATCTTATATTTACAGTAGTGAAATCCATTACTGATTTTAACCTGAATAACTCTCTGAATTGCTGTAAAGTTGTGTACAAAAGCATAAAATGTCTTTTAGTAGTTCCTAGAAGAAAAACATCAGCACCCCTCTCAGCTGTATTTGCAACCTCAGAGATCATTCCAGAAGAAAGTTTGCTAACCCATTTTGCTTCTAGGAGACACATAACTAATGCAGTGCAGCTTCTGGAAGTAGAAAAAATATTCATGAGGCCGCTTTCCAGTGATAAACAGGATGAAACTAAGCATTGTTGCATATCAAGTTGATGCTTATGATAGATAAAACAGAATATACAATCAAGCCCACATATTAGGGGGGAAAAAAGTCCATTTTATTTTTCACAGGATAAGAGAAGACTGTTACTTGTTACCCCAGTACTGTAACTATCAGAGTCTGAGAGACAAGCCAATAAAAATGAAATCCTTGGACCAGAGACTGATTTTCAGAAATACAGTTGATAACAGAATTAAATCTATATCACACATTTTAAACTTTCTGATTCATAATAAAAACACTAGAAAATTCCTATAGGCTGTAAACAATACAGAAGAGTACATAGTGCTTCAAACTGAAAACAGAACTACTAACCTAAAGCTGTGCAAATACAATTTCTAGACTGACATGTAGGAAAGTCACTATCATAATAATAGAAATATACATCAAATTTCATATGTTTTCCCTTTTTAAAGATCAGGAAAAACAAAAGCAAAAGAAATTATTTATTATTTCTGTCATCTTTTTGTTTTATTTTACAATAGTTAACACAATTCTAGTATATAGGAATACTACTAAAAAAACCAAAGGCAACATTTTGCTATTTTTCACATTACATCTCTGTGTAAATAGGCCTCCCCAAAACCTAAGTGTCCATCTAAATAACAATGCTAAATTCCTCAGGTCAGGATTCATTAAAAAAGTAGAATTATTCTATACAAAACATATTTTTCTTTAATCTGTCAGTTGTTATGACCACATCTTATCGTGAATTTTTTCTCTGACCTTTAAGTAGCAGTACTGAATAAAATACCCCATGAAAGAAATACAGGGAGCTTCATTCTATTCTCTGAGAGATAATTAGCAAACATTTTTCAAAAGTAAAAAAAATGGAGCAATTATAAAACAAATAGGAAACTTCAATATATGTTTGGCATTTAATATAGCCTAATGTATTTGAATACATATCCTCATTTTATTTTTACAGGTTTTTTAATGACACATCAAATATTAGATATGTTATTAGTAAAACAAAAATAAAATGAGGATTGCTCTGAAATAATTAAATGTCAAGCAAATGATTACACATTAAATATTTGACGAATGCTCTCTAAAAATTAATTTCTAATACTTTAAAAATGTTTGACAGATAATTAAGAGGATTAGTAAAATTGCTTTCACATTTTTAAGGTTGTTAAAGAACAAAATGCTTTTAACTATTCTTTTTTTTTAGTTTGTCCTGTGAAGTAGCCTTTGTTTCCACTCATTGTGTCTAGACTAGAACATCCATGACTTGGGAATTACTTATTCTTGAAAGTCACAGACTGGATTTCAGGTGATTCTAAACATGTTATTCATCCATTACAGTGAACATTGCATATAGAATACAAAATAAGGATTGTATTACATTATCAAGATTATTCTCTGCCAGGTATTGCTAAATGAATTGTCAAATGAAATGGCAAGACTGAATGGCCTCCAGTCTGATAATTTTGGGAATGGTGCCAGTAAACATCACTTTATACAAGATAGCTCTTGTCAGACAAACATGATATTATCATTATAAAGTTTAAATTAATCACTCTGCATCACACAGCATTGATATAATACAGTTAGACATCTGACAGAAATTTCATTTATATGATAGGTGTTGGGAATTTAGTACTATATAAAATGAATTTCATTTATTAAGGAGATTAAAATCATGCAATGATGATCCAAGAAATTAATTGTATTTAGAAACACTGACACGATAGAATGTCAATGAGTTTTCTTCAGAGATCCAGTTTGACCCATGGATATTTCATACTTGTACCAGTGATCAAAAATTTAAAATACAATCACGGTGATTAAAGGTACAGTTTGGAAATCAGAAGCACTCTGAAGGAACGGTAAATGCTTGCAAGGACAGATCTGTTCCACAGCACCATTTGGCTCCCCTACAAGTTGAGCTCTGAGATATTTGGGAACAAAGAAACCAGGTTGTGTTTGATGAAATGAATTTTATAAAGAACCCTAAAAAGCTCTTACCAGTCATGTGTTTTGTCATGTTAATCCTCAGTTTATTGCACAAGATGTATCTGATTTATAAGGCATAAGAACTGCTGTGCCAGGTCAAACTGACTGTCCAGAGCAATAGTCTCTCTGAACAGCAAATGCCTAAGGAAGAGTATGTATCAATGCTCTTCCCAGTATATTCTCTTGGCCTCCGTAAGTTTGCCTCTGAAAGACTTACTGAGTAGCTTGATCTACCTCTAACAACAATTTGCTATTTATTTAAATAAATAAGAACTTTCTCAGTGAAAAAATTTACATCAGTGAGGAGACCCAGTGTAAGATTGTAGGTCCAGAGAACAAGACAGGCCGATTCAGACATGAAAAATTACACGTCAAGACTATATACATGTTAGAAAGTGTTGCTGGAACTCAAATAGAAATTTGTGCCTTGCTCAATTCCCTACATTACATTATAAACATTTCACAACAGCTGGTCCTTCTTGTCCACAAAAACTATGAATCCATTAGTGTGTCTCTGCAGTATTTCTACAACTCTGACTCGTTCTGCTTAGAAACACAGTTGGCTGCAATAACAATGGGGGTTTTTTCTGACTATCTTAATGGTGGAAAACTGTTCAGTTAAAATTCCTGATGACAGTCACTTAAGTCTATATATGGTAGGCTCTCTCTGCACACCTATATGGTACTGAAGTTCTTACCTTAGCCAGTAAATCTCTCCAGCATGAGAATTACCAGTGTAGGGGAAAACTTCTGCACTTTCAGGTTACCTGAATGTAGATGTGTATTGCACATGCTTCTGGAATCTCCTAGACTGCTTCACTTCAGCTTTGCTGTATTTTCAGTACACATCTGGTAAGTTGAAGTCCCCCATGAGACCAAGGGCTAGCAACTGAGAGACTTCTCCCAGCTGTTTATAGAATATTTCCTCTGCTTCTTCATCCTGGCTGGGGGGTTCCCATCAGGATATCTGCCCTATTGGTCACCTCCTGATTCTTATCAACAGACACTCAATTCAACATTCAATAGTAACTGTCATTAAACTCTGTAAGTATCTTCTAAAGCAAAGTCAACTTTTCTACACTCTTTCTCACAGATCAACATTTGGAACTACAAACCTCAAACAATACAAAATTTGGTTTAGAACAGATGCTAGAAAGGGACAGAAGAAAGAGCAGGGAAAATTTCTGATTTATTCAGTATTCCCTAGATTCCACTGTGATGCATAAATATCCCTAGAAAAAAGTGATTTCAGATATGCAATTAGCCAACCTATAGGTCATCTTATCTACCACTCTTAATTTGAACTGTAAATGCTACCTTAAATGACTACCTAACCACAATAGGCAATAACTAGTATTCCTAATAGGTTTAGAACATTCCTCTGTGACAGTTTTGTGGTTTCCATAAATATATGTTTTCTAATTCATTTAATCCCAGAACGAAAAGTAAAACTAAAGATACAGGAGCAGTTTTCACTGACATACCCAGTGAGCCGGATGAATATTTCTTTGACAGATACCTCATACAATATGCACTGCTGAACTAAAAGCACGTAATATTTCTTAACTTTAGCAATAATTTTGACTGTCTAAGTAAGTACTGGTACTTTCAGTAGCCTATTTTTTTTCTGGTATTAGCATTCAAAAATAATATTTTTAATAAACAAAGAGATTCAGATCTTTTTCCAAGAAATCTAATGAAAAAAAGTTCAGCATTAATTATCAGTGTTATAGTAGAAATATAAGACCTGGGGTCTCGAGGTTCAGGTTTGATGTTATTTTTATAATGCAGCAGGTACTAGCATCCACTAGAAAAAGAGGGGCTTTTTAATATGCTATTTTATGAAATCCAAGGACATAACTTATAAGAGCATAGTTTTAAAATATTTATCATAGCTCTCAGAAGCATCTTGACAAAAAGAACAAAATTTTCTGATTTTGCATTTCGGATATCTCTACATTTCAGAAATCTGTAACATCTATGCTCCATTCATAATTACTAAGACTGAATGAATCTTTCCACATTCTCTTCAAAGGTATAAAATAAGGTAACGTATTTGTTACAACTAAAGACAGACACAAGAACCTAAAACCCTCACCAAATTCCAGTTCACAGGGGTCCAAAAGATTTAAGAGTTTATCGATACATTTCCCACTGAGAGAAGGTATCTCATATGTACATTACACTTTTTATAATGAATAAATATCTCCTATATGTTCTTGGGGAGAAATGAGTTGGGGGGAGAGAACATTATTTTCCAGGGGTATTAACAATACATTGTTAGCTCTAATCTTTAGACCTCAATTAATATCACCAAATGTAAATGCCACATACAACACAGAATTAAGAATTTTCTGGAAATTTCAGCAGGAATATTGGCATATTTCTTGAAACTGGTGGTTTAGGGACTTCCTGAGCTGCAAACTACATGAACCTTACTGTCAAGTAGTACAAGTTGCATAAAACAGAACCAATTATCAGCTTTTTCTCAATGAACTGAAAGTAACAGGACTTTTCCTTCATCATTATTCTTTCTGTTCCCCTATTCAATGCAGCAATTTCATGACTCTTCAAACCAAAATATATCTTCCCAGAAGTTCAAAAATGCTTCATCTATTCCCATCTTGGATTGTCTTGTGAAAACATCAGTTCCGAAACTGGAAAGACTATCGGTGCAAATTATTCACTTACCTGTTTTTCAGCCTGACCATATTCTGATCCTTGGGGTGACAAGAAGTGACAAATATGACCATTGTTTTTTGCTTTTTCTCGAAGCCCCATAGCAGTTCGTACTGTAGCATTTCTAGCATGAACGAACACCATCACCTTTAGAGAGAGAGACAGAGGGCCAATGAGAAACAAAAAAGGTCTTAATCAAATAATAAGAACATTTTAATTACAAAATATTCCCTATGCTAATAACAAAACCTAGTTAATACATGACATACTGATGAAAACTAATGTCGCTTAAGGGAAATTAAAGGATCATCCTGCCTATATTGTATTTAATATTTTCAAAGAGCATTTGAGAAGGCTGCATTTGTTTTCAGTTCTTTAGTCTTTAAAAATAAGGGAACAATTGTTGGCAATAAATAGTTCATCTTCACAAACTAGTGAGTTTAACATTGATGTAAAGAGTTCTGTTATTTTTTTTTTCCACATTCTAAATGATCTGGAAAGCAAATAGTGAGGTGATAAAAATCCTTATGGTAGGACAGCTGAAACACAAATTGATTATAAAGAGCTTCAGAAGGATATTGCAGTCCCAATACACCGGACAATCAAAGAGAAGAACAAAATGAAGCACCAACAAATGAAAAACACATATGGGGATACAATTTGTATTGTAACAGATATGATTATGGGTATTAAACCATACTATCACTCAGTAAGTTACCTTAGTAACATTGGACATTTCCCTGAATGTATTAACTAACAGTTGAGTGGTAATCACATATGGTTTCTGAACACAGCAATGAGATGTTAATTCTTATTCCTTTACATATGTACATGAAGCAATATAAACTGCTATTAAAGTTCACTATGAGGCACATTTAAGATGAATCATGGCATCAGTATTCACCCTGATTGGTAGAGATACGTAAAAGTGGTTAAATACCATTCAATTCCAGTGTAATGACAGTTCTGAATGCCTGTTAATCACGCACTGCTGGGAAAGGTACAGCATGGAACACACCCTAAACTGTCCCCCTATGCATTTTGTATTGCCCAAGGTTTGCTTAAATTGATCACACATACTTGGTCAGTCAGCTCTTCAGTTTGATCAAGTACGACAGTTTTTCAAAACTTACAAATGGAAAAGTTTGAGTACCTGGCTCTTGAGTAAATGGCAAACATTGTTTTGCAAGCTGATGTACTTTTCAATAAAAATGTAACCATGGAGTTCTGATTTAAGATAGTTTCACTTAAATTTTAAGATATGTCAAATTTCTGAGAATTGTGGGTTTAATTTAGGCACCATCGTGCTTGTAGAGACTTGCAGTATATAATTGAATTCTTTTAAATGAAACACTATTAAGAAAGTAGCAGCATTTAGGATATAATTAAACTAGTTATAACCTTTGTTCTTAATTTGTAATTTCCTAATTATGAATTTATAATATATATACAATTTTATATAAAAGAAGACATAACTGCTGGGTATTTATATAAGTTATAAATTCATAATTAGACCAAAACAAATTATTTCAGGTGCCAATACAGAAAAGAGATAAAACGAGAAACAACAGGAGCATAACTATTTGTTGCAAGGAGCCATTACTCCTAACCTGTCTTAACTTATTTAATAACTTTCCAGCATCGATGCAGTAACCCTGTGGCTCATACAATTATTAGCTTTATATTGGTAGAACTGTTCTCAGACAGAAGTCACAGTTAGCAACATGGCAATTTTCTCTTAAAAACAACATACTGGCAAAATATTTCTTAAAAAGAGAACCACAACATAACAAAAGTACAGTGTATGCCCTTTTTCCATTAATTATTTAAGGTTACTTGTTTATTTATATTTTTTGTATTTTTTTCTATAAAAAGTCTGAATAAAAACACAGAATTACTCCAAACAGCAATTTTGTTATTATTAACAGATCCATTGCATCTTCTTCAGTGAATACAAACTCTGTGTCAACAAGTTTCATGGAAAAAAACCTTCATGTTTAAAATCAATTTGTTTTTATAGCTTACTAATTAATTTCCTTTTTAAATGCTGTTATATTAACGTTTGATTCTTTGCCAAACAGATTAAAATCTAATCTTCAGAAAATAGCTAAATTCTGAAAGTTGAGAAGCTGAGGAAATATAGTATCAGGCATTAAGGTGAAATAGGAATGATACTTCTTATCCAGGTAATTTTTAAGCTTCTGAGTCAGGAAGTGTAAAAACATTTGACATGTTCATTACTTGAGGAAAAAAAAAAGGTTTCAAATATGCAGGAAGGGTTTTTTTGATTTAAACACAAGACAGGTTTGGTGTTTTGTTTTACAGCGTATTTTAGTTTTTTAGATTCAATTTCATTTGAAATCCTTACCTGTAACTTCAATCTCAAATGGCAACTTTGATAATGGTGTTGACCCAGTATTAATATCGGCTACATTCAAACATATTAGACTAAAATATTCCTGTGTGCTTTGACATAAAATTACTAAATATCTTACTGGTCTCCTGATTTTTTAATATTCTTAATCAAAGATCAAATAAAGTGTGTCTTCCTGAATTTTTTTGGAGTGGGTGGGAGTTATATGGCTGGAAGAACAAAGCTAAAAGATCAGCTGCAAGCAGGAACTCTGCACACAGCTACACATGTATGTCCAATAGACTTCATTTAACCAGGGTATAATTATTTATGGCTTGCGTGTATAAGACCCACAGAAAGAATCATATTAGAAGGTAAGTTCAAAACTAACAAGTTACATTAAAAAAAAAAAAAGTAAATGAAGCTGCCAGGGAAATGAGAATAAGTTACACAAAGTAGAGCACAGACTACTAGTCACAGAAAAGCTGATAGTAGAAAATAGGCCTTTAAAAAAAGAATCTTTCTTTCAATTATTATATGAATGAACAGTAACTGCAATGCTTGTAGAGAAAGTCCATTCCTGAAACCTCTAAGTGAGAGGAAAATCCCTCTTAGTTCCAGTCATAATCAGGCAGAGGCATTAGGAACTGACACTCTGAGTTCAGCTGTTGCTGTGATGTCCTGGTCCTGCTAAAACAATGATAAGGAACAACAAAAAGGTAAGAATATATTATTTTGAAGACTTAGAAGAAACTTTGTTGTTATTTTTCAGAGTTTTTTCTCTGCCCTTAATTCTACCTTGAAAGCAAACGTGATCCAGTATCTTTCCGGGGATGATACTGAGCTAAAAATAGTACACTAGCAGATGAAGCAGGAACATTCATATTTTATTTTTACTAGTCATAGAGAAATATCAGAAACTCAACTTAATAAGAACTTCTATAGGGAAATAAAATCTAATAGCTGACACTTTGCTATAGAATGTTATACAAACATATAAATGTACGTATATTCTATGACTGAATCTTGGCCACTGAGTGGCTAAAATGATTGCATAGCATTCCTTTCACAATACTTTCAGTTAACATACCTTAAAACACATCACTTAAAACCCAGTTTGTCTCAGTAGAAAAGAATCTGAACCTTTTTTCAAAGTCTGTCACTTTATTTTATTTGAAATTATGAAAAACTTGAGGATTAATCTAAAAAATGACAAAAAAGTAGTATGCAGCACTATGCAAGATTTAATAATGTAATTGTACAGTTGGACATACCCACAGTAATCTACTAGAGATGCTAGATAAGATACATATGGATTTAAGGAATGCAGATATTAAAAGCACAGATATGAGGGGTCCTAGAAAAGACCAAAATGTCCTAAGAAATAAGAGCATAAAATAAATTAAATTTGGATTTCCTAAAAAAATTGAATTCTTGGCAGAAATGAAATAATATAATTCTGGATACTGGACAGCCAAGTGAAGAAGAGAAGGAGAAAAAGCAAGAAAAAGCACAACCAGTCACATAAAAGAGAACTACTATGCAATGGTCACAGTTAAAAGCCCACAGGAATACTACCACTGTTAACAGCAGGATCACTGATACAACATTTAAAAGCCATGAAAACACTAATCAAAATGTTTGAGAGAAACATTTTCACATTTTCTTCTTCCTGCTGAGAATGTCAAAAGTTCTCAAAAAAGAATTGGAGTTTTTTACCTAAAAACAACTAAAATATTCCTTTCTGATCACTGCCTGTCATAACATATGTTTAGAAACAATTCTGGAAGCTTTAGAAACTTTGATAGGAAGAGGCACTCAGTATATATGCTTCAAGAACTGGAAGACAGATGGATTGGGACCACATGGCATTTTGTGCTCCAAGTTCCCTTTCTCTTCTATTTTAATTATTGTAGTTGATAAGTTTCAATAAATTTATGGAGTATAATCAATAAAGCGCATATGTTCCTGCTTTCAGTTAGCACAGGCTTGGTACAGAATTGGTAAAACTTCAGTTACGATTTCTCTAAACTTCTGCCTACATGTATCTGACACCACAGCAATCATTCAGTCAGAAGGATATTAAGATGTTATTATGCAAACAATAATTAAGAAACAAGCATTGTGTAAGTGTCCTCTACTCAGAATCCCTTCTTACAGATACCTAATTTTCAGATGTGTATCACATTTCTTTATGAAATTTACTTCCCACTGTTTTCAAAGTAATAATGTACACCTGAATTCATTGACTTTTATACATTTCATGATCACATATCACCCCCTGAATAAACTTCAAATGATTGTACAAATTGTTGACAATAAAAAGAACTTCTCAGTGAGAGGCAGACAGACATGAAGTGTGATTAAAAAAAATAGACTGTTTTATTAGCTGATTAGAGGTGCTCAGTCTTAAGGCTAATGTTTCCTTGTAATCTCTGTACATCACCAAACGTTTGTAAAGAACCAGCCCTAGCTAAAAATTGACATATAACACCTTGCTTTTCCCCCAATGACTTTGGTAAGCATTTACCAAATATCTTGTAAAATAACAATATAGTCTTAGGAGGGTTAATTTAGCCTGTCCTAACTGTGTCAGAGAATATTATATTTCAGTGGCAAAATCTCCGTGCATTACATTATGCAAATAAGTTAGGAAAAGTAATTTAGAAGAGAGAGAAGCAGTTCCACAGTTACAAGCTGTGTAATTAGATCTGTAATCTGCAGTTCAAAGCTAGCTCTGGTATATATAGCCCGAGTGCTGAAAGCGTCTGCTGCTGCTCTCCTGAAACTAAAGCTTTTAAATAATAAAAAATATACAAGAAAGGAGAAAGCAAATGAACTAGTACTTTTATCTGTTTTATCCAGATATGTAACTGGATGCTAGCAGGACTTCTATTTTCAATTAGAAGAGACAGAAATAACACACTACATATAGACATAGCAAAAATATAAAAAATAATTACTGAAAATTTATAATCAGGTACTTGAAATACATTTCTTCTGCGTTGGGCAGAAGATGTTTGCGCTAACTTGCGCTACTGGAAAATATGTCTTTCAAGCTGATATTCTCTATGATAACTTCAAAATGTTGCATAATTATTTTCTGGGAAGCACACTCACTCTTTCAGGTATCTTTCCATCTTGTTATTAAAGTGCGGGTCACTTGAATGCTTGAGTTCAGCATCTCTGTTGAACTTAACACCTCTACTCAAAGACAGAAAGCCTAGGTCTTGCCACCCACTTTGCATCACACCTTTCAAAGAAATTAAGATGAAAGAATGAATTTATTTAGTTCAATGTTGATATTAATTTTATAGTAAAGAAACAAGTGTCTATATTTTAGCCTCAAGCCATTGCTTGGCTTCACATCGCTAAATCCTTATAATATGTTCTTTTATGTGCTATCCAGTTCTTGATCTTGGGTATTAATTCTACTGAAAAAGAACAATTAAGGATATGGATCACCAGATTAATCTATCCAAACATTTTCTCCCTTAAGGTCAGCATGAAACCGCCTCCAAGTATTTTACAAAAAACAATCCCTAATAAGGTTTCAATACTTTCCCCAAAGGAGTGTTAACAGCACCTATTTATGTTAAAAGTATCATCCTTTTCACATCATTAAATGACTAAGAACTATTAACTAACATCTAGCCTTATTCAAAAGAATAATAAAACTGTTTATCTCTTGTGTTGCGATTTCTTCCTAACTGCCAAGGTACAGTTCCAAACTGCAGTGCTCAACATTTACAAAATGAAAAGTAAACTCCATGCAAAAACAACACACGCACTCCACTAATAGCTCTTGATCAAAAATACTGAAAAATCAGGATGTCATGATTACCAAATCTAAATGATAGCAAGGCAGTGTATAAAGGTGACTTCCCCTTCCTCTCATTAAATCACAGTAACTCATTAAAAATTATCCAGAACTGGTAACTGAAAGAACAGCAATAAAGTATATGAAATAAGACAATATATAAGTTAGCCTATACTACAGCTTAATAAGTTTAATGTAGAAATCTTACTTTAGCACATTTTTCTATTTTGCATATTTACACATATTAAGCAACACCATGGGAATGGAAAAGTGAACAGGCTGTGTCACTTACATGAGAATTTGAATTTATTTGCTAATTATTTTAATTAAAGTTAGTACATCTTGTATTTAAAAGAAATACTGACATAATTCGCATGTACACTAAGATACTCTTTTACACTACAGAAAACCGAAGGATTACTAAGCTGCCTACAAACTAGTCCTAATGACATATTTTATATATCCTTCCTTTTCTATAAAAAGTCTTCATGAGTTAAAAGCAGGCTGCATTTACTCATCACATGCAATTAAATAATGTGCATTAGAATACAGGAATTTTCATTCAAGTTTGAGGAGTCAAAAATGCCAAAAAAATCTTCAGCAACAGTCACTATTAAAAGTGAATGTACTATCTGTACATTCAAGAGAAACATTCAGGAAACTGTTCTGAAGAACAATGCCACACAATACCACACAATATTTTAACAGAAAATATAAACTAATAAGAAAGAAATATATAATGTTGCTGTGGCTAATCAGAACAGTAAAGTGATATATTTTGAACCCTTGATAGATTACCACTAATTGCTCTCTAAATTTTGATTTAACTATTCACTCAAATAAATTATATCTGATCATCCCTGTTTAAACAAAACCTAAGATTTTTTTTAAAAAGCTCTACATTACCTAATTTAAAAAAAATCTATTTAACATCACTATTTATCTAATTATATTTCTATTTAGATATACTAGGTTTTAAGGGGTAACAACTGCATTTTGCAAATATTTTTGGGATCATAATATGCAGTTGCTCATATATTTATCTACAATAATACCACTTTTTAAAGACATGTGTCCTATCATTCCAGTTTTTGTATTTTTTTTTAATGTGGAAATGTATATTTACTTAAGATGTGACTACTTAATTTTTTTCCTATTGGCCCTTCCTACATTTTGCCTTGTGTGTTCTTAATCTATCCACAAAAAAGGCTCTATCACACACATTTTGAAATACTATCGTCTTCCTTTGTATTACTCCTGGGTTTCGTCTCCCTGCTTTAACCTCCTGTATGCTTCCTTTTAATGTTTGTGTTTTGTCAGGAGTTTCTTTCTCGTCTAGACTGACCCTGGGTCATTTTGCTTGATTTCCAGCACAGCAGGATGGACTGTTCTTGAGCTTGGTAGATCTGATTTCTGAAAATCCCCCAGCTCTCCTGCACTACCTGTCATAGGATCCTTCCAATAAGATTTCTGAAAAGGCCAAAGTGATGTCCTGCAGCCCAGGACAATGCAGCTTTTTGCCTTGTTTCCTCCATCAGAATCTTGAACTCCACCATTTCATGGTCAATGCAACCAACATAACTCCCAACATTCAGATCCCCAACCTGTCCTTCCCTTTTTTTTAAGTACAAGGCCCAGCACAGCATCAACCTTCATCAGCTTCAACATCTGTGCTGGGAAGTTGTCATCAATTAGCTCTGGAAACAACCTGTACTGCTTTTGCCCCTCTGTCTTGTCTCTCCAGCAGATATTGGGATGATAAAGTCCCCCACGAAGACCATGGATTACAAACATGAGCCTTCTTCTAGTTGTCTGAAAAAGGCCTTATTTACTTTATTCCTGGTCAGAGTGTAGCAAAGTCGCCCAACAATGTTGCTCATGTCTGTCTGTTTGTTAACCCTCCTCAATTCTCAGGTGGCTCATTGGCCATCCCTAGACAGAGGTCCAGGTATCCCTGCTGTACTCAAACATACAAGCAAGTATATCTTTGTACAACAGTTATATACATTTTCCGCTAATGTGGAAATGGTTTGTCTGATTTAATGCACATCAGAAAGTTTTAAATTATTAAAGACTTTTAAAAATGCAAGCCCTTGTGTTTACAATATACTTTTACTATATTTTTAATTATATTAGATGACATAAAATAAATACTCAGTTTTGGAATCAATGCTTAAATATGGATTTTGGACACTAAAGAAAATCTGTTTCAGAACAGTATAATGGGATCTATGTTATCTTCCATTTGTAGCATTAGCCAAATAAATTACAAATTGCAAAGGAAAAATGAATAGAATGAAAATTAAAGCAGAGGGCAAATTATAAAATAAGACAAACAAACAATGCTTTGCTGACTCCTATAGGTAGTAGAAATTATTCTGAATTTTAATTGACAGGATTGAATAGAAATAGCAGTAACTATTCTTGTAGAGAAAATTAAGCAGGAATAGCTAGTCTATTACTATGCAAATATATGTCATTAGGCAGTTAATAATTGCATTTTTGCAGATGCCAATGGACCTGAACGACAATTATTCTTCAAAATTACAAGCGGCTTTTCACTGCATTATTTTTTTCAAAAAACAAGATCATGCAATAATTTGTTTCAAGCATTTCCCTTTGTCCTGTTTTAATATTAACTATTTTGACTTTGTACAATAAAATATGTTTCTACGTTAGAATAAATTATATTTTTAACAAATATCACTCCAGAATAAGAGTTGTCATGTCTACTGTGTCTATTCTTATGTTTTCAAATCTGTTTATACTTACATGCATACCATTCATATTATGCACAAATAACACAGAAGTCAGTAGCGATAAGCAGATTCTATTCAGCTTTCCTAAAGGAAAGGAACCTAGAAGTACTGGAGAAAACCTTTATAACTATTCCCATTCCTTTTACTTCAGTAAAAGAAGAATAAGAAAATTGCCATGTCAACCTCTCTATCTTCTGGCTTTGTACGATCCAGTAACTTAAACTTATGAAACAATTAAAGAACAGAATAGTTATGTGTTCTAGTTTATTTCTTATCAGTACCAGTTTAAAACCAGATTTTAACCTGATATTTTCTCCTAATCAACCGGTTCTCTATATCATCAGAAAACAAAGAATTTTTTTCAGGTATAACCACTGTTTTTAATATGAAACTTAATAAAGTTATGAAGAATTTAAATAATGCAATGGTTTTCTAACAGTAGTAAACTCTGCTAGAACAAAGAGCATGTCTCTCCTAAACCCACACTTT
>JAWWES010000115.1:73501352-73530395 GCA_035583135.1 Lophotriccus pileatus | reverse complement strand
CTGTGAAGCTGTGCAAGACTACAGACATAAAATGAACACCTCATGCACTCATAATTAATGGCAAGATATTAAATTGGTGCTTCTGGTCTACATAAATTCATTGTGAACACCTGAGTACACACGTGCAGACTACTATACAAATACAAGCACATATGCAAAAATTAGCATAAGGCATAGAAACATTGCACACATTTAGAAAGCAACTTAATTGAAGACTTATGGTTTTTCATATACATAACTTGTTATGGCATCCATTTCCAGCAATTTCCTCAGCTGTTCATAAAGGCAGCTGACAAGGTAAATGTTTGAAGTCAAATAGATTCGACCAGAAAATATAGAGGAAAATAGTACATACATATCATTTGACAATAACATGAAACATCTGCTATAAAACACCTTTTGAAGCGTATCTTCTATATAACGCACCAAAATAGGATTTTTAATTAAAGTAAGATACAAAATTTCATTTATACAGGCATAAGATTATATTAACTGTTATATCCTTAAAATTGCAAAAGGCAGTTATTGTGGAAATGAAGTGCATAAATAAATGATGAAGATGCATAACATAAAAGTAATGCACCATCACTGAATTAGTTTGTGATTTTGTTAAAGAAGGCATACATTCAAATGGCCATAATTGTGCAAAAACTGCAAAAGAAAACTATCCTAAAACTCAATTCTTCACTTAATCAGTTGGCAGAGAAATAATCATCAGTCATAATTCAGCTATCCTGCCGGACCACTTTACTTTCTGTATTTGTGTATTTTTATTCGTACATGTGCGCATGTATAAATACAGAAGCAGTATATACACATATCTATGCAAATAAGCCACACCAGATGATAAAGGAGAAGCAATCTGCACAGATACAGAGGTACAAAACTCAGGCTGAAATAAGCTTTCTAACCTCTAAGATGAATGTCTGGGAATAAACAAAAAATCTAGATGAAGAATACATTTCAACAAATTCCTGTAACTTCTAGGAGTAATTTGTCCAAAGTATGCTGTAAACACTATTTCATCCAGGAAAAAAATAGTAGGACAAGTTTAATTCTCAAGGTACTAAGTTCCAGAGAGACCTCTGAAGAAAATACTGTTTTATTAAATCTTATCTCATGACATGGCTATAAAAGCATTGTCAACAGTTCCAGTAACTAAGCATATTAAACTTTTATCTTCACATGGTTTCTGCAACCAAATAACAGCTGGAAAACTGATAATAAAGAAATTTAATCCATCATTTTTACAGATGAAATTAATACCTGTCAAGTTCACTTCTGACAATCTAATATAATAGATTTAAATTAGCTATTCTGTTTCTTTTTTAAAGATAGTGTAAGAAAACCAAGATGACACTTCTTAGTACTGCAAGGTTCAAGTCAATTATTGCAAGCAGAGAACAATTAGAGACAAAGTGAATGCTTTATGTGCAATATACATTGCAGAAACAGTTCTGACTGTATAAGTGTAATTTGTTTCTGACTTATGACATCAAAAAGACTGATTTGAAAGAGTAAAGTATTAAAAATCTGTTCAAGGTAATACTTTGAAAGTTTTCCAAAATTAAAAAAAAAAAAAATCACACCTCAATATTATTTCTAGTGAACAAAATGCAGACCAGTGGTATAGAACAACATTCTAATTAAGAACATAAATTCTAATTAATAAAGCAATCTTGATCTCCAGAAAACTGCATAGTAACCACCCAATGCATAGACTAATTAAAAATTTAACAAGTAAACACAACTGTATTCTGCATATTCATGTAATTTTAAAAAGATAAAAGGTAAAGCCTGTCACAGATATATCAGATGCAGTTGAGACCGATGCAGTTTTGCTAAAGCAAAAGCAGAAGAGAACACAAGCCAGCCAACTGTAACCTAGCTCAAATGAGAAGAGCAAAAGCTCACAAAGGTACTTGAAATAGCACTTTCTTCAAAAGTTAAGAAAACTGAACAGAGATAAGCACAAAATGGGCAGTCCAAAATCACCACTCATAGTGCACCAATGAGAATAGATGGTCTGTATAAGGCCATTGTTTTAAGTATTTTTTGTCTACATTTCCAGTCCCAGCAGTGAGATTCTTAACATGTTAACTCAAACAAGGCTGTTGTTATTTCCACTGGTTTAAGTTACTAAAACATGCTCCACTCAAGTTAAGTGGAATTATTGCTAATTTTGTATAATTACTACTACTGCATTCCCTTTTTCATGTTGTGGTGAGGCTTTCAATGCTATTTAGCATTTCAAGAATCCAGGTTCTTAGCAACAGACAACTTGGCATCTTTGACCACCTGGAAAGCTCTTCCTTGCCTAATGAAACCACTTCTTGTAAAGCCATGATGCATTTATGTACTGACACCTTGAGCCTCAATGCCTGCACAAACAGCAAGGTCAATGAGAACCGCAGAAAGATGTCTGAGCTTCCATGGAACAGTCAGTTTTTGCTATGAACTGAAAATACCAAGCTCAGTGAGAAAATGAACTTGCAAGGAGTTTCACTGAGTACCAGAGCTAGTAGAAGAAAGGTTAAAACAGATAACGTCATGTCAGACTTACACAGAAAACTCTCAAAAACAGTGGAAAAGCAGGAATTCATTGTCTTTAAAAGGAGGTTTCAGAAGACAGGAGAATGCTAAAGGCACTCCAAGTTGAAACCTGTAATAAACAGACAAAATGGCAAAGGACCAAAGTGCACTGGGTAAGGAATCAGGACTGAAACTTAGATATCTGTGACTGAAGATGAGTCACAGAGTATTGAAGGTCAGAAAAAAAAACATATAGAAAAGTAAGGTGCAGACAACAAATAGAGGAGACCTGCTGAAACAACACCAAGGGCAAAGAAAAAACACAACTTCTTTTGAAGGCTTAAGTGATATCAAAGAGAATCAGTTATGAGAAAAAGAAGAACAAGAAAATGCTGTAAAAAAACCCAAAAGAGGTGAGCGGTCTGGGTAATATGGCCAAAAGTAGCTGTATGGGTGCAGTTTGAGGATGCACCTCCTCTAAAAGCTTCCAAGGACTTCAGCAACAACTTTTCCAATTTATAATACAATTACTTTATTTGCTTGGATCTTCAGAAAAAAAAAGAAAAAAGGAAAAAAGAAAGAAAAGCAAACTATGGTTCTGACAAGCTCAGAACAGCAAAAATATTTAAGAGGTAGACAATGGAAGAAACATAAGACCATCTCCTATTAACCAAGCTAATGAGATAAACCAGCAAAAGTCAATAAGAGCAGGAGATATAACGGAAGTGAACCTATGTGTCAGAGTAAAAAAAGAGTTAACTCCTCAGGATACTAACTTAAGCAACCGAACCTTGACAAAGAGAGCAACAGCTCCACATTTTTTAGATGAAGGAATTTAATAAAAAATTTATAAATGGTATGTTTCAGAGGAAGAACCTTAAAAATACTGTTATTTCTCAAAACTCCTAAAAATACATTTTTTTCTCAAATCATAACACGACAAAGGTGTTTTTCCCCTCAAAATTCGTGAAGATAAAGACAGTACGATATGCATTGTCCTAAACTGGCTAATAATGTGATGTTTCAATTTATTCTAAAAATTATCTTGATAAGTGCAGTCTTCAGTCACTGCAGACAGTTCCACCGTCTTTGCTGATCTTGTGAGGTTCTCTACAGACCGTCTCAGAAAGGCGCTACCTGCACCCCAGAACTTGTTGCCATTAAATGCCCTTCTCATAGGGCTGTAAAATGTGAGGGTTTTTTCAGCTCTGTAGCCGCATTAGTGTCATTAATGCATGTGGCCCACTGCTGGTGACTGTCTGGCAAAAGACAGCTGTAATAACAGGGAATAATTTTCAGTCACTTAGCCTTCACCTAGCCTTCAAGTGAACAGTATCCTGGAAGAGAACTGCTGGCAAAAATATGCTACCTGCAACTGAGCCTGGAGTCACATACTTTGACAAATGGTGCACAATTTTTTCTTTCTTCATTAAAAGAATGTTTGATAGAGGTAGAAATAAAACTCCCAAAGTGCAAATCCGTCCAAGAAGACCTAGTATCTTTTCAGATAATATCAGAACATATCAAATTGAAAGTACAAGATGAAAATAAATATTCACCAGCTAATATCAAGCATGGAAGGACAGTCCCAGAAAGCCAACTTAGCAGCACTAGAGGTTCTCACTGAAAGCAGTCTTAAGAGGTAGGATTTGCCAGAGAAACCTTCTAATGGAGTTCTACATCATTAGCAATTCTCCAAATGAATACACTGGCTTAAAAAACACCTGGAGACCTTTGGGATATTTTCTGATCTTAATTCTTCAGTCACAATAGTCACAGAAGTTTCCAGAACAAAAATCCTAGAAAATTCAGTAGGGTAAGTGATCTATCAAGTTTCCTCAAGTTAAACAAGAGGAGAATTGTGCTATAAGACAAATGTTATTGTTTCAGTTGCATTTGGTAATTCAAAGTGAAGCCTACAAACAAGATATCTCATTAGTTTGAGCAGATGGATCAAAAATAAAGACTGAATCACCAACTCTTAATTTCCCAGTAGCGAGGAAGAACTTGAAGTCTTGCAGAAGATGAATGTTGAAAAATCAATATAAAAAGCTTCTCTCCATCTGTCAAAACACATGCCTGTAGAATGCAACTACCTCCTACCAGCCTTAGTCTTTAAAAATGAAAATACTCGTACGTCTAATAAAAACACATGAACACGTAAGTGCAGTCAAGCCTCACACTGCAACCCATAATATGACAGTGACACATCAACATGACTTCCATAAGAATAAATTATTTGGTTCTGGAATGGTAGAATTCTTTGAGAATGAGTTAAAAGAACAGCAGATAAACAAACAATGTTGAATTCAATTCACCAAGACATTCCAATGACTCTGGTCAAGAATCTTAAAAGAGACAACGTTGTGAAAGTTTGATGGCCACAGAAAGGTGCACATTAATTCAAGCAACTTTAGAAGAGGGAAAGTGCTTTTACTGATTCTGGTATTTCTTTCTTGCCCTTCAGTACAAAACAGAACAGAGAGGTTTTTGGCTCTCTGTCACACATCACTGCCTGAGCAGACATAAAATCTCAACCATGTCTTGAATGTTATACAGATATACAACAGCTGTGGAAATTTTTTTTTAACATTGGGGGGAGAGAGGAATGATATGAATACATCTTTCTAAGAAGTATATTTAGGAACAATCACAGCTTTGTTAAAAAACCCCAAACTTTGCATACATAGAACGGAAATAAACACAAGTTTTATGGATCACACAAGCTAAAAAAGTTAACAGAGCATAACAATAGCCTGTGGTGAACATGGACGCAAGGTAATGGGTTTCTAGAAACTTAGAAAATCAGAAGCTGTGATAACTTTAGAAGACCAAAGGGCATTATCAAAATTGTTAAAAGACACAAAAGAACGTCTTCCTAGTGTAATATTAATCATATTCACTCATAATACTCATTTTACACTACGGGGCAGCCATCTCAATGTAGATATATCTACATGACCTGTGTTTCTTTCCCCCACTTTTTAAAACATCTCCAGTTGGTTTAATGATTAAACAGATTTGTCATAGCCCACTCATTAAAAGGAAAACGCTCTAATTTTTAATGTGGTACAATGCTACATACTATAATATAATTAACTGTATTAGATAACCAGCTGACATGCTTGATTCTGCATTGTCAAAGTCTGTATACCAGTATTTGTATATCATTCATTTCAGGTTATGAATTTTTTGTTTCATAAATATCAAGACCAATATATACTAAATACTCTGAAGAAATGTCCAGTGTAACTGGTTGGTATTTAGATGAGTACTTAAGAGAGTATCTGCAACAGAGCAGAATGAACATTTTCAACCAAAAAAAAATTACAATAATTTGAATGAAGTTAATCTAAGTGTTCTGAAATCAACATATATATAGCAAGGGAAACCACACTTCTGCTTTGTCCATACAATTTTCAGAAACAATGTCTGCTGCTGAAACTGTAACATTTAGTAGACTACCATTCTTCACTCAACCTCTTACAGCTGTAGCTCATGCCTTAAAACAAAACACTAGTGCATTCATCTGCCAGTACAAGAACAAAAACTAGAATTAAACAACTTATTGTACTTATGATATAATGTAATATTGTATATATTTGCAGTCTTTTTTTTTCCTCAGTGTGAAGGAAAGAGATAGGAAGAAAGGTGCAATGAACACAGTGCAACAGCAAATGACTTCCTGCCAGGAATCCCAAATAAATTACTTTGACACTACTGATTTAAAGAATCTGCTACCTGCACTACAGCAAGTGAAAATACAAGAAATAATAACAAGAAATGAAAGACAAGAAACTAAATGTGCTTCAGTGTTAGGGATTTGGTAACGCATGTACATAACTGACAAAGAGGAGAAAGCAAAATTCCCTTGATACTGCTAACAAATTTCATTAACAGGAAAATAACAACATTTCCATAAGTCATCTTCATGCAAGTTTTCTGAATGTAACAACGGTAACTGACAACAACAAGAGAAGTGGAAGAATGGTGTTAAAGCAGGGCAGGGGGGGCAGAAGTATTAAGAAGCTGTTGCTGAAGTATTTCCCCCTCCCCCCCAAGTCATAAACCAACTCTTCTTCTTTCAAAAAACACAATGAATTTTTTGTGAAAAGGGAAAAATGTGCAATTCTTAGTGTGACTGTAGGGGACAGGGTTTCTGTCTTTTATATATAGGTTATTTTGTGAAAAGCCTCTTCAAGCATTATAGTGCACTGGCATTTTATACTGCTCTGAACAGACATCACACCTGCTTTATGGGAAAAGTTCTAACAAACACAAGACATTATGTGGGAGTGATTCAGGAGCACAATAACAGATAAACTATTCAGGCAAATGAGTTTGGCCCACAATCTTAGCAGAGGGGAACGTCAGACGTGAAAATTCACTGCAGAAACCTCTATTGTAAAGCAAAATGAAGGATGACTTCCCTTAAAAAGAAAACAAAACACAAACCCCAGGACATTTCAAATGACTGATGCTGAGCCCTTATGCACTATGACTTGAACACTGCATAATTCTCATCCCTCATGTCTAACAGGAGAGATTAAGATTTGAAAGATATGGGAAAGGCTAAGAATAATAATTAAGTTCTGTATTTTTGCATCTTTAAATGCACCTCAGAGTAAGGTCTTGTAATTTAAAAAAAAATGACATAAATATACATTAATTACTTTGAGGATATGTAAAGTACCAGGAATTTTGACTCTGTTAGAAGCTAACACTATTTAGTCAGTTTAGATTTTCTTGCATGCTATTTCTATGAAGTGTTCTCAAGACTAGAGATTACCTCTGAAGTGACAAATCTTAAAAAAAAAAAAAAAGTTCTTAAGGCATCACTGTGATGATCAAAACTAACTTCTTTATATATGTTCTGAATGGAAACTAAAACAAAAAATAAATACCTGGTGTCCAGCCATTATTTGCTTCAGCACATTTTCGTAACATACTTCATCCATATGATTCAGCTGCTGCACCTGAAAACCAAACATCATGGTCCATATTAAAATAATTTCAATCTTTATGTATTTTCTACTACATATCAAGCAACTTACAGTGACCTATAAAAGATAAATTTGATTATGCAATTAAATATATAATATATTGATTCCCATTCCTAACTATAGCATTTTGTTATTCTTAAATTCAGAAACAGAATATGAAAATAAGGAAATAAAATATGAGTAAGGGCAGTTAACAGAAAATTTATTATGTCACTTTGCTGGTGTTTTTTTAATGAACGAGGAGAGGTAACCCAGTTCCTTAATTTATGTGTTTTGTATTAAAGAATCTTACTTCTACAGGATATTGAGGAAATATCCATTTAATATATCTTATCTAGCATTAAGGCATTCTATTCAGTACATAAAAATAGTTTCTACATTGTATAGGTATATATTTATCTCTAGGAAATTACTGGTAGTTCAGGTTTTTTGCCATAGCGAACAGAAATTTCTTCATAGCTGGGTCATGCAGAGAGAACAGTGAGCATACAAGGTAGAGAATTTACAGTTAAGGATAAATAAAATGTCTAAGGAATATTCTGGCTGAAATGAAAAGTATGCTTCAATCTACTCTAAAGATTTTTTTTCTATTTCTTTAATGCATTGCAATACAAATAGTGTGTACCTACTTGAAAGCACCTCAATATCAAGGTTGTGACAAACCAGAATAAATAAATGAAGTCCAAAATTAGAGCAATCACTCCATTCTTTATTTGTGCATTTGCGTCTTATAACCAAATTGTTTTGGCACAAAGAAATATTTTACAAGTGCAAAGCAGGCAAAAATTTGAATAAGGAAATGTAATACTTTGATTTATGTAGACTAGCTGAGAGTTGAAAATTGCAGCTTTAAAAGAGCTTTAAAAGAAAGCAGAGAACATTTGTATTTGAAATTGTACTAATAGTAAAAAGAAGAAAAAACACAGACGTGTGCAAGGGACAAGCAGCCAGTCTAATTATTCTGAAAATGAGAGGTTACCATTTAAATGAATTTTTTTTTTCAAATAGTAGCAAATGAAAATCATTAGGGAGAAACATATATGAGCAGTGCATAAATACACATGGACATAGGCATACATACAAACATAACTTTATATTTTCTTTGCATTTATACCTAAAGAGAAAAAAAAGTAAAAATACATAAAGAAAAACGACTGACATTAAAGAAAAATATCTGACATTAACAGACCTCAACTGAAGAAGCCAAACTTTAGCCTTGGTCCCAAACGCTCTAAGAATTTCAACATACAGAGTTTGAAGAGCTTTCCTAGCTAACTTCTATGCATAATGAATACACCAGGCTGTCCTTGCCTTTGAAAGCTTGCCTACAGTTTGCACGTGATTCTGTAAATAGCTAATCAGCTTCAAATTTTTGGGGAGTATTTTTGGTGCAGGATTTCAGAAAACTGTGGCAAAGCATCTCAATAAAGTAACTAATAACCTTCCATCCCCTTGCTACTCATTAGTGTGGATATAGACATAGCATTGACTGCACTTGTCGATGTCCTACAATAACTTGTTTTGATCCTGTGGTTTCTAACATCGCCTTCCTCCTCTCATATAGACCAGAAGCATGTTGATACTGGCAATAATTTGGCAACTTTCGTATCAGTGTTATCTTTTTTCGTATCAGTGTAATCTTTTTTCGTATCAGTGTAATCCTTTTTCAAAGAGGTTTAATAATTGTATTTTTTGCTTGCTATAAAGTGCATTATTTTGATTGCAAAATATATTATGCTCCATGAAATTTGTTATGACAGTCTTCTGAAAAGCAAAAGAACTCCTGACAGTGGTATTACCAAGACAGTCTGCCAGGTATACACATTTCAGAATAACTACTACCTTCTAATATTTTCTCATCTCCTTATGATTATTTAGAAAATGACTTTTTTTTCATAATTTCAAAATTTCCAGGATTATTTATATATTTCTTTGATTTTTAAATCACAAATGCATTCTAAAGGGAGTATGAAGAAATGGAGTATCTTCTTTTTTCTTACTATACAGTGGAATTAAACTAAATATTAAAATCAAATTGCAGTGAATGATTAATGAAAAGCAACAGCAAAAAACAGTGAAAGTACTTAAAACAATTAATGAAGGTTAAAATATGCAAATCATGGTAAGCACCATATGGCAAACTATTCTTGTGTGTATAGATTTAAAACATCTCCCTACAGTTGTAAAATAAGTTCCTTTCCTGCACTGCAGATGGAATGACTACTTAAATACTCTAGTCAGAAAAACAATGGCCACTTTTACAAAAACTAAGAAATATACTATGATTGATTAAGCTATGAAATTAACATTTGATTGAAAATGTTTTGATTTCTATTAATTTAAATCACAGGTGAACAAGATTTTCCAAAAGTTAAGCTACATAAGCTTTAATTATCAGCTAGTTTGTATAAATTCCTGTATTTAAAGAACTATAATTTACATGTCAAGTGGCACTTCACTTATGATTTTTAATAAGAGTATTATACCTTATCAAACTTATTAACGCTTCCCAAAATGAGCAAGAGCACAAAGAGTAAAAAAGCCTTTCTGGTTTCTATCAGATATGTACGTATGATAATTAACAGCTTAGCATGCTAAGGTTTTCATCAGTAACTTATATCCAACTGTTAATAATGCATGTCATGTTATTATATATATGCAGATTGTAAAAAACAGTATTTTTCTTATAACATTCCTCATGCATCCTCATAGCCAAACAGGAAGCACCACTGTTTCTAGGAAAATGGAAAACTGAAACGAGAGAGGCAACTGCAACAGTGACTTTGCAGTTGAAGATGATGATTTCTTCTTCAACAAGTAAAATCTGGTAGTGAAGCAGAGGCAGTGCAAAGGTAGATACCATTCTATCCAACTGCAACAAGGCCTACTTACAAGTATCGTAAACTGAGGTAATAAGATTCTTAGAGCAACTGTCAACTACGTGTATCTTTATACAAAAGAAAACATGCTTCATGAAACACCTGCAGCATAACAAACCAGTACCTCCTACACATACTCACATGAACCATGAACAAAACAAACAGCGACCCTTTCTTTGGCATTCACGATTCTTTACCTTATTGGCTGTCTTTATTCCTATAAAGGTTTGCCCCAGAGGTACAGGTCGGAAACGGCCATCAAAGTAGAATAGTCCAATGTAGGGATTGACGTGTAGAAATGTAGCAACATCAAGATAATTGGGTAATGTAGCTGAAAGGCCCAAAATCCTAATCATACTTTGTGTAGATTCAACCTATCAAAAAACAAAAAACCTGTAAATTATCCAAGTGCTGTAAGCCAAGCAATCAAGCAGAGTTTTAAAACATCCCTCATAAAATAGTGATGTGAAATAAGCAGTTAATATTTTTTACAAAAGGTGAGCAATAGGTGTGAGTTAGTTATTATCTGTATTGAAAAAAACAGAGCATTCTGCAATTCCATCAAATCTTGCTTATTCATCTATTTTATTGTACTTTTTCCCTCCAAAAGGTTAGCAGTCATTAACTGACATGAAAGAACAACAGCAGAAAAGTGGCTTTATTAAACAGGGATTGTCTAATTTATAGGCAAAACTGGGACACACAATTTGGTATCTTTTCTTCCTTAGTCCAAATCACACCAGAATTCTGAAAAGAAAGAAGAATGTAATTCATGTCACTCCTTTTTTATTTTTCCTTCTGTAACTCTTTTAAGCAATCTATTCCAGTTCTCTGTAACAGGCGTTTCTTCCTTTTTTCTTCCTTTTTTTTTTTTTTTTAATTTAAATTAGTCAAGTGTTTGGTTTACGTGCCTTCCTATTTGATAAGGGACAGAAATGGTGCTTTACAACTAAACCCTCTGTTCCATATAAAAGCCTGCATATTATATGTATTTCCAGGTAATTTTCAAAAAGAATGAAACCAGACAAAAGACCTGAATGAGGAAAGCATGCAAGAATTTTCCCATTTCCTTCTGCAATATAAAAGTTGTGTAGCCTGGCTCACAACTTTCTTACTAGCATAACTATTTTGAATCAAAGTTCATAGTAATTTTCTTCTGAAGGCTTTTAGACGCTGTAACTGAAGCCATGTATGAGGTTCTCAACTTGTCTCAAAAGTGTGAGTGTTTCAAGACGAGTAGGGCTGGTAAATTCTACCTGGATAAGTCCTATTCAAAACAATATGAGGTTTGACTTAGAATACAGATTTTTGAATCACTCAGATGTTTCGAGTTAAGGTGAAAGAAATGTAATTAAAACAGACAAATTAAAAGTTTTCAAAAAAGGCAACTAAAAAGTAAATGGAGAGCATTCTCAAGGAAGATAAAATACACCATAGTATAAAACAGACCTGAAGAATAACAAGCACACCAAAATAATAAACTAAATCCCCAAATAAACCATCACCTCAAACTCAGAATCACAGAATCAACTAGGTTGGAAAAGATCTCTGAGATCCTAGAGCCCAGAGGATAACCCAACACCACCCTGGTCAACTAGACCATCTAAGAGCCACATCCAGTCTTTTCTTAAACTCCAGGGATGGTGACTCCACCACTTCCTTGGCAGCCCATTCCAACACCCAATCACTTTCCACGTAGAACTTCTTCCTCATGTCCAACCTAAACCTCCCTGGCACAAGGTTAAGACTGCCCTCTTGTTACCTGGCAGAAGAGACCAACCCCCTTTCAGGTAGTTGTAGAGAGTGATGAGGTCTCTCCTGAGCCTCCTCTTCTCCAGGCTGAACAACCCCAGCTCCCTCAGATGCTCCTTATAAGACTTGTGCTACAGTTCCTTCACCAGCCTTGCTGCCTTTCTTTGGACATGCTCCAGAACCTCAACATCCTTCCTAAACTAAGGGGCCCAGAACTGGACTCAGGACTTCAGGGACTTGAGGTAATATCCCTGTAATCACCTTAAAAACTACTATGACTCGAAATCTTTCCATTTATTTCTGTATGCTCTTTCAAGGCCATCCAAACAAAAAACCATCTACTTTTATATTTGTTTAGCAACAAAAAATATAATTTATATGTATATAATAAAAAAGCAAAAAGAGATATATTTAACCTAAAAGACAAAATAATCCTTCCAATTATTTTATGCTCCAGATTAAATTCAAACTGTAAACTAAATGCCTATGTGTCTGCACATCATCACATGCATATACAGAGTGAGGCGTTTTTATTCTCTTAATTATACATGACAATATACAAACAGCAGTGACTAAAACTGTGCGAAACTTAAAAATTAAAAAAACCCAAACTACCTGAAGATGCAACCATACCAAATGAATTAATTTTGCATTTGCTCTGTGCTTATAATTCAGTTTCAACTATTTCTCCATTATTCATCTGTCCAAGCACTACAGAAACTTTATTTTTCATAATGGTTCTAAGAATTCTAACACATTTTTATAACAGAGTTCTCTGCATACATTTTTCAACTACTTTTCTGACTTTCCCTTGAAGAGCAAGCATTAACGTGTTTTGCTTTCAGATGCTTCTAAAGAACAGTAAGCACTGAAAGCACGCAGATGCCTTTTGTAAATACAGTCCATTCAAAAATTAATATTTTTCAAGTACTGGATAACTTATTATTTGGTCCTAAAAGTCACAATTAGAGATTATGACTTAATATACAAGACAACATGAAACTACAGTGCTTTCCTGAAATTGAAGTAAAAATTACTAAGACATCTTTGGATGACAAAGCTTTCTGTTTACATTCCCTATCACTAGCTGGTGGTATGCAGCTTAAGTGCATTTTCTTCATTACTGGAACACAATCTCTAACGTTTTATTCTTCATATGTATTGAATTATCCCAGTAAAAATATGAGCACTCTGAAACTTACAAGGCTTTCTTTGAAGAACTGAACTGACACAGTGTCTGCACATCATGTTCTTTAAAAGCCTTATTATGTTTTATTGATTCGATGTTACACTGGAAGTAAAAAATAAAATTGCCATAACTATATTTACTCGACATATCTAATTAGTATATCTAATTCAGAAGCACTCATGATGGCACATGGAGAATTGACAGCGTGTTCACCAGGCACGTTCACACAACACGATTACCACACCATGAAATTCCGCGTATACAGAAAAAGTAAACAGAAGAGAGCTCTCCAGTACCGATTTTCACACTCAAGCATCAGCTGCTCTTACAGTATAAATGATAAGGGATCAGGTATGGGAAGTGCCTCTCTGGATTGTAAATTGATCACAGTAGGATCATTTTCTTCCTAATAAGTTTTAAGATTTGCATATCATCTCGTTACATTACAGCCGCCACTTGAGAGCATATGGAGTGTGCATACAGATACTCTTTTATCTGACTTCTAAAGTTCTCCCTGAACTTTGTGATCTTGGCAGCCTTCCCATTTCCATGTATTAAAATATCACATTCACAGAATGAATTGCAATCAGGCTGGAAAGCATATCCCTGATTGTTCAACTTGAGCACAGAATTAAGTGAAGCAGACAAGTTTACACATTTTAATCTTTGAAGAATTCTCTGCTGGTTAGAAATTAATCTGATATTCAGAAGACCCAGGATCACTTCAACACACCCTCTGCAGTCAGCTTGAATGTCCTTCAGATGTACACTAAAAATAGTCAGAAAATCAGACATGGAAGATATGGAAGAAGATGAATTCTTTACATGGGTTCCTGAGTCCCCTATTCAACAGTAGTAAGCATGAAGTACTGCAATATGAGGATTCATAATAGTTACTAGTTGGATACCATCCTACCCACAGAATGGCTCTATGTCTCTTTCTCTCACAGGACCTATGTTATTTACGTTATCCAAAACAAATGAGAAAAAGAAACGGAAAAAGTACCAAGAAATGCTTAGTACATTAAAAAAGAATTAAAGGTGGTTCAAAATTATTAATCAGTTGTCAGAATGTTTCATCAACGTTTCCTTGTTTATTGCTATATTGGTTACTAGTAATTAAAGAGTTCAGAAGTTGTCAATCAGTCCACATAGGTGGCAGTTTTATAGTTTCAGGAAGAAAAATAGAAAAAAACCCAGTAAAATTGTAAACCCAAAAGTACACAGTAAAAATGCAATTACTAATACTGTTTTGAAGATTCTGTATAGGTTGTTATCTGCACCTCACTCTGCACAGAATGCATTTGTTACTAGGCAACCATCTAGTTAAGTAATTTTATTAGTTTTACTCTGCTTCCAATGAACCCTGAAAATACTGTGATCTCAGTCGTCCATTTAGAATATATTTAAAAATCTAGAGGTATTGAATAAATGTAACGATGCAGAAAGCACTATTAGAAGCCATATTATTTTCTCTCAGCTAAATATTAAGTATGCATTACTTTGTCTTAAGAAATGACATTTTGCATATATCTATTAAGAAATTTCTATGCCTGGTACAGTGCCATGTCAGTTTATCCTGACTGGCAAAATGCCTTTTCATGTTATCCTTACTGTTTTGTTCCCAAACTGGGAAACAAAAATGCCTATGCACCCTTCTACAAATTAGTTTTACTACTTTACCATAATATGAAAGAACACAAAACATATGACAATCACTGTTACCTTTGAAACTCCATGGATATATCACCAAAATGGAAAACCAGCCACATATCAATACCTTAAAATGACACGCAGAATGACTTCCTGGCATCACTTCCATGCAAAATAATAGAAAAGCTTCTGAAGATTAACTCAAATATCTGATTCTCAACATTTTCCAAAAAAAAAATGGAGATTAGGTTTTGTTTTAAAAAAGTAGCTTCTTTTGAAAAAGTAATTTTTACACAACTACAAGGTTATGTAAAAGACAGCAGGATAGATCCAGACTCATTAGACATATGGCTGCACAACATACTGTTTAAAAATAACATCACAGAATAGCAAGAAAACATATATTAAATTTATCACAACCTGATGAACTGACAGATTTTAAAGGAATGTATAACTGAAAAACAGCAATTAAAAAGGGATTCCTCTAATTGCTTTCTAAGCCCAACTCTAATCAATAATTTTAGCTATGAATGCAGTAAAAAAATAACTGGTGACACGAAAAGCAGGCCATTGGCAGAATTAATATAACTGAAGTGTGTGTCAGCCATACAGATAAATCTCAGTTGATAGGACCATTCAAACTAAATCTCTTTTCATTTAGCTCATAAGACACTATTCTCAGGAAACATTCTTAGCAAAGAGTGAATCCTGCAACAACTAGAAAAAGGTTTGTTGGAGGACTTAACAAACAAGTATCTGAATGCAAGCTCTGAAGACGACGTGTTAGCAAACTTAAATGCATGCAATTCTTTAAGGTATAAAAGGGATAGAATCGAGTACAGACGGAAAACACTCTAGCTCTGTATACACCACAACCAAAACTAACACAGAAGTTTTATACACAGTTTTGTTGACTGGTTTTCAAACACAATTGTGAATACAAGAAAGTTCAGTGAAAAAAAAGCCCCACGACACTATTGTTTGAAAAATTATTGCAGAAGACTTCAGTAACCTTGTCTGATCTATCCTTTAAGAAAAGATGCTGAGAAACCAGATTAGTCTATGTAGGGAATATCAAGGAGACAAAAACTAACAGCACCTACTCAAGATGAGAAATGAAGAACCAAATGAAATGTCAATGCCATTCTAGATCCAAAAGACACATATAGGAACTACGGCAGGTTAGACACAAGATACACAGAGCTAAGCAGCTGGTTTTAGTTCATTAGCTATTAATCTTGACTGTTTTTTTTTAAACTGATCAAATTTTCAATTCATCAAGAATGGGATTCCAAGCACATAGAATAGTCTAATTTGATAACAAATAGACATTTGGCTTTGGGTGTGAAACATCTGAACCTGTTTGCTAGTGATTTATAGTTAGAGGTAAAAGAGGGAACCAAAGGGACAGAAAAAAAAGAGGTAGAAGAGTTAATAAGGCCCTAGAGGTATTCAAATGCATCCAGAGACACCACAGCTAAGATGGACAGTTTCCTAAGTAAGGTGTGATGAGGAAAGAAAGCTCAGAAAGGAAACATGAGAATTTCCAGGGGAAGGAGAACTTCAGCATCTCATGGTCACTGCAGCTGAGGCTGCCTTTGATCTTCACTTCCCCAATGAGCCCCTCCTTTCTTGATGATTACAAGGTATAGCACACCAATACTCCCTGTTGGCTCCTTTATTGCCTGGAGGAGGCAGCTCTCATCAATGCATTCCACAAATCTCCCAGACTGCTTGTACTGCTGTGTTATCCCACCTATTACTTATCAAGGAACTTTATGGATCTAATACAAAAACATAAAGCAATTGAAACTTAAACTTGAGAAAAGAATGAGACAGTGATGGTAACAATACTTGTGTGTTTAAGATGGGAGCTTTGTACCCCACACTCTGAGAATGCTTTTACTATGGATTTTCTTCTATTTAATTTATCATTCACATACTTGAGAGAAGGTGTCAAAATTTCTCGTATCACTCAAGTATAGTATTCAGTATGCTTTTTGTGAAAAAATATACATAAGCAGCAGTCATCAAAATCTCTGAATAATTATGATAAAATAATCCAGTGGCCTTTAAAAGCAGACAATTTTTTTCTTTCAAGATAATAAGCTTAGTAACATTACTGTAGTGTGGAAAGTTTGATTAAAAAGTTTAAGCATTTCAGTTTTACATCTGCATTATGCTCTGGACTAAAACTTTAAACATCAAAGCTATAAATTGGATTCAAAGAAGTTGTTTGATGTTATACCTACAGTATATAACAGAGCTCAAAGCAATTTTCCCACCAAAATGTTTAGCAAAGTCAATTTAAATCACTTGCAAAAGCATTCTCTAAAATTTGAAAAGTGCAAACGTGCACAAATATGCTCTTTATTCTGCTATGAGTAAAACTCAATAATTCCAATATATATGCTCCTTCCAGGTTTAAGTAAAACCTAATTCTAAAAAATGCCAAAAGTAAAAATGGGCATGTTAAAGTCTTACAGTAAGTGGTGTGACTCAGTGTTCATCTGGGGTAAAGCACATCAATCGTTCAAGTATTTTGAGGTAAAAATTAGGACAGACCTGCTAATGCAACAGGATATTCCTGTTTCAAGCATATATTTGGATACCTGTATTTGTACCTCACATGAATACAGACCTCAAAACATTCTTTTCTGGCACAGTTGTAGGCCCAAGTAGCTCGCTGAATACTAATTCTTAAAAAGACCAAAAAAAAAAAAATCCATTGTCTTTTTTTTTTTTTTTAATTTTCCACCATCTAAACAAAATGACCCTCATACTTCCAACAAAACAAGAGATCAAGACATACGCTTTTTCTCCAAGACAGGATAACAAATCCTGCAAAATGTAAAAGGCACTACATTATACAACCTGAGCTGCATAGGAGTCATGACATTGTCTCATATATAAGCTAGGGAAGTATGATCCAGATGAAACTGGAGGTACATGCCATTATTAGTCACTATTAGTGACTTATTGAAAAGGCTGAAGTAGTATTCAAAGGAATTTATCACTGTTCTGATACAGAAGTGATACAAGAAATGACTATTCCAGGTCAGATCAGAAATTACGCTCCTTCAATGCACTGTCTCCCACAGGGACCAAAAGGGACAGCACAGAAAATGCGAAAATGTCAATGATACCAGAATAGCTCCCAGTTATTACAGCCCCCAATCTGATCTAATGACTATTTCTCTGCAATGGATTTTTCTCTGAGTTACTTGTCTAAACACTTTCTGAGTCCCTTCACTACAAATTCGGAAAAAAATAGTCAATATTTTGGATGTCTTAAACCTGTATACAAATCGAGAATTGATTTCAGCAATTAATACAGTGGTGTAATTGACATAAGGATATTTCAGATTAATATTGTCACTGTTTTATTAGTTTTTTTCAAGAACTGAACAATTATTTCTACTGTGTGCATGAATATTGAATGAATATGATATTTATATAGATATCAATGAAAAGTATGTTTTAGAACTAGTTTCAGAATGCTGGAACGGAGCTTCAAATTCTCATAGAAAGAAGGACATTCTCCAGGCATGGCCTGAACATCTTGGATTTACTTACTACTCCTGGAACATTTATGAATTTGTATCAAAATGTATAAAACAGATCAAAGAAATGCAACAAATTATTTTTTCCTCATAATATATCATTAAAACATTAGATGTGATATTTTTACACTTAGAACACCTGTAATAGTATTTTCACTAAACTCCAGTGAAATTCTTCTGCAATCAGAAACATTACATTATCTTTTTTATTGACTGAGTAAAAGTTCCAGTAATTTCCTAATTACTTATGGATGTATAATGAAAACTTCACAGAACTATGCTTGCAGGCTCAGATGCTGAACTATAACATTTCAGTGTAATTTTAAAAACTAATCCTCTTACTATTTGTTTCATATTAAAAAGTAAAATAATTGTAAAAAAAATCTCCTGTTTCTTTGTCCCTGGGCTCTCTGGGAGGCTTGCAAATCAAAATATTTTTGTCAATTGTTTTCTACAGCACAATTCTAAAAAATTCTTTGAGTAGTTTTGTGTGTTGTTTAAATGTGTGGGGGTTTTTAGTGTTTTACATTGTAAATTTTCCCTCACTTAAACTACCATCTTGTGAAGATCCATAGGGGTCTCCATTACTGTCTTTCTTATTAAATTAGAGTAAGTAAGGTCTTCAGAAAGGTGGCAAGATGGTCATTTTCAAGATTTGTGTATTGCTTTACTTCCCAACTTTTTCACTTAAGGAAGGGTTACAACTGAGTAGGTTTGATTCCAGATGAATTAAATTCAACTCCATAGGTAAAACAAGCCTTGAAATCCTAGAAGATTAAAACACCCCTGAGAGCTATTTTTCAAATGAGTGCTGAAGCAAAATACTATATTACAATAAATGCACTAAGAGTAGGATTCAATACCCAAGATATAATTGCCTTAGATTTTACATTCCTTACGTTACCTGCACAGGCCTGACACACACAAAAGGGAAGGATCTATGGGAGATTTGTGTCCAAATGAGGCAGAAACAGAATGCCAAGCTGAATAATGTAGGGCAGATAAAATGGCTCTAAACATCTATTTTGTACAGCTGAAGTCTATCTTACAAGTCTCACAAAACTTCGTCGTAGGAAATTAATAAGCCTTGCAATCTGACATGAAGAAAATGGCCATAATGGTCAGTGCTAAAAGCTGAGATGCTTTCCTTTAAAGATAACTAAGGAAAACAAGTTTATCGAAATCATTTGAGAAAGAAAATACAGTACCAAACAGGTTAAACTTTAGTGCCTTTGAGGTAGCCTAAACTTCACAAAGCTCTACTCTTCATAAAAATAAAAAGATCTTTCCAAGTTTAGCTTCTTCTAAAGAATTATTACTTATGTTGTTCTTCATAAAGGAACTTTACACTTTCTGTACTGAATTAAAGGAGACATCCATTTTATTTTGCTCTTAGCAGAGTTGGAACCAGACAACTCAAAAAGCCTTAACAAGGTTAGTGTAACCTTACCAAGAAAAAAGGCATCTTGAAAGCTAAAATGTTTTAAAAAAACTACAAATAGAGCCAAAACAATAATGACTGTTTATTTTTAATTTGTTACAGGTCACTTGTATTGACATTTGCTCTGCATGACAAAAAAGAATAATCACACTCTATCCTTCCCCTTACTATTATTTATTTGTCCTAATTCCTTCCTTTCTATTCATCCCCAAATTCCATGTTTTAGTTTATTTGTAAATGCACATCTAACCATTGAGACCAAACTCATTCATTGTCTAGCTCTGAATCCCTCTTTTGTACAAGATTGAAAGAAGAAAAAAAAATCCCCCTTTTCTCCTTTTGCCATTTCAAATCTTGATATTTAGAAAGTACCACGAAATCATGAGGGAAAAAAAAGGACCAATTATGCTAAAGTAAAAATTATGTAGCGTTTTATTAGCAATGATGAAAGTTTTACCTAGATTTAAGACACTACTTAAATTTTAATTAAAACAAAAAAGAAACTCTCCTAGGAAAACTGCTAATTGAAAATGAGCATTCCTGGTAAGAAAATACTTGTCAAAACACTAGCCTGATTATTATTTGCTTAAAAATGTTTAATTTTCCTGTTACTTGTACAGTAAGTAAATTAAGCAAATAAACAGTAAGAAATAACTCTGTTATAAATTATTCATCTTAGGAATCTGATAGTTGATATAATAAAGAAGGGAAGGCAGAAAAGCAAAAATTTTTCTTCACTCTTGGTAAATGGCTGTAAAAAAGAATAGCTGTGAAATAAATTGTAAACTGCCTAAGCATGCTAGTTTATTTGTCTAAGCATTTTACCCTTTACAGTGATATCCATCTACCTTGACCAAAATAAAATCATATCCCTCTTACCTGTCGTAAAGTACGTGCTACTATACTTTCAAGCACTGGTCCCCTGTCTTCATGCAGCAGATGAACTTCATCAAGAATCAAGAGTTTTACCAGTTGAGAGAGGGCTACATCACCAACACTTTTTCTTGTCACTACATCCCATTTCTCTGGAGTAGTCACAAGCATCTAGTAGAGCAGAAAAATCAGAAAAGAAATATTAAGCATTTAGAAATTAAAATGCAGATATAAATTCGCAGAAACACAGTAATTTTGAGTATAGCAGAGTAAATGCAATGTGGAACTTAACGAAGTTATCTTAAGTTTTACCTACTTTAAATATGAGGCAGACACATATTGGTGCATCTACATGTGTTGGACGGCCATTAGTAGGATTCAGTATGGAAAACCATATGGAAATATCAACCAGTACCTTCAAACTACCTCACATCATTTTTATACATTTTCACAAGAAAATCTTTAAGCAGCTATCCAGAATCAACTACTTATATAATCATTTCATGTTATGCCCCACTAAAATGGTCTGTGATGAAATATTTCTAACCTTCACGATAGCACAGTAAACAACTATGACCCTCCCCTCATGCCTAAGCTTGATCTGACAGTTCCCTGTTCTCTGTGAAATGCTTTCTCCCTAAGGAATACTTTCAAGTTGAACATTTAGATATCTTGATCTTTGAACTGGCAAAACAGACTGAACAACTTCCACCAGTCCTGGGTAAGGTAACTTCCAAACTTCATTGTTTCAGTAGATATGTCTGGGTAAGTCTATTATTATGGTGCTATTTCTTGCAAGCTGTTTGCATAAAAACAGACTCTCAAACAGATAAGATTGAGGCACATTCAATCTCCACTTGCCAAAAAGCTGTAGCAGCCATCATTGCCCACAATGACAACTTAGCTCTCACTTCATGTGACCTTAACACAAGAATTCAAGAAAACACAATTTTAAAGTGTTAAATCAAAGTGGCCACTCTAAAGAAAATATCTCACTCCTCTACCCAAAAAATTCTCAGCAACTGTTTCAAATAAAAATGCAGATTTCTCATATACTAGTCAACAAAAGTAATTTCCTATTTAAGAGCCAGCTGCTATGTGTAACACCATAGAACCAAATTTTATTCACTGAAATTCAGTAGTAACTTGTGTGTAAGTTATGACTACGATTTAAGACCAACTATTTATTGCCTATTTGTAACAAATCTATCAAATCTGAAGGGTTTTGGGACAGGCACAAAGCTTACCATACAGTCTCACTTCTTTCACAAAAAAAACACAAACAGACAACTTAGAACTATTAAAATAAAGGTTGCTCTGTAACTTTGCAATGCAAACTCACTTAGAAAATAAAGAGGAAAATTCTGATTCTGATGTTTCATAGGCATGAATAAAAAAACTTTACAAATTGGGCAAATCTTGATCAGGTGACATCTAGAGCAAAGTGAGTGCTTTAATAGGGACTGTTTGATTACCTTGACTGAAATGAAATTTTTTAAAAATTCATCTACCAATCTTTGAAACGTATTAAAAATTGGCAAAATGGGGAAATTTCTAACAGGCATTTCATAAATAGGCATGAAAATATAAGTTCATAAGTAATTTCATGAAAATATATGTTCATAAATAAGTTTGTCAACTTGTGGCAGAATCTAGAGAACAAGATATTTGTTTTCTGGAATTCTACTGACATTGACCACATTTCAGTCAACAATCTCAAACTATCTTTTCCTATAAGAGGATAGATGCTACAAATGTTACTTAGATGACCAGATTAGTTTTATGATAGAGCTTTTAAAACAGAAATTCTAAATTGCAAGAACTGCCTAGTTCTATCACTGTACCTTTATTTGATGAAGTATTTCTAATTAGATTACCAAATTTTCCACCCCAAACATGTTGGTCAGTTTCTTCTGACAGATTTTTATTCCAAGGTTATTTTAATACAAATTTTTATATCAAGTCTTTTGACTCTTCAAGCAACATTACATCCATATTTTTCCTCTCAATAAATCTTTTTTCTGTAATTTTGCTTGAAGAAAAAGGGCAGGGAAGACAAGGGAAAGGAAGGAAAAGAGAAATAAATTTTAACATTCAATATTTGCTGAACCCATGCTTCACATGACAAATGAGAACTGAGTCTACAAGCATATAGGAAAACATGCATCTGATCCCTATCAGTTCTTACATAATAAACATGTTTTATGAGTAGGCTTTATTTTAAATTTAAATGGTCAGAAATAAAACATTAAGGCAACACACAGTTCAGCCTTATAGATGATAATGCTTCTACAGTCCCCACAAAAGATTACACAAACAACTGTTTTCATCTACTCAGCACTTGTTGTATTCTAAGACATGCAGAACACAAAAAAAATCCCATAAATTAAAAGATTTGACCATATACTATCACTATTCAGTCTCAAATTCCATCAGACAACCCAACAGAATATGTGATTCATGACATTTTCCTCTCAAATAAAACCCAGTTTTTAGACACAATGTATGAATATATTGTATTTATACACGATGTATAAATAAAAAAAAAAATAAAGATTGCTGCACTAGATCCCAGACTGTCAAAAAAAGAACATATCAAGGCAGGTTAGGTGACCTCCAAATGTGGTGCTGTGCAATATTCAAATGGTACGCACTAGTGTTAGTACCAAAATCAGTTTCTTAATACAGAGATTATACAATGGAAAGGATAAAACCACTGGTAATTATTAATAATTCTTTAAGGTTCAGGCTAAGAGAAGCAGACACAGAGAGCTAGCAGAGACTTGATGAAAATTGCTAGTCTGAATTTGAGCAAGCACATTTGTTCCTATCAGAATATTCAATTACCTCGAGTACTATCAGCATAATATTAACAGCTTTTAAAAAGCAATCGACTTATTGTCTTACTATTTTTGAAACCTGGCTTGACAGACTTCATAGTTACAGATTCAAAGAATGGTTGGGGTTGGAAGGGACCTCTGGAATCTGTCTTGCCCAACTCCCCTGTTGAAGCAAGGCCACCTAGAGCAAGTTGACCAGGAAAGTATTGAGACAGCTTTTTAGTATCTTCAAGGATGAGACTGCACAACGTCTCTGGGTAACCTGTACCAGTGCCCAGCCACTCTCACAGCAAACAGCGTCTCCTGATGTTCAGACATGACCTCTTTTGTTTCAGTTTTTGCCCACTGCCTCTGGCCCCATCACTGGGCACCACTGAGAAGAGCCTGGCTCTGCACCCTCCCATCAGGTATTTGCAGACATTGATGAGATCTCCCCTGAGTCTTCTCCAGGCTGAACAGTTCCAGCTCTCAGTCCTCCCCCATGAGATGCTCTGGTTCCTTCATCATCTTTGTGCCCCTTAAATGGACTCTCTCCAGTATGTCCATGTTTGTCCTCTACTGGACAGCCCAGAACTGGACACATTATTCCAGTTGTGGCCACAGCAGTGCTGAGTACAGGGGAAGGATCACCTCCCTTGACCTGCTGGCAATGCTTTCCTTAATGCAATAAGGGCTCTGAGTCACTAATATCACAGAGTGGTGGTATGTGGGGGGTATTTCCATATTTTGTTTAAATATTACTGGGTGCATTTTGTTAGCAAATACAGATTTTTCAAATGCTTGTACAAAATAGGTGTAAAAATGTATGTCCATAATTTATGAACTGAATTGTAACACTACTACAGATGCAACTGTTAACGCTTTAAAATGAGCCACGTCAGCCACAAAATATTAGCAGCTGTACTTCCACAGAGCGTTCATTAGCAAACAGTGAGGAATCATATTTAGCAATGAATATTAAGGCTTTAAGGTGTGAAATACTACAAATTCAAGCTACTTAGCTAATTTGCTAAATCTAAATTGGCAATGTTGAGATCACAGCTTTTTTTTAAATGTCAGTCATGTTATCAGGATATATATTTAAAATAGTATCGTTAATTCTTCTGTTTCTGAGTGATGACTAAATATTCGGCATAACGGTCTTTTACTTTGATCTCATTTTAAAATAGCAATGTTCTCAAAGCAATGACCTGAATTAAAAGCTATACTAAATGAGACAGTATATCAAATAACAAGAGAGATCTCTAGAGAATGTTTTGCTGGAGAATATGAGTGGTTCTTACATTTATTTTTCAGACAGAAATTACAGTGTGGGGGGGAAATTCTCAAAAAAAAACCCCAAATAAACCAGCTTTGTAGTTGCAAATGATAAACTGAATTCAAATATATAAAATGCTATTTATAAATATCAGCTAAAAGAAAATGCTGACTATCAGCAAATGCCAACTGAGATTATTTTTTCAATTGAAATAAATAAAACAGCATTATGAGCACCTCATTAATTTTAAATGCAGTAGTGTAATTTCTTTTTATAATTAATTTTCAGAGATAACATATTTTATCCTCAAATTTTAAAATCAAAACTCAGATTCAGCAAAAGGATTCCGCTTCCTGTTTGAGGGCAAGAGAAGGACACAGTAACCAAGTATTAAAACATTTTTTAATATTTTCTTTTTTTCCATTGACTTGAGTTCTCAGCACACTGAAAAGTATGTTCATTTATATTGCTATTTCACCACTTCACCTCTTTCAGTATTGAAATAGCTAGAAAATAAAGTGTCACATTTGCTTAATGAACTGCAACTCATGCAAGACATTTCAATCTGGTTTCTGTATTAGGGTATGGCTGAATAGAAATGGGTTAACTGTCAATATTTTTACTGTCAACTTAAATTTCTCTAAGCACACACACTTCTCTTTTTCCAATGTTTTCTTGATTATCATTAGTTATTCTGCACCAACTTTTTCCATTAGAAAAATAATAGGCTTTTCACAAAGTCTTCTCTCATTGGTGAGTACTGACATTCAATTTCACTATTGCACAATTAAAAAAAACCCTATCTATTTAAACTCAGAAGGATCTCATTTAGCTTTGGGGCTAATATCCCTATATCGGTTTACACAATGTTCAGGTAAGAACTCAAACAAAAAAGTTTAATTACTTCACTTTGAAAAATTATGTCAAAAGGGACAACACTAGCTGATAACTTCCACGTCAACTGACAGAATTTCAAGAGACTGTGAAAATTCATTTTTCCATAATTGCATGATTTGCTAATTATTTTTGTCAGTGTCACTTCAATCCCCTTTGATGGCAGATTTCATGGTAAAAGGAAGTTATGTTTTCACCATAGTTTCAGAAGATCAACATGTTGAAAAATGCTGGAGTTGTTTGTTGTTTGGGGATTTGCCTAATCTGAAAAGGCTTACGGTCTTAAAATCAAATGATCTTCAACTAATTTCTAAGAGCCCAACATTAATTTCTAGCAGTTGGCACACCCAATAGCTCACTTTCAATTCTTTGAATCTTTTTACTAATTTTAAGTTCTCCCAAACACATCTTGTACATGACTAGTATCTGATTGCTTGAATAATTAATACACACTCCAGACTAGGAAAACTACAGTAATCCCCTCAAATTTACACTTCACAGATCCAAACCACATATGAAAATCTTATGAAAACTATATAAAATACAACCCATACTATAAGATTCACTGCTTTTAAATTCTTAAAGACCATTTTTGAGAACAGTTTTTCTCTCTTTAGCCACTTCAGCTTTCATGTATGTCTGTCACTTATCTGACCTGTTGTTCCTTTCATACGCACAACAATGAATCAAAACTCAGACTCACACTCCACCCCCTTCCCAACTTCTTAACTTCTATGATTTCCATAAAATAATTAGTGCCAGGTATTGTAAAATCAAAATGTATAAAGAACTGTTTGACTCAGATCTCAGTTTAAACATCAGCTAGGATGTTAGAAGAAAGAGACTGGTGTTCCATTTGGTTCAGACAATGTACCATTCTGACTACAAAAAAGAAGAGTCGTTAGTAAATTATCAAGAAAGTAAATTCAATTCTCCTTGCCCAACTATCTGAAAAGTGAATTCTCAAAATAGTCTATCTTACAGCTGTTCAAACCTTTCTGGAAGGTAAGGCACCATGGCAGATTTCAAACATGTTGTCATTTTGAATTTTTGCTTTATCAGACATGATAACAAACTAAATTTTGAGACTGTCAATGGGTTTACATAACTTTGCATATTGCAACTGAGTAAACAACCTACAAGTCAAATTATAACTTTGGTAATTTCTCTTGAAACAGATTTTTATAACTTCCTATTCTTGATGCACATGATAAACAGAGTTCAACTGTTACATAAATACCAGAGTTTTGAATGAATTGATGAAATTATTACAATGCAAAAACACTGTTAAATTTCTTGCAGCAGAGATTTTATGGACATTCCTGAAAATAAAAATGAAACATTTGCAATAAACAGTGGGAACAGAAGATTGAAAACTAGTCTGCAGCAACCAGACGCATTCAGAAAATAGATCTTACTGCCAGTGAGTTGTTCAATTAAATAAGTTTTACAAAATTAATATGAGTGAAGGCTTTTTCAAATGTACAAAATTGGTATCAACCATTAGATTTTAAGTCCAAATAAAGAGTTGTCAATCTTACAGGCAGTAGAATTAGTCAGTAAAACAATCTCAGAGGGCTAACCTGAATTGAATTAATGAATTAAAAGCTCTGAATTGAAAAATAACAAAGATTAAAAAAAAGCATACACAATTCTGAAGGACCAAAACAGAGAATGCACAAAAGAAATTTCTTTGGGAGAAAAATCCCTTACAACTTCATAAACAAAGCAGCTGCTCCACCTCCCAAACACTTGATCTTCAGTGTAGCATTCTCTCATATGTTTTAATTTTCCTGCTACTGTGTTCACAAATGAGTTATGAGCATTAATTCTTTATGTATGTAGAGTCTTTCCCCTAAACTTGCTAACTTACAATGTTTGATTTTTAAAATTGTTTTTTTTTTTTTTTCAGTTTTTAGTATGCTCATGCAAACATTATACTAAGAACAGTTAGAAATGGCAAGCTGGTGTGCAACTGCATATAGAAGTTTTCATAGAAGATGGGGAAAACATCTTTTTGGGAAATTTCAGAGAAGCAGCAAATACCTGATATGAGGAATAACAACCACTGTCAGCAGTGGTCAGTTCTAAAATTTAGACATGATCATTACTAAGAACATTTGTTCTCATCTAGGTGGGAACAGGTAAGTCCTTTGCTATGGTACACAAAATTTTTCTACTACAACATACCTATAGCTCACCATAGATACCATAAAGTCATCATTCTGTAGGGTTATAAGAACCTTACATCACAGGTTCTTATGTTGGTACACACAGATACTTTCAAACATTTGACCTATGAGTTTGAATTCATATTGTACATGATGAGCATTGGCACCTATAATGCTTTCTAGAAAGAAACTATAAACTCAAGATAATATTGAACAAATCCAGAGCCCTTTGCATGAAGGAAATATTGTGGATGTCAAATGATCACAGTAATAAAGGTTGTATGTTATGGGAAGTTTCCAAAATGAAATTATCTTCCCAAAACTGGATCAAGATCCACAAACGTGGATAACATAACCATATGTTATCGCACACCTGCAGCACAACAGATATTTTCATATTTAATATACCTATATAAAATCACTACTTCCTCTTTGAAACCATTAGACTAAGGATAAATAAACAGCAAATACTCCATTTATATTTCTCTGTGAAGTTCACAATATTGCTTCTCAAAGCACTGACTAAATCAACAAGAAATACATATTTCCACTGTAATTGCATCCTTTATTTGCTTTATCCTCTTAACATTTCAACTCTTTTCATTTTGCATTATCATTTGTCGGTACCTTTTCCACTTTGTATTAAGTAACTCTCTTCATATATCAGCATTCTTAGGAAAGAAAAAAGAAAACTGAATCTTATCATACCCCCCCTTCCCTCCAATGTTTGTGGCTATGCTAGCATCTGTCCTCTAAGGACTACCTCCTATGCTCCTCCTGCTCAATGACTAACGATGCTGGAGGTACTGGCTTTGTTGTTAGCATGAAAAAGTCTCATTGAAGATACCACCGCCAAAACTAAGGAGAGGCAGAGAGACCTAAACACTAAAAAAGAACGTGGAATTAACTGAGATACACAGAATCATAGAATCATAGAATTAACTGGGTTTGAAGAGACCTCCGAGATCATCAAGTCCAACCCTTGATCCAACCCC
>JAWWES010000115.1:73410182-73501252 GCA_035583135.1 Lophotriccus pileatus | reverse complement strand
GACATTTGCCAACTTCCAATCATCTGGGACCTCCCCAGAGAGCCAGGACTGTTGGTAAATGATGGAGAGCAGCTTGGCAAGCTCTTCTGCCAGCTCCCTCATCACCCTAGGATGGATCCCATCTGGTCCCATGGACTTGTGTGGATCCAGGTGGCTCAGTAAGTCACTGATTATTTCTTCTGGAACACAGTGGGGCTGTTCGGCTTCCTGTCCCTGTCTACCAGCTCTGGAGACCAGTTGTCCTGAGGATCACCTGTCCTGCTGGTGAAAACTGAGGCAAAGTAGGTGTTAAGTACCTCAGCCTTATCCTCATCCCTGTTAACTGTGTTTGCCCCCAAGTCCAACAAGGAATAACATATTATGCAGTGGAAGATGTATGTTAGGTATTTCAGAAATTTGCCTTTTAACAACATAAAACAATGATTAGATATGACTGGAAATTATTCTATCATTTGTAGATTAAAAGGAATTATTTTACTAAAATTAAATGTGATGAAATCAAGCATCATTTGAAAAATGTGAATTCAGTAAACTTGCAAAAAGCAATATTTTTTTAAGTGCCTCAATGATGCTGGAGAAAGAACAATTTTAAGGCCCAACTCCTTTGTATATAGAGTTAAAGAAAAAACACAGTGCATGTACGAAACACAAGCTCTAAGGATGTAACACCTTTGAAAAGTATGGAACCAGCCTCTTGCTACGGTAGTGCCTGTAGCAAATGTCTCCACTACAGAGATTCACCATGGATGGACAGCAATAAAGGATTCTGGTCTAGCCACTGCTGCTTTCTTGCTAATATTCAAAGACACTGCCTCAAAGATCTACTTCCGTAGATTTCAATTAATAGAACTTCCTTGTTTTTATTGTTTTCACCTTGCTACTGGTCTTCTCCCTTCTCCTTCCTTTATATACATTTACAACGTTCCCTTACCACACTTGAAAACAGCATTTGAGAATATGTGGTTGATCCTAGAGGAAGCTTTGCTCAGTCACAGCCAGAACTCCTCATCTTCTGACAGCTTTTTGGCAAAGTGGCATGAGTAACCTACACAATTTACTCTCTTAATGCTGTAACTATTTATCTTGGTGCTTTGTTCTGGCAGCAAATTCACTGCAAGATCTTTACTTCTGCAGAAATGGAGACACAGAAGACTGCACACAACTACATATATCCATCCAGAGCAGACTCTCACTGGAATGCAGCACTGGAATGCATATTCTATAGGGGGAGCTCTTATGCTGGGGCTTTGTACAATTTCAAAATATTTCCCTTCTAATCAGTGATGCTTTGGAGCTTCTCGCAAATTTTAATATTAGATACCTGATATCACACCTCATGAGGGATACTGAGGTAAAACTTCATCAAAACACATTACAAGTGCAGCAACCTGCAAGTCACTTTCATAATGCTGTTTTTATTCCTTTTTTTATTGCACTCTGTGTGATTTATTCAAGAATTTCACAAAACCTCATGTGAGCTGGAGCTCAGGCAGGGAGTGGAATAAATATATAGCAAGTAAAAGAGAGGGCAGCAATTCAAAACAAGAATCTGAGGTAGGAAGTAATAAATAATGAATACAAGTATTTTGTTTTTCATAGATCAGAAACAACCATCTGATGCTGTGTTTTAAACAATTAAAACAGAATTATGTTTCCAGTAAAGCAGATTCCTTACCATACAAAGATATGCAGATGAGCAATATGTCCACTTGGGTGAACAGATGATCTTATAACAAATCTTAACATGTATTTGTGGCCTACAGTAACAAACACACACACACACACACATATAAAATGTCTTAGAAGGATTCAATAACAAGACTACACTTACAAGAAGTATCTACATAAAAGATTGAGTTTATTGTGTTAGAAAACCTTACAGAGGTGCCTTATATTGATGCATATTAGCACCAATTAGCAAGTCACTGAAGCTAACACCAATAATCAATCAACAATACAGAAATCAACAACGGAACAATAAAAAATTGTACAGGTGCCATTAAAATGGTAAATGACTTTTTAACAGAAGAAATGTAACTTTGTTCAGCATGTTTTATTTTATAACTTAATCCTAGCAATGCACACTGACTCATTTCCCTTTCAGAAGCCAGCCAGTCCACCTAATGAAAAGGTAACAGATTGACAATGTAACAGCACACCACCTTAGCAGAGCAAGATTGTTAGGACACATCTGACACTTAGCTGAACTGATTTTTTTCCCATTTTGATTCATTTCTTATATACTCAGTTTCACAGTTATGACTAGCAGATTTTTAAGTTTGTATATTGAGATTTAAAATTTGATGCTTTCAGCACAATCCTGGATGTCCCAGAGATTACAACATTCATTTATAAGTTCCACTACTCTAAAACCTCAATGCAACGGACTCTGACGCAGTCAAAATAACCTGGATAAACCCAGTATAATAACCAGTCAGGATGATGAATTAGACAGTAAAATTCCTTTTTGTTGCTACTGTTTTATATTCTTATTAAAAGACTATGAAGCTTTCCATGTGGAGTAGTTACCTTATTCTGAGAAGAAACTATAGAAAACAAGATACATTAGGATCACAATAGCTGTACTGTGAAGTAGGAGGATATGAGCATCTGCTTGCTGTATTTTTTTTCCCATGATAAAACATTCTGTTTAAAGTCAGTACAAACCTTATTTAAAAAAAACATAGCGAGGAAGAACAGTTTGCACGCTTTGTGAAATTTAGCTCATATATTGTAAAATATATAATTAGCCACTCAGACTTCAAGTTTAAATAATGATCTAAAATGCTTTGAAGGACTTTGATCCAAAACATTGCCCTCTTTTCCTCTTTGCTGTTAATCAGTTCACCAATTATAGTTTTACTAACCTCTGATATACTACTGTCAGGTCTGATTGATGCCAAAAGCTTCCTTAATCAGATCTGACAACTTTCAGCAAGTGCCTGTCTCTTGAGACACTGCATTCAGCCTGCTTGTTTTCAAACCTTCCCAGTGTTATTTTGCACTTGCCTCTCCCCCAGCTCCTTTTTCATATCTAACAGAGATACAATAGAATAACATAAAACCACAACCATAGAATATATTTGCGTATGTTTTTATAAATAATTATAGAAATATCTGGGCTAAAATGGATAGTTTGTTTAAGAATTTACAAGGAAAAGGTGAGTACAAGAACATGTTTTAGAAATACAGTGAAGTTTCTGAGAAAGGCAATACTGTTGCTTGTTTGGAGGGTTGTTTGTTAGCTGTAGGTTGTTTGTGAGGTTTTTCCCCCCCCCCATTTCCTTTTGTTCTCTCACAGCTGCACAAAAAAGTGTTTCAAAGTCATTACTCCTCTGTTCTACAAGGAAACTTTAGGCTTCGGTTGCACAACTTCAGGAGGCAAAGATAAAAGACTATCTCAGCTCCCTTTCCGACTTATTTATACTGGTACACTTTTAAGACTCATCACAGTAGTCCTGCATATCTCATTAACTGTAAATATAAATAGTTCAGAATAACTCTTGTTGACATAATGCTAACCTTTTATTAATTTATTTATATTTTAAGATTAGCTGCTTTTTTCCCTTCTGTTCTGCTCCTGTCAAGCATTACCCCAAGATGTGGATAAAGCCAACATTAAGTGCAAAAAGACCAAAGTGCAACAGAGACATTTTATTCCAAATACCCTTTTCACATGCCTTTACTCAACAGTTTTATTTTCTATCACAGATTTGTATGCAAGATGAAGCAAGTTCTGTTTTTGTCTCAAATCAGTTTTTTCAAGAATCAATGCAAATCACTGATATGGAGGCGTACTAAATGTAAGATGAAGAAAAGTTTCTTGATTCAGCCAAGACACTGATATTTAACAGATATTGCGTTAAAAGTCAATTTCGTGACACCTGTTCACAAAACGACATCTCAAACACCAATTCATTTGCATGCATGCAAATGTGATTTCACAAAATTTTCTTTCAAGTCTACACTCCAGAGAAAATTATGTATGCTAACATTAATGATAACTAGTGCTGAAGGTGATTGTAACAGACCTACAGTATGATTGTCAGATTTATATTCTCCAGTTACATTACCTAAAAACTAGCATACACTATGGATTTCAGAGGGATTCTTTAAGCACCAATAGGAAATACTATTGCATGTTTTCATGAGTAATCCTAATGATAGACTAAAGATTATACTCACTAAACTTTAAATTGATATTATGCTGTACAGAGCTGTAAACACATTGGAGGATGGAGTAAGAACTTTAAAATATCTTAAGTTAAAGAACAGATGCATTAATGCTTGAGTCAGTAATATAATTTCAAGATTCTACATTGAGGATAAGAGTTATCTCATCTATCTTACCTATTAATTTACAAAATCACTCTGAAAACTAGCTGTCTAGGCTCCTTCTAGCTGGTTCATTTCATCCCAGTATGAATCAGCCTTAAAAGTCTAACTTTCACATGGCTAAAGCCAAAATAGATTAATCTGACTCTTAGGAATAGTTATCATAACAAATGCAGGATGTAAAACAACTAGCAATACAGTAGATGGACAGGGAAAAGAGAAAGAACAGATCAGTCTGCACATGAACCAAAAATGCCCTGCTATTGCAAAAATTTAAACCTTTGAAGAAAAATGCTGTTATTTGGACATGCTAAATAAACCTTCCACTCTGCTCAGCAGCAGCATGATCTTGGGGCAATACATTATGTTTTGGGCAACTTACTTCAAGAAGTGCAAACCAACTGAGAGTCCAGAAGTGAAAAATGAGAATGACTAAACATAAGTGAAGCATAATCTTTACAAAAGGTTAAATGAACTGATGCTTGGGCTAAGTAAATATGACTGAACAGAGATAACACAATTGCAAGAGTCTTCAAAAAGCAAACAGCAGTGGCTGGCGAAGACAGACATTCAGATAAGGAAAGTGGTAATAAAATTTGATTAGGATTTAGGTTGAAAATAGATTTCTATTTAAAAAAAAAACTTCTAACAGCAAAGATAGGTAAACCCTGGAGGAGACTTCCTGGGAAGTTTAGGAAAGCTCCATGATCAGGGAGCTGTAAGATGAAATTAGAGCAATAATTATCAATAGTGGAATACATGTATTACTTTTGTTTTCTCGGAAGGACAAATTAGATTAATTCTCATACTATTTTGTACAGTTTTAAGATCAGTTTACAAGGTAAACATCTGCAAAACTTCAATTAAAAAACACCTTTAAAATTCCTATTATAAATAAATATATACAACATATAGTCTAAATAAAATATTCTACTCTATATTAATAAATATGCTAATAATATATACACTGCTAGTACTTCATGCTATAATATATACCATTAGACACTTTATGATAAAAAATGGCTTTTGTTATTATATTGAGAATACTTTATAATAATTATATACTCTAATTCTATTATAAATTAGAGTATATTTCAATATAGATATTACATTTAAAGCGATTCTTCAGTGTTAGAGGTGCTTTAAAAAATTTTGTGATGTAGTTTAGAAAAAGTTATACTCTAAATGCAGTCAAATTTAGCATGATTATCTGCAATATTTTTAAGCATTAATTTGAAGTATAATGTGTGGTTTTGTTCCACAAATAGTCACAATAAATGCTAAAGACCTTAAGATATTCTGTAATTTGCAAAGTGACAACTTAGAGGACATAAACCCTAAATTGCCCTGATGTTATTTTGTAAATTACTTGCATTTTCAACTGACCAGAAGCAGTTAAATTTGAAGAAGATCCAAAAGTGGCAAAAATTCCCTGAGCAACCTGTCCTCAGCTCTGCTCAAATAAGCTATCTTTTTGCAGAGGAATATTCACTCAGCAGGCACAGCTGTTATTCTGCAATTTTTACATCTAAATCAAAGATAATTGGACTTCTGAGTACATTTAAATTGTACTCTGGGAGAAGGGTCTAACTTAATGCATCATTTGCATTAACTATAAAAGACCGCTTTTTCATCCTGTAAATTTTACTGTGCTTAAAAAAGTATTTGGAAGTGCAAAACAGTTACTCGGTAATTTTAAAGACACGTGGACACCTTCTGCACAGAAACTTTTCAGCTATAAAAGAATATTAAACCAAACAGAAGCAAATCATTCTTCTAAGTTCTTCATAGGTAAAATCTTAATGGTAATAGACACTCCTGAAAATTATATTCCTCCAAGTTTTACTGAAGATTACATCCTCAGTGCCAAAAAAGCCTCAGAGACAAAACCTATAATATTTTATTTGGTGCTTTTAATAAAATCATTAATTATTCATATGCAGATGAGCAGTTAGTTCATACCATGAAGTACTTCAATTTCATATTCTCTGATATTAGTTTAAGAATTTCAGTTAAGGTATTCTTTATCGTTACTTATTGAGATTCATTGTACTTCAGAATTTAACATTCAAACAATGTATTTTAAGGATTTTTCATCTTAATTTTACATATAAAAATATGAAAAGCATACTGCTTATTAGCCTTTCATCGCTAGAAAAGAAAATCTGAAATTTTGTTTGACAAAATGTCATCTTTAATCATTACACAGGAACACTGTAACAGGCAAAATGGTGTCTAAAATGGTTCCTTGCTCATCTTTTACTGACACATGCAGTAAATATCCAATAGGCAATTCCATCAAAATAGGCTAATCTCGATTTTCACAGAATCACAGCATGCATAAGGCTGGAAGTCACCTTTGGACATCTACCAATCCAATCCACCGCTCAGGGTCACCTAGAAGAGTTTTCTAGAAGAGTCTGCTCAAGACCACATACAGTCAGGTATTGAGTATCCCTTAGGTGATGTCTTTGACGACTCCACAAACTTCCAGTGTCTGACCACCCTCACAGGAAAAAAAATAACATCTCATGTTTACAGAGAATTTCCTGTATTGCAGTTTGTGCTTTTTTGCTCTCACTGGACACTGCTGAGGTCTGGCTTAGTCTTCTTTACGCATAAACACACATACACGGATCACATCTACCTGAGCTTTTTCATACCCAGACTGAATGACCCCAGTTTGCTTTGCCTCTCCTCATGTGTCAGATGTTCTATCCCTTAATCACCTTCATGGCTTTTTGCCAGACTTGTTCTAGTATGTCCCTGTTCCTCCCATAACAGGGAGCTCAGCACTCTACCCAGCACCACAGATGTGTCTCACCAGGGCTGAGCAGAGGGGAATGACCACCTCCTTCGAGCTGCTGGCAACACTCTTCTGAAATGCAGTCCAGACTGAAAGGGGGCATTGTTGGCTCATATTCAATTTGTTCTCCACCAGGATATCCGCTATCTTTCCTGGGAAGCTGCTTTCAAGCTGATCGGCCTTCAGCCTGGACAGGTCCACAGAATTATTCCCCCACCCATTTAACTCTAGAACTTCATGAGATCTCTGTTGGCCCATTTCTCTAGCCTTTTAAAGTCCCTCTGAATGTGAAACCATCTGATCTGTCAGTCACTCCTCTCAGTTTTGTGCCATATGCAAACTTGCTGAAGGTGAACTTTGTCCCATGACAGAGGATTACCACAACCTTTCAAAGGCAATCAAGAAAGACCTCATGATAACTTTGACCAGGTCCCTCAGGACTTGTGGGTGAATCTCATTAGATCACATTAATTTGTCCGCACATTCCCTAAAGTGACTTTATTCCACGAAGAGTTGAATTCTCCTTCTCTGAACTTTCCCATTTGTTTCAGGGGCCTGGAATTGCTGAAAGCCAGCCCTAACAATAAACGCTGAAGCAAAGAAAGCATCAAGTACCTCAGCCTTTTACATGTCCTGTAAAGCAGAGGTTTTTCCCAGTCTTCCTTTTGCTGTACACCCACAGAAGCCTTTCTTGTTGCCCTTCACATATGCTCCTGGGCTTTGTCTTACCTAATCCTGTCCCTTTGTGCTCAACAGCAACTACAATCCTTCCAGGTCACTTGTTCCTGCACCCACCTCTTACATGCTTCCTTTGTCTGTTTGGTTTTTATCCTGATGGCCTCCTGGTGCTCTTGTTTGACTTCTTGATCATCAGGACAAACCTGATGTTTTAGAGGCATTGTGTAGGAATAAGAAATTCAAAGGTTTGCTAGAGACTCAAAGTCTGAAAGCCTTTGAGTTTTCCATCTCGATTAAAAATACTGAAGTAGCTTACTGAACTCATTAGTATCACTTGCTAAGTGATTTACAAAGGAGTGCAAAAAATATTGCTGTTACTTACTATTTGATCAATTTTCAACACTAGACCATTTTGCTTAATAATTCTACATATAATACCCTTACACACAATGCAATTTCTGAAGCACATTAAGTGAAGACTAACTTCTGTGTAAAAGATTAAAACTCCAAAGTCATGCTGCACGACACAGACACATTAAGCTAACTGAACATATTACAGCTATAATACTGGATCTGTAATATTTGTATATTAGCACTCAACTGAATTAAAAGTCTTTGAAACTTTCTACTATACTACGAACTCTCCCCTCTCTGGCCCAATAGCGAGACTACCCAATCAATGCAACATTTTGAGAGATGTAGCAGTGAATACAACTTGCTAAGTATACAACTAAATAAGATGGACTGTCTGAAACACCATAAAGCAAGATCAAATAAGTGGAAGGAGCAGCAAATAGATCTTGTGCTTATCACTATACCTTTGGCATGAAGAAGTAACCTTGGTTTTCAATGTCTTAAGTATTTTCTTAAATGACAAAAAAACACATGAAAACCGGCCCAAACCAAAACTGGTGCCCATGAAGACGCAAGAAACAGGCTCAAATGTATGTAAGGTAACCATTTACCACTGAAGTCTCTAGATACAACAGCTGACTAGTCAACACATGATAGTCTACACAGAGCTTTCCAAATCTTTCTAAGCTCAGAATCCATGAGACTGTGATATATATATTCCCCACCTGAGTGACAAAAGGAATAGAAAGCTCAAAGGCATGAGCTTTCTCATGCTCATGAGCTTCAGGAAGCTTCATCATTCTGTTGAAGCTCCATCATTCTGTTGCAGAAGTGAAAAAAGCAATGTAGCAGCTCCAACCAGGCTTTCTCCTTTCCACAATCACGCATTTCTGTTACACAGAAGCCTCTCTGACAATGTCACTAGCATTCACAATCTAGCTTAAAACATTAGCAATACTTTGCAACTCACGTGGTTCAGTTGCCACTGGATGTACTCATCACTGTAGCAAACCACCTAAATATCCTTCACATAAAGGTCAAGCCAGAATTTGATTTAACTAGTCCCAGTCATGCAAGAGTGAGGAATTAAGTGCCCTTTTAAAAATTATAATTTAATTACAAACCTAGTAACAGAGAAAGGAAGATCTAAAACCTCAAAAGAAGACTAAAGAACAACAGTCTCAACATACATTAAGTTTGTATGTCATTCCTACTTTCAGAACTTTGGCAAAGCTAATATCTGTTGTATTGAAGTAACAGATGCAATAATCTAAGAGCAGTCTTTCCCATATAAAAATTAAAAAAAAAGTTTATTCATTTGATTTTTTCAATATAATATTTTTGACATTTTCCTTCATATTCTCTTCATTATGCCACAATGAACTGAGATGAATCATTGATAAACAATGAATTTTGACCTCTATAAAAACATAGACAGTAAATGTATTTTAATGTCATAAATCAGAGGCATTTTCAGTGTAATTTGATTTAAACTGTAAATGGGCAGAATATACTCAATAAACATCTTTTATACACATTAAAATTATTTCAAACTATTTTTAGCACGCACTTACTACGTTACAGAAATATTTCGAATTACATATTTGTAGTTAATTTCATAACAAGAATAAGCAGCAAAATTGATTTAAGATATTCAGTAGAAAGTTAGTAAATCAGATCTTCCTTATGTTATGTGTGTCTGGTATTTCCACTCAAAAAATTAAGAAGTCTACTTGATTCACCTGTAGGTGACACTGTTGGTCTTAGCCATACAACCAAAGAGCAACAGCATTCCTCTTAACATTTTTAGTTGCAGTCTGGAAGAATGGTGTTTCCAAACCACACATATTTTTTATTTTTTATTTTTATTTGTACACTCATACTTTTAAGTTCCACTATGTTGTGGTTTAATCTCAGCTGGTAAGTAGGCCCCACACAGCCACTAGCTCAGTCCCCCCTGGTGGGATAGGGGAGAAGAAAGGTAATCAGAAGGGTAAAAGTCAGGAAACTTGTGGGTTGAGATAAGGGAGTTTAACAAGCAAAGCAAAAGCTGCGCACACAAGGAATTCAAAGCAGAAAAGGAATTCATTCACCACTTCTCATTGGCACCAGGTGGTCAGCCATCCCCAGGAAAGAAGGGATCCATCATGTGTAACAGTGACTTGGGAATATAAATGGTCTCTCTGAACATCCCTCCTTTCTTCTCAGCTTTATATACTGAGCATGACACCACACGGTGTGGGATATCCCTGTGGTCATTTGGGGTCAGTTGTCCCAGTTGTGTCCCCTCCCAATTCCTTGAGCACCCCCAGCCCCCTTAGTAGTGGGGTGGGATGTGAGGCAGAAAAGGCCTTGACACTGTGCAAGTGCTGGTCAGAAGTGAAAGAAACACCCCTGTATCATTAACATAGTTTCCAGCACAAATCCAAAACACAGCCCATACTAGCTGCTATGAAGAAAATTAACTCTATCCCAGCCAAAACCAGCACACATTTTAATATCAAACCTCTGCAGAGACAGTGATTTATGTAAGTGCATCAAGTACAGATATATTAAAACAATATACTCTGATAAAGCCTCAAGTAAATGAAAAAATGTGCACACTGGAGAGAAAAAGGGGAAAAAATGAGTATACACTTATAGCAAGGGCTCTTCATCCAAATTGAATATATGTATTTTTCTCATTTAAGTGCTGAAGTACAATGCCAAATAGTTCATCATTTATAGAGAAGAAATGAAAGAAAAACCCTCAAAACTTTGTTTTCAAAACAGTTTAGAAAAACTTGTAGTAAAGTCAAGCATGAACATAATTTCTTCCAATAAAAGGGAATACACTAACAAAAATGCAATTACAAAAAAACACACCCATCCTTTAACTACAGAATACATAAAACAAACTTTTCCCTGATGTTCAAAATGACTGTAATTTTATCTGGCATTGTTTCAACTAGATTTTACTGCTAAACCAAAAATTAACTCCCACCTTCCCACCCAATCTAAACAGAGATTTTAGCCAAGTGAGTCATAGCAAAGAATGCCAGTCAATTACACATTTCATCATAGTATGTTGCATTTGACTATTAATCACAAAGTAGGTTACTCAAAGCCTGTACTAAAATTCTACACATTATGCAATTAACAGAAAGCAAGTAGGCATCTTAGTAAAATAAACAACTATGTCTATCTAAATTACTTCAAATAAAATGTAAATGAATGCTTTAAGAGCAATAATTCTAATTTCTGAAGCATGGAAGACTGAGTTTTGGTAAAATCTGCCACAAATCTAAACTTAGGTCACAGAAAGTACCTTCAGTTCCTTATAAAGGACTACTGTTTTTTATTAAACTGCAACTGTTTGATGATGTATACTTTGCCCCCCTGGCAAAATCTTAGCTGTACAGGCATATATTAATGTGAGAGCCGTAAATCAGAAGGGTTTCCAACAATTCCACTAGGGTATTGAAAGACTGATGCCAAAAGAAAAGGAAGGCACAGGATGATAACATCATCCTGAGAAAGCATTGTCATCGTTCCAACAGCAAAACCAATGGAAAGAATGCAGACAACATTTCAACTAAGCAACAAGCTTATTAACTCAATCCACTGGAAAATTATCCAGAAATCTCTTTTACAAGCCAAATTTCATTTGTTTCTTAATAGTTTTCATCATCAGAGAAAACCAGGAGTCCTACACATGATGTCAGAGTTTACTGCCTTTATTTCTGAGGGTTAAAGAGTTTGGTCAAAGAACTATTGTCACAGGCCCAAAGTTACTGCTCTGCTGTTTAACATCAAGGGTTTTTTCACCTGCTTTACTGTTTCCGTAAGTTGGTGTAAGGAAGGAAGGAAACTCCAGGGAAACAAATACGCTACATAAAAATGGCACCCATGGAAAAGTTCCTTCCTGGTCTTTAATGGGTCAGGAAATTGCACTACAGTGCTAAAAAACTGAAAACTTGTTCCTGAGGTGAGCTGGATGGGCATACCAGCACTATAGAAGTGTGCCCACTCACGAAAGAAGAGGGCTTCAAGTAGTTTCTCCAGTTTCAGATTGTAGTCAGTGCAGATTCAGATAATCCAGATTATGTCTTCATTTCCCTTTTGTTATTCCCTATTTTGGATCTCTGAATAGAGTAATATTAGAAAAATTACTAGCTTTTCTTCCTTCTGCTCATCTACCAAAATGCTTTCAGGATTTCATCTTCTCTCTCCACAAGCTAAGAAGAATGAAGACTTGAGCATTACTGGTCACACTTGAGTGCAACTATTATCAACTGGTGAAATCGGTGCACTGCTTACTGGTGAAAAAACTGACAAGATCAGTACCTTATAAAGACTCCAGTATTTCAAATCTTGCATATGTACAAATCTTGCATATGATACTACTTATATGCAAGATTTTATTTTAACAATCTTGCTTTGAGAACTAAACACTGATTAAGAAATACACTTAGCATTTACAGAAAAAAACCACGTAACAGTCTGTGGTGTGCCATCAAGGCTCATTGCCCCAAAGAGATCCTGGAGAGTGGATTTTTTTAAACATAGTTTGCCCTGAAGATAGCATGAACAGTGAAGCACGGAGCAAAATTTTATTTTTAACACTGTGAGAACTTCTGAAACAAAGGAAATCCATATGGAAACAACAGTGTGGAGATGACTGGCATACAGAAATCCTACTGTATAAAAAGGTTTTGATCTTCCTTGACTCAGACATACACTTTAGAAAGCATTTCTGTTCCAAACATTTTAGAATATTTCTCTCTTTTGAAAGGTAAGGTTTTAACCTCATTTAAAGGAAGAAAGACTCTTATTTTAAATGGTACATAACTGAAAATTCATAGGAAAGGAAAGTTTTTTTCAGCAAGTTTGTACCACCAAGGAATATTCAGAAGGTTTTCTCAGAAAAAGAGACATGTCCCTTCTTCTTTTTTTTTTGTATTAGATTTTAATATCTTACTGTCCTAGTCCAAACGCTGATCAAAAGAGGATACTCTGCTCCTGAAACCATGCATGCACACAGAATCCAGCACTATGCTACATTCTAGGCATACTGGAAGAGGGAATATCTATTAACCAGGTTCAACTCTGAAAAAATTAACGACTTGAAGAGAGTTTTTCTGTATCTGTGAGCTTTATAATTTCTGGATCACTTCTAAAGGCAATTTCATGAAAGTTTAACTCCAAATACCAAAAGAGATTTGTAGATTTTATTGCATCTAACAGATCTGAAATTTCTAGAGCAAAGAACCACTTTGTTCCTAGAAGGAAACAGACTGGCATCTAAAGTAAGCAGTAATACAGGTGTTTGCAACAAGTGCAAATAAAAAACCAATGACGTGAAATAGGAGATAAGGCCACTTACATACAACTAACATCAGAGTAAGTGCTCACAGGGATGAAAAAAATATACCGGATAAGAAAAAAGACATTAGACAGTGACGAAGCACCAAGACATAGGAAAATAAAACAGTACTATCTTGCTTCGAAGGCACTTGAGATTGTATTTTATATGCAATTTTTCAGTGTAAATTCTTCATATAATTTTCACAAAATGCTATAGTAATATGAACGGAATATGAATGGAATAACAATTGACAATGCCAATCTTAAAAAAACAACTGTTCTACAGTTGATTTCTCTTAAATGCAGTACAATAAAATAGTCTGTGAATTATTATTATGGGAGAAGAGCTGTCGACATTCTGAATTAAAAACATTCACAATTCTTAGTCACGTACTGAAACATTTTTGCATGGTGTGGTGATACACATGGCAAGATGACATCATCTTTACTACTGTAAAGAGTCATTATCTCCTGTACTTACATATGCATAAGGAAAGTGACTATATATGTATATTTAGCCTCAAACAGTGGGCTTTGTATATGCATGAAATGAGAAGCACATACATAGCAGAATATCATAAAATGTAACGGTCTAAAAATTAATAAAATATATGTACTTCCATTTTCATAGGAAGAGTAGCAGGAATCAACTTCACTATTTGCTTTTCCTTAGAAGCATCTCTGTACCCTATTAAAGTGCAGGAAATGAGAAACAGTGTATGAGAAAAATAAAGCTGTAGATGAAACAGCAGGCACCTCAACTTTATAGCCCTCTTTTGCTTCAAACAGTTTCGGACTTGATTAGTTTTATATTGCAGATAAGAACTTGAGAAAAAAGCATTATTCCATTTTATTAGTATCAGATTCCAATAGGGAATAAAGCCTTCATGACTTATTATCAGAGTCTATAGGCTGACAGAATCTATCAGAGTGATCATCCATATTACTCAGAGGTCCTGATGCCATTTGTCGTGCTCGGAACTACTTGCCCTATTCAGCTCTGATGCTTTTGTGGTCTCTGCTTCACTTCTCACTGCTATCTTGCCCTCACAAGTACAATTAATCAGCTAATCTTTGAGATGTCAAAATACATTTGGTCCTTCAGGCTATTTCCTCTAGTCAAGAAAAGCATTCTGTTCAGTAATCAGACAAATGTATTTGCCAACGCAAATGCAGCTTACACAAATTCTCTTTTCATTTACAACACTACTGCTTTCAAAAACACCATCAGTATTGTTGTATTACTCATGCTCTTCAATAAGAATTGCCCTTTTGTTCTAAACTACTTTTATTTCCAGTATAAAGAGTTAGCTAAAGCTAAACAGAAAAATTACCAGTTAATAAAATTTGCAATGAACTAACAAAATTCCCTTGGACTTTAAATACAAGAAGTAAAATGTCAATGAAAGCAGTAACTTTATTTGAAAAAAAATTCAAAATTAAAACTAACTGGTAGGTCAGTTTTGTAGGTTGACCTTAGTGGCTGACAGACACCTAACCAACTCCTCTCTCTCTTCCCTTTAGGTGGACAGGGAGAGAAAATAAGACGGAAAAGTTCATGGGTCAAGATGAAGGCTGGGAGGTCATTTACCAATTACTGTCACAGGCAAAACAGACTTGACTCAGGGAAAATCAACTTGAGTTATTGCAAATTAAAAATAGACTGCAATAGTTAGGAAAAAAAACACAAAACCTAAACCCCCTTCCTGCTAGTACCCCTTCTTCCCAAGCTGAACTTTACTGCTTTGTTCCCAAATCCTCTGTGTCTCAGGTTTGGGGGTTGTAGTCAGTCCACAACTCTTGGTCTCAGCCATTCCTTACTCACACTTTTCCCCACTTCAATGAGGGGTCCCTATCACAGGATAGACCTTCACAAACTACTCCAACATGGGTCCTTTCCACGGGCACAGTTCCTGTCAGGAGCCTAGTCCAGCATGAGCTCTCCATGGGCCATATTTTCCTTTAGGGCACCATCCACCTGCTGCAGTGTGGGGTCCTCCCAGGGCTACGGTATGGACATCAGCTCCACCACGGTCTCTTCAACAAGCTGTGAGGGAATCTCTGTTCCAGTGCCTGGAGCACCTCCTCCCCTCCTTCTGCTCTGGCCTAGGTGCCTGAAAATTATTCACATTTTTAAGCTGCTCAGCATGTTCAGCACTTGGAAAATGAAAGTGGTAGCACCACTCAAACCTAAGCCAACTTTGAAGGATGGTTTCTTAGCAAAATGTTAAGATACTTTTTATATTAACTGTGAGCAATGTTACAAATCAACTCCAAAAGCAATGTGATTTTAATTTATACAGGTTAATGAGCAGAGAACAAATACGACAGCCAGTTGCCATTTTTCTAAATGACAGTGTAAGTCAGTTGACAGCAAACAAATTTCAGATTTTAATTTGATTTATTTGAACATCTTGGAACTTTTTAGAGTTCATAAAGAAGGCGGGGACTGTTTATTTTATTTTTTTAATGGGTGAATGCTACTATAGGTTTCCTACTTCCTACCTTCATTAATCTTAGGTTGAAAGCAGACTAAGGTCAGACGCAACATTTGCTTCCAATACTCCTTTCTTTAATCAGACATGCAATTGATGTTTATCAGATCTATGACAGAAAAAAGACAGAGCTACGTGGAGGCCTGAAGAAACATAAAAGTTTTAGAAATGTCTGTTTCTGTGAAGTCTGTCAGGCCCATATTAATAGGCACAGCCTTGCAGTTCAGTAAATGTATACAACTATTTCTGTGGGCCTTGAAGCACTTGAGTGCTACGTAAACATTGCAGAAAATCCAATACTATATTTTAAATTAATATCCTTTTTTTTCTGCATAAGTATTTTTTGATCAGGAAGAACAATAACAAAAACAGAAATGCTTTCCTTTAAAAAAAAAAAAAATCTATATTCCTAGAGAGTTAAACAAAAAGTATTTCATAGTTCAGAAGTGGAAGAATCAGGACTGTACACACAATAATAGTTTGATTCATTTTCTTATTTATTTAAAACCCAATAAATTTCCTTTTCCTTCTCCCTGAATCCCTCTAACTCCAAGAATATGAGAACTAAGGAACAGAGATTTATAGAGGTTTATAGGTTGAGAAAATTAGCCTGCTTTCAAAATTTGATCAGATTTGTTTCCAACTACTATGTGATTTTAGCAACACAGAAAGCATTCGTAATCTGGCCTTTACACCATTACATATCTGTAGCAAGCAAGACTCATGACAGTCTGACAGTCTTCAAGGCAAAGGAAGAGACCAATAAAAGAAATTTGTCCTATAAATGCAGGTCTGAGGCACAAAATATAGCAAAAACATTACAGAAAATTTATTTCAACTTTAAAATGTTATTCCCACTTAATTGTACTTGATTTGAATTACAATGAAGGCTGTTGAAAGGATTGTACAAAAACTGCTGAGTTTAAGGGTGAGAAATATTCGCATTAACTGAAGATGCAATAGAACAGTAAAATAACTTTCATTAAAAAGAAAATAAATATTATATTTAACAGGATAATATTTTAAAACTATTTTTAAAGTTTATACAGGTGAAAGAAATTTTGATAAGTTTTTACTATGTTATGCCAAGGATCTTAATTTTGTTTCACATTATGTATGTATAAAAAATTAAGAGGAAATTATCTTCTAATGTTTTTGGATGCCCATTCACTTTTTGTTAAGGCCAGAGGGCATTTCTGCACTCTCCATAGGCTACCACTGTTTTGCACAAGGTAAGGCATCATGCCATTCATTAGTCTACAATACACTCTGGCCAGCGCAGGGCACTGCTTTCACATGTGGTGATTACAATATAAATCCACACTGCTCCAGTCCCAGTGTTACTCTCCAAACTTTCAAAAGATAACTATAACTACTACATTTGTTGCAAACACAAGGCCAAAGATAACCGAAAGCCCAGAAGTTGATTTGGAAATTTTGTTATATCATTTTTTAGACTGTGCAAAGCAAAGACCAAGTAATGCTATATATGCACAACCAAGAAAGCCCACGAAGACAATCACCCAATTCATATTAACTTGAATGCTACTCAGCAAAATACATGTTATTTCTTATGAATACTTTTCATTTAAATATTAACATACTAAAAACAACGTACCAAACAATAGATTATGATTAAAGTATGCTTAATATCATTTTGGTTTAAGTGATGTCTAAACATAATGTAATAGTATGTCAGTATGTGAACATGCTTAGATCACAGTAGGTCAGTATACAAACATACTTAGACTAGAGTTGATAGGAAAAATATCAACTGTAGGGAAATAAACTTCCTTGGATTGTTTTTAACGAGAAAAAGAAATGTGAAAAGTTAATCTATCTCTATTTTTACTATGAAAACAATGCTTTAATAATGTAAGATAAAGTTTCTTTAAGAACAATACAAGTACAAATAAGTACAATAGATAGGGTTATTTATTTTTGTAACAAGTTTATTTTCTTCTGTTCCCAGGCACAGTGAAGCACTTATTTCTGCACAAATTATTCAGTAATAGACTCTGGATCTACTTCGACTGAAACATTAAAGTGACCTGTTCAACACTTACACATATACCTTTTCACAAAAACTGAGCACAAGGAAGATGTGAACCTGTCAGAGACAGTTTCCAAGAGGGCCACAAAGATGATCAGAGGGTGGAGGACCTCTTCTATGAAGACAGGCTGAGAGGGCTGGGGTTGTTCAGGCTGGAGAAGAGAAGGCTTTGGGGAGACCTAATTGTGGGGCTTTCCCAATACCTTAAGGTGGCTTATATAAAGAAGGGAGAGGGACTGTTTATATGTGCAGATAATATCAGGACAAGGGGCAGGGGTTTTAAACTGAAAGAGGACAGGTTTAGATTAGATGCCCCATACCTGGAAGTGTTCAAAGACAGGTTGCATGGGGCCATGAGCAACCTGATCTGATTGGTGGTATCCCTGCCCATGGCAGGGGCATTGAGTGGAACTTGATGATCTATAAAAACCCTTCCAACCCAAATCATTCTATTTTTCTATGATTCTATGAAGGGAAATTGTCTTAGAGTTTTAACATGCATCCCACATGTTAAATATGTAGTAACTGTGGCTTTCACTGTAAAAGATGTGAGGAGCAGATGTGGGGAGAAGAGTTAATAGAAATTATGTTCATTTTTCTTTTTAAAGCAATTTGACTATTGTTAAAAGATATAGAAATGACTTTTTTTTAAAAGCTTGGCTTCTGAAGTGCCTGTTGGAACCACAGTAATATTAATGAACATTAAATAATTACACAGAAGTAAAATCATCTCATGTGTAATACCACAAAAGAATGGAGCAGCAAGAAAGATGAATGCCTTCTGGATGAGTAAAAATGACAGCACAGAAAACATAGAGAGAGTTATTGCTGAAAAACTTTGCTATAGACCTTTTAAATTGGAGTATCTTTCAAAAAACATTTAAAAGACTATATTCCACTACAAAAAGAACGAAGATTTAAATTCCTTATTACTTTTTTTGGCTAGCATTTAAAAGTATTTGTAGAAAAAGTAATAAAAATAGATCCCACTGTACATTAAGAGTGGATTCCTGAGAAGGGAAATAGTTAGCAATTTGTCATATAAAGCAATTTTTCCTCATCAGAATAAGTGTAACAGATACATGTAATAACTTACAAAATACACATCTTTAAACACACACGGGCAAAGACGAAGCAAGCAGGATGGAAAGGAAGGAGAAAATTTTGAGGATTGTCACTGAAGTGCTACTTCTAACTAATACCTGACAATCACCTTGGTTTTACATCTTTCATTGTGACTGATTTGATTCACCTCAAATAAAGACGATGAAAATGCAACTGCTCAGAAAAGAGGCAGAGTTTTCTGTCATGGAAGAAATGTATCAGCTTTCAGTTGTCTAGAAGAATCAGCTGAGATCTTTTGAAACAGTCATTCAACCTGAAATAACGCATCTTCAGTTGATCCTACTCCATGCCTTTTGTCCCCTAAACGATACAGACCATCCCTGTGCATGTAAATTCTGTGCATGCATCTACCTGCTGTAACATCAGTTCTTTCAGGAAAAAATTGCTTTTCTGTTAAACCAAAGTACTTCATTACTTACACTACGAAAGGCTAGAAAACAGAGCAATGACTGGCAAAGCAACTCTGAAACTATAAATAAAGAAGCACCTATCAGAGTATTCCTGCCTGAGAAATGTACACATTAGAGAGACTGACAAGTAAAATTAAGTTTTGAAGCAAGAACCAGTTTAATACAGGGTAAAGAGCAATAAAGGAAGCCTGTTTGGATAAAGTGGTTTTAAGTGCCTAGTTGATCAAAGGAAGTCCATGAGTTTTCATAAAAAACAATATATGCAAAGAGCAATAAGCAAGTGCCCTTTCCTCAGTTTATAAGGTGCCTACACATCTTCTGCACACTTTGATGTGCAGCAAAAAACTTTGTGCGCTGCTGGGCTCCAGAATCTGCAAGAACAGCAGCAACAATAACAATGGTAACTCTCGGATTGGCATTTTCTCTCATCCTCATGGCCTACAATTCCGACTAATCATAAGGCTGACTAGCTACAACAAAAGGAAACAAAAAATTACTATTTCACTGCCCCAGAATTTTTGGCCCTTTTTCTTTTCAATCTTCCCAGTGTTTTGAAGTGCAAAGACACAAAACTGAGCAAAAGCAAAAACTCAATACTTTAATTATAGTTCCTTTGAAAACCTAGGAACTAAATTTTTGGGTCATAAATAATATAATGGTTTCCACATTTTTCCTCTTCTGGGAACCATTTTTCTTCCACCTCCACTCTTCCCAAAAGTTTAGAAACTACAAACACACTATACTTCCGATTAGTCCTTCCATCCAAAGACATACATAGGAAACCGCACAAAAAAACCCCGCCTCTTCCCCACAAAAAAAAAAAGAACTGTAGTGGTATTTTGGACTGAAATAAAAGAGCATGATGAAGCAGACAGTCTTCCTACACTTAAGTTACTGTGCTGTTCTAAATTAATACTTTGTATATATTAATACTTTGTATATATTAATAATAATATATATGTGTATATTAATAATTTCCCATTACTAGAGTAATGGACTTTCAATTTTGTAAATTGTTTTCCACACACATTTTTTAATACTGCCTGAAGTATTTTTGGTTTTGTTTTGTTTTTTTTTTCTTACTTTTTTTTACTGGATGTAAGCAAAGTTTTAGTAATGAGGTGAGATTTTATGACTTATGTTTCAAACTAGAAGAGCAAGAGAAAACAGCACTTTTCCATTCTATATTCTGTTCATCGAACTTTGTACTTGCATTCAGAGTAGGCTTTTCCACTGTCACTTCAGTTTCAGCAGTGATTACACATGCCCTTTCTTTCTCTCTGCTATAACTCTGACCTACTTGATTGTGCGCCCTAGCTGAAAAGTAATTTAAATTGGCAATCTGGTGTATGTAAATAATTTCAATTATTAAAATTCCTATCAATTTTTTTTTTTATTTCATAAGCCCCAGTTTTAGGTAGACGGTGTTGCAAAGTCACTTTGATAAAGTATCATCAATATTACTGTCACTCATTGATATGGGTTTGTTATTTATTGGTTACCACGGTATTGTGACTGTATATGTCAATAGGTATGCATATACATCTTCTAACTGCTATTCATGGCTTCATACTGGATTACTAATTACTAATTACATATAGACATCTTTTCCTGTCATGTGAAAGTTTACTCTCCTCTTACCACAGAAAGGTAAAATACAGCAAAGTAGAGACTGCCGAAATATAACTCATCTGAATCAATAATTACTACAAGTTACATTTATAAATGTTAATAGTGATAATACAATCAAGTCTTTTTTCTGTTTCTTGGACCATGCAGAAGAAGAAAGGGTAATAACAGAGAACTGTATGCAAGAACAGGTATAAAAGTATCTCAGTATTTTGGAAAAATGGTATTTCATTGACACAAAGAGCATTTGCCTGAAATAAAAATGACAAGAAGTATGTGTTAGTGTTTTCATCTCTTTGAATCGAAAGTCACATTTTGGTATATAATCAGTGTAATTACAGACTTAGTAATAACATTTCAGGTGCTTCACCAGTACTGTTACAAGGAGTTTGAAGAAAAGGCTAGTGCATCTATGAAGAGGTATGAATACACACAGAGAATAGTATTTTAAAATATTATGCATACCTGTGTCCGCAGAATTTCACCTTTTGACAATTGCATATCACCAGTCAGCTCTTTCACAGTAATGCCTAGTGGTTCCAGACGCTTGCTGAAGTAATTTGTCATTTCGGCTGCCAAAGCCTTCATAGGAGCAACATACACAATCTGCACCAAAAGAACACTCAGTTGATAAATGAGCAAACCCCACAACGTTGTTTGTTTCATGGCAACCATTACAAATCACAATTTATTGTGAAATATGATGCCAGGCGCTTACAGTGAAAAATCTTAATAATGATATATGAAAAGTAGTTATCTTTGTTGGATAAGTATGCAGATGTTTAAAGGACAATGGATTTTGTTTATACAGCCTCATCGCTTTGAAAATTGGTTCTGCATCAAAGCTAAATGCATTTTCATAGCTTTTTACTCTCATAATAAGATTTTTAGAACACAAATAAGAATAGCTTTAACAATAATAAAGTAAATCAAAACTACCTTTAACTTGGAAAAGTGTAATATCCTTGAAAACTTCCTGATTTCATATTCCGTGTATAACATATAATGGGCTTTACCTTACAGTTAAAAAGCTGTTATTTGGTTCATTAAACTCCTACCTTAAACTCATCCTTTTTGATAACACCATGCTGGACATGCTGGCGAATTTCATGAAGGATTGTCAGCATGGCAATGTTAGTCTTCCCAGCTCCAGTGGGGGCGCAGATTAGCATGTTCTCATTTGTGTTGTAGGCGGTCTCAAAGACTATAGACTGGATTCGGTTTAGTCTTTTCATGCCTTTAAAAGCAAGTTGTCCAATCTGTTAAAACAAACAACACGCATGTTCTGGATTTTTCATACATGTACACATATATATGTGTGTCTATCTATAGATATATTAATCATAAGAACATATGGAAACCAAACTTAGGATACTTGTCTATCTGCGTATTATTTCAAGTTTTTTTATTCTGAGGCGACCACTTCTACCCAACTCTCAAATATTAAATGCATAAGGAAAACAAAATATAGCATACTATCTCACCATTTTTTTTAGTCAAGAATTTGATCAAAATGAATATACCGTAAAATACTGAGCTATTAATAATTAAAAATCAGTTAAACAGCATTAATAAGAATAGAATAATATATATCTTTAAATCTCAGATGACAAACTATGATTACTTTAATAGAAGAAGAGGCAGCATTACACAGGAACTTGCTGAAGAAATAGATGATTAAAAATTATTTATCATTAATTTTGCACAATAAAGTTCAATTTTGCAAACAGACGCACAAATTCAGTACCAACTTTCTTTTTGCTTCTGACAAAATCTCCATCTTGCAGCTGTTTATGTTCAGACCTTTCTCCAACAATATTTACAACAAGTTGCAGCTACCAAAAGGAACATAAAACTTATACGTGAAGTCCCAAAAAAGCATTGAGAATGTTTTAAAAAACTAAATTATATAGCTAATACAAGAAATTATGGTTATTATAGTTTAATGCATGTTTAAATCTTCAAAAGCACAAATCATCAATTATACTTTCCTCATCTTGGTCTCTCTAAAAAATTACATTTTCACCAGGAAAGAATCACTGTAGATAGACAGTTATAATTTCTGTATTTGAAAATTATAAAACCTTTGCAACTGAAGAACAGACCCTTAAGATATAAAATTAATTTTCTAATAAACTTACTTCTTCTTATTTACTTTTTACAGATTTTTAAAATAGACTGCAGAACACTTAATTATTTCCTTTTTACAGGTTTAATTACCTGCACTGCTTCTACTACAAAGCATGAAAGGTACTTACTGATATTTTTGATTATTATAACTTTTACTTTAATTGTAGGAAACCACAAAAGTACAGTAAAGAACAGGCCTGAAAGCATCTTGTGAAAATCTCCTTTTCTATTATTCCGGGTGCTTTAATTAATTTACAGTCATTTTCTATGTTAATAGCCCCTCCAATACCAAATACTCTTTCCAATGCCTTCGAATACTAAGAACATTATTTGAGCAGGACTTAATTTATTACTGTCTTAAGTAATGCAAGCTTAGCAGTGAAGGCTTCATCAGCTATTTAAATCAAATACTTTATTTAATTTTGTGACAAACAACACTAGGTCTAGCATTTTACTGCAGCTTCCCAGTAGTAGCCCAGGCTGAGATACAAAATATAAATTTAGGTTCATATACCAATTTCACAATACTTGACAGTTCCCTACGTTTAAATTTATAGGAACTATGTACTTAATGACTAGCCAATGTAGTTTTATTCGAGATGACTTTGAACATGAAAAAACAACATTCACTGATATAGAAGTCAATGAAAATGCTATGTAATCAACACACTACTTCTTTGTGAAAAATCTGCTTTTCAATGTAATGGTACCTTTGTATAAGCAAAGCTTTTGGGTTGAAAACTTCTTGTGGCACTCCTAACCATAAATTTCATTTGTACTTCGAGGATCAACAAATCTCAAATATATCCAAATATCTGTTTTAAACTGTCTTTGGTGAAGAAAAAAAAAAGTATCTACTGCAAATACTTGTACTTTTAATCAAGTTTCTTCTATTTTTAGCGGCTGAATTTCAGGATTATAACAGTTTTCACTGTTAGTGTTCTAGCAGTTTATTCTCCTTGCAAGACTGCAATGAGGAAAGCTTATTTGTTTTGCATCAAGCTTTATATACATAATGTTCTAATATGTATTTGGTGTGTCATCTTCAAAATTCATTTCACCTTCATGAATGAGACTATTATAAAGTGTTAATGGGCTTCCCAGAGACCTGCTGATTACGTTGGTGCTATCAGGGTTCAATCAGCTATTTTTATGGCCTCCTTAGTCATTTTAGGTTTCTAATTTGCCTGTATTTCATTTTGAGATTTCTTGCCAAGTCCTTGTAATTGGTTATATTTGTCCTTTTCCCTCCCTATTCCCTCTAGTTGGTTTTACTATTATAAACACCATATACAGTTCACACTGATTAACACTATCTACAGTGTTTATAATAAAGGATGCATAGAGAGAAACTCAAAAACACAACTGGTAATTACAGAAGTGAACTAACAAAACAGTGCATTGCACAACAAGCATATTATATAAAGAAGCAGGTTTTAAACAAAAGCAGAAAGATTGCTGTCTAAATGAAGTCCACTGTAAGTATCTTCAGAATTAAATGACAGAACTTTTTCACAGTCACGTATTTGAATATGTATGGCTTTACACATACAGGTCACCTTACAGATGTGTGATTGTTAACACCCTTAAATATGCCCTTAAGCTATCTTAAACTACTGCCTGCAGGTATATATGGTTCCAGCTTCCCTGAAACTTTAAAAGTGTACAATGTAAAACATCTTTTTTCTCTATGTTTAGCAGAAATGACATATATTATAGCCCTAGAATATGCAATTGTAAGCAAAGATCTAGAAATATTTAAAAAAATAAAAATAATTTCCTGTTCTCTTTTCCCATATAAAATATTAACACCAGGGATCAAGAACTGACTTGGTAAGTTGCAATAAACAGATGTTCCAGAAGAACCAGAGGAAGTTGTGTAATAAGATAGAAAAATGGACTTCAGCTTGTTCTCTGGAAAGATGCTAAGCCTACTGAAATAAGATTAAGAGTGGAATAAAGATTAATTAAAATAAATAAAATCCATAAAAGCCTGGTTAAAAACTATGAGTAATTTTTTTTAAATAATGGAATTCTGACCAGAATCTAGACTTTCATTCAACACACTATTAATTTCCAAGCAGGCACTGACAAATCAATATACAACATTCAAAATCTCAATACATAGTGCATAATATTCTTTGAAATATTCTCTGCAGGAACATATTAAGGATTAAAAAACTTCCATGACAAAGGAATTCTGGAAGAAAAAAAGTATCCTAAAATTTCTTCAAACCAGCTTCCCACTTGGTTGAAAAAATATTAAAGAACACCTTTCCCCTAAATTGTACTTTATTCCAAACAGTAAGCAGAAGTGCATAATCCAAACCAATCAATTTTTCAGATAAAAATCAGTAAGGTAGCACACAGAAATGCAACAGTATGCTCAGAAGTTCCCAGTTTTACAACCGTACTAGAAGATCTGCTTTTTTAATTTGTCATTTGCACAAACTACCTATTTTGAAAGCTGAAAACAACTTTTTCCCCCTCTGGCATATTAATGTCAGTCAAGACTTCTACAGACCAATTTTTTTTCAGATAAATTAATTAAATCCCTTCTTGCTTAAAGAACTGGTAGCCACTGGATGGCAGAATGTGTTTTTTACTGAAAGTAAGATGCAACATTCTTCAGCTTTCTATTCCAAAGCTGATTTATCCCTAGAATTCAACAGAAATTACAGAAATTTTAAGTAGAATACAGTCTAAGTGCTAATCTCAACAAAGAGAATCTCATGCCTAACATGGTGCCATTTTTACATAAGCATGAACCAATGTGAAAGGCCACTGAGAAGCAACTCTTTACACAAACCAGATGCTACTCAAGGCAGCTCCAGTGTGAACATATAAACCCCCTGTTTTTTACTTGAGTAAGCTTTACGATTCTTTCCCATGGAATTTATTGTTACAACTAATGCATTTATGAGTAAATGAAATTACATCTAAAGAAGGTATTCTAAACTGGTCATTAAATTAAAAAGATATTTGTGTGTTGGTGCTCTAACAGCAATTTTAAATAGGATAAAACTGTTTAAGTCATTAAAGTCACATTCGTGAATGAGTCCATACGATTCAGTCTGCAGACAAGCTACAGCTCAGAAACACAGCTGCTTTAGCAACACAATAGTGACAGTGTCTGCTCTAAACAGCACAGGCCATCAGCACTTTAGACAGAGTTTTAGTCACGCAATTCATTAGCCAGACCTTGTAGTTCTACTGAGTTGAATAAATAGACAGAATTTTTTTTTTACAAGACCAACCTGTGAAACCTTTTGTGGTCTCTATATGGTCTACAGGACTCTCCCTCACCCAAAGGGTGCTAATTATAAGTTCCACTAAAAGCTGAGATCTTCTTTCACTCTCCAAATTACTTGATGCATTAGACTCATGGACACAAACATCTTATCAGGTGCAATTAACCTCAGTATCACAAGTTTTCACTTTGTGGCCCAATGAGCTCTTGAGTCAACTTCAAGATACAATGTCAGCATTTTAGTGGCAGCTTCTATATTCAGTACTGGTGTGCACAGACAGAGCATAGTATCTCTTATCTAATCTACCCAGAACAACTCTAAAAAAAAATATAACCATGTTTAATTAGTAATTTATCCAGAAAATACATTTGAATGCTATGTCCCTTCGATACATGGACATTCTCTTTATGCTTCTCATTCCAAAAGAGATTTCATCCTGTCCACAATAATTTTTCCAGTTTTCATGTAACACTAGACAAATTTTCTCATTGTCTGAAATCAAGAAATGTTAGTCATCTATATTAGTTTCCATAGCATGAGACCACTCAAACCAAATGTTCAATAATGATGACTTCTTCTGTCATACTATAACAAAGTAACAGATTACTACTCATTTATCTTAGAGATAATCCACTGCACTCATAAACAAAGGTCAGGCTTTCAACATTTTCCCCACTCATTGGCTTAATTTTAATGTAGATATTTTTTATTCAAAGCACCTTATATATCTCAGTTGCAACAAATCCCATTGTGCAGTCAGCTGTTCTACTGCATTTTCAGTTAAAAAGGTAATTGATCTAACTAGTAATAGCATGACTAATCCACGCTTTTTAAAAGAAAATCCAGTCCAAAATTCAGGATACAAAATTCTGATGTCCCTTGGCCTTACCCATAAATAATCTCTAGGCCATCTTTCCCCTTTGCTGCATTTTAAAATGTTGTTGGTTAAAACACCTATCTATACATACTCATGTATACACACAAATATACATTTTAAGATTATGTTTATACACATACTCATTTTAAGAAATACATTGCCACTATCCTTCCAAATTCTGAACATTTAGTAGTCCTCCCTGCTTTCTAATTATGCATCTATACACTTAAAGCCCTTTTGTGCCAGTGTTAATCCTATTTTGTTACTGAAGGTACATGCAGAAATAAACATCAGTGTTATACGTGGGGACTTTCCCAGTTTCCCTCTCCTGATGATAATTTTCATATTCTGCTACTTCCATGAAAAAGTGGTAGCTCATGAGATTTAGGAACAAAAGTAAATAAAAATAGAACTACATAACTAGCATAAAGGTTAAATTATTATTATATTATCTAAGAGAACTGTTTGAGGATATAATTTCCTACCTGCCCCACAGACTGAAATGTGTTCTTTCAAAGTGCACATATACATTTTAAGCAAAGGCTCGTAACATGTAAAGAAAAAACTGCATGATGTTTGGATCTGCTCCATTTAGCACCAAATCATATCAGTGAGATTTTATTGGACTTAGGGGGACAATTTTTGCAGGAACAAGTAGCATACAAAAAGATATGAAAATTATACAAGCGTACCAAATAGAGCTTATGATTGGCTTTAGGCCATAACCAGCATTACAGTTTCTTCAAGTAAGTACAAATTATATCTTATCCAAAGGGTAATACCTGAAGAGTTACGTGCTGTAAAGGAAGCTTGAAGTAAAATACATTAGATGCAAGCAATAAAAGGCACCAGAGAACTAGTAGCTGGTTTCAAAGCTGTATGTGCTACAAGTAACTAGACTTGAAGTAAAAGCAATTCTTGCATGGTATGGGCTATCTATGTCACTATAGCAGCAATCACAGAATCATTTAGTTTGGAGTTCACCTCATCTAGTTCACCCCTTCGATCAAAATAGGATCACCTACACCTGTGCAGTTGTGTTTTAACTACCAGCAAGGATGGAGACTCCACAACCTTTCTAGAGTATGCCCTCTTTCTGGGCAGGGCATAACACTGTTTAACCTCCTCACAGTAAAAAATTCATTTCATGAATTCAGAGGAATTTTCATGTATTTTAATTTGTGCCCATTGCTTCTGCTGCTGTCACTGAGCACCACTGACGACAGACTGTCTCTCTCTTTGTTAATCATTCTCAAATGAGGTATTTATATACACTTCTCAGATGCCCCCTGAGCCTCCTCTTCTCCAGCTCTTTCAGACTCTCCTCAGATGAAAGATGCTCCAGTCCCCTAATAAGGTTAAGAAGAAAGTCCTAGAAATGACAGATAATGAACTGTAAGGGTAACATTATACTCTGACATCCTATTCAAGTCAAAACTGCAGTCCATATAAGACTTGTTCGAATGTTTTTTAATTTAAATTAAACATCACCTTTTAGAAAACTACAGACTCTTGTTTTTAAGATTATCAGCACATTCACTGATTATTGCAGTAGATATTTAAGTAGCAGTAGCCATCAGAAACCAAGGAAATTTCCATACTTTCAAGTTATATTAGTGTCATTAAACTCAAAACAAACACTGCAAAGTTCTCCTACATTCTGATAGAGCACACAAGAGTAAAAAATTATCCTGGGGGAAAAAGTATGTAAATATATATATGTGTATAAATAGATTTTCATTATATATTGAAGGATCACCTGTGCTTGAAGTTACCATAACACAAAAAGTATGAAAATAATTACAATTTTATTTGCATAACGCTGCTTCTAAACCCTGGTTAAACATTTCCTCCTCTCCAGACTTCATGTTTGCCAAAACACTTGAACAATTATTTTACTGACTTAGTTCTCAGAAATGTCAAAATTCTGGACAGCTCATAACAATGAGTGCTCTTCAACAAAGTGTCATTAAAGAAGAACCAGACTCCATACAGAGAAGTCCAGAACAATTCCATTAAAAAACAAATTGCAGTGAAATCCAGTAGTATAATATTCTCCTACCAACTATGGAAACATAGTCACTCCTTGAAAAAACCAGCCAGTTAAAAAAAAAATAAAAATTAAAGAATAAAAAGCCTCCATCTCTTGGGGTTTTTTTGTTTGGTTTGTTTTTTTCATTTTTTTTTCAATCGTAAGTCCTAACCTCTGCTCTCTTGAAGAAAGAAGAAAGATCTACTCAAAATCAACAGTTTTTAGGGGAAATATTTACCTTCATATATGACAGCTAAGAGTTTACATGCCTAAAACAATGTCAAGAAAAATCCTTCTAAGTCTATAGATACATTGTCACAAACTTTATATGAAGTATTCTCTTGATGAATAGTTATTTGTATAGTCAGCAGTAGTACCTTTCCTATAGACTTCCAAATTACTCAACCACTTATTGTTGTATTAAACATACAACATTGAAAAACACTTTCTCATTCAATGTACAGATTAAACTCAAAGACTTTTGCATGTATAGACCCCAAATCAGTTTGATGGAAATGACAGGACAGCACTATAGCTCCAACCTTTCACTGCTCTGAGTTAGAACACTGAAACAGCTCGGGGGATCTCCTCCCCTCACTGAGAGAATTGTTTTGTATTCATCAGCCTAGTTATAACATGACAAAAGATTATAGACAGAATGATTATACCCTCTGGTGACTTGATTTGAGGAAATGGATATCAAAGTGTTTCAGAAAGATTTTTCCATAAAAGCAACTATTTCTACAGCACAACAAATGTATATGAATTTTGGCATCCAAATAGACAAACAGGCAAGATTCTGATTTTAGCAACACTATTTTAAATTCAAAAGTATCTGATGTCAAGAGAATTATTCCAGATTATAGCAATGAAATGGAGATCAGAACATAGCCTCCTCTTACAGTTTTCTGATGCCATTTGTGAATTACACACAAAAATTACCTTGAAGTAATGCAGCTGAAGGAAAATTGGCAACAGTTGTGGCATTTCCTAATAACCTCAGAAGTTAAAATCTTATGAGGATACAAGGATTTGAGTTTAATTTGATCACATTTTATCCATATTAAATGTAACCAAAGTAAAAAAGCGTTTCTTCCTCATAAAATTTAAGAATATCTTAATGCTATGCAGAGCTAAGACCATGGGAGAGTAAAATACACAAATCTCTACAGATTTGAAAACATTTTAAATGGACTGCTGTGTATTGGCATCTCCACTCTCACTATCTCCCTGACTTTTCCAGATGGAGTAATGAGAAAACTGATGTTTATACGCCACAGCATATTATTCTTCCAGTTGTGGCCAGTTTTTTTGGTGGGTTTTTTTATTTGTTTGTTTTTCAACTCAGAAAACGCTCTCACAATTTCTTACACTTGTATACAAGTAGAACACACTCCTAGTTCTGCTGATAGCACATTGCTTTGGTAATATATTCCACTGGGAAAACACAGTGTGTCTCTAAGACCGAAAAAAAAAAATCAGTTAGATTCACACTGACTTAAAAACTAGCTGTAATAAAAGAGTTAATACAGAAAACCCTTTCCTAGTTGTTCAAGAATGCAGACACTGCAATACAAAGGGAGAAACTCAACAAATAATAAGGAAAGACAAAGACATCAAGAAAGGAAATATATAAGTTCTGGCCATTACTGAAAAGTTAGTCTACTAACATGAAGCATAAAAACTGAAGCCCATTTTTGTAACCAATACGGTTTTAGCTAACTTTTCCCAAGTAATGAGATTATGACATGATATATGATATGACATGATATGATAAGAAAGTACACACAAACTACTTTTTCAAAGTTGAATTATTGTGTGAATTGCCATTTCTGAACTAGTTGGAAGAATTTTGAAACAACTGTGTCATATCAAAAGAGATCTGATTTAATTAATTTTTCCTTCTATATTCTTGCAGTTTTGAAAGCATATGACAATACCAACATTAAAAAAATATATCTAAGCAGTAAGTTGTGTTGATGAAGGCACTCATCTCAAAAAACATTTGGCTACTGCAACTAGCCTAGACAGATAACTGGAAAATTTAGAAGAGAGACTGAATACTGACAGAAGACAGAAGATAATTTTTGGCCAAACCTTAAAAATAGTGACAATGAGGAAGAGACAAGACATCAGACAAAAGGCATCAAAGTCCTAATGCTCCCATTTCACACAAACTTATATGAATGGATGAGGTATGGCTCAGAATAAAAACTTTCTGAAGGACTGCATCTGGGCATTTGCATTCATCAAATTCTCAGGATTTAGATTAATGGAAAATTAAGACATTGCAAACTACAGGATCAAAAAAAGGGAAAAGCTGATGAAGAAGATAGTTTTTCCTTTGCAAACAGCACTACAGATTTACAAAAGCTTTCACACCTACTTTGAAAAGCATACGTACTGCAGGTTACACATTGACCAGAGTTTTTGTTTACCACAGAGTCACATAATCACAGAATGGGTAAGGTTGGAAGGGACCAGAGTAGGTCAACTGGTCCAGCTTCCCTACTCAAGCAGTTGCCCTAGAGCACACTGCACAGGATTGCATCCAAATGGTTCCTGACTATATGCAGTGAGGAAACTCCACAAACTCTCTGGGCAATCTGTTTCAATGCTCAGTTACAGTAAAAAAATTCTTCCTCATAATCAAGTAAAGTTCCTGTGCATCAACTTCTGCCCGTTGCCTCTTGTCCTATCACTTGGCACCACTGAGAAAAGCCTGGCTCTATCCTCCTGACACCCTCCACTTGTATACATTGAGGAGGTCCCCTCTCGATTATCTTTATAGTTTTGCTGCCATAGTAGCTATTAATATTCAAAACAGTCTTTTTTTTTTTTTCTTCTGATGCAGGCAAATTATTGATGGAAAAATTGTTTTTCTTATTTAAAAGTTTTCTTATTTAGCTTAAATGATAATATTTGAAAACAAGACAGTCTCTACCTAAGGAGTGTGCATGGCAGAGAGACAGTCTTCCATTTAGCAGTCCAGAAGAACAAAGGTCCACAGGTGTCAAAAGCAAGAAGAAGTAGTCTCAGAAACACAGCAAATTAACTCCAACATAGTCTCAGATGACTCAGAAAAAAAATCCCCATCCTTTTCAGACTCAGGGAACACAGCAGAGAGGTAGGAATATTTGGACATAAGTTTCCTTCATTATATTATGTTTTACGATAAGTAATTCCTATGAATGACTAAATAAAATCATATTCCTCTATATTTTGTTTAAGGCAAATAAAAAGTTCTTTTTTCTTTATCTTGATTAATTTCCAACAAGTTACAGAAGAAAGAAATGGTTTCTACTATTGCCATTGTTATAAGTATTATAATTATTATTACATAAGGCCTACTTATTTATTAATAAGAAAACTAAAACAACTCCACTCTTATTTGATATGTCCAGTTCCAAGATTAGGTGGCAGCATAATTTCAATTTTCCAATTAGAATTCAGAAAAATTGTTTTGTTAGAATAAGGTACAAAACATACATAAAAAACTCCTTTAAAAGACTTTACATTAATTTTTGCTCCCTATTGTTCTGCAGACTCAAACAACTAATCTTAAAGAGTTTAAAAGTTCCACTTTATTAGTAGTTACTGTGTGATCTTGAGGTTCATGGAAACTGCAAGTCTGAGCTGAACAGCCTATTAGTTATAAAGTCAATCTTTTAGTCATATAGCTCCTCTATCCCAAAATATTTTAAAAACATTTAAAACTACTTGGTGATTTCTAACTGAATCCCTTGATGAGACATTTCAGTCCCATTTCTGCCACTGAAAGACACAGGACATTCTTATCCACCATAAGAGATTCACGTCTTAAGAAGCATACTGAAACTTGTGCTAATTAAAAACAAACATTAAAATCAGACAAACTTTAATTTGTCTAAAATATTTTGAGGGAGAGTTAATCTTTTAAATGTTACAGCATATCAGATTAGCATATATTTCCCTCACCTTTGAAAATTCTCGCTTTGAGATTACATTTCTTAAAAATGGAAAACAATTTTGGTCTTCAGTATAATTTTAATTAGAATTTAAAATACTATCCTGTATTTCTCTTTAAATGAAGACCAAATACTCCTAAGAAAGAAATCCTGCCTTCAGGTATACTATCAAAGTAAAGCAGACTACTGCATTCTTCCACACTCCTACTATGAAATTCCACTGAGAAATGCCTATTCCCTGAATAGGATGCAGCAGAAGCATATTATTCACTCTCCAGTTTTAATTATCAAAACGACTAAAACCACTTGGAGTTGTTTCAATTAAAAACTTTACAGATCTCTGCATGTGTTTTATATCAAAAGTCTATAGTCAGTCAATGACATAAATGTGACTCCCTAAAGAATGAAAAATTAAAACTTAACAAGTTGTTTTCTCAATCTAAATATTTCACTTATCATGATCATTTAACGAGGCCAAAAAACATAACGGCTGCAAAGTCACCAGGTAGATATAACTGGATTTCAAACATTACAGTGATTAAGTACAAGACAAAAAGAATGCTGTGAGCCAGAAAGCTGGATTTTTTGGTTTTGAGCTACATGCAGCTGCTGTGGAAGAGCATGTCTACCTGAAGCACTTGGATTTTTGTTAGTCATTGGGTTTACTCTACAAAATTTAATACATATAAGTTTTTAAGAGCAGGGCAACATTTCATATTATTGTATAGTTTTGAAGTACAGACATATTTCGGTATTTTTACATTAATTCAAATTTTTAATTAATTAATTTTTAAAAAATTAATTAATTCAATACTATTTTATGCATGCAAAGGCATCAGTTCTAGCTGTTCATGTAGAAATTAATATTAATGTAGAAGCCACTTCAGGATAATGTTTTCATACTATTTACTTTAGCTTGCCCTTAACACATGACAAGCTATTTCTTTCTACAAAACCTAAAGGAGGCAGAAAAACTTACAGAATGCTCTAAAAGGTAATTATAGTTGAAATTAGTAATAATTTTAACACATCAAGAAAAAATGAAAGAATGGCAAACAGAAGAACATTCCCAGAGGAATCACTATTGCTGTCATAATCTTTCTAACAGCTCAATTTTCTTCTCTATTTCAGTTAATTTCACAGTTCTGCTACCCAAGACAGTACTGGTTTACATTATAGATGTTAAATGACTTTTTCCTAAATTTTACAGGGGAAGACTACATACACAGGCAGTATTTCTTTCTACAAGAACACAGCTGTTTTGTTGTCCCAAATCCCAGCTAAATCAGCAGTATTCACAGACGTTTTCCTACAAGAGGAAAATAAAATGTAGGTGAGGGCCTACTTATGTGGTATGGTCACCAATGTATGAGAGCAATAAAAGTTTAAGTGTCAAAAGACAGAAAGTAGAATAGTTTTAAAATATATTTGGAATATTTGTCTAATGACTTCTGATTTTAAAATTTACTTTTGATTGTGCAGTACCACCAACAATGAATCAAATATGTTACAATGAAAAGAAGAAACATACCCTCTCAAAAATCCCCCTGAGATCCATCTCTCAAACTAAGTCAAACAACATTTGAAAACCTGCTCTTTGGTTGAATAATCCTTCCAGACTGGCTCTGTCTTTTACACTTAGTGTAGCTGAGACTTCTGGCTGCCATATCTGTGTTTGTTTTTTAACAAAAAATAGTTATGAGAATGAGAAGGTTGCTCAGAAGTGGTGTTTTTCTGCACAAAAAAACTCAAGCTTTTTTTTTTTTTTCTTTAGGTATTCAGCACTAGTTTCATTGGATGAATCTTTACACGAATTAAAATCCTGACAGGTATAAGCAGGTATTTTGTTAGATTACTTCCAGGTACAGGCAGATGCATCTACTCCCACAGTGGCTCAGCAGGTGCTTTTCAGCAGCTGGTGCCCTTTACTGGTTTGCCTTTGTAAGTGTTCCCATCAGATTTTCAACGATTTCAGAGGCAGCACTACACAATATACACACACTTGGCAGCTGTGTAGAAAATGAAACAGGCTTAACGTTTTATTCAAATCAGATGCAGTCAATTCTACCTCATGTTAAAAAGTGCATTTCCCTTTTCATATTTGCAATGGATTTCCCTATTCATACTTGCATGAAAAGGAGCAACCAAATAACTGTAAGAATGTATAACTCTCACATGGCAGTATCTACTAAATATTTCAAAGCAATTTTTGCTTAGTATAACATGGACAGCCATGCTTGTTTAAAGAACAGACTAAAAGAAATTAAGTCCTCTATACTTACCAGTACAGACTTGGACCCATATTGTCAATTAATTGTTTTTTTTTAAAACTTATACTGCCCATGAAGAGGTAACTCAGATTTTACAGTGCTCTTTTCAATAAAAAGAAGGCTGTACATTACTAGTACTCAGAATGAACAGAGTCTCTCTCAATGAGATCTGTTTAACTTTCAATTATAACCTCACTAATGAAAGGACATTTGAAAACATCATTTTACATTCACATGGATTTTTTTTCTTCCTTTATTGACATTTATCAATGGTTTTTGCATGTAGTCACTAATAACAAGCCCTTGAAAATAAAAACGTGCATAAAAACACAGCCCAGACTGACATAACAAAGAACATATTGACTAGTTTTTCATAGCATCCTTGCCACACTCAACATCTCCAGTGTCTTAAATATGGCTTGTTCATGTAACACGTTTACGTAACATAACAAACTTCTAAGACGTTAAAAGGTTCTTGTTCTGAGTATATAAAGAAATAAGCCAACAACAAAAATAGATAAAGCTATAATGTATTATACAATATACTATCCTAATAGAATTTAGAAACTGACTTTTAAAGAGAAAAGATAAAAGCCTTGTTAATCTTATAAATATTAAAAGCACGAGACTAAACTGCACGTGACACTAGGACAAAGGAAACTTAAAGAACAAATGATCAGATTGTATTCTAAGCATTCAATTTTAAGACATTACAAGACAGAAAGGCATTAGGTTACAGCTGAAAAGCAAGGAGAAGCCTATTGGTCAAAAAGATAATTTTTCACTTCTGTGAAAAGTCATCTGAAAAATTTGTGTCGATAAGCAAAGGCAGCGCATACTGCAAAGGAAACCTTCATTCTAAAAAGATCAAACTTGCCCAGTGTCAAATCAAAGCAAATAAACCTGCTGTCAGCCTACCAAAAGACAGGTTTATGACAGAGGTAGAGAGAGAATGTTATTTTGGAATAAGAAAAAAGTTACATTGCAAATTGCTGTGTTGGTTGCTTTTTTAAGTCAGTGACACATTGTACAATCTGGAAATGTGGGTGGACATGGTTATCTATGAATTTCTCCCATAATTCTGGTCAACCAAAACTTTAAGAAAGTATCTGCAATACATCCCCATTCTCATGGGAGAATAATAAAAGCTTGTTTTCCCAGTACTTTTCTGGTGAATATTCTTCTAATTTGTATAAAAATAATCTGCTTTTAAATGGTCACGTTACAGTGCTTTGATCCACAACATCATACCATAAATGAAACCCACATCATGTAAACAGTGCATCCTACATACATCTGTATAAGGGACACAGATTGGCTTGATTTCTTTTTTGCATAGAATTTTGTTGTTGTTGTTGTTATTGTTTAAAAATGAAATAGTAAAACCCCGGCAAACTGAGGGAGACAGAGGAGGATATATAAAATAGTGGTCTGTTAAAACTGTTATTGCCTTTTTTAAGTCAATGATAATCTTGAACTGAGAATAGACAAGGCAAAGATTCCAGAGAAGTCACACCTGCCTGACACAGAGATGCTTCAGAGAAAATAATTTCAATTTCTCATCCTGTGTTAAGAGACAGGTCCTCTCAAAGACTATAATAGTATCAAACACATCTTCTTGCTGAGTCAAAACTCACAGTTTTCAAATTCTAAGGGTACTACCAGGTAGCACTGCATTTCAAAATATTATTTTTAAATAATTATACAAAATAACAAAATAAAATGCTTTGGAGGAAACCCATGAAATGGCTAAAAGATGAACCTACCCAGTACTATGTTCAACTCTCAAAAACTAGCACATACCTGCAATGTGTACCTTGGGAAAAGAAGTTGTCTTATGAGTTTTGTCAGAAAACAAAATGTCAATCTCTATTTCTTGCTTTCTTATTTTTAGAACAGCCTTGATATCACTATCTCTAATGACACTTGGCATTTATTTTTGGTTTTTACTGTCACTACTTGAAAAAAGAAAATCATTATCCTCAGTATACCTCTTTTGAGATAGTTAATTCTTTTCTCTCTCATTTCGGCACTAGCATAAGCTCTTTTATATCTACCTACTCAATTACTAATCCTCTCTGTTAATGTTAATTTTTCAGCTTCTCAAACTCCTGGTAATTGGAGGGTGGTCATAATTGCTGATCCTCCCAACCTGTGCTCCTAAGAACTCTGCCTTACTGAAGCCGGGACACAGATGTGCCATGTTAAATTAAGGAATTCAAACTTACATATTTCATTACGGAATTAATTCAAAGTTGTACTATAAGATTCATAAAGTCTTGCTAACACTACAGTGTACCTGTATTTCAAATACCATATCAAATTAATTTGTCATCATCGTATCAAGTTTCTTTCTCTTTAGAAATTAGAGATTAGATATGTTTTTTTGTTTTAAAGGTGTTCCCCAAAATAAGTCAGGTTAGTAATCCAGCATGCAATAAAATCACTGAACAAAAAAAGCATCTTACTGGCAAGGAATTTTAGAATAATAGAAAGGTTTTATGAATCCAGAAAAATGTTATGGTACCATTTGTAGTATTAAAGGCTATATCAACAAAGTAAGAATATTTTTCAAAATACTTTTCAGAGATTTATCATCATGGGAAGATATTCTCCGTTGCTGAAAGAAGAAAGAACTTCTTAGCATTCAGGAAATCATACAGTGATATCTATCTGCAGTAAAAGCTGAAGTCAAGTAAGGCACATGTTTTAAAAATATTACATTCAATGAATTATATTAAAGTACAGCAAGTGTCTTCCAAAGATGAATTAGTAGCAAGCCACAGAGCACATGTTTGAATTTCTACAATGAGATTACAGGTAAATTTCAAAACCAGAATATCAGCTTGCACATTATAGCAACAAATTTTTTTTATGAAGTTAATATACTATTTCTACTAAAAAATGAATTTTCTTAATTGAAAAGATGACAATTTTATACAAGACAGACAATAAACTTTCTTGGTATGAACATGGTTTGGAATGAAGCACATATTTGACTTACTTTTAGCCAAAGCTATAGTATTTATTCCAACAATTTAAATGAAACAATGCATAAAAGCCTCAGCTAACGGTTAGATAAATAAACACTTTGATGCAGAAACTATAAATATTGCACCTGGGATTCCAAAATAATGACAGAAAACTCATTAACTTGCATACTGAATAAAATTAAACCAGAACTTGTAGGGTTTAAGATTAACATCAATGTTAAATCTTAACTCCAATATTTTTGTTCACCTATTATTGCACATATTTGACTTTCTTTGGATATCACCCCTCATGAAATATGAAGACAGACTACAATTCCCAATATACATTACCAGCCACTAAAATGATTGTAACTTGATCTATGTGGTTTTCCTTGTCTTAAGTTGGGACTAATGATTACAGAACTTGTAAACTTTCCTCGGAGCAAATGTAGAGTATAATTCATTGGATAAATGTCAAGATTTCAATAAAATTAAAAATTTTTTTTTAATTATTCCTTTCAGTCCAACTGCCAATTGCTGCTTGAAAAATATGCAACTGAAACACTAGGATCAAGTTTGGAATTAATGGTTCAATATTCTGGATTTGAAAAATGTAATTAATGCAAAAACATCCATACTTCTATTCTGTAGACTTACCTTGTACAATTCTAAAAACAAGAAAACATTATAGGAAAAGAGGCAATATTGATTTTGTAATAATTCCTTCCCATAATACAGAGAGAAAAAAATACACTTCTTATTTAGATCATTAAGCAGTGCTAGTAAAAGGAAACTGAAACAACATGAAACAAAGAAATAAATCCTACCCTGAACACACACTTTAGGTAAAAAGCTGGAGTAATTTTTCACCAAGAGCAATTTGTTAGATAAAACATGTTTCCTTAATCTTGAAGAGGAACTTTCCCTGACCTGAGTTTATGACTTTAAAGGTACATTTATTTGGCAAAAAGCCTGGCACAAAACCACCTTTATAGTAAGTATGAAAAATATATTTCATTAATGGTCAAGCTGCTTGTCAAGCGAGAAAAGATAATAAATCTAAGCCTGCACTTACTCCATTTTTTAAATTCTCATTATTGAAACAACCTAGCTGGCGTGTCACTTTTACAAGTAGTAGAATCAGAATACTTCAGATTAAATTGGGGTGACCAATCAGCTACTTATGAACCACCTCTGCTTGTATGCTTGTATTGTGGTGAAAACACGGCTCTCCAAATAGGAATAAATGCCAAGAAAAACAGTTATCTGCAAAGGGAGCTGGGGGTGGGATTTGCTGCCTCGCAACTCCTTAGCCCCTCTGCAACTCATTCCATGGGAAACGGTGCACCCTTCCACCACCGAACACCAGAGACATTCCCAAGCAGCAGCAAAGCACCCTCCATGCCACTAGCTCCTGCTCCCAGCTCAACAGGGGTAGGAAATAAAGAATATGAGATGACACAGGTGGAGTGAGACTGTGGGAGGAGGTGAAGCAGCAGTTCAGATCATAATGTAGAAAGCTATGAGTGACAAAGCAGAAAAAGGAACAACATGGACAGCAGGGAAGTGCTAATGCCAGTGACATGCTATGGTATGCTTTTATGGCTTCTCAACTGTGAAAGGTTGGCCCCTCCTGATCTCGTATTTGCAGTGCATAATGGGATTACGTAGGAATGGTAGCTACAAAAACTTGGATCTTTTCTATATCATGAGTTTCATCTTAGCATCTGTATTCTTTCAAGCAGTGCTTTCATAGCTCCAGAAAACTCTTCATGTGGAATAATTTAACTAATCATGAAGTTAAACTCTTTAAGAAAGCTCTCACCCTTTGCAAAGAGGCTCTAACTAAACTGAATACTTACTTTGAAAATACTGGCCCCATGATTTCAGATAATATAGTACCAAAAGTGGCTTAAATGTGTTATTTCTTAATTCTGGAGTCCAGTGCAATGACTACATTGCCAATCCTATAAATAAGAACTTCATGTTAATAGCTATACTAGTTTAATGCATTGCTGCTCTCTTTGCTGTTGGTTCATAGAGGTTTTCTCATTTTGTCTTATTTGTACATAAGAAAAAAAATAAGCCTGTACATGTTTAAAATATGGTTAAAATACAGTTGGTTAAAATTAGTATCTAGAGGAATATATTTTTCTCATCTCTTCTCAAACTGGGTTTATATCAGGTTAAGGAAATGAGAAAATCTAAATCTTAACTAATACTTCAGAATATTTAAAGTGCAAGATTACTTCAACTTACAGGATACAGAGGTTCAACTTTTGGCTAGCAGTCCAAAATATAAACGAAGTCCTTATGAACTCAGTTATGACCTGAAGAGCTTTGAAGATTAAATTTAATAATATATTCTGCAATACACATTACACGGTCAAATATTCCATCCAAACTGCTGACAATGTGATCAGAATCATACAGCTCATGAGAAACCGATAGAGAGATTACTTTTAGGCAAATGAAAATGTACAGACTAAAAAGAAAACGAAGAAGAATATTTATAATTTTTAAAACCATCAGGATTTCTCCACAGACAGCAAGTGCTTAGAGAGCTCAATATATAACACTCAAAACCCCAGCAACAATACATGGCTTGGTTGTTCTGTGCCTTTTTTTTTTTTCCTGTGGATTATGGGTTTCATGTATATTGACTCATTAAACAGAATGAGTACCTTAATCTATATGTCTAGACTAAATCAATGTTGTACATCAAAACCCTACCACTAATGGCCTCTCCCAGTAGTCAATAGCAGCAAAATGCTCAACTTCCTCCTGGTGCCTTTAGAAGCTCCTACTTATGAACTATCTACAGCTGTATTTACTGTCACCTCTACTCTTTGCCCACCTGTTTGTGTCTTAGGTAATGCTGCAAACATATCTATACAGATATGACAGGGCTATTTATGAGCACCTATGCATTCTAGGGAGACAGACAAAAAAAATATTATTTTGCTGGTTTTGCTTAACACGAATAAACTAAAAATAAAATATGCTGACGGAAAATCTTCATGCCCTTTCACCTGACTCCAGTTAATTGGTAAAAATTTTAAGTATCAACCAAGATTTTTTCTGATCTTAGAGATCTAAAACTGCCATACAGAGAAAATAACAAAAAAAAATTGCCCCATTGGCAATTTCAGCCTCTTTTAACTCATTGATAATAATGTGTTATTCAACAAGTTTCAAATTTATGAGCCTCACTAATGGAAGCAGGAAGCTGACAAGTCCTGCAGTTGGACAAACTTCATGAATTTGTCATCTGTTGTTGCAAACTGATATTGAAGTTGAGGGCAGAAGTTATATACATAGGTGTTCAAACATTCAAAATTGTATTTTTTTGTTGACACTTTTATTTGATCTCATGTAATAAGAATCATAACAAAGAGTAAAGTTCTAAAGAAAATTATTTCTTTTTCAAAATTTCACTATAAAACTGAAAAGAATACCTCTTGATGATACACAATCTACAAAGGAGAGTTACTTGTGAAATTTGTATAACTGATGCATTTTTTACAATTATTTTAAAGATCAGATGCGTAAAAATCTGCAAACTATTAATTTTAGATATTTTTGTGTTTGAACCATATTTTTTCTGAAAGCAGTTAATGCCTATGAAATATGGATACTTTCAAAAAAGTTTACAGATTATTAGGTACTACTTAGCTCAAGAGAAAGACATTTCACTCTAAAAAGCTGTCATGCTGAATATTGTCATATAAAATGTCACATTTTATAGCTGCAGTGGTTCCATTTTTCTATCCAGTTAACCTATCATTCAATTCATGAACACAACATTAGGTACTGTCACCTAAGCAGAAAAGAATAGATTCAGATTTTAAAATTAAACTGTCTTCTGTTTTGAAAGAGTCAAATCTTTATGTAATACAATCTTTACTCAGAGTCCCAATAAAGTGCTCTAGGTATATTCTCATTTCCTGTTTTCCCAGGAAAAATTTGTTTCCATGTTATGTGCTGAAGAACTAAGAAACATAAAACCTTGTTCTCATGTATATATAGTTTGCTCTTTATGTCTCTATTCAAATCAAGTCTTCCGTTTTTTCAATAGATTTGACATATACAATGAGGAGTACAGAGGTACATGTGATGGACTACTGCAAGTTTTAGACTGTAAATAACTAACAAAAATTTAATTCTCTTACCTCAGCTTTTTCACCATTTTAAATCAGTGAAAGTTAAATTAATGCCTGTTTTACTTGCATTTTTCCTCTCTGCCTTTACTTTCTATCACCAACATTTTGCTAATGATGATTTGCCCTCTTCTGTTTAAAGAACCATTTGAGAGGGCTTTGCATCCCACACAATCTGTAACACCACACTCAACACCCTGAATTGCACTGGACGGCAAGACAGTGATGTGCAGTCACAAGCCAACCCGTACAAGTCCAGATACAGAAGCTCAGGTTCACTTTGCCGTGTGATTTTCAGAAAGAGAACAGAATCGCTGTAATACTTTCATTTCATTGTTGTGATTCAGATCACAGCTCAAAACCATAAATAACTGAACAGGCAATGCCAAAGGAATTGAGAAGTGTAACTCATGAACAAGTAGTTCCGATCGGGAATTCCTTGAATTTGAATTAACGTGAAAGGGATGATTTCACTGAACTACGTTTCCCAATAAATATTCTCCAAATTAGTAGTGAAGAAATTAACTGGCTGCATTTACATATCACATATCACTGGAAAAACGATAATTTATCCAGTTATTTTTTGGTAATACAAAGTAAAAGCTAATTTAATAACTTTGAAATGGTATACTTACCTCATCTAAGTCTTTAATATAAACAATTTTCTCTTCAATGCCAATAGGCATTGGTTCACTATGAGGGATCTTCACCTCTTCATACATTTTATTGTTTTCCCTCTGAACTGATTCTGGTAAGAACACCTAAAACAGTATTACAGGAAAACTAATTGAAAGTATGAAAATACAAAGTGTCATTATGTATAACTTACTTAGAACAATACTTTATCACTTTCCTTCAAAAAATGAATCCAAAATATAAGCAAATCTCAGTGATTCATATTATAGATAGCACTGAACACCTCAAATGGAAAATAATCAGTTTTACTACGGAGAAAATAGTCCCAACCCCCCCCAAAAATAACTCTGCTTTATTACATTTCAGAATCCATTAAGCGTAGAATTTCAGAAAGCGTTCATTTTGTTACATTCAGTTCAAATGTATCCAAAAGATAGAAAAATGGTATTTTAAATATAAAAGTGACCCTAGAAATAAAATCAAATACATTACTCGAGAACAAGATTATTTCTTTGACAGGCAAAATAAAAATAGAATATATGGAAGTGTTTAAAACCGTCTGAAAAGAAGCGCTGCTTCATACGTGGGACTCCCAATAAGCAGGAGACTAAGGGAACAAAGGGAGCCCTGCTAAACATTATTCATTGGGAAAGATGTACTGTTCAAGAAGGGTCATGCACCAAACACGTACCTTTGCACCCCCAATGAATGCTGATGTTTTCATAGCTTCAGCTCGGGAATCATAAACATGAGGATAATGAATTTTTTCGAAGCTCATCTCTCTCTGTCTATTTAAGACTGGCATACTTCGAGCGTTCAAAAGTGCTAGTTCTCTGTAAGCAGAAAAATAACTGCAATAATTCTGCCCATTTCAGGCTGCATCACAAAAGCTGAACATAGTATATTAAAGTCAGAGCAAGAATTGCAGAAATGTAAGATAAAAAAGTTGCATAATATAATCAACAAAAAATTTTTTCACTGTTATTCTCTGGGTCAGTTAAACCAAATCCTTATAACACGCTGTTTACATAAAATTCAGAAGTGCAATCCAATAAGTGCAAGGTTTTCCTAAATGCAGCTTTTCCTCTTTTTAAGTAATAAAACAAGATGATTTCACAGTTAGATACCAGTCCCACTATATTTTTCTCAGTACAAAATACAACAGCTTATTTGTTCCTTATCCTTTCCCTCCTCTACTCCTCCCGCTACCTTCTAGCTGACAACATGGAAAATAGTACCCATTAATCTTGAGAGAAAAAAAGAAAGATAGTTCTGATAGATTTAGTATAGACTTCATAAATCTTAAGCAAGTAGTGTGCATACAGGAACTAAGAAAGATAGCCTACCCCTCTAATCTGCATCTCCAGCCCACATAAATGAGATCAAGAAGATTCTTATTAAGTTGATCACTGCTTTCTTTCCGAAAATTAGGTTTTCATATTAAAAAAAATTCTACGCTTGCAATAAAATGTGACTTGAAGCCAGAATCACCTAATCACCAAAGTAAACTAAAAGAAAATAAACTATTATGATAAGTTGAAGTAGCAATTACAAGAGAAGCACTTCTAAACTTTCAGGATTTATTACCTTTGCATCCGCAGCTCTTTGGGATCAAAGCACATTTGTCCTTCTCCAGAACCTTCTCCATCTTCCCCAGCTTGTTTTTCTTTTCTGGCATTTCGTTTTTCTTCCCGACGATATTGTTTCATTAACAACTTTTCTTGTTCAGACTGAATTGTAACTTGACAACCATAATTGGGCTTCGCATTTTCTCCTAGAAACTTCTTGCACTGTTCTGCAATATGTTAACAGGCATGCATCCCTGTTAGTACTGGATTCCATCTTTTTTCCCCAGTTTTATTCTAAAGGTTTGATTTTCGATGCTTGGTTGGGGTTTTGTGTATGTGTGTGTTTAAAAATAGTTGAGCCTTATGTAGACTGTGCAGTAGTTGGCCTTTTTCACTTACATCTAGGCATGCTTCTCTCTTTCTCTCTCTCTCTGTAATGGAGAGAACCAGGGCTATTGATCAGAGGAAGGAGACTTCCATCTGAGGTCTCTGCCCCCTCCAAATTGTCTCAAACCAAGACAAGATTAAACAGGTTTTTTTTTTAAACAGCTTTTTCACATAACAATTATTGTATACATACTAGATAACATGATTGTATTGAAAGTATACTAACAATGTAATTTCCCTAAACAAGTGAGAACATCTATCCTACTCTACACAACTGCAAGGACTCCTTTCCTGTATGTGGATAAGAAGCAGGATTGAATCAAGAAGAATCAGAACCACAGAAAAATTAAGTAAAGAATAAATCTAGGAGAGCAGGAAGCCTGAAAAAACACAGTCACATTCACCCTTCTGAGGCCAGTTACAAAAGAAACAACCAAGTCTTTTACATACAGCAGGCTGAAGAGATTTGTTTTCTTTTCAACTGTATCGATGGTTTTAAACTTCTGTTTTCAAAATTTTGCAAAGATTATTAGCTTATGCAGGTTTGACTGAATTTTATATACTTAACTCAGTTATGGTAGTTCATATGTACTTCCACAGCCAAACTCTGGAGCCAAAAACTGGAAAACCTTTTTTTCATCAAATAAACCCACTTGACCACTAACATTTTGAACAATATGAGCTGCTTAGTTTTCATCTACAGCAAAACTGAAACTCCTACACCTCCCAGCATGCATACCGGCTAAGGTGACAATAACTTGTTAAATACCATTGAAAAAAATCTAATAAACTGTCAAAATGTCCACATTAATATCATCATGTCTGTAGCTTTAACTCTCTCTCTTGTATTAAAAGGGGACAACAATGGATGCAATTTCCTGACTAAATTTAATTCAGACTGAACACGGTAGGGCAAAGAAATGTTACTTGATTTGTCTGATAAGCACAACAATCACCTTTACTGCCATGGAAGTAAATTACACAAGAAATAGTCAAATAATACAGCATGGTACAAAAATGCAGAACACATACAGTTCCTTGACTTGTGCTTATTTTCATTTTCAAGGCACAAATTACTCAAAGTTGACTAAATTTCTGCAGACACAAATGATTCCTTTCCCCACATGCAATTTTGGAAAGATAAGACTTCAATCTCCATTAGAAATACCATTTTGATCAACTTAAAAAGAAGAAAGCCTTATTAAAATTAATGGACTGAACTCAGGGCAGAGCATCTTCAATCTCAGAGGATACCCAAATACCATTGACTTCTTTACGAGAGTGAAACAAGGGTTCTCTCATCAGTGAAAAATGCATACAATCAGTTATACTTTTCTATTGTCTGAAAAGCATAACATTGAAAATATTCTTCCTCCACATTCTAGCAGAAATTACTGTGACAGATTTTATTGATGGCATGATGAAGAATAATTTCATAAAAGCTTCCAAAATACTAGTTCTGCTAAGTGAGAAGAAAATATTCATGTAACTAAAATCTGTACATAGGAGAAAGATCTAATAATTCCATTTCTACTGAATGTATTTTTAATTTTTTATCATTTGATTACTTGAGAAGGGAAAAGTACCAGGACACGAAACCTTGTTATATAGCAAGACACTCCCTTCAGAAATCACAAACGGGTAAAAATAATGGTTGTTCTGATGAGTTTAGACTAACCATCAGCACAGTAAGAGATGAACTTCTAAGCACTTGCTTATATAACATTTCATTTAAGACAAACATACTAAAAAGGGGTCATTTGCACTTTAAAATTATTGTGAGGATAAATAAATCCCCCTTTACTACCTCTATTTACATTTTTCTAACTCCATATACTGTGAACATGCAATGGGTTGCATGGTGCTATGTCCATGTAAGACTTATCCCAAGTCACAACCCATATGCAATCAGATTTATTTTTGTCAGAAAAGAAAGTAATAAAACTTGTATTAAACCAGCAATTTGTAAACATATAAAAAGAAAAAAAATTACAGTATAAAACCTGAATTCCTTTTTTTCCCCTCTCTTACTTATTCATCTTTAACTTTATTTTTTAACATCCTTGACTTCATTTTTTTCAGAAGTGGTTGTTACTGTGCTTTTCGTCCCCAAGGCCTACATTAGCTGATAGTACAAGGTAGAGTGGAAGCAGGAAAGCAGATGAGGAATAATGGAAAATCAGGTTATTTCCACAGTAATCCATTAAAAACAGAAAAAGTGCAACTCTTAATACATGCCAAATTTGCACATGCCCATAGGCAGCTGAAAAGTAAATAAATAATGCAATCTGTATTTGTTTCTCCTGCATAATCAGACCACAATTTCTTTGTTTAAGCCCATAAAAATATTTTCCCCTTAACCCTCCTCTATTTTTTCTTCTTGCTTTTTAAACACAGATTGACAGCACTGTGTGAAATACAAGTGAACAGCTGGAAAATTACTTTTTTTTCTGGTTTGGAATAAAAATTTTGTAGTCACTTACCTTGCAGAGCCTGGAACCTGTTATCATTTGGACAAGTCAAAGATCTTTCCAGAATCAGAGATCTGTTCTGTAGAAGTTTCTCTATGAGTTCAAAACCTTCAGGGCCTAGCAGTTCAAATAACTACAAAAAAACCCAAAGTTATAAGTCATTATATAAATTAACGTAAATTTATAAATATGATTGCAATATCTCCATCCCTGGCAACATCGTATCTGTTGACAATGACAAATATTTAACAAATCAATTAATTTCAACTCCTAGTAATTCAACCCAAAGGGTACTGTTTGTAATATTCAACCAGGTTCTCTGTTAGAAAAAGGGGAAACTACAGAAAGTTTTCAGCTGGAAATATTTAAAAATCTGTGAATTTTGCCTATTAAGCAAAACTCAATCTCTCTTCAAGATCCTTGCATAAAATTCAACTCTTCTCAAGACTGAACTTTACATGTCTTTCTTTATGGTTAGTTATGTATGCTACAAATTTATTCCTCCCCAATCTATGCAGATAAATCAAGAGAACCAATGCTTCCTCATAAAAGTCAGATAACTAGGAAGTTATTCCCTTCCAGTGAACCAAAGGTATAGCCTCCTGCATTTTCACAGTCACACCTTAGAAAAAAAATATTAAAAATCAGAGACAAGGAGTACAGCAGGAATATGAAGCAACAGTTAAGATGACACTAGTATTGACTTCAGTCTATAATACTTGCACATATAATCCTGTGGGCAAGAGTGTGTGCAATCTGAACACATAATGTAGCTGATCTAAACCACAACAGAATTCTGTGTCAGGAAGCACTGTTTTGGCTCAGTGGTTTTCTTACTCAAATGATTCTCCTGTAGCAGGTTAGATAAACACAGTTCCCTATTTAAAGTTCTGTTCTCCACATAATACTGGTTTTTTAATGGAAAAAAAATCACCCAAAACATTAAAAGCCCTTCCATCTCCATCTTATCTACAGTTATTTTGTCAAAAATCAAAGCATTACAGTAGAGCAGTAAGTTACTGAAATCCATTCTTGATTTCTAATTCTGCTTAGGACAAATTTTTTGGATTTTTTTCAATTTCCAAAAACAGAAACAGGGCAGTTTCTTAGTGCTCTTTGAGTTTGCTGCTAATATTATTCATATAACTTCAGGAATCAGGTAAGAATATACGTTGTGATATACTTTGATGTGATGTTCTATAAAAGAGAAAGAGTTTGGCACTGTAGGATACAAGTACTTCTGTTCTAACTATAAAAAGTAGAGAGTGGTCTCTTCCTGTCCTGTATTTAATTTTTCAACTCCTTAACAAAGGAGTTTTCTGTGGTTCTCTGTGACTACTGCCCTCTGGGAACACCTTGAAATAACTTTATTTTGCCTCTTCATATATTTGCAAAATTCTGAACAGTGCCAACAGCATCAGATCAATGGTCCTTTTTTCGCAGGCCAATCTGTACTTCATAACATAAGCTGTCATTTAAAAATAAGGGAGGGGAAAAAAAAGGTGTCACTCCTGGCCCTCAGGGCTTTCTGTGAAAAACATAAGGTTTGTGCAAATTAGTACAGTGATGGCAGAGTTTTCAGAGACTGAAATAACAGCTCTGAAATGTATAAAGTCTTGAATTTCTTTCATTAGAGTAACCAATGAGGGCAAATTGGAAACGCAATCCACAAAGAAAAGTAAAATAAAAGAATGTAATAAATGTGGACAAATAGACAATTCTCAGATAGAACTAATAAACTACAAAAATATAGAACAGGGAACTGCCTGTTAGACATCAATTCTGTTGTCAGGGATCTCAAGCTATGATGGATTTCTTTTTATCCAGCCTTCACTAGCACTGATCATTTTGCACAGCTTCTATTTTGCATAGCTATTCACTGTCACTTAACAGCCACATTTTTGCTAATATTATCTAAAGACATAAGACAACTTTGTTTTTATATTTCAAAAGAAAGTGGCAAATTAGTACTAGTAAATTGGAGTAGGTATTTTCCAAGGGTAAACGCTTAAGGCAGGAAGGGAAAAATACTTACAAAAGCAACAAGAAGTATATTTGAAATTGCTTAATTGTATAAAGAACTGAATACAAACTTGTCTTAACTTTGCTAATGATTTGTTGACTTTGAAATACCAGCAACACAAGGAAATGAAATGCTTTCGAATTAGCCAGATCTGGGGTCAAACACTAACTTCTCATCAAGGCAGCAGTCATAACGTAAGCACCTTCAGACTTACCATGTTGCTCCCCAAAAACCCCTAAACCCAAAACAAACACACAACACCACCCCATCACCGCCAGAAGGCAAATAAGACATTAGCCCTAAAACACGCAATGCAGACCTTCAGCTCTGCACAAGATTCGAAAGCATCTCTCTCACTGGAAGTTGTTAAGAACAAGCTAGAAAAGCATCATCCAGAAAAGATGGGGTTTGCTATGGACATAGATAACACCTTTATTTGGAACAGGAAGGTATTTCCCCTCTTGTTTTCCCAATATATTCTGAAACAAAAACCATCTGTATCAAATTATTTCAACCAATTAGAACAGCAGAACCTTAAAAAGAAGCAGTAATGTATTACACAATAAACTCTAGTTCATGGTCAGGGCTGATGAAGCAAAAACGCTACCATTCCATCCCCAGTCACCATAAGAGTACCAAGATGAAACTGCATATCCTAGTCTCCGGACATCCTACCAGTCAGAGAGAACAAAACCCATACAGTATTACACATGATCGACTCTATAACACTCTTGTGGTAAAAGTCACTCCATTTTGCCCTCTTGATGGGTGAACAGATATTAATTTGCTCCCATCAGTTTTAGAACCGTCTAGATCACCTAAACAGTCTTGCTGCTGACTGAAAAGGATGGAGGCTTTCAGAACATTTTAAACAGCTAAGACAGACTGAGCTCATTGCTCAAGAATGAGGGGAAAAGGCAAAAGAATACAGACCAGAAGCAATAACCAGTTCTTACTGACAAGATGTCTCCCATGCTCACCAGAAGCCAGCCAGAGCTTATGGGTGCAAACCAACCATCGAGAGCTAAACCAAGAAAAGTAGAAGTGCTGAGAGATGGAGAGTAAGTTAAAGAACAAGATTTTTCATCACCTACCACTGATGGTAGAAACAGTCACAATGCTAGAAAAAGTTTGCAAAGAGTAGAAATAACTAAACTTGAGGACTTGCAAGATCAAAATAGTATTTATAATCACATTTTTTCATACTGTAGGAGTAATCCATTGCTTCCTAATTAAGGTATTAATAACTGCCACAGAATGCTACTATTTCAAAGAACAATTCTCTACCTTCTCATTTTTTGAGACTTATGAAAACATGTCAGGGTCCACACAGAAGGCTTACTACCATTTCAGAGGAACTGTGATTTTCATTGGAGTTTTTAAGCCTTATTTTCAAAGTAATCAAGAAATGAAATGACCACCTGAATTTCTGTAATGATAGACAACATTAAAGATCTAAGCAGCAACTGCACCTTATTGTAACTCATGAAAACCAGTGTAAATTGGAGAGAAAGCACAGCTTGTTGGCATCCAACTCCAATAAAGTGAATACTGTCTGACTGCTTCAAAAATAGCACAAAATAAAAAAAATCACCTTTCCATTTTAAGAATTACATCTTTACCATTCATAATCAAGGTACCCAACTAATCCTGATTAATAGAGAATATACATCACTTAAAACCAACCCCCACAGTTTTATCTTACTCAAAAGAGAAGAAGATGCCAAAGTGTGCACAAAGTAGCCATCTCACTATTGCTATCAATCTTACACTGGAAAGCACTTACACTTTATGGTGACAGGTTGACTGTATAAATCAAAGAGCAGGAAAGAGAAAATTAGGAGCTGTGTTGAACTGTCTTATGCCTAGCAAAAGAAATTAAGCCCCAAGGCACAGGAAACAACTGACTGAGAAATAAAGCAGCCTTCTTTTGTCAGGACATATATTTTCTATAGCAGTTTTACTTTTTGATGATGTAAACTTAAGTTATCAACATAGACTGGAGTAGCTGAACCAGCTGTAAAAGAGCAAAATCCACAACACACTCCAGGTACCTACTAAATGCTGATGTTGTCCTGACCACCACAATTCAGCCTCATGCCAGGATGTTCAGCTGGAGGCACAATGCTCAAATGACTGTTTACTTGAGTTGCTTTGCATGTTGATTTACAAAACACAAATATGTTATTTGTCACAGAAGGCTGTGTCATTTTCCATTGTGCATAACAGGGTTCTTCATATTTAAGGTGACTGCCTTACTATGCCACAGAACATGCCCATAAAGAATCAAACTCCACAAGCGGCTGTGAAAGAAAAACAAATTTACAGAGAATGTAAAGCTTAAGAAAGTTATGAGGCAAACTGCTCTTGTACTCGATGTACTCTTAAGTATCTCCAAGTGATGAAGCATTAACCCTCAATGAACAGCATCGCTCCTTTGGACAAGTATCTAGTGCAGAGAAGTTCCTAATAATCACTACAGAAAAGGAAAACTTCTGCAGAGGTTTTACGCTGTTGAGAAAACAATTTTGGATACAACATTTTGCCTTGAAATATTCTTCTTCCTCTTCTAGAGAAGAAAAGGCAAAAGAAGAAAACTGGGATGCTCATCTAGCAATTTATGTATCTTAAGAGACAAATTATTATGTTTCATTCCAAATGAAATATTTTCCATTAATCAAAACCAGGAGTTAGTAGGGTCATAGCCAATCCAGCAGTCTGTGGGAATGAAATTCAAGCCTTCAAATGCCAACTAGAAGCAACAGATCTTGGAAGGACAGTAAGGCTGAGTACAATATTGATGACAGCCTAATGGTTGGTAGCTTCTAATGCAGAAACTTCCAGAGCAGCATAAGTTCATGGAAATATTTTCAACAGTTTTGCAGCATCATACTTACTTCTCACATATTGAGCTTCTGCCACTCATCCCAAGGGTTCATTCTAACAAGGGGGCAACAGGGAAATTTATGCTTGAAATAAAGATAGTTAGGTCTGAATGGCAGACACGTTCCTGGCACTTGAGCCTGTAACTTGAAAGCTGTTAATAACTTCATATGATTGACAGAAAAACATTAAACAATGTGTAACACTGTACGTAAAACAAAATCCAACAAAAATAACCTCAGACAGATTTTCAGACCAATAGGTACCCAGATCATGACCTTGTCAGGACAGTCTGGTAGGAAAAAACATCTTGTTTACAAAATCTGTGAGGGTTCTGACACAGAGAGTGGCACAGGGGGCAAAATTCTGTGTTCAGGGTAGGTGTTAGCATTTCAGCTTTGATGTGTTATTATATATTCTAGCCCGAAAAGTCAACACCCAAGACCCTGAGAGCAGGCAAAGGAATCTGGTGAAGGTTCATAGCTGACTTTCTATTAAGTTATAATGAGATAACCTAGACAGCAGGCAGCAGTTGGAGAGGCTGTGTGCCAATCACTAGTTTCTTGAATCCCAGCCAAATTATTACGTTCTTTGAAGTCAGGAACAGATTGTGCCCAAAAGGCAACCTTGACTGCCTTCTCTAACAAAGGTCCCAGGTGACTTCAGTGACTACTCCATAACCATAAAGACACAGCTGAGTGAGATATATGATTACTCATATTTGTTTGAGTGATTTTTGCATTCCGCTTTTACGTGCATAGCCTTAATATCCGGAAGAATGAGTACTGTGTAATCAATCTAGGAACAAAAGGACAAGATGTCTCACATTGCATTAGAAAGGTGAGGCAGGGTCCCCATGCTAATGATTTCTACTAAATATATGCTGGTTTCTAAGGAAAGACAGAACAGGAAAAGGCAAGGAGGCACAGACAAGAGTCTTGCACGTAGACAGCAGTCTATCTGCCAGAGCAGCTACAAGAAAGAAATTGAACCCAAATCAGACATGTGACAGAGCAAATTTTTTCAAGTAAGGCTCAGCCTTAAAAAATACATATTTTTTTGTTGAACTCACAGTTCAAGATTGAAACAAGATTTTACTCTGAATGATAAATAGCTAATATTCACTTTCAATTCCATAAAGCAAAATTTACAAGGAGCTTTGGAAGTCCTTAGTGTGACCTCAAATACGAGGCATAGGACTGTGTGCATTACTTTGACATCATAAACTATCTGCCATCACAAGGGCATTTTCTTGATTTCTACATCTTCCTTGAGGTGGGAAAGGATCCTGCAAATCTCACAAAATATTTTGTTTTCCAAATGCACACAAAAATAGACCAGGAACAGTCTTTGTACCTTTTTTGAGTCTCAATACTAAGTAATGCTCTACAGCAATACATGAAACAGAAAACCAAGTTCAGCCAACCAGTGGCTGTCCTCTGTATCTCTTTACTTTTATAGCCTAACAGCTGGTCTGGGTTACAGAGTGCCACCTACACATTTAATTGCTATCCCTGCACTTTGTGGCTTGTTTGCAGATGATATGACTTTACAAGGCATAGTTTTCAAACAGCTGTGGAAAAATCATCTCCATAGCATGATCTCAAGTTTCTTCTGTCCTAGTAGCTCTAAAACAACCGAAACAACTGCTTAATTTTAAAAATTGTAGGGAAAATAGGACATTTTTCTTGGGCTACAGGCTTACTGCAAAAGTTGTCTGGATATAGCATCTAGAATACTGATTAAAAAGATTCAGTAGCAAAAACAAAGACATTGAAAATGGGGAGGGGGGTGTATGAAAAATTCAACAGAAACTTCAGGGATATAATACATACTCTGATTGCTCATTACTACAGTGCTGAAAAGTAAGAAACTATCACCACCTCTAACAACCACAGATTATAGAAGAATATGTGGTTCAAAAAGAAATCTCAGACATTTTGTCTTTTCATATTTTTTACAGGTTGATTAAAATGAGGTAAGCCAGACAAGGCATAATTTTTTACCATTTTTATTAATAACAGATACTAGGTGTGTGGGAAAGACATTCTGCTCTCAGATCTGCTCTTCTTTTTTTCAAGCTAGCTTTTTTGAATAAGAAGCCCCACCACATTAAGTCCACCTATTCAGAAATTACCTTCCACTCCTAGAAACCATTTCCACCCAGGAGACCCAGCACAGCCTTAGCAACCTGAGCTTAATGGCACCTCACAAGGGAACAGTAAGCAGGCACTTCATGCCCTTTTAGACAAGTCGCAGATAAAACAGGTGTACTCACAATGTTTTCCTGATAGCTATTCCTATGCAGGGGCTGGAGGACTCTCATACTGTAATCTCACTAATCACATGGATCAGAGAGGTCAGAACAATGTGCCCCCCCCCAGCAAGCATTCTAACAGGACAAGGAGCACCTGCCTCAGGCAGCCTCCAGTGAAATCAAGCACCAGCTTCATGAGTATGAATGAGAAGCTACCACTTTTCATCAAAGAGGTCTTAAAGGTCTGACTGTGAAATTAGTTAGCTTTGACTTTTTGGATTTTACTATCAGTTGGCAACTAGAAGAACATTATTAACTAAATAAAAATTTAGAAATAGGCAGATTAAAGAAAAGCATCAAAATTCAAGAACTTCCCCCAATAAAACCTTTATATTTTACTCAGATGATAGAAAAAGGCTGAGTAAGGAAGCTGATGGAAAAGTTTCCATATAACATTGTCTTTGGGAAAGATATTTGCATAAAGATAATTCACAGCAAACTCTTTCTCAATATTCAACTTTGGTTTGCTTTTCTCATTACTGCATTCAGAGTATAACAAGAAATCCTGGAAATCTGATCTGTAGTATGGGACACAATCTTAGTCCAGGAGTAGTAATACAAGTACAATAAAGACATGGACAATTATTCTTTTTAATACCATCTCTCCTCAGAACATTGCGATTATGCTCTATTTTTATGTATTTCTATATACATAGATGACTATACAATTTTACTTCAACTACACACTAGGAAAAATATATGAAATACAGCAAAACAGTATTAAAACATGAAAACAAGGTTTTCAGACGACTCATCCTACAGGTACCAGGCAAGACTTCTTTTAAACCAAATTATTAGTTTACTACTAGTTTTGCTTACAGGTACCTCTTAGCATTTGTCCCATATTAAAAAAAATAGCATCATCTGTCACAGAAAAATTCTAAACTGTTTGCTGAAAATCTTCCTCCAGGTCCTTGCGCAATGCCATACTAAAACTGCCTACCTTATCTGAAAAAGAGACAAGCACAAGATCACAAACCTTAGCAAATTTTCATAAAATTTTTACATGAAAATAAGTAGACTGGAGAGATCACCACCATCATCAATGTTTTTTTTAAAAGTCATAAATTAGAAACTTAGATGCACTAATTTTGAAAATTTCAAATACATAGTTACACGGCAACTTCCACCAGCTAATTTAGCCTGAAGACTTGGCAATTAGAAATAATGTCAAACAGCAGATACAAACATCAGACGACTGATCTGCCTTATGAAAAGGAAGCCCTGAAGACAAATTTAAATGTAGAAAAACTCCCTGTAATATGATTCCTTAAACTAGTATTTATCTTCAGAAGTATTCTGGGATCATCTGTTAATGATTTTTGGAGAGAAAAAAAATCCTGATGTCAGCTAATTGCTGCACTTGCAACTTTTCTTACCTGTAGATACAAGGATAAGAAATTCTAACTTTACCCAGCAGAAAACACACATTTATAGAATTAATTTCTGTATCAAAATCAAGCTTTTTTTTTTTTAAGGCTGAGGATTTAAGAAACTTCTAAAATGGCAATGTTTGGCACAGAATTCTTTCCTGCAAAAGATAAAAACCTGCAGGTTTTCTCAAAGGACAGCAATTCCCAAACCTGCCCATTTTGGGAGCAATTGGATGAGTGTGGATCTGCCACCCAATGTGTACTGACAGAATAAATTAAAATACCAGCAAAAGGAGTTAGTTCACGTTGTTTAACATGAGGTGGATGAGGAAGAGTAGCAAGGTACTCTAATACCGGAAGCTAGCTTTATTACGATAGTCCAGTCAGAATTTTAATGCCCTCTTCTAGACCCAGAAAGAGCCAAAAGACCTCACACCTTTGGTACGACAATCAGCCCCACGCTGCAAACCCCAGCGCCCTGGGTGGACACACGTACAAGTGGGTGAGAAGGAAACAAGGCAAGTCTTCGCGAAACACAGCCTTTTGTATTATTTAAGGGGTTTGTAGGAAAAAAACTTCAGCAGGGGAAGATTTTCAGCCTAGCTTTCCAGGGAAACCAGGCCTACCATCACATCACTGGGTGTTTAGCAGAGTGTGAAGTGTTAAGCCTTTTCAGTAGCGTCTCAGATTTAACAGAGAGAGGGAAGTGTTCAGGGCCAATAGCAGAGATGGATCTGAATGACTGCTCTTTGTGCCTCCTGCTCTTATCTTCTGGGAGGCTGCAGCGTGAGCACAGCGGCATTAGCACACATCACTGAGCCCACCAGCACAGCACCAGCACAAACTCTTCGTCAGCCAGCAAAGCTGCAGCCCTCACAGTGCCGCAGACACCGGGCAACACCGAGCAGGAAACCCGGCTCTGTCACTTCTGCAGCTCAAGCAGCTGCAGGTTTGGGATTTCTTTGTGGGGTTTTTCCCCCTTCCTGCCTTTCATAAAATGATTCCAAGGAAAGTGATTTTGTGCCTAATTAATGAGAGCCTTAATGTTTCAGCTGCCATCTGACCGCATTTCTTGCAGAACTTACAGTTCTTATGTCTCCACGTGGATGTGAAAAGAACTCAGCATCAAAGAAATTAAAATGGGAAAAGTTCCACCAGCTACAGATTGCCCTGCTCCAAAAAAGATCTTATTAAGTTTAATGATATATTGAAACTGATTCAAAAGTTATCATTAATAGATCAAGACTCATACCAACTCAAAGATGCAACAAGTTTTCTCAGTACAAAAATGAAGTAAAGGAGTTGATAGGAAAGAGGAAAAGTTACTGACAGAAGCCTAACATCTCATGGCTCTCCCTGTGGCTCTTTCACAATTTTTTAAGTTTCATCCCCCCAAAACAGCACTCAAATGTTATTCAGTTTGGTTTCTTATGACGAGAGACAGCATTGTTCTTTTTTCACAAAAAGACAAAGTGTCCTGTCATCTGTGGGGTTTCAACAGTCCATAGACAAACAACAAAGCAGTATACTTCCAATTAAGGCCACAATCAAAAAGGGAGAAAAATGTATCAAAAATAACAGGATTATTTCCTCTGTACAAAAGAGGAGCAGATAAGCTCCATGGTCAAGAATAATGAGACCCAAGCTTTGTATTGTCTGTATATAAAACTCTTGGTAATTGTAATAAAATTACAAAGAAAATACAAGCTTGAAAAGCCAGTCTCACGCCAAGTTAGAGGCTTTGATGATAAAATAAAACACCACAGGGGTGATTCACATATGCCTGTACTTTCCCAAAATGGATACTGCTTTTATGAACTGGGTAATGGGGAATAAGCTTTGTGATATGTTAATTTGTTAGGGCTAGAAAGTCATTTTACTGACAAAAGGAAGTGCCACTTTGACATTTAAAACCAAACATGTTTTATGAGACAAGTTGCTTTCACATGAAAATATTTCTCATATGAGGGTACACACACAGAGAACTAAAATATGTTATAAAGTTGTAATTTCATGGTACATTAGGAAAAATTAAGTTACATCAACATAGTATCATATGCAAAGTTTTCACATCGTGTTGCATATACATAGCAATGAACATTTAAATTGGCTGGGTTTAAGTCAAAATGAATGCTAAACTAGGTTTTTGAGCTGTTCTCTCAAAGGAGCTTCACAGCAAAAGCTACTCTACTTCCTTATTGATTACCAAGAAATAATTACTAAGGACAACTTGAATTTTCTACTATGCAAACAATTTCCTATAGTAAACTTGTGTGTGATAGTTATTAAGAGACAAACCTAAAAAATTAACTTCTTAGTAAACAGTTACATGAAAGTAATACAATTGCAACAGAAACTCAGTCTTGATTTTCCTTGGCAAAAGTCTTCTAAATTGTCCAAAGACTAAAGAGAAGCCACACTGCTTTCAGAAAAGTTTGGAGATTAAATTTTGGATGACTTCAGGAAGGAAAAACTACTACATATTGTTCTTCCATGTTTTCTAGCAAGCCTCTTAACTCTGATACCGAAGCTCGGGATTCACAATCATTTGTAAACATTCAGACAAGGATCCCAGGTAAGTTTCCTAAATTTACAGCTAACTTTATGATCACTGGTAGATTAGTAACAACTACTATCAGGGCTGACTGAAGAGTTCTCCAGGAGCAAATGATGAACATTTCTGGAAGTCAGATAAGTACTTTAATTTATTTCCAAAAATAAGCCATTTATAACTTTTCAAGTGTCCTACGTGGTTTTCAGATAACATTTTAATTATTACTCCAGACTTCGTTCAATATTGCAAAAAGAAGACACCGAGTGAACAGTGCAGGGGTGGGTAGTAGGAAATATGTAACAGATACAGGGACATACAAATACCACCCGAGACAATTTCCATTACTAAAGAGCACTGGTAGTCTAGCTATGGCCTACATAAAACTGGATATTGAATATTTATTGAAATAATAGTAATCTACTTCTGATTCTTTGTGGCTGCTTAAAGGCCTTGAAGGCAACTAAATATCCATGTCAAAATGGAGCAATTAGATAACTTAAAATGACCTGAAGAATGTCTCACAAGGATTACACAATTTCTCTGTGTGGTACAGTTCTGAGAGTTGGTGCTCATACACATTTCTTTGATTATTGTAAAGCAATGATAGAACTGGAAACTGACTTGTCTAAAATCTGAAAGGTAACTGAAACACTTTGTGAGATTGTTCCTTTCTAAGATGAACACCCAATATTTACAAAACTTTTGTTTTATGCTGCCAGTCTATTGCTCCCTCCCTCCAAGTGCCTTTTTCTGCAAACCACAGTCCACTGGTGCACTCCTCCCACACTAAATATGTTTGTATAAACAGCTACTTCTTTGTATCAAGCCAGACTGGCAATTAGTTTTTCATATTTCATTTCCTCAGTTTTCCATGCTTTATTTCACATGCTACCTTCTATATGATGGACCTCCTATGAACCCTTTTCCAATTACTTTTAGCATGTTCTATACATAGTAATGATGAAGTCATCTTCTGAAAATGCTTTCCCTTTCAGTAGGCATTCTATTTGAACACATTCTCCACTTAAGATCAACTAAGAAATGTAGTTATAATACTGAAAGTATCTGGCAGTGCTTTCTATGAAGATCTTTAACGTCTTTAAAATGAGATACAAACATACAGATGTTGATGTCTTTCAAATATATTCAGTCACAATAAAATTCACTAGTTCTGGTTCTTTTGGGTTTTTAATTTAAATATCTACCTACCTGGATGAATATTTTTATGTTTTCAGCATCTGCATTTTTATAAAGAATGCCAATTGAAGTAGCATGTCAAGATATTTAACATTTAATTTGATTAGTTAGAGTAAGAAGAGACAGTGGACTCTTCATTCTAGAATTCCACTTGCAAATTCCACTCAGCTAACTTCCACAGTTTTGTTTTGTCCTCTAATTAACTTAACATGAATAACGAAAGGTTTAATGGTGACTTCTATATAACAAGATAAAGTGCCATGACTTTTTGCTATTCTTACAGGTAGCATCCACAAAGCTAATCTCCATGAACTTAGCACTTCAATAAACATTGCTGAGTAATACAAGATAGTAATACATAATTATACATATGATGTATGGTATTCATACTATATTTAATACAAGTAATAATGCATAGTAATACAAGATGTTAAAACACAGCATGCTTTTGTTGACTTTCTGCAGAGTCCATCCCTATATCAAGCATGGCACTAACATTACTAACATTAGGCTAAGTTTAGAGGCCTGAAGAACCTCTGCAACATGACAGAAATATAGTCCTGAGACAGTCAGTTTTGACACCAAATATCCAAGATTTTCTCTGTATCAATGCATATTTGAAAGCTGTTTCCCAACACCTCTTATCTCTTTATAATACATAACTAAAATAATAAATAAGATAGCTCATAAAAAAAAATATGCTCTAAACCAAGCTGTTTAGGCAAAGTTTTTATTACAAAACCCCCATAATGTAATCTATTTTGCATTTTGAAAAAATCCTTGCAGTATGACTACTCTCTATTCCCATGAGTATTCAGTGTTTGTTAAATGGCTTATGTAGTTATTACCACGTCTGCTCATATCAGTTGTTCAAGACTATTTTATTAACAGTAACAGTGTAAAACTCAGTAGATTATCTACTCTTTACTGTTTTAAGAAGTTTAACCCGTGAGTGTGTAAACAGATATCCAGTTCCTCTGTAGAAAAATCTCATAAAAATGCCACAGCACCAAAAAATCTTCTAAGTGGCAAAAATTTCCCAAGCAACACAGAAATACATGTTAGCACAATCTTATTTTGTAACGGTGCTATTTTGCTGGCTGTGCATGCCAAATATCAGTTATACATGGTTCAGAAATCACCTCTGTAAAATGAGTTAAAAACATAAGCATAGACTAAGACAAATAGTAAAAACAAAACGCTTTTGAAATCAAGGCAAAATCTTCAAATGATTTAATAATGCCAGTATTTTATCCTAGAGATTTTTTTCTTTATGCTTACACATATTTAATAATTTAAAAATATATTCAATTTGGCTATTTCTTTCACTTTGGACAACAACATCAGCCATTTCACTACTGACTTCAGTCTCTGGCCAATTTAATTTTCTCATTCCCTAACAACCTGTACTGTTTACTTATGCCTCAATACAGTCTGCTATTTACTGTATTTCAAAAAGTGTTTCCCAAACTCAGTTTTCTAAAAATTATGCATTGAGTCTACTTATATTGGCCTCCAGTTCTGCCAACTTGCATTTTGACATCAAAGTTTTCTTTCTCCACATAATAGTGTCTTCATGAAAACTGTGCAGGGAAAATAGCAGCCTTGTGCTGGGAGTCTCAGAGCACCTTTGGTTCTGCTTCAGATGAGTTAGAAAAGCTGCAGCTGGGAGTCCTATGCCTGAAGAGAAGAGCAGCAGCTTACACAGAAAAGCCAAGCTTTAGCTTTGATAGGGAACAGAGAACCCTCTGGGAGCAATGAAGCACAAACAATTTAGACTGATGTGCCGAGCTAATGACAGGTAAAACTGAGTTTCCAATAGCAGAGCATTCAGGTTTGGTATTTGGAAGAGCAAAGCCTTTGCAAAGTCCAACATTCGGCATTCTACAAAGCAGCAAGAAGCTGACGCTTCAGATCTTATTTTGCCTAAAGTAAATGTCTACTTTTACACCTGCATACTGCACCTTTCAGATGGTGAAGGTCAGCTTGTAGCTAGGGGAAGGGCTACACAAAACATGCAAACAAGTTCCACTTGCCCTCTGCACCAAACAACAGTGTTAGTCAAATATTGAGCCAGAGACCCTTTGCACAGACAGTGCAGCCTGTTTCTTGAAAGCACCTCTGTTTAGGGTCTGCACAGTACGCCAGAACAATGATCTCAAAACTAGCATGAAATGCTGAAGTACTGTTCACAGTCAGTACTATAATGTGAACTGTGAAGAGTTCAGAGCTCTTAATATAAATTATATATTCAGACTGTTCAGGCAATCACACTCAGTACACACCTGAGAATTTAGGTTTAGAATTGTAAGCTAACTATTTCTTGGGTCATCAAATTTCTGGATACTAATAGTACTAATACTAATTGAACACAACATTTGTAGATGTTACACTAAAGTTCTGAGCACTCTTGAAAGCAATAAGCAAGAAGCAAAGAGAGAACAATGTCTACAGTGTTTGCTACTGACAAACAACATGCTAAGCCACTACTAGGAAACAAAATCTACACACACTTTCTTAGTCTTATTCTAAAATAACATATGTTGTGCAATGTTGTATATGCTCTTCCATTCCTTTAAGTGAAAGAATGAATAAGTGTGTGCAGTTTTTAGGAATTAAAAATTTCTTTTCTAGCATAGATTTGCATTATGATTTCTAAAATATGCTCTTTCTTATTGAACTGTATTTCAGTGTCATTTCACAATGTTACATTTGTCCTAGCTTACACATAGGAAAAAATTTAAACATTCATATAAACAATGTCAGGCTTTTCAAGGGTATTAGAAATTTGGTCACATGAATTAAGACTATATGTTATTTCCTCTTAAAAGAATAATGACCATTACAGATTCCAGTTTAATGTAGAAAACTAAATGAATGATTTCTCTGAACAACAAATGTCTGTTATTTAGATAGATACTTAATTCAGAAGACCAATTTAACACCTCTGAAATTGAGGTCACTTTAAAACCTAATTGAGATTACTTGAAACACAAGGACTATTTATTTCCTGTATACCATAATTCATTAATTAAGTTACATATAAGGTTAAAATTTAAGTACTTAAAAGGCACACTCCACTTACTTATTATTAGATTCTACTAGCAACGAACTTATTACAAACAAGAAACTTTTTAACTCAAAAAAAGAACATATTAGGTTAAGGGATTGATTCTATTTTAAGAAACCCATCAGGGAAAATGAAGACTTAATACAGAATTAGGAGCAAATATTGCAGAAGTATTTTCTCCAGTTACTTCTATTTTTTCAATTCGAATGACATAAACACAGAATGGCTGAGGTTGGAAGAAACATCTGGAAATGACCTTGTCTCCAGGGTTGGAGATTCCACAACCTCTTAAGCAAACTGCTCCTGTGTCTGACCACCCTCACACACTGACACCAAATGTTATGTTTACATGGAACATCCTGTAATCCAATTTATGTCCACTGCCCGTAGTCCTGCCATCAGGTATAACCAAGTCTGGCTCCATTTTCTTTACTCCCTCACCATCAGATCTGATTGGATCCTCCAGACTTCCCTTCTCCAAGCTGAATAATCCCTGTATTCTCAGTCTCTTCTTGTATGTCAGATGCTCCAGTTCCTTCACCATCCCAGTGGCCCTTCCCTGGACTCAGTCCACTATGCCCACAGTGGACACCACTCTACACCTTTCAGATTTTATTTGTTCATCCAACTACTCAAAGCAGAGCAATAAAGTGCATAAGAGTGTGATGTTAATTAAGAAAGTCTAGCATTTAAGCAGTAACTACAGATAGTTTTCATAGCTTTTCCTTTGTGTTTGCTCTCCATTATAAGCAAACTGAAACAATCAATAATTATCAATAAAATACTATTAACAATAAGGTGAAAAGAAATGAGACTGCATATATTCTCCATGTTAAAAGGCAAGTACTGATCAAAGTCTGTCTAGACACACTTTTTGCCATGATCAGATTACCATGTAAAATGCAACATCAACATTTTTTTAATTTAAACTTTTTCAAATTCAGGATGTGTACATATTTTGTTCAAATAAGAGCAGATAGCATCAGATAAAGTAAGTGATGCTAATCCAAGAACTGTGGGCTTTTTGAAAGATAATCATGATAGGGGAATGTAATATTTACCCAGCCTCACAACATACACTTTTTCTTGCAAGCACTGTGAAACATCAAGTAGAGTTTTCCCCACAAAAATTCCAGTAACCATAACAGTGAACATTATAGAGGAAAATTTAAAGGGGTCTTATCTCCTTTATCAACTCATCAGCTTTTAGAGTAACATACTACTGAATATGTATATGTATATCAGAAATTAATTCAGCAGTCAATGAACCAGCAAGCAAAAAGCCACAGAGACTTTCTGTGTTTAAAAAAAATGTGCATCTTTTTATAATATCCATGAAATATACGATAAAAAGCTTTCTTGGAAAAAAAAAGTCAAATATAACTGAAGGGCTGTAACAGAATTATCTGTTGACTGTTGAACTCTATAGTTTCCATTCTGATCAGAATTAACAACACTGACCAGTTCCAGTCTACTGTGAATGATGTGCTCCATGACTCGCAAACTGCAGTGTAAAGCTGTTATTTCTATTGCCAAATCTGTCCATTATGTTTTGGTTTAGACATGAAGAAATTGTAAAAAAAAAAAACAACAAAACATTGCTGCAGGCTGAAGGCTACACTGTTTAAGAATAAAACTTAGTTTTCAAACATCAACAAAAAACACTGAAATCCAAGAATCTTACTGAGTTTAACAAGGGCAAGTATACTCCAGGAGTGCAGCACAGGCTGGGATCTATCCATCTGGGAAGCAGAGCTGTGGAAAGGGAGCTGGGGGTCCTGGTGAGCAACAAGCTCAACATGAGTGAACAGTGTGCTGCTATGGCAAAGAAAGTCAATGGGATGTTGGGTTGCATCAACAAGGGCGTCACCAGCAGAGAAAATGAAGTCATTTTCCCACTCTACTGAGTGCTTGTCAGCCACCCTTGGAATACTCTGTTCAGAATTGGTCCCCTCTACACAAAAAAGATGTGGGTAGGCTGGAGAGGGTCCAGAGAAAGGCCACAAAGATGATCCAAGGACTGGGAAGCCTGCCATGTGAGGAAAGGCTTGAGAGAATTGGTTTGTAGAGCCTTGAGACATGAAGGCTTAGAGGAGGCCTTATCATCATGTTCTAGCAGGTGCCTTGCAAAGAAGACAGACTCTCTCTAGAAGGAGTCACATGGAAAAGGCAGGGCAATAAGTACAAGTTACTGCTGGGAAGATTTTAATCGGACACAAAAGGAAAATTTTTCTCAATGAGAACAATTGGTCATCAGAATAATCTTTCCAGGGATGTAATGGATTCCCCAACACTGAACACTTTTAAGATTTGGGTGTGCATGGTACTGAGACATCTTGTCTAGGCCATGATTTTGCCATGAAAGATTGGACCAAATGGTTCTTTAAGTCCCTTCCAACCTCATATTCCATGATTCTATATAATGGCTCATATCCCTACATGAGCAAACAATTTTAGCGTATTTTCCTTTGAAAGCAGCCAGGCATGTTTTCCATTTTGAGTGTCCTGGATCAGCTAACTTCACTATCTAGGTCCCTTACTGTAGCACAAATTTCCCTTTTGAAAGGAAAATTTTGACTCTTCAAAGTTTCTGACAATACTTCAGTTCAATATTAAAATTCAAATTTTTCTATGATTAAAAAAATTATTTTGGATATAAAGCTGTTAAAGAGAAAAGAGAATGGATATAAAAATGATCACATCAAAGCTAGAAACAAAATAGAGCTCACTGTTCAGGCAAATTGAATGCAATGTAATCTTTCATAAATCTTCAGAAACTGACAGATGAAACTGTCGGTCAGGGATCACACATCTACAAATGCAATAACACCATGGATAAGAAAAATATAAATATGATTGGAGGTGAGTTAAAAGGATATATTTTGCAAAGAATGAAAAAGACATTCAGGTAACTGGAAAATGGCATAAACATGGCATGGGCTTACTAATGATACATCACTTGGTTTAACACTTCATTAATGTAGAAAATGAATAAATAGCAGTTGTCTCACATCTGGACTTCATTTAAAACATTGCAACTTTTTCCACATGAGGACTTGTTAAATTTGTGAAGATAAGCGTTAATAGAAGAATTAAAACTTGGCAAGGAACTGCCTGAAGGGTAAATGAAAAGAAAGGCAGTGTTTAAAAGGCACAGCATCATCTGGAAAAGAAGGTACAAGCACAGTACTTTGATGCTTATCTTTAGAAATGCTTTGGAAAGAAACAAAAGGACAACTGTAGCACAGGAAAAGTAATCATAAAACCATCCCCGAATAAAGTCAAAAAGCAGAAAATAAATTCGTTTTAAACATCCAGGCAACAAGACTGGGGCAGTCTTCAGGGAAGAAGCTGGGACAAATTTTCCCACATTCTTTTATTAAATGGGTCTTCCTCAGTTTAAGATATTGTATCATTAACAGAAAATGTCCCTTCTAGATTCTGTGAATATTTAAACATATTTTGCTTTCCTTTACTCTTCTGTACTTCTTTTGCAAAAAGGCTGGTGGTGCACACAGGGGAGCTTCCTGCCAGTTCACTGAATTGACAAATTAGTTAAGTTCCCCTTGTTCTTGATCCCATGAGCATTTACAGTTTCGACCAACAAAGCATCTTGGCAGACATTTGTGGTGGGATTAAGATAAAGCAACAGAAACGCTGTAGATGAACTCATGTGGAAAAAAAAAAGTCATTATCTTGCTAGCAGAGACAAAGGCAGCTAAAAAGTAGTTACAGGCAGAAGCCTGAGAGACAGAAGAGCTCCACTTAGAAGAGGCTGGAGAAAACTGTCTAAAAGTCTGTTGTTACATCAAGCATTCAGAGAACACTACGCTGAAAAAAAAAATTCTACTTAATGAAGCAACAAAATAATCTGTTAACTTCCATTCCGAAATAAGTATGAAAAGAACCGAATTTCAGTAATGAAGCAATAACCTTTTGGCTCTAATGATGAGTATATTACCAGATGGATCTAATAAGGAATACATACAGGAAGAGGTGCTGCCCAATTCATGACCTCTTTTTTTTCATCATATAAAACCTATATTCCACAACTTGGACTTTTCTGATTTCAGGTCTACTTTGATTTGAAATGAATGTTTTTCACCCTTGAAGGAAAGATTGAGGACCTTCAAGCTCCACATTAGTACCCTTTGGCCTCTTACTGTATGTCAGGTTATGACACACATACAGCTTATGACAAGGAAGAAAACTTATCTTACACTTTTGGTGAGTGAGTGATGAATACTGAATTATTGTTAGAAATTAAATAAAAGGGAATGTTTTTTCACACCACAACAGTTGGACTGTATTTAACTGATAGAACCTGTGGATGCTATAGTTCCAAGTACATGTATATGTTAACGTTTTAATGCAGAGAGCTGGAAAACAGTCACAGCAGACAAAAAAAGCCTACACAGTAAGTACCTTGTGTCTTATTATATGGTAAATAAATGTATCGTGTGTAGAGATAAGTAAATACATGTACTATTTCATAATATTGAAACTACTACTTACAATGTAATTTTCTTGAAACAGTCCTGCTGTTTCACATCTTAGCCTAGTGGTCTAGTCATTTACACATTTAAAATGATTTTGTCTGGGAAACACCGTTTAATCAAATACACCCAATGTCATTAATATTTGTAATTTTATTTGGGCAAAGTTCTTTCTTTGTCCCAAGATGAATAGAATGAACAATTTTACATAATGTATGCTGTATTAATTGGATCTTAACACAATTCTGATTGAACTTCCTTTTTTTCCTCTAGTTACTTTATCTCTAAAGGAAATTTTTTTTATGATAATGTACATCTGCCTTAGTGTAAAAGCAGACAGGTATTTCCAAAATAAAATTCAGAAAAATTTTGCAGATTAACTACAAGAGTCCACAGAAGAAAGAGATGCCTTCTAAGAATAGCATGTTGTAATCAAACAGGAATAATAAACCCTTCTAACTTTTTCCTAGTTACCCTGGCAGGTGATAGGTGGAAAAGCTGATAAAATGGTCTCAAGATGACTCCAGTCTTGATTCTGAAAGCCTCATATACTAGAAAATGAGTGCTCAACTTGAGAAATACAATGCATACTAAGTTTTAATAAAAAATAATAATTAAAAAAACACAAGAGTCATTGGCCAAACTCTGTAATTGGCCATCCGCTTTTTCTTCCCGTGTTTAAATAATGGTCTTGTTAACGCACTGTTACCATCTTACATTCATCAACAAAATCTGAGACACGGCGAAAAGTGTGTAGCTGTCATTTAGCTTTACTAGAACTTATGTCTCAAATGAAAAGTTGTGTCCTAAACACTTAAAAAACAAATTATAACTCCTATATCACTCCAATCATAAGAATCAATTTTCCTCTAACTAAGAGGCACCAGTGATATGCCAGATAAACAAACTGTCCCAAAGGAAGAGTGGAATGTTCTAAAACAGTGAAAACAAAGTATTTCTTCTACCTTGCCAACCCCTTTAAACATAAGCTACATGCTGCTGGAGAAATTCCTTGTAGAGTTCATTAAGTAGATAAAAACCTAAATAGGATACATGTGTGCCCATACATACACTAAACAATCTCAAAAAACAACCAGGATGGCATCCCTGAAATGATATAAAATATTTGTATTCTTAATGTGGTCTAGAATCTCAGTAAAGTTTGCTCAAGGATCAAATGAAATTGTCTTACAGAAGTCCACTCACCAATATCCTCAACACCAACATGTTCTTTTCTTGTTTAATAATAAACAGACAGTGGCATCTTTATATTTAAAATATAAAAATGAGTTTTACAGATCTGGATTCTTACTTAAAAGAATTATCCTTTCATATCAATAGTTCTCTTTTTCTTTATAAAGAAAAAAATTTCATAGAGCATAGAATTCATAGAGGACAGAGCACTTTAGCATGTATTCATCCCCCCAAGTAATGTAAGATTTTCAGTATGCATGATCAATCACATACTTGTTATACCATCTCATACAGCAAACCTATGACCTAGTTCTAGAAATGGGTTATCTTCAGGTTTAAAAGCACCATCTGCTCTTAATGATGGCACCAACAAAACTGCTGTAATAAAAAAAAAAAAATCCCTAAGTAATAGTAAAATCCAAAGCCCAGAAGACATTTTCAAGCCATGACTATGCTTACAGAGAACACAATACAAATGCCAGCTAGCTTTTAACAAAAGGTGATCAGGTTCAAATTCGTCTTACTCCCTCCTTGACCCCCACATTGCACAATGAACAATGAAATAAGACTGTTGCAAGGAAAGGCAACATGGGGACCAAAATAAGGAGAATGGGGAGATGCTTGCTTTTTTAATTATTTTTTGTTAGTAATTGCTTTTAAAAATCCAAAATAAGATACAGTTTTCAGACACTCCAAGGAAAGAATCCTTCTTCTCCCTAGTGACTCGTACAAAAGAAACTTGCTGAATAATCTTCAGTTTGCTGGCAAACAATTTTTTCATATTATCAAATTAAAACTGTAAAGCCATCAAAAGAGAAATTTTGCCAAGAATCCTTTGCTCCAAAAACTAATGAAAAGGAAATCTTTAATGGTGACCTACATAAAAACTGATCTCCTGAACTTTCTGCCAATTCATTTCGCAATCCATTATGATCATAAAATTGCAAAATAAAAGTAACGTTATTTCTTCTTGCTTCAAGTGAAAGGTTTTGAGCCTTTCCTTTAACAAATTTTACAAAGCAAACTTAGGCATTAAGTCGGCATTATGCAGAAGTATGGAATTATAAACTTCAGGTCCCAATTACAAATGAAAACATTCTTTTCGTGTTTCATTTGACATTCAAGTTTCTTTATCCAATTTCTTTATCCAAGACCTGTTCAGTCTTCTATTTTCATGTCCTTCTTCCATACGACCACCCACAATATGAAACTGTTTGTAGACATGGGTTAAAGTGCTATTTTTCAAATATGTTTCAATGCAGCAGAAATTAGATCAGCTTCCATTTATATTTAGGACCTCAAATTAGAAGAAGTCTGTAAGAAAATATTCATATGCAGCTCAAAGGGCAGCCAAAATGAGGTCTACTGATTACCAAACAAAACAATAATATGGTTTCAGTAATTATATCATTATGCATTAGATATCAATACATAGTTATTTAAATCTAAAATTAAATACTCTATCACAATGTTTTTTGTAAGAATAAAATCTGCAACTGTGATGGCAAAAATCCTGAAAATTTTCACCATAGTGTATTTCACTACTCTTTATTCCTACCATCAGTTGTATTTCAGTAGCAAATTTTCAAATTTAAAGTCTTTCTGAAAAGTCAGTTTGTGAATTTAAGTACTAGATGTTTTCTGGGAAGGAAAGCAGGGCAAGTTAGGAAGAATAAACCTAACAGAAAAGTGCATAGGAAAAAAAAAAATTAGCAAATTGCAGGAATTCTTTCCCAACCCCAATCAAAACAAGTTCTCACTCACCTAGATTATCTTGTGCACACACCTGGAAAACCTCTTCACCAGCCTTTAATCATGCTTTTCCCCCTTTCTGCTACTACGCTTATCCTACAACTCCAGTAACTGTTCTCTCTCCCTCAAGCTTTCTCTGCCATTCGTAAGAAACCCAGCCATCCTCTCCTTTTCAAAGAAACAGACTTGATATGACAAAGTTTTAAAGTAGCACCCCCTGCGCAGCCTTCCAGCTGGAGGCTCTGAAAACTGGAGATGAAACCTGCCCAAGGAAGTTACTTCAGTTTGCCTTTGCAAGTTCCTCACACTTTTATAGGCAGCCTAAACTGGCTTCTGCTTAAAAAGAAAAGTAGGGAGAAGCTGAGTAAACGACCACAAAAAAAGAAAAAGTAATAGCCTGCCCATTACAAGGAAAAGGAGACTATTCACATAAAACTCACGCTGCATCTATCTTTTGCCCGGTAAATCATGATGTTGACATGGGATTTCTCAAGAAAAATTGGAAAAAAAAAGAAAAGCACTGACCATACTTGGATAAAGTACGTTGACATAGACTAATGTGAAATCATTGTATGTTTCTGTAGCATTCAAAGATACACAGTCTGGTTAATATGCTACTGTACCTCATTTTGCAGTTCATCGCCACTTTTGGTAGAAGCAAGGATCTCATACAATGTACAGCAGAGGTCTTCTGTTGTTGGCCCTCCAGGGTTACCCCCTTGAGATTCCTTCAGGTACTTTCCAACTTGACACCATAAAAAGGAATCATCTACTTTTTCCAAAGACTTGAGATCAGATTTGTCATCACAGTAATTCTGTAAGTGATTCAGCTGGTTATTCAGAAATTTGTTATAATCTAAGCTTATATTTTTCTGTCCATCAGCCTCACCATTCACGGGCAGCTCTTCAGAGTGATCCAAATCATGCATATCAAATGAAAACACTATATTTTTACCGAAGAACACTCTGTTATCACCATTTTGCTCTTCAGCCATCTGTATGAGGGCTGTAAGTTGTTCTTCAGTGAAGTGAGAAGCAATCCGAGATGTGGCATCACAAGCTGCAGTAGCAGATGATGATGGAAATGGCCCAAACATCTGCTTGATCACCTTTGTCTCATCATGGCCAACACATTCTTTCCCGTGAAATGTCTTAAAAAGAAAAACAGCTCCACTTTCAATTGCTTCTTGTCCATTTTCAGCTCCAACTGTTAACAAAACCAAATGTAACTTTACACACTTCATTCTAATACTTTTGCATTACCTATAACATAACTGTATTCAATTTCTTGCTGCAAGACTCATCAACAGAGATATCAAAAGAAGACCATACCAAGTAACAATTGTTGCAAGGTCTGGAACTATAGAAGTTATATGATAATAAAGCATCTGTCTTCATTCTCTTTCCACGTACTAAAAGTTTATATTAAGAATTACAAATGCTTCCTTATTTTTCCGAGCTAGAGAAAAAAACTTGCCAGAGGCCTTAAACTCACAATAGTATATTTATGAGCTCCTTAATGATAACAAATTTCCTCTTTGTCTCACTATTTATTCACCACCTAGTCTGAATATTCATAACACACTAAATATACAGAACTCAGCTGGGAATTACTGAATTCTTGCAGTAATTCCCAGTAGAATTACTACAGAGTATGTGTTAGTTAGAAAAATGCCTCAAAATAATTACAGCAAATAAACACATTAAGTTAGATTTCTATCTACAAAACATCATATTATGCAAACAAACAATATATTGTTAGATAAAAACATGAATTTACTTCTTACACAAATATTCACAAAGGTACTTAAGGAAAACATATGCAAATCTCCATATGATGAACTAAAATGTCACTACCAACCAAACTTTTAAAAGTCATCAAACATAAACTAAACAAAACAGCCAGCATACTGGGTGTTTTATTTATTTTATACGATGGCAACATGCTGAATTTTTTTACTTGAGACTTGATTCAACTTAGGTTAGATTTAATCCCAGGAAAAGCAAGGGGTTTCTTCCCCACAGTGCAACAGAAAGGAGGAAAAAAAATCCAGCATAAACAGATGGAACAAGGCTGAGTAACTAGAAACATAACATATAAATGGAAGTGCCTAAAAATTCAGTGTTTAGCTTGAATTTTCCTGTGGTGCATTTCCAAAAGCTGAAAAGTTCATGGAGAAGACTGGACGTGATATTTACAAGATAATTACATACCTATATATGGAAGATACATAACATATATAACTATATCTCAAAGGAAAAAGCCCCTCCCTTTTGGCATTAGCTATATAGGAATCACAGGATAAAAAAACCCACATCTAAAAACTTGTAGTCCTAAATTCAACTGCAAGAAGCTCACTCTTATACTCCTAACATACAAATAAATATTATTATTTTAAGTCACTTGTGTTGGAACAGAAGAACAGATTACCAAACAAAAAGAGCATTGAAGAATTTGAGAAAAAGTTCTTAGATTTAATATGTGTTAATTCTTCTTTATTATCAACACCTCCTATTTGTGGAAACGCCTCTTGAGAAAATACTACCCCTTCCCTCTCAATAAAATGAGCCAGACAAGATGGCAAAAGAAACTCCTTTTGGTTTTATGCCATCAGATCATTTCATTAAGAGAAATTTACCCCATAAAGTAAATCAATAACATAGTATCTGTTGTCTAGGCTGAGATTTCATTTCCTTGAAATTAAAGTAAAAATTTCTCTTTCTCTACTATACATTTCTGATGATGGTGGTTGGAACCATTAGTTCAGTTTGTGCTTCAATCACTGCAATCTATTCTGATTTGTGTCTGCATAACATTATACGTGTTTATTCAGAAGCATCAAAGCTGATGGTTTCTTTTTCACTTGTTCTAACTAAATAATCATGCATTTGTTTTCATTTGTTTTGTCTTCTCCACTCCATCAAACAAAAATTTACCACTATTACTTTCAGGTCTTTCAATTTGCTCTACCTACCCATCATACTGGATAGGCCTGCTATTAAAAGTTGAGGGAGGCAGATGGAAATCAAAAAGTTTTTGCAGTCATCTTCGGCAAAAAGTTAAAATTTAAAAAAAAAAAAAAGAAACTGAATATAAAATCACATAGCTAATACTTGTTTCTGTCACTAATACAGAAAACACAGATTTGTCAATTTATTGTCATAGATAACATCTGCAGCAAAGAATGGCAAACACTTATTTTCCTTATAACCTTTTTTTCCATCACTGGATTTTTTTTTCCTACTTGCTATGCTACATATGGTCTTATTTTTTACATTGCAAACTTTATAATCATATGTTTGCCAGCCAACATTTCAGTCCAGTACCTCTTGTGATTAAACTAAACATAGTGGACATTTAAAACAGCTTTCTCAATCAATACATATCTATTATCAATATAGATTGCACCTTTTCCTATTAACTTTTGGTACTGAAGTTTGGTGCAAACTCAATCTCCACCTTGTATGACTTTCCCTCAAATCTTGTATGTTCCAAGTGCCAGCTGAAATCTGTGCCCTGAAGCAGAGGTACTTGGCTTGGGGCAAAGAGGTGGCTCTTCTCAGTGGACCATCGCAGAAAGACAGGCAGACAGATGCTTAAATTCCAGCCCAAAAAAGCTAAAAGTCTACTAATAGCACTAGCTCTACCACTTGTATTAGAAAAAAGAGGATTAAAAAAAAAAGGACCAAATTTGTAAAAACAACAGAGGTATGTCACTAAAATGGAAGGAATGAACCACAAAGCAAAATTTAGAACATGTGTATCACCAGACAAGTTTAAAACATTTTTCTCAGTGATCTGAGAAATATTCAAAATTATACTTCTGATGGCTCATTAAAGCAATGTACACTATAACCATTAAGAGCTTTAACAGGCAACTTCTGCAATTGTACAGCACAACAGATTACTACATGTCGGACATGAATAACTTGTCTAGCCTTTTTTGAAAGTCTGTCTTTAGATACTTGTTTCTTTCTCAATTTGCTAGGTATTTCCAAAAAACCTATCAAGAAATAGACATGTAAGTGTGCCAGGTTAACATCTGTATTGTAACAAAAAACTGCTCTGTGATGCCAAAACCAGGCAAATGTATTTATATATATTAATTCTCAGTCTTTTCAATTAGAGTTCTATTCAAGATATTTGAAACACAATCAGAAAAGGGGAAAATATATCTATGAGATTGAAATGAAAATTTCTTAAATATGTTTTAAGCATCAAGCAAGAGCTTTAGCCATGTGCTCAGTTTAAGACTGATGAAACTAAATTTTGCCAAAAGCAAAAGCTGAATTAGGTTTAGTCTTTCCAATGAAAACCATGTTTTCACACTTCCACACTTTCTTTGCCATAATGTATTTCAGTTTTAGGAGTTTAATTCCAAATTAGTGAAATTTATTATTTGTTTCTCTCCTCAATACCAAATACTTAAAGTAGAAAATATTTCTTATATTTTTATCCACCTATGCAGCAGACCAATTATTCATGATGCTAATTACATGGAACTAAAGCAAACAACGCCAAGATTGTTCTTTTCTCAGAGTACTGTCATTCCAAAAGAATCTGTTGTTCCTGCTTAGCAATTGTCGATCACAAACCATACCACGAATCACAATACAATACTATCAAAAAACCAAGAATATCCACAATGGAATCACATCTTAAAATAAAACAGAAGACCAAATTATCCATGTGCATGTTAGATTAACTGGAGTCTCAAAGATATTTCAGGGTAAAAACTGGTGTCAAGGTAGAACTAAAACTGTACCCATATGCAAAGTATGCAGGAAGAAAGCAGCTTGAACTCGCCCCATCACCAAATAAAACAGTGTATTATTAGACTACTAAATAATGAAAACATACCTATTTGTTTTGCAGCTTGTAATATAGTTTTTAAATCTCCATTTACAGTTTGGTGTTCTTTTTTGTCCAAATTATCATCGATGAATTTTGTTATCTTCTTCCAAGTAAGATCAGACTTCAGCAACTGTGCGTGTAGTTTTGACCTTTTAGACTGAAAATGCAAAATATTTGGGCTTTTTTATTTATTTCAAATTACTATATGAAGGTTCCATTAAAATTAAGCACCAGATAAAAACACTTCCTTCCAATTGCATTCAGTCAGTACACAGTAATGATTGCAAGCAGTTTTCCTGCTACCTGTTCTAGACTTTCCTGAGTGTAAAGAAGAAGGATATGCAAATGCACACACACTCTCTCAACTACTTGACTCGTCCAAAGCAAAATTCTCCATAAAGCCAAACTCTTGCAACTTCAAGAGATTTACAGCTTCCAAGATTCCAAACTCATTTCACATTACAGGTTCCCACAAGGCATCTACTGTTTTAATTCATTATGTCTCGGGAAACTAAAAAAGTACCTAAATTCAGTGAACTTAATATTATAATGGAAACATCTGGCTTCCCAGCTCTACATGAGCTCAGAGCTAAAAGCACACCAGCCCTACGCAGTGTCCTGAAAGATGAATTAACAGGGCTGTACATACAGAGCAAAGCAGCCCTATTCATATGGCACATCATGGTTGTAAGGGCCTAGTATAAATCACAAAGCTACAGCAAATCTGAATTTGAGTGAGGACACTATGAAGGAATGCACAGGAAACTATACACATTCTGCCCAGTTTTGATTGCCCACTCTTATAAAGTAGAAATGCAAATGAAGAAAGAAAACAATTGTTACTATAATTATGTTTTGTAAAAGAAAAAAAGTTTTACCGCTAAGTCAGCTAATTCTTCACTGTAATCCTCATGTTTAGTGACATTTGAAAAGGAGCGTAAAGCGCCTGTAAGACGAGGCAAGGCCATCTGTTACTCATTCAGTGATCCATAGGATGAGAAATCAAATCCCAGTTCAAGCACCTAGATGAGAACAAACAAATAACATGGTTTTATTAATGCTATAAATAAAAATTCGCATCACAAACTTGAAAGACCTTTTTGAGGAAGCAGAACTTGGCTGGAACTTCAATTAAATGAGTTAAAAAAATCTCAAAATGCTAATAATTGAGATTCAATAGAAGGGAGGTAAAAGGCACAGAGCACAGGAAAGACATAGTAACAGGCAGAGGTCACTCAGCAGGTGGTTCTTCTCTCTCCTCCCTAAGTAAAAGTTATCAGCGATGAGGCAAAGTGGAAATTATTCCTTTAGCACCACTAACACGAGTATTATAGTGAAATCTATGTAACTGAACCTTAGTTCCCAATAGCAGTAAGTGATTACAACCTACAGGAAGACTCCTCTGAGCCAGCCCACGCTGGGAGCTTTCAGGTCATTAACAGCCCCCACTGCTGATGCAGAAAAAGGCATCCTTCTTGACAAGTGCTTAGACATTTTTAACCAGCAAAACAGGGCAAGAAAATTATGACAGGAAACAAATATTATCAAACCACAGCACTGAACTATTAAGAGATAAAGAGAATAAAAGGGCTACCAGAAAACTGAAAAAAGTATGCCTAGAGATGTTTAAATCTCACAACTGGGAGTGCACACACACACACACAGAGCAGGGCTCTCTTCAGGACTACAGTCTATTTCTGCAGTTTTATTTCCTCTGTGAAACAGACTCATATCTATACACCAAAACACAGCTGTTACCCATCTGAAATTGTACTTGTTCCAAGCCTTTTACTGAAATTATTCTCAAAGTTATTTAATTTCAGAAGATGCCCACAGCTGAATTGTTTAATGAACCCTAACGCACAGCTACATTTTCTGATGGTAGCAGACAAGATACAGATTTAGATTATTTTTAAAACAATTAATGATATCATTACAAACCTAATGATCCGCATGATTCTTACCATGCCTGAAGACCAACGGCCATTCAGAATTTAAGGAACTTAAAACAGAGTTAATAAAATTACTTCCCCCTCCAACAGAACTCTCTGATTTCATCCAATTACCCTTAAAGTTTTTCTTCATTTAATGACTGCATTTGTGTTTTAGCTATCAGCTTTGCAATACAGCACAAAAGCAAATCCAGATGCAGCGTTCCAGTCGCAAACAGAGAAATGTCACTGACTTGTCAGGTCTGCTTGTTTTCTCACCTCACATTAAGATGCTTTTTGAGAAAAGCTATCACAACTGCTGATATCTTGGAGACAAATGTTATAATGATGAAGCTACAAAATGTGGAAATATAAAATCTTTAACTGTGAAGGGGACAGAGAGGGTATGTTCAAGCCTAGAGGCAGACAGAACAAAACAACACTGCAAGCTTTTGAAATGTTCAGTGCATAGATGACACATAATTCATACCAGCATTGCTACTAGTGAAAATAGGCCATGAACATTATAGCCACCATTACAGAAGAAAAGCAATGTGTCCAAACTTTGAGGGAAACTAACCTGACCGTTTTTGTTTGAACCCAACAAAAAAGGTACATCGCTCTCATACTGTTCCAATGACAGAATTGCCATTAGCTATTAAAGATCACCCCATTTTGCCTACTTATTTTATACTTACACTCGAATACTTTTTCTATAGCATTATGGTCCTTTATAAAAACATATAACAACATAATTCTAATATTATTAATTTAATTGCCCTTTCTGAAATAAAATGCACAGTAACTTATGAAAGTTTGAACCCACCTATGAAAAGTTCACTTTTTACAGACACGTGTAGGAGATTTTAAAGCATTTTCAGCAGGGTCATTTGTTAGGAAACTGAAATTGAAAGGACTGTTTTTTAATTCTTTGTTCATCAAGTTATTACTACTTCCTGAAATGGAAAACCTGGAACCCCGAAGGACAAGTAAGGGCACACTGTCCTGACCACAGGCATAGCCAAGGAGCCAAATCCAGCCCTGAAGCCCTACAGTTGATCTCATACTAGTAAAATGCTGCTCCACACTTGCCTATGTGCATTCAGAACTTGCTGGTCCCTGAGGAGGCTGGTTTGGCAGAGCAGTCACCCAAGGTTTCTGCATCTCATTTACAGGCAAACTTCACACATACCCGTCACTTCTGGTCCATGACACCACTCTCAGCAGGGTATCACAAGAAAATAAAAACAGCTAGCAAATAGAAAGCAGGGGACAGAATCACAGAACATGGTGAATTGGAAGGGACCCATAAGGATCAACAAGTCCAGCCCCTGGCCCTGCACAGGACAGGTGCAATTACTCCACTGTTAACATAAAAAACAAGGTGAAGTTTATGAACTTGGGCTACTATTCCGTAACATATTAGAGACAGGTCAAAAATACCAATCTCTTCACTCTTGTGACCAGTGACAGGACTCCAGAAAATAGCATGAAGGTGAGTCAGGGGAGGTTTAGATTGGATACCAGGAAAAGGTTCTTCATCCAAAGGGTGTTTGGGCACCTGAACAGGCTCCCCAGGAAAGTGGTCACAGCACCAAGCCTGACAGAGTTCAAGAAGCATTGGATGATATTCTCAGGCACATGCTGTGACTCTTGGGGTGTCCTGCCCAGGGCCAGGAGTTGGATTTGATAATCCTGATGGGTCCTTTCCAACACAGCATATTCTGTGATTCTGTGAAAATTATGTGGCCCTATGAGATGCAGCATAAATTTACATTTGTTTAAAAAAAAGTACGTTACCTGCCTTCCAATAAAGCCTGCTGACGTAGATACCTGCCTGCATCAACTGCCTTTAGAGTGGATAAGCTACTGCTTGTCTTTCTGCACACACTGCAAGTGCTAACTAATTCCTTTAGACTTGAGAGAAAGATATCTGTTTGTCCACAGCTCTGAAACACCTGTATTACCAAATGATTCTGCTAAGATCTGCTGGTTTCGGAACAAGGACCTAAACAGCAGCAGCAGCAGCAATTAAATCCTATTTACCAGGGCCCACATACAGAAGACAAATTTTTGCCATTATTCTGCTCATTACCCCTGAAGAAAAGTGTTAAGACAGGTACCATCTTAAGTCATGTCTGTAGAAAGACAACTGGAATGGGAATTCAACCTTCAAATCAGTGCAACCTTACATGGTAAAATTGTATCTTCTCCCCCACGCCCAAGCAAGTAAGGATACTTGGGGCCCATTCTGCTAACAATTCCTAGAACTCTCAGATTTCCTGCCTCTTTTAGAAAACCCTTAACTTTTCACCAAGCCTCTTTTTGTAAAGCAGAAAAAGCAGTATCTATCCACCTAAAGCTCTGTGAAGATGAGAGGCAGTAGCTTTTAAAGCCTATTTTACATCTTTTAAAATAAAGCGTGATTTTAAGTTCAAACTTTTTAGTAGAGAAGGTAAAACATGCACACAGATTATACTCAGAGTTCAGGTAAGAAACCATTCAAAGTTTATTGTTTTAAAGTAAACATGAATCATAATCTCAGCAGGTTTTTATTCGTTAAAGTGAAACATAAAAAACCCCATGCTAGCAATATCACAAGTAACAAACATTACTAGAGAAGTTTTCCACTTCATATTTTCACCAACTACTTAAATTTTCCTCCAGCTCCTGGCTTTCCTATATTTTTAATATAAGCAAATAACAGAACCATCTCTTTCTTTCTCCACTGAAATGTTACAGAGATTATGGTCAAACACACATCCTTTTGAAATTTACTGGATTCTTATGCTCTCTAACAAATCAAGCAAACTGCCCAGCAGAGCTAAGAGAAGGTGACTGCTAAGATATGGTACTTCAATGTTCAAGAGGAACAGAAATCTTTCTTTACTTAAAATTATGGAATAACATAGGATTAACAGAATCACAGGTAAAATCTGCAGTTCTGTTATCCTAAAGTACCAGCTTTTGTGGTCTCTAATATTTGACTTGTTAAATGCCCCTTAAAACCTTACAGCAGGCATTTTGTTTAAACTGCTTAAGGAATATAAAGCCATGTTACCATGTTTTGCCTATATTGCTTATAATTCTTTAAACTAGTAGCAAGTTTCTTGCTGGCTGTATAAACTTCTCATTTATAAAACCCGAAGAAGTTATTACTAATAACTAATCTAATCAAAGAACATGATAAAGAAAAAGAGGCTTTAGACACTGGCTTTGAATAGCAGGTAGCTATTGACCGCAAAGTATTTGAATCAAACAGCATTTTCATTTTCATTTGAGAAAGTGGAAACATTTCAAATGAAAAGGAAACTAAAAGGTCAGAAGATATCACAGCCAAATGATGGTATCACATGGCTATACAAAAAGTAAAGGGACAATACAGTAACTTTTTATATTTTAAATATATATAAATCAAACAAAAAAGCAACGAGGCTATAGGGACAGATTAAGACATTTTAAATATATTCACTCACAGAATATTTTACTTCTTTACACTGTTATGCAAGAGGAATAAAAATAAATCCCAAAGTGATTTTAGTGACATGAACACACTTTAGAATGGCTACAATTAACACAAAGATAAAGTTTATATTTCATTTACAAATGAGATTCAATATTTATAAACACCCCCACATTCTGTTTGGTGTGTGCCCTTTCTACATTGTACATAACAAAGAAAAAATCCTTCAAAGAACACATTTTAATGAAAAAAATAAACCCATTAGATAAAAAGCTACTTTACACTGATGAGAACATTTGTATCAGATTCACTTAAATCTCTTATCCAAGCACTTTTGATGTAAACAGTATAAATACAGCACCTAACATCAAAGTTCACAGCCAGGGATAACAGTGGTTTAATAATGTCTGGGACAGTAATCATGCACAGCAAGCCAAAGCAAGACACTGCAACAACAGTATTTTCCAACTTCGTATTTTGCACCTTTACAAGCAGTGCTACATGATGTAGTAACAATTGCACAATTTCAGACACTTCAAAGGCCCAGACATCACACTGGTATTCTCTCATGTTGTCTGGGTCAAATATTGCTGATCTCCAGTCAAGACTGGGTCAATCTTTGAAAGGGTGATGGCGAGATTAAGGAATATGTACTCAGGAAGAAACAGTGTCTTCCTGACATACAACATTCATCTTAGCGAATACAAGAATTCAAACAAATGTTTCGGCATAACGAGGAGGCACAACAGAGCCTCTGTGTGCCATCATTCTCAAAACAGACAATTTCAGGATTTTAATTACCTAAGCCACTAAACAAAAAACAAAACAAAACAATATCCAACAAACAAAACAACAACAACAACGAAAAAAAAAACCCTAAAAAAAAAAAGGAATTACAAGCCACAAATTCAATAGAGTATTAACCCTTTCCACATTCTCTCACAATCTTAGCTGCACATATGTGATTAAAGACCAGCTGCCTAACACTGTTCCTGCTTGCATCAGCTAGAGAGGCATTTCTTGTAATTATCCCCAACAGTATTTTGGTGTGATGCCAAACACATGGCTTGGCCCAATAAAGTGTTCATTTTAGATGTGCTTTGAGATTGTTACTAAGGATAGCTGTTGTTTCTTAAAAAAGAAAAAAAATTAATAATTCTAAACCAATCCTTTTTTTTCAGAATAACTCATCTTCCTTTTCCAAGAACATAAGATATAGTCTGTTAGACTGAAAAATGTCTGCATTTTTATGCCTTAATGTTTTAATTCCCTGCATCAAGAGATAAACTGCCTTCCAAGCAACAGGAACTTAAAGGCTTGCCTCACATATGGACACGTACCATAAGGGAATCTCTAACTTCAACATACATAATACATATGTTCATTTAAACACTACACATAAACCACAAATACAGGATGGGGGTGGGGGTGGTGTCATTTGTTTGGTTTTGCTTTAAGCTTAATAGAGAACCCTCTGTGCCTCTTTGCTTCACACTGAGTCATCAACAGAGGCTGAAAACAACCCCAGTGGGTTAATCTTACTCCGTTTCAGAAAGGTTTGTTATTGCAGGAAAAGTAGGAGGTGTATGGAAAGTAAATAGGACTGTACATGTACAAAGGAAGTAAAGGAAGGATGAAAAAGAATGCAGATGCAAGAGAAAGAAAAAAACTTTGAGTCCATAACAGCTAAGTAGCACATGTTGCACCTCACTGAGGATGGCTCAGAGGATGTGGGATGCATTTCAGCAAACATAACTGCTGTAACAATACATGCATAATACATAACTGCATAACTGCTGTGATAAGAGCACGCTAGAGCAGCTGTTCAGATGGTAGTAAAAAAGTCTCTGTAACATACTCCTATCCTTTTATATAGCACATAAAAGGATAAAGCCCCCAATGTTAATTACTGGCCGTAGAGATAGCATTGCCAAGTTCTTTGCAGCTCAGCTTCAGGATGTAAAAGGATTGCTGATAACTGTTGCTAAAGATTCACAATAAAACTTCAATGGAATGAACAACTACAAGTTACTGTAAAGGTACAACTTGGTGACTACCTTTCTTATGAGTAAAGGCTAAGAGAATTGGGATTGTTTGGCCTAGAAAAGAGAAGACACCTCGGTAACCTAATTACACCCTTCCAGTACTTAAAGGAAGCCTACAAGAAATATGCAGACTTTTTACAGGGGTATGTAATGATAGGACAAGGAGCATTGGCTTTGAACTGAAAGCCAGTAGGTTTAGATTGGATATTAGGAAGAAATTCTTTACTTTGAGGCACTGGGACAGGCTGCCTAGAAGTGCTCAAGGCCAGGTCAGGTGGGACTCTGAGCAACCTGACCTAGTGGGAGATGTTCCTGCTCATGGCAGGGAGGGATGTTAGACGATCTTTAGTAGACGATCTTTAAGGTCCCTTCCAATCCAAACTTCTTGGATTCCCACTCAATTTGGTATTAATGGCAAACTTCATCACAGTACAGCTGATCCCATCATCCAGATCACTTATGAAAAAGACATTAAGGAGAGTTGGGCGCAATAGTGATCCCTGGCAGTTGATACCAACTCTTCCATCAGTGATGGCGGATTTGTGCTTGCATCTACATGGAGCTTTTTTCCCAAGGCCTGGGGTTCAACAGTGCTGGTAAAGATAAAGGTGAAAGTGTTGAAAGCCTCTGTCTTTTCAGCATTATTGGTGACTAATTCACCTCTCCTGTTAAACAGCAGGATATAGGGTATACATAGGTAGACACTACTGCGCACATAAGAAGAGAAGTACCACACAAAGCCTACAGCCCATTTCTTTCAGGGCATTTAGGCACGTGCACTGACATTTTTCTCTCCAAAACCAGCTGATAGAAAACGAACAATGTGAAAACATTTCTGAAGACCGAAGCCTGAATCGTGCAGGAAGATTCAAGCTTCCCTTATGGTAGACACCTTTGTGGGACTGTGATGGACTGAAATGTCAGTAATGCCTTAAAACATTGTCAAAATCCTAGAAAGACTTTTTGTCAAACTACAAGGAAGCAACTGCCTATCTGCAACCACCTAATCCTCACTTGGAATTTGGACTGTGAAGGGGGACTTGAGATAAGATTATTGTTTAATCATCTCAAGTCTGAGGAGCAGTAAACAAGGCCCAGGAAAGAAGTATCTGTGTTAAGAATCAGCCCTAGCTGGGCTCAGGAGGCAGTGGAGGAGATGGGGTTTGAGTGTGTGATGGTGAAATCTCTCCACAGCAAACCAAAGGAGTAACCCCCCTCTCCAGGAAGCCCAGGTACACAGGAGACATTCACATGAGAGGCAGCTGAAAAGGGTCATAAACTACTAAAGTCCTCCAAAGCATCCTTGACTCATTCCTGAGGCCTTCCTCCACCAGAGGACTGCACGTGATCCAAGTGAGGTAACAAATCCAGAGCCTGTCATAAAAGACTCCCCCCATCCCCAAGGGAGGTGCCTGGCATCTCCTGAACTTGTATTACTCCACTGGACTCCATGTTTTGTGGCAACCTCACCACGAAGACGACCAGAAGAACCTGACCGAAGGGACATCACAGGGTTATGCAGAGTGGTGATACATTTTCTATTTTAACCTTTCTCTGTCACTTTCTTTCTTCCCCTCCCTCCTTTTCTTCTTTCTTTCTATCTCTCTTTCACTGCCTTACATTTACTATTAAATAAAACACATACCATTGACTTTGGCATCTGGTCTCATTGTACCTTAATTCAGGCAGAGGCGTTTCTAAGAATTAATAACCAGATCGTAACAGGGAGTTAGTCTCTAAACACAGCCTCTAGTGGCCTTTGAGACCCTTTGTAGCAGCAAAGATATTTGCATGGAACAGTATGTGTGACACAGGCTCTGTGAAATGCCATGTCCTCTGAAACAGTAGCCAAATACAAGGTGTAATTCTGTGAGGTTTTTAAGTTCCCAGCAGGGATATGTTCAAGCACACAAATGCCTCAAAACTGTACTACCTCCCAGTTCTAAATAACTGGATGTTTATTATCCACTCAATACCATTATTATCCATCATAATTAACTGATTTCATTCAAAATAAGGCTTCAATCAGCTATAAAAGGACTGAAGCAGGAGTGTTCATTTAGAGAAAATATTAATTTTTTTGCATTAAGCAATTTTATTGATAATACTGGTAATAATACGGTAATGCAACTTGAAAAAAAAACCTGCAAGTGCTTAAAAATAAACTATAGAATTATTTTTCAGAACAGAAGAAACCCAAGGTTATAACAGACACACCAGAAGCTGTCCAGGGCAGACAACTGTCCACTTTTGATTTGGCTTAAATATTATTTAACACTGGGAGGATGTAGGGGAAAAAAAACCCAGCCAAAATTTCAGCGTAAAAATTTAAGAAAAAAAATACAAGGGGCACTTTTTAAATTTTACCGCTATAGCCTGAAAACATGCACACCTCAAAGTAGAGGCCCTTCTACCAAGAAAAAAAAGTTGATTAAAATTACATTTAAACAACACTCAACTACTGAACGAATACATAGTGCCATAAAATAATATTATTAAAGGCAGAGGCCCTTGTCTTCTCTTCAGAGCTCACATTCCACACAGACACTGCAAACAGCACATCAGCTGCTTGATGACCAGCAAGTAACAGCTCTCTAATTGATAATTTGTCATTACTACAGTTTAGAATTGGAACTTAAAAAAGAAAGGATAGTGTTGCATTTGTGCAGTGTTACAATGAGTGCAAATTAGAGTCAAAACTAACAGCTGCTGCCTACTCTCCCTGGGCTGACTGCCTATAATGATGGGCATACATGCAAGAGGATACTTTGAGAAAGACACCTGTATGATTTCCAACAGTGAGGAAACCCCTAATCATCTTTTCAAAGCTTGTAAATATGTGTAATTATTACGTAAGAAAATGGGGAGAACAAAAATTGAGGCATAATATTATTCTTGGGTGATATAATAAAAATAGCCCCATTACGTCTCTAATGATCTGAGGAGCTTAAAACAGGATTCTTACAGCTGTGCATTTTTAAATGGTTGGATTTCTAGAATCAAAGTCATATTCTGTTAGAATGTATGTAAAATTTCTTAAAACATATTTTAGAAAAATCTTACTGCAAGCTAAGAAATATGTATGTATTACACAAGAATCTCCAGTTTAACACTTAAAAGCCTTTGAACGAGTATCATGAGTATTTATCAAGGCACATATGCAAACTGCTCAGACTAACAGAATCAACTTAAAGACTCCCCAGACAAAAGAAAAAAAAAAAAGCTACACTAATAAGAAAATTATATAGACAAGCATTTTATTTATATTCATGCTTCAGAGCTCCACATACACAGGGAGATCTAGCAGCTTTTCTGTCCCTAAATATCAGTCAGGTAAAACATTCTCCACCTTCCTTTCAAAGGTATTCTTCTCCACCATCCACAAGATTTAATAAGACAGAAAAAGAACATGAGTTTTAATTTGCATCTGAGCGATGCACTCAGTGACAGGCTGGCCACCAAACTCTAGTCCACCTGTCAATGTACTGAATAGAACACAGAAAACACCACCTGCCCTCTCACCAAGTACAAATTGGTAAATACCCAAGCAGTCCAGCACTGCAACCACAGCCTAATCAAGTCTTTCTTGGCTTCTCCCTAGTCTAGTGGATATTCACTGCACTATACAAAGTTGTGTACAACTTCAAGAGGAATATCTATACCAACTCACTTGAATAACCTCAAGAAACACTGGGCATAGGGATCTTTCACATCACTGCTTAGTTCAGTGAGCACTGTTACGACAGAATCATAGTGTGCTGTTATTGCCTTCTTCAAGCCCATTTCTAGGTGCCTGTGCAGTGTTGGGGTGGGTTGATCCCAGCCAGCTGCTATGCAGCCGCTTGCTCACCACCACCACCCACCCTGCCCCACCCCAGTGGGACAGGGCAGAAAATAGAAAGAAAAGACAAAAACTTAGGAGTTGAGATATAGACAGTTTAATAGAGAAGGAAAAATATCCTACAAGTGAAGGAAACAAAAGCACAGCACAATCGACAGGCTGACCAATGCCCCAAACTTCACTTTACAAATATCCAAACAATAGATGCCTTGGAAGCAAAAAAACACTCTTTCTTCTTCTTCTATCTCTGTTTTTATTTCTGAGATGACAAAACACAGTCCAGTATCCCACTGGGCAGTTTGGGTTTATTGTCCAAGCTGTGTCCCCACACAACCTCTAGCCCACCCTGAGCACACTCGTGGGCAGGCAAAGTGGGAGAAAAAAAAGGCTTGATGCTGTGCAGACCAGCAGCAGCCAAAACATTGGTCTGTTATCTATCATCATTCTTTTAGCCACATTTCTCGAGCACTACAACTATGATGAAAGTTAACTCCTAAAGCTAGTATAGGAATGTACTTGTATTGTCTTTGTGCAGAGGTGATCCAATTCCTCAGAGAGAGATAAAGAAGCATAAAGAATGCCCTGACTGTAGGTCCCCTTAGGGACTGTGCTTGCAATAAACACAAAATCGCTCCTTTCTGTGATGTGATGAGGTGTTTAGAAAGCAAGAATGGGCACATGCACAGTGACTGACTAGTGCTTATAATGTAGTAATAAAGAGGTACATGATAAAACTCCATAGTAAGGTGAAAATAGTACCAAATTGAATGCCTTTCCTGTGTAGAACATAATTAAATTCAGGAATTCATTGCCACAGGATGGCAACAAGACTAAAAGTTCAAGTATGCTTAGATGAATTAATGGAAATCAAATACCTTGGTAGCTACTGAACTCAACAGCTTAGAAGCTGATAATCAGTTATTTAAATCACTGACTACTGAAAGGTAATATGAAAGTGAAGGTATAATTGGGTTTGTTTCCCATTTCTTTTCAGTACATCACCTAAGCACCTGCTACTGGCTGCTAAAGGAGAGACTAGACAAACATTTTGTTTGAAAACAGAAGAGCTATAGATGAGATGACAACAGAAATCCTGAGGATTACAGTTTGGGATTTAGGAGCCTAATGTCTCTCAATCCATTTGTGGGTCCTACCCTTGTTTTCTTGTCTTTTTATCTCAGACATCACCTATCATATTTCTAACAACTTCCAACTACACCTTATAGGTAATTTGTTAAACTGCTTTCGATTAGATAAGTTTGTCTAAATTAGAGAGTAGATTCTGGTTTCAGTTCTTTCTTCAAACATTAAAGCGTAATTCAGTTTAAGAAAATGTGTAGGCTGAAAAGTGCTCAACACCAATTTCAACAATTGTTACTATAAACAATTTACCAGGAATACATTATGTTCTTATTTGGAGTGATGAGAACTCAATTTTCTATGGGGAAATTTTGCAGGAGGGAGAAAGAAACTTGTTCAGCAGTCAAAACATTAATAAGCACTAGAATTAATCCCAACTTTAAAGCTATATAAACCTTACACTGTAACTAACCAGCAAGACAACATGTGTCTTCCCTTCCTCCAACCATCCCCACACTCCAATAGCAGCTCCTATGACTTTGTAAGACAAGAGGAATGAAACATGCAGTAATAACATGGACCAGCCTGAGATCAGTTCAGTATTTATAAAGGCTAATGCTTTTCAAAGGAAGTGTTGGAGCTCAACACAAACCTGCAGAAACATACACTAGTACTTTATGAAGAAAAAATTTTCTATTAACCCTGTAAAAAAAGATTTTTCAACTATAAATGTTCTTCCTGAAAACAGAATACTGCACTTAACAAAACTGTAAAAGATACTGAGAAGCAAGAGACTACATCTATTTTAGAGTCCAAATTACAATTATCTTGAAAAAACCATATCCAACATGAACAGTAAAAAAAAAAGCAAGGTAAGAAACCACAAAAACACATTAGCTGTAGTTTTGCAGATACTCATCTACAGACTACAGCAAGTGACAATCACCACATCATTTGTAACACTGGAAATAAGGACATGGAAAGACAGGAAACATTTAATATTTAAACACAAGAGTGAGGCAGTAAAATATAGCAAGCTCTCCTTTCCACTAGTTAGTATTAACGACTTCATTAGAGTACTGCTGTCTTTGTTGTGCACCCTCTCTCTACAAAGAGCCAGACATACTAGCCTAGAAGGATGAAGTGGAGGATACCAAAAATGACCAACAATGTAAAGTAATTACCAAGAAAGAAACACACAACACACTCAGGTTATATAGGTATTGGGAGGATATATTTCAAATACATATATGTTAGCTGCAGAAAGGAAAGAACAGGAAAAAAACCAGGTGAAAAAGAGCAGCATGTATTCCTGTTTAACAGAAAGCCTACCCAAGAATCACAAAATCACATAATCAGAAGGTTGGAAGGGGCCCCAGTGGATCATCTGGTCCAACCTCTCTGCTCAAGCAGAGTTGTCCTAAAGCACACTGCACAGTGCAGACAGTTCTTGAGTATCTCCAGTGAGGGAGACTCCACAACCCCTCTGGGCAATCTGTTCCAGTGCAGTCACCCACACAGTGAAGTTCTTTCTCATGTACAGGTGGAATTTCCTGTGCATCATTTTCTGCCCACTGCTTCTTGTCCTATTGCTTTGACCCACTGAGAAGAGCCTCTTGACACCTTCCCTTCAGATACTTATAGACATTTATGGGATCCCCTCTCAAGTTGTCTCTTATCAAGGCTGAACATGCCCAGCTCTCCCAGCCACTCCTCAGGAGATGCTCCTTCCCCTTAATCATCCCCATAGCCCTCCACTGGACCCACCCCAGGAGCTTCCAGTTTAGCTTCAAAGTATGTTCCATAAACACAGAACTGTCAGAAAATATTGTCATTTGACAGTCTCCTGCCTTCTCTCTGACTCAGTGGAACCAGTGACATCACCTCCTCCAAAGTCCTAGCTTTTAGAGAAAACTGAGGTCTAACACTTAAACTAGTTTCTACAATGAATAAAGGCCTAGCTGGGAGTTGGTCTAAATTCCCACACAAATGGGAAGAGTTTCTCCACGTATCTACATACGTAACTCTAAGATGATGTAAGTTTACTCTGCTGTGGCCAGAAGCAAGTCAGATCCAAAGGAAATTAATCTGCTGAAAACCAGCATGTATTTAATCAGACATACTAACTCACTGATATAATCAACGCTGTCTTCACAGGAATGCCTGTTTGCATCTGAATTGATGATTGGTTTGGTTTTATTCCTCCTAAAAGTTTATCTCTGCAACCTACCATGTGGTCATATGCAACCTTTGTTGCAATTTCCTTGGAACTTACAATATTTTTCCTACGCATTGACCAAATTCAAATCAAGTCTATCCTCAGTAAAGTAACCAAGCTGGACTATTAGATCTCTTCTCTGCAAAAATTAAGGCTACCAGTTCTATTTCAGTAGCACTGCTTTTCAGTTAGTTGTTTAAAAAGCCAGAAGTCTTGGAGGGTCTATACAGATCCATTACATAATAATAATACCCATTAAATAATCCATTAAAAACAGTAACAAAATCTAAATTCAGAACTCATAAAAGATTCTAAACAAAGGTATTATTTGAATTCCAACACGATACACACTCCTGAAGCATCTCTGGTGCAAGCCTTAGATTGTCACGGTTTATTAGCACAGCTGTCAGTTCACCACCAGCAACCGAAACGAAGCGAGTAGAGCTCGAAACGGAGAAACGTTCTACGTGACCACGTGCTGGTTTTTTTCATTCTTCATTTCTAGTTCCCTACATTTATTACTAGCCGTGCTAAGCCGTACTGGAAGGACGCCCGACACGCGTGCGCTTCCCCCTCGGCCGTTTCCCGTTTCCACGAGCACACCGCGGCCAAGCCCAGCGGGCGCACGGAGAGCACCCGGCACCGGGCCCTCCGGAGCGACCCTGCACCACGCGCCGCGGAGCGCGATGGGCACAGCGGGGGCACCGCCAGCCCCGGCCCCGCCAGCCCCGGCCCCGCCGCCGGCCCGGGGCACCCGCGCGGCACCGGGCAGGGCCTGCCCGCCGGGCCCGGCGCTCCCGCCCCTCACCGGGGGTGCCACACCGCGGCCCCGCGCCACCCGCGGCG
>JAWWES010000115.1:73374231-73410082 GCA_035583135.1 Lophotriccus pileatus | reverse complement strand
ACCTCCGACACCGCAGCGGTGCCGCGCAGCAGAACGCTTTCCCGGGAAAGCGGGCAGCAGCCCTCCAGCTGCCGCACCCCCCGGCCGCGCCCGCCGCGCCGCCCGACCCCCGCCCGCCGCGCACCTGCCTTACGGCCCCCACGGCTCCGCTGTCGCCAACAGGCGGCGCGGCGCGACACTGCCGTACAGCGAGCGGGCGGGGCGGCGTCCGGCAGGGCCGGCGGGGCTCCATCGGCCGGGCTGTGCCGATTCCTGGGCGTGTGCCTGTCCCCTGGCCCTGTGCCACGGCTGCTGCCCCCCTGCCACGGCTACTGCCCCTGTGCCACCGCTACTGCCTCGGCCCCCTCCCGGGCGCTCCGCGCCGCGCAGCCCCGGCGCCGTGCACAGGCCTACCCCGGCTCCAGGCCCGCCCCCGCCGCCCTGTCTGTGCAGACAAAACGTGGCTCTGGCGGAGGTGCCGCGGCTGCAGCGCCCGCGCCGGTTGTTCCCTGCGTGGTCAGATACACCCTGGGGGCAGCTCCCGGCAGCGTTTCGCGGAATCACAGGATCAGATTTCAAAAGAACTCTTGAGATCATCGAGTCCAACCTACGACCGAAAACCACCATGTGAACTAGATCATGGCATCAGATGCCACGTCCAGTCCTTCCTTAAGCACCTGCAGGGACGGTGACTCCACCACCTCTCTGGGCAGCCCGTTCCAGTGTTTACTCACTCTTTCAGTGAAGAAATTCTTCCTGATTACCAACCTGAATTTCCCCTGGCTCAGCTCGAAGCCATTTCCTCTTGTCCTGTCACTAGTTGCCCGGGAGAAGAGACCAACCCCTGCCCGGCCATAAACCCTTTCAGGTGGTTGTAGAGAGTGATAAGGTCATCTCTGATCAGGCTAAACAACCCCAGCTCCCTCAGCTACCCTCTCTCATAGGACGTGGTTCTCCAGTGTCAATGCCTTGGGCCTTCCCGGACATGGTGTCCGTGGTCTTTAACCCTCGGTGCTCTTTAGTAGCTCCTCCATTGCCACACACTTAATTTCTGCAAAACCACGTATATACCTGAGTGTGTGCCTTAAGAGCTTTTCTGCACTTACTGATCCAGTTTATGTGTTCCTGAGCCATGGGGTTTCAAATCCAAAGGCACTGTAGTAAAATGACACCAAAGACCAAGCTGTGCAGAGAGAGGGGGAAAGAAGAATAAGCAGTGTCAGACAATTTTAGGGCAAAACCAACTTGCAAGGGAAAAACACTCTAGAGTGCTCAGGTATCTATATACAAATATACCGGGACAGTTGTTAGCATTCAGGTGATTTATTTATGACTTCTGTCTTTTCAAGTGTGTTTGTTCTCACCAAGCATGTAAGAGCACAACCTTCTCAGATCACTGAACTGCTTCCATCTCTGCAATTTGAGCAAGTGTTCAGCTCATTTCAAAGAAGGCAAGCACTCGTGCATGGATGTATTTGCCGGTGTGTGTACTTGTACAGTTGGTGATGTTCAACAGCACACTTCCAAGAGAAAAAGTAACATACTCCATTCCCTGCTAAAAGAGAAGGAAACATACACAGTGTAGAGGAATCATAAAGTGAGTGTATCTCAGGTTTGGTAGATAGTCATGTGAAACTGGTTATAAGGTTTCCATACTACTTATCCTTAGAGTGACTAGTCAAAACACTGGAAAATGCCTCTTGGATTCAGTCGTCATGTTATTAGAAATCTTCATACTGAACTAGCAAAGAGTAAGTATACGTGAGTAGATATATACCAAGCTTAAGGTAGAACACATCATGTGTTAAAACCAGTGCAGGCTGAAACAAGACCAGACACATTCTAAGACCCTGCACCATTAGGTCAATACAAAGATGGAGGTCTTCTACTAGTGACAAAAAACATTAAATCGTATTTACTGGGTTACACTGGTTTTCTCATCTTGGAGAATGTTGAAACTCTAAATTGTTGTAGCTCTTTGTTTTTTCTTGACATGCACTTTCCAGCAGACATTAGGAATATACCACAGCCTTACTATGACCTAGCTTTCAAAGGCAAATGCACAAATATGCTAACCCACTACTGTTCCAAATCTTAAATGATTTTAAGCAAGTTTCTTAAATAAGTTCTCACTCGTATTAATACTGAATGTATGATGTTTTATAAAAAAAGATATTATCTGCTAGATCTTTAGAGGACTAGAAGTGCCAGACATTGCATGAAATTAATTTTATTAAATGCAGATGACTTAACATAGGCTTAATATGTGCCTCAGGAAAAAAATTCTCATTTTCTTCAGTATGTACTAATTTTTTTGGAGACATATGATGTATGAAACTGTTAAAAATTTAGTCATAGAGAAGGCTTTGTCTTAAGAAAATTACATTCCTACTATACAGAAATCTATGTCTGTGTTCAACTTTACATTACTTAAGAATCAATGGAATCACACAGATTCTTTCCATCTGTCCCAGAGATTTGATGAATCGTACTGTAAAAATGTCAGTGCTTCTCAATTATCAGTAAAGGAAGCATGAAATATCCAGCTGAGGTGTAGATGTGTATATGTTAATGTAATGCCTAAAGTTACCTATGGGGAGATATGAACTCACAAGGTGAGTTCAATTTCAGCCTATTTATGGACTAAGATGGACAGAAATCTAAATTAACTGATGAACTTAAGAGGAACTTGCTCCTAAGGGAAAAAAATACTTTTTCTTCTTAGTTCTTCTTACCTCATTTGTTTGATGTCCACACCTTAAATAATCCTTTGTTTATTCTTTTCTGTGTTGTACCAGATCTTTGGCAGCATTTCAATATTCGTTAGTATCTAAATCTCCAGCTCACTATTTTGTCCTTTGCTTAACTGTTGCATCTCTTGCATGTTCAATAAAAAGGTGTAAAAAAGTTTCTCTCTGTCTTTTGCATCAAATCCTTCCAGCACAGCCATGTGAGAAGTTCTAGCTCAAAGACCCTGAGATGGGCTCAGTGGATTAGAGCATGGTGGTAATAATGCCAAAGTTTGATCCCAGTAAGGGCCCTTCACTTAAAAGCTGGACTCAGTGATCCTTGTGGGTCCCTTCCAACTCAGAATATTCTGTGATTCTGTGAATGTTAGAAAAATGTTTCAGTGAAGTAAGGACCAAAACTGCAGAATCTGAGAAGCAAGAAATATATTTGATTTTAAGTTTGCAAAATACCACGCGAATTTACATGAGTTAATTGACTATTATACTCCTCGCTTCGTGTGTTCATCTACCACGCAGTATTGCATTCGGGGTTAAACAAGCACTGTTCATGTGAAGAACAATGGGTACTCACAAGACCCAATCCCCAGTTTATGGTCACTGTGAGTACTGCCAGCTGGCGACACTTGAATTATTATCTGTAAGTGCATTATAATTTATGGGCTATTGAATTGACTCTTTTGTTTCTTTTTAACAACAAAAAATTAATGCTAATATCTGACCCATGAATTTTACAGTTACTTGAAGAATACTTCAGATTCAGAAAAGAAATGGATTAGTAATTGAAATGAGCATGTCTTTACTTCAACAACAGAAAACTTACTAAATCACCGTGTTCCAAAAATTTCAACAAATTCAACTTCTGTTGAAATTGTAGGATGAACCTGGCAGATGTCCTTGACTCACTGTTAAACTCCACTGTAATGAGAGTATCAAGTGTTCAAAACTAACTGCTCTCTGCAGATGTCACTGTTACCAACACTGGAAGAAACATTTTAAATCAATGTTATTATGTGACAATAATGCAGCTTCCTCAGAAAACATTCCAAATCTCTATAACCCATGATTACAAAGTAGTCATATTGTGCATGGCCACAACTGCAATGCTAGCAAAATTCAATGCAATGGAGATACTGTTATTCAAATGAGCTGTTATTTTTTACTGTGATCTTGTTCAGTGAGCTTTTAATACTTTGTTTAAAAATCACTGGAAAGGGGGGTGACCCTGGCTGGATGCCAGGTACACACTGAAGCCTCTCTATCACTCTCCTTCTCACCTGGGCAGGGCAGAGAGGATATAACAAAAGACTCATGGGTTGAGATAAGGACGGGGAGAGATCAGCAGTTACTGTCGTGGGCAAAACAGACTCGAGTTGGGGAAAAATTAATTCAATCTATTACCAGTCAAAATCAGAGTAGGATAATGAGCTATAGAACCAAATCTAAAAAACATCTTTCCCTCACTGCTCCCTTCTTTCCGGGTTGAACTTGATTCCCAAATTCTCTACCTCCACCCCCAACAATGGTGCAGGGGGACAGGGAATGTGGGCTGCAGTCAATTCATCACATGCTGTCTCTGCTGCACCTTCCTTCTCAGGGGTAGGACCCCTCAGACTCATCCCTTGCTCCAGCCTGGGGTCCCTCCCACAGGAGGCAGTCCTTCATGATTTTCTCCAAGGTGAGACCTTCCCACAGGCTGCAGTTCTTCACAAAATGCTCCAGAGTGGGTGCCTTCCACAGGGTACAGTCCTTCAGGAACACACTGCTCCAGTGTGGGTCCCCTACAGGGCCACAAGTCCTTCCAACAAACCTGCTGCAGCATGGGCTTCCCACAGAGTCACAGCCTCCTTTGGGCATCCACCTGCTCTGGTGTGGGCTCCTCCATGGGCTGCAGATAGATAACTGCTCCAATGTGGACCTCCATGGGCTAGAGAGGGACAGCCTGCCTCGCCATGGTCTTTCCCATAGGCTGCAGGGGAATCTCTGCTCCAGCACCCGGAGCACCTCCTCCACCTCCTCCTCCTTCTTCACTAACCTTGATGTCTGCTAGGCCCTTTCTCTCATGTGTTCTCACTCCTCTCTCCAGCTGCAGTTGTGTAGTGAGCTGACCCTGGCCAGATGCCAGGTACCCACTAAAGCCACTCTGTCACTCCCCTCTGCAACTGGACAGAGGAGAGACAAAAAACCCCAAACAACAAACAAACAAAAAACAAACAAACAAACAAACAAAACCCACAAACCCTAAGGATTCATGAGTTGAGATAAGAGCTGGGAGAGGTCACTTACAGATTACCTTCATGGGCAAAACAGACTCAAAGCGGGAATATTACTTAAATTTATTACTAACAGAATAAGAGCGAAAGAGTGAGAAATAAAAAAATCTTAAAAACCTTCCTTCCCTGCCCCCCCCCAAAAAAACCAGCCACAAAAAACTCATTACAAGTTGCTGTTGCACAGTTTTTTTTCTGGCTTCTTAAATTTATTATTCAACAGACTTAACTGTGACAACAGCGGTGGGTCCCTCTTGGAGTCAGCTGGCATTGGCTCTGTTAGAAACAGAGGAAGCTTCTGGCAGCTTCTCATAGAAGCCACCCCTGTAGCCCCACCACCACCGCCCCCAAAACCTGGCCACACAATACAGTTGCACAGATATCGTAAGTGGCCTACAGGTTCTTGAAACTTAATACACAGTATATCATAAGAAAATACTGCTGAGGAAGATAATGTGTAAGAAAATAGGTAGCTACTGCTACATAAAAATTCATAATTCAAATTTGTTCCTCGAGACCTGAGCCTTTTACAGTGTCATGCAGACTACATAAAGGGGATATATCATCTCCATTATTACTGGTTCTTATGCACTGCTCTCTGACTTCAATCTATTTATGTTGTCTTCTACAGGATATGAACGTATCTGGATTTAACCCCCAGTTGCTTCTTTTTAGCACAGTGATTTTTCAGAGCAATCTTTTATTTTGTCCATTGTTTTTCAGGTTAATAAAGCAGTCTGATACTTCTCCTGTGCTGCTGAATATCAGTATAGCTAGCTGTTTCTTATTAGTCTCCATTTATGATTATTTGTAATTTCTTAAATGTGTTTAGAAGTGACACAGCATTGCTTGCTTCACAAGTATGGATAAAAAGTATAGAAACATCATACACATTCTCGTATTTTAACAGAATTCTTCAGTGGTAGTGGGCAAGTCTTTCTCTCTCTCTCTTTCTTTCTTTCTTTCTTTCTTTCTTTCTTTCTTTCTTTCTTTCTTTCTTTCTTTCTTTCTTTCTTTCTTTCTTTCTGCCCACATTTAAACAGTTACAAATTTCCTAGTATTTCCACTGCTACAATTTTAATTATTGCTAATATAATTAATAATGAATTTATTAATTAATTGATTAATTGATTAATATTTAAATATATATCAGTTGAATAGGGAATATGGTATTATTTTGCTTTCTTTTCTTTCAGAAAACAGTGGCCTTTTATTTGCTTTTTAAAATAAATACATCAGAATCTAATAGAAAATTTATATTCTTATATTCAACAAGAGGCCTGAACTTAGAAAACACCAAAGATATTTTAAAAGATTTTCCACTATTGATTTAGAGAATAATTTTAAGGGTCTTCTTTAGCCCTCATGTTTTTGTACCTTGGTTATGTGTCTAGCCTGATCCACGCTTCCATAATGTCAAGATAAATGCACCATATGTCATGTTTCATGAATTTGCATTGACATATTTTCCAGCTCTTTATCAGAGGAAAATGAAAAAAGAAAGTAAACCCAGTGAAAATATCTATTCATTCTGAACATGGAACAAGTAACATTTCTTTTGTGGAATTCACCATATGCAACAAAGATATAGAATAGAATAGAATAGAATAGAATAGAATAGAATAGAATAGAATAGAATAGAATAGAATAGAATAGAATAGAATGTTTCAGTTAGAAGGGACCTACACTGATCATGCAGTCCAACTGTCTGAGCAATTCAGGGCTGACCAAGTTAAAGCAAGTTATTAAAGGCATTGTCCAAATGCCTCTTGAACACTGACAGACTTGGGCATTGACCACCTCTCTAGGAAGCCTGCTCCAGTGTTTGACCACCCTTACAGTAAAGACATGCTTCTTGATGTCCAGGCTAAAACCTCCCCTGACGCAGCTTTGAACTGTTCCCACATATTCTATCACTGAATCCTAGGACAGCTAAGCTCCTCCCTCTCCAGTTCCCCTCCTCATTGAGAGCAATGAGGTCTCCTATCGGTCTCCTTTTCTCCAAACCAGACAAGCCTGAAGTCCTCAGCTGCTCCTCCTCACAGGGCATGCCTTCCAGCCCTTGCACCAGCTTTGTGCCCCCCCTCTGGACACATTCAAGGACCTTCAGATCCTTCTTAAGTTGTGGGGGCCCAGAACTGCAAACAGCACTACAGATGAGTCTGCACCAATGCTCAATACAGCAGGATAATCACTTCTTCTGACCATCTGATTGTGCTGTGCTTGATTCATCCCAAGATGCAATTTGCTATCCAGGATGCCAGGACACACTGCTGCCTCATACTGAGTCCACTGCCAGCCACCCCTTTCTGCAGGGCTGCTCTCTAACCATTTCTCTCTCCATTTATTCTTATATGAAATTTATATTTATGCTTATAGAGAAAAGTTTGAAGAAAATGACATTTGAAGCAACCAAATTATTGGCAGATTTTAGACTTGGTGAGAGATGCTAACAGGTTTGAGAACTCTTAACCTGTGCTAAGTGTTGATATGACAGTATCTTGCCAGAGATAGGTGAGCTGTTGGATAACGTCTTGGGTAAACAGTCATGAAGTATAGAACTATTAGAAAAAATTAAGCCCAGAGAGAATGCTAGAACTGAATCTGCTCTTTCATAATTTGTTAATTTATTTTAAAATCATTTATAAACAGAAAAAACTATGTGTGTGTCATGAATGAGACCTGCTCAGTATTACAATTCGGAAAGAATATATATTGGTTTGAGTGTATAGATGGTGTCTGATTTCTTGCTTCTTCCTCATTCCTTTATTAGTGATTTTGAAAGAATGTGAATCAAACAATTCCTTTATATACATAATTTCAGTGTGGTGCTCAAGTGAATTGAGGTGAAATGTTGAACCATCATGGTCAACAGGCTGCACTTCATACCCGTTTAGACTGATCCTGGTTGCTAATACTGTAGAACCAAATTTGGAACCTGGTAGGTGAGCCTTACCTGTCATCTTTTGTTTTCTTTGATCTTTCATTATATTTCTCTATGTGCCCTGGTGGCACATACAAAAAGTGGTAGAACTGGTTCTCCATCTCAATTGTACTACTGCAATGATTCATACTATTTATGTTTCCTTTGATAAGTTTTTCAAAGAAGACCAGCTGAAAAAAAGTAGTTTGTTGAAGAAAGTATCAATATCTTATCTCTAAGTACTGGATAATGCTGAAGAAAAGGAAATGTAAGTAGTTGATTCACATGGTTTGGGGAAAAAACACTACAAAAAGCAACATCATTACAGCCCGCCCCCACCTCTCCTAACATCAGTGAAACTTTTTAGTTTCAAGCCAAGAATGCTTAGGTCTAGTCTTCACTATTACTTACCTCAGAATATAAGCACTCTATGTTTCCAATACAACGTGTTCCTCAAAAATAAGGTGGTTGTGTTGTAGTTTATGTGGTCTGCAAGTAATACTTACTTAGGCAAGGTTAAATTAGTCTAGTCACCTCAGAATACTAGTAAAATTTTCACAAGGAAGAAAGAAAACATTGCTCTTCTGGCCAGACAAAACCAGAAAAATCCTTTTCTTGTTTTAACTGATAACTGATGCTTTAAAGCAAGTTTTAAGTGATCAAATATGGAGAAAAACAACAATATTCTTGCTGGATTGTGAAACTGGGACATAATCAGAATTTGCTCAGTCAGCCACAGTTGCAAATGTCATCTCAACTCTGTTTTCTACTTACTTTTTCAAAGTCCCACAGCCTCGCAGCAGGATGCTGGATATCCTTGTGAGCCCTGCTGAAAATGGAGCATCTTTTGCAATGCCAGTTGTTGTCAGTTATGCTGCTAAGTGTTTGCCATGCTGGCTCATGTCACTAAGTATGGTGTCCTGAAAAAGGAGGTTAGATTTTCATTAAGGGGTTTGTTTCAGAAATGAATATATGAAAGGAATTGCAGCTGTTAGAAAGTGGCAAGGATCTGCTGTAGCTTGATGGTTCACTCCTTACACAAGCTGCTGACATACGTGTATGTAGCTAGACAAAGTGGGAAAAAGAAACTGAGGATTTTATACACGTTTTCTTTCAAAAGCTAATTTTGGGTTATATCCAGATTATTGTTGTGATTTTTTTTGTTTGTTTGTTTGGTTGGTTCATTTTTATTGGGAGGTTTTTCAGAGGCTTATTAAGCATCAAAAGAAACCCATAGTGTTGTTATTGAAAGCTCTGCTGACACAGGATTGGATAGCACTATAAGGATTCATGTCACATACCCTGCAGGGAAGGAGGAGGCCATTCCTACCAGCAGAAAAGCAAAAGCATCAGAGACATGATACAGTAATTTCTAGCTTAGACCTTTTAAATCCTGCTTAGTCACTAACTTGGAGAATGATTTCAGGGAAATAATTTCAAAAGATATTAAAAATATCTAATTAGACACAAATGTCAGCACTGCCCTGTTTGGAAAGGGATTTGTCAATGAAAAATCAAAACAGAGTGAAGTTGGTAGATAGACACTGCTGCTGGAGGATATTAAAGGACAGAGTTGTCCCAGTATGAGATGAGTGATATCTTCTGCTTTGTAAATTGATGAAGCTGGTGTGTTCAGTTCTGGCAAAGGACAGTTGGCATAAACTAATCAATAAATAGAGTTTTGAATAGGAAGTCTTTTGTTATGGACACCACAGTTTTTCATGTATTTATTTAGGGGGGTTCTATTAGTCAAAAGACTTTTTAAAGGACTTATATTAAAAAAGATGTTGAAATGTTCCCACTGAGATTATTTCTTTGTTTCTCATAAAGGGTACATGAGAATTGTCTAGGTGTCCTTTTACACAAATAAAAAGTATGATTTTTGATGTGATCATTGTGTCTCTTCTCCCTTTGGAAGACGATTCGGGGAACCAATTACTTGTACAGAAGAGGACAATTTTTGTGTGTGAACTGAACAGTAAGACCCTTTGACAGAATAGTCTTATTTAAAATATTAACAATTAGTTTGACTGGAGGGATATGATGTGTTTTTTGTCACACGGCTCACATGTTTCTGTTACGTTATGTGGCAAAAAGCTGGTCTGCACACACAGAAGGGAGCACAGAGAGACAGCAGCTGGTAGGGGTACCAGAATGATGGTCTTCAAGGTTACGCTGACCAGGCATCCCAAATAAGCCTCAGTTATGGGCCAGGGTGACAACCACCAAGATGAGTCTCAGAGCACCTTGCAGATGGAGGGGGTTACTGCATAGAGGTATTGGACACATTATGGGGTGCAGTGGAAAGAGGGATTGTGGGAAACTTACAATGGGATGTTTAAAGAAGGGAAGAAGGAAGGGAAGAGATGAATCTAGGTGATTTGGGGAGGAGCAATCAAAGGAAAATAGAAGGATAAGAGGATGAAAGGGGCCAGTTACTGGTAAACAGTACTTGGTACACTTGTCTGGCCATGTGCTGTTCCTGATCAGCACAGTCTATGCTGTCTTCTTACCAAAATCCATTTTCTAAGCCCTTTCCTAGGCAAGGGGCTCAGTGTTAAGAGTGGGTGTGTTTGTGGTGCCTGTGAATGTGGAATACTAGTGAAGAGCAAGCTGGACTAGCTAGCAAGTAGGTGTAATGGCCAAGGAACCAGTTGTGCTTCTCAGAGTGAGGCCAAGGGGGAGATCAGAACTGAGCACTGTGGAGAGTCCCAGCCATATGTTTATCTGTGAGTGAGGGGGTCTGCATTAGCAGCTGGAGTGGGGCTGTGAACTCTGTTGACAGCAACTGAGGACACTGGGATCTTGGGGCAGCTATTGGGCAGATTGAACATCTGAGCCCAGCTGCTGGAAGGACCCATATTGTACAGATATGTATAAGTTTCACACCTTCATCCTGCTCAGACAGAGAGGGGAACAGGATGAGGCTGTTGTTGCTGTTTGTGTGCATACTCGGTATGTCCACAGTACTAGGAATATATTCTCAGCCTTATTGCTGGTTGAACCTAGGGGCATGGATTTGCAGCAGCCTCACTTCTGTCAGGCTACTGAGTTTGCCTCCCACTCCCACTCCAGTTTCCTATTCATAATTTATTCTGTCATTTCATCAAAAACAGTTTTTATATTTCAATCACAGAACAATGAACAATCACAGATCACACTGGTAACAGAACTGCTTCAGGGACTGTGTAGCCAATTTCACCTATTGCACTCTGGCATAGGAATGCTGTTTTACACATTACTATGTGAGAATGACATAGGTAAAAAGAATTGAAAACATGCCCTATAAATTTCTAAGAATTGTGTTCACTACTTTCTGTGCCTAACAAGCTCCACTTTCAATCTTATCATCTTCTGCTATCAAATCAAGCATTACAAATTAACTCAGGTAAGGCAGTATAGACCTAGAGTGCTGTCCATTACTTTCTTAAATTTGACTACCATTTCCTTTAAACTGTCTGTTCTGTCTGCTGGAAATCTGCAACAATAGTCTAACCCTGTTAGGTTGTAGCTAGTAACATGCTATAAATGTTTATCAGCCAAAGATCATCAAGGTGCTATTTTAGATACTAGAAGAGGTATGCTTTCTTATGCCTTCAGAATAAGAACTTTTGATGCCTTAATCTCCCTAACACTACAATGCAGTTCCTTAACTATAATCTTATATTTCACCACAAATGAACTACTTCACATTTTTATAAGAATGCATTACTGTTTTGAAGTAATTTGCATTGTAATATAAGATATTGTAGGTAGCATGCTTCCTTACTTAGAGGAACATTCACTTTCTTCTACAAGTGCACAATCATCAGATGATCAGCAATTCATCCTTTTTTTTTTTCTGGCAGAAAAAAAGTTGAATATTTTGACTCATATTATTTTTAGATGATGCAAGCAGCTCCAGAAGAGCTCAGGTACCCCAGGAGGGCAGGCAGTCATCACCAATGACTGTGTTGGAAAGAGAGTTCAGAGATTCCATCAGTCATTTGGGAGATATTAGACAGGGAGGCAGAAGACAAAAGCCCACATAATCTTCTTATAGTCATTCTAATAGCCCTGAAAATGCAGAAGATACCAGACAGTATCACGGTTTCCATGGTTGGTATGAAAGGGAAGGTTTCAGTTTGTCAAATGTTTATCCTAGGAGATGGTTGGATTATAAATACTGCAGCTTACTTCTTACAAGAAAAAAAGGTGATAATCTTCTCAGCTGGAGATTAGCTGGAGCAACTACGAGACTATTAACACAAAAATAAAAAAGGAAACTTAATAAGTATGCAAATGCAGTATAAACACAAACTCAGGTTGTTGTGATCAAGGTCAACAGATGTGGAAAGAATATATTTTTCAATTGCTATGTGGTACTGCTTGAAGATAGTAAGCAGGAGGAATTGAGAATTCTCACTGATTAGAAGAAATTTGACATAACTGGTATTCCTAAAAGCTGATTAATTGTTTTGCATGATTAGAACCTTAAAATCACTGGTTATTACCCACTTTAGGAGAACAAAATAACAGGGTATACTGAAAAAAACATTACCATGCTAACCAGAACAGTCCAGAAGAGTAAAGAAAATCACGTTATTGTCAGTTAATGCTGTAATCTGTAGAGACATATTAGAGATCTCATTAAGGACTTATAAAAGCCTCTTTTAGTTCTTTTAAAAGTTCCAGATGTTCTCTATCATGAAAGATTGTGCTATCAGTTGTTGTTTCTCTATTTTGGTCACCATTATAGCAGGTAAAGGTGAATTAATCAAGACTGAATCAAGACTAGTCATTATGATTATATACAGTCTGGCAAACAAATGAGCCAGAAGTTGGACTTGATGATCCTTGTGGGTCCCTTTTAGGTCAGGATGTTCTATGACTCTAGGAGTGTTTTCCATTAATCAGAATAACTGATCAAAATTTACTATTTAATCCCACAGTAGAGACAAACCCCATCTGTGTCACTGGTAAAGTGAAAGTTAGAAATAAATCACATTGTGCAACACATGAAATAATAAATAGATACTAAAACCTGCCTGCTAGAATTGTAAAAAAGAAGCTGGAGGAAACTAACAACATTGGGAAAAGATCTATGATAGCTGTGCTAATATTAATGGAATGATTTTTTAAGGATATAGAAAAACATTCAAGCAATATGAATACACTGCATTGCTCACTGGTGATTGTCACTGAATATTTCTCTCTTGCATTTTTCAAGAAGTCCAATAAGGGTCTTGTTTCACAGGAAGGTAATAAAGTATTTTCCAGTATTAACTAAGAAGATTATAAACATATGCTGTGACAGACAATTCAGAATTCAACAGATCTGGATGGAATTCCAGAAGATATGACTGAAGTAGTGTCTGACCAGCTGATGTGCCTTCTTAAGAAATCTTGGAATAATGGACACATTCCAGATGACTAAGCAAGTGGATATTTTTTGACATGACTAAATAAGAGACTTCATCCTTGAAAGAAAAATTAATAAAGAGGTGCTTTAATAGTGAATTATTTAAAACTGAGTAATGGACATCACTTTGGATTTATTGAAACTAAGTCATGTCAAATGAACCTGATTTCATTCCTTACAGATTTTAATGCTAAAGGGAATTGCTTGGATGTCATATACTTTTATTTTCATAAATCATATGACTGTGTCTTGCATCCTATCTTGATTACAGAATCGGCACTATACAATATTGATGAAGTATGCATTTAGTGAACTAATGAACTGGCTAATGAATAAGATATGAACATCTAGTTATCAATAGGAAATCAAACCCTGTGAGATGTTGCACAAGTTTTGAGACACTGGGCCTGACACTATGGGATATTTTCATCGCTCTTCTGAAACCGAAAATTTGTCAGTATTAAATAATGAAAGCTTAGAAGCATACTATATGGTTTAAATTTCTTGGTAAGATACATTCCATCAAGCAAAATATATTTAAATGCAACCAATCATGAAAGCTATAAATATATATGACACATACAGTTCAAATTACATACAGTTAGAACAATCCAAACACAAACTTCCAGGAATCTACACCCCTTTCTGTGATGTTATGCTCAACCGTTTACTGTCCTTCTGGGTCTTACAGCCAGTTATCAGCTTCAGAAATCCCTCACTGAGAGGAGTATGATGATAGTGAAATCTTATGCCTCACTCTAGGATCCACTTGGTGTCATTTTTATGTGTTTACTAAAGCAGCCTGCACCCAGCTCTTTCTCCATTGGTCTTCGAGGCAATACTACATACAAATTCACAGTACTTGATGTAATTTACATGTCTTGGACACTTTTTCTTTGCTGTCACACATAAAACTGGTTTTGCTCAGCTCTGAAGGCTGCATTACTTTGAAAACCAGTAAGTGATGACTATTGTGACTTATTGTCAAATGGTCACTGGTGTCTTCTATTCCTGCCAGTTCAAGACTTCCACTACCCGTCCTTGCTCCTCTAAGCGGCATTTCACACTAGAGTCCTAAGTAAGTTGTTGCACAAGCATAACATGTTACAATTTATTAGCTACAAAATATCTATAAGAATAGAAGCCATTTGTAGGCTTGTATGAAGCTCAGTAAAAACTAAAAGAAACAATGTAGTAGTGTCCTGGTCATTGAGAAATTTCAGTTACATGCCAAAACAAATCTCTGGGCAGGCCAGGACCAGTCTACACAGAGCTTGGCACATCCTTATGTCTGTGTTATTAACCCTAAGCCTGTGGTCTGTTGCAAGCAATGTTACAAACCCTTGCTGGGCTACGATATTGTGCTAGAAATTACAAGGGAAAACTACGTACAGTTCAATATTAGGGTTTTTATTCAGATAGACTTGGGGATATTCAGCCTGGAGAAGAGAAGGCTCTGGGGAAATCTTATAGTAACCTTCCAGTACCTAAAGGGGGGCCTACAAGAGAAATTTACTGTGAGGATGGTGAGACACTGGAATGGGCGGCCCAGAGAAGTAATGGATACCCCATCCCTAGAAGTGCTCAAGGCCGGGTTGGATGGGGATTGGAAAAATCTGGTCTAGTGGAAAGTGTTCCTGCTCATGACAGGGAGGTTGGAACTAGATGATCTTTAAGGTCTCTTCCAACCCGAACTATTCTATGATGATTTCATATTTCATATTAGGGTCTGTTTGACTGAGTCTAATAATGGTAATTTTAAAGGTAATTTAATGGAGTGGTTTTCTTTTTGATAGATTGAGATATTGCTGCCTTTTGTCTTGGAATGCTTTCTTCTGCAAAAAAGCAAGCAAGCAAACAAAAATACCCTGCCTTTTTGAATACATTGTCTAATATTTCCATGGCAACATTAAAAACTCTCTGTTTAGTTCAAAAAAACAGAGAAAAACACCAATATTGTTACCTAATGACTTGGCTCAAGTCAGTATAGCATAATTTTAAACCATCTAAAGAGAAATTTACCATGAAATGTCTTCAAATCACTTGTCAGTGATTACATGGGTGTTACTGAAACAGATAAGTTCCAAACATCAACTTTTGACTGTTTTAACAGTGTGTTCTCTGGTTTGTGTTTGTGTGCAGTCAAGTTGTTGGGTTTGACTGTTACTTCCCTAGTTATTTGGGGTATGGTAGCCACAGCTGTCACAGTTTTTGTTCTGCAGTATCTTGGTACATGAGAAATAGTTAAGTACTCTCAGGTTTTAGTGGTGGAATAACGGTGTTGGGAAATGTTCCTTAATTCTGGATGTCATTTTCCTTTCTGGTGTCAGTTGAATGAATTTGACTTATTTCAAGAATCTGTGTGAAAAGGCAGTACATCAGTTATTGTTATTAAATTGTATAACTGATACAAGTTTTCTAAAAGTTGTATCAGTTCAAGTTTCTAAAAGCTGATTTAGTACTGGCATCTTTTGGAGGATCAGGCACACCTGCTTCTCTCTGAGTGGTAACAAACCAAGCTTTCAGCAGCAATTCTAGAAGTCTAATGACCATTAAGGACTATACTTAAACATTATCCAGCAGTGTAAAACAAGTGGCAAAACTATGTGCTGGTTTTGACTGGGGTACAGTTAATTTTCTTTATAGTAGCTGGTATGTGCCTGTGTTTTGGATTTGTGCTGGAAACAGTGTCGATAACACAGGGATGTTTTCGTTACAGCTGAGCAGCTCTTGCACAGCATCAAGGCTTTTTCTGCCTTACACCCCACCCCACCAGCGAAGGGGCTGGGGGTGCACAAGAAGCTGAGAGGGGACACAGCTGGGACAGCTGACCCCAGGGATATTCTATACCATGTGACATCGTGCTCAGTATATAAAGCTGGGGGTAGAAGAAAAGGTGGGACATTCAGGGTGATGGTGTTTGTCTTCCCAAGTCATCAGTACATGTAACAGAGCCTTGCTTTCCTGGGGCTGCCCATGGGAAGTCGTGAATGAATTCCTTCTTTTGCTTTGCTTATATATGTGTCTTTTGTTTTACTTGTTAATCTGTCTTTTTCCCAACCCATGAGTTTTCTCACTTTTAATCATCCAGTTTTGTCCTTGATTCCACTAGTGGGGGAGTGAGAAAGTAGCTGAATGGTACTTAGTTGCTGGCTGCGGCTGAAGCACAACAACTACCCAAATTAAAGAAAAACAAAAAAGCCCCCAAAAACAAACCAACCAACCAAATAAACAAAACCCCAAGCTCCCCACAAGATTTCATTAAAGTATGTATTGAGAAATTAAATAAAAAGACAATAAAAAGTCAAAGTAGATTTAACACTCTTTTTCTGTTCATCCATCTTGAAAGAAGTATCTTTTTGTTTTTATTATGCATTCAGACTCTATGCACCTAATTTTTTACAGCTTGCTTTATTGACTACAGAACAAGAAAAAACACGTAACCCCCCCCGTTTTCATGCAGTTTTTTTCTGAAGAATAAGGTCATTAAGCTGAGATGCCATCTGTATAATTCTTTAAATGTCTCTGAATATTCTATTCAAAGGTTTTAACTATTTTATTTATCCTAAACCCCTGTAAATATGATAAATCAGACTGTGGAAATTTTGTCCTGTCATTCAGAAACATTTTCTTTAGTGTATGTATAAAATGCTCATCAGTCATTACCATTTGTTCTCTCTTTTTTTTCTGTTGGCAAATCACTTCTTTTTCTAAAGCTCACATGCTATTTCTTTGGTAATATTAATCAGAGATATCCAGGGACAAGGTTCTCTCTATCTGTTGCCATAGTTGTGGTGTTTAAATGGCTGTATACATTTTCACATTCAGTAGCAGCATTGTCATCATTAGAATCCCAGATCTTCATCATGAGACTTTTTGTTTTAACTGATACAGATGTTCATTATCCTTGCTTTGTTTCTGTCATAGTGTGCCACCTCATTTTCCTGCACCACAACCCAGCTGTCAGCATAAACTTTTAAACATGACAGAACTCAATGTAGCAATATCCATGAAAATGATTGTTGACATCTAAGTAACAATACACCTTACTGTATACTGGTGCTTGTCAGTCAGAAGGACTGGAAGTAGTATCATCACCTTCAGTTATATATTTTTGCTGTTGACTCCACACGAGGATTTGTGAAATCCAACAAAATTTAGAAATCAGCAGGTTCTGACTTTTGCTGTCACTAATGCAGTAGATCAATTTAACTAACATAATTGACTTTAACCAAATGACCACCTACTGCCACTGAGGAACAGAAGTGCAAATGTAGCATTATTGATTTTTGCCAGGTCGTATCAGTGACTATTTGGCTCAACTTTTCCAGCTTCCCAAACACAAACTATGCTATTTGATTTGCTTCATTATAAATGTAACAAGCAATCCTGAGGTGACCAGCTAATCAGTACAGGTATCTATGCTCATCAGGTCATAAAACTCATTAATGGATACATTTAGCTTCCTATTGCTGTTGACAGGACTGACTGTTTCTTTTTGGTGCCTCATTTAGCCAAACACTGATCTACAGATCAGATATAAAAATGAAAATAAATATGTTGCTTCATATTTAAGGGATGTAGATAATTAATTTACTCTTGAGTTCCATAAGATAATAATAAGTCAAATTTCTGTGTTTTAATTATTTTAAATAGCCTTTTACTTCTGAAGAATAAATGGGTTCATGTTATGTTTTTTATACAGTTTCTAGTATAAAATGGAGTTATTTTTCACTGCACTGCAGTTTGTCTTTTAGACACTGGCACTGAAGTGCCTACTTATTTGCTCTTTCTCAGCCTCAGAAATGTGTGAAGACCTGATAGTATTACTGGAAAGCCTGGCAAAATGACCAAAACTTTGGTGGCAGATAAAGGCAGTAATACTCTGAGTTGAGTGTAGCTGGCACCCTCCTGCAAAGGGCAAAATTATCCCACTCCCACTCTCATCTCAGGAGTCCAAGCAGTCCATTTGCAACTGTCCTGTTTAAATTTCTACTTAGGTAAAGTTATTGTGTTCTGTCATAGATGGATCTTTACTAATGCTTGAAAAAGACGAGGGCACTGAAATCACTTTTTGTGGTAGGAATATTAAAAGCACAAGGCAAGATATTACAGAAATGTGCTTCCAAGTTTCAAACCCTCCCAGGCTGGATATTTGGATAACTGAATAATGCCATATGCACATAGGAAAGTCAGTTTTCCTTTCTGATTTAGCGTAAGTTTCTGGGCATAAAGGAGGTACTTTTCTATTCAGAACAAGAAATATACTTGTTTTAGTTGCTCTCTAAATGCCTGAACAAACCAATGGAAACAAACAAACAAAAACAACAACAAAAAAAAGAGAAAAAATATTCAATTAGCACTGCTCCAGTATGTTTCATGCTTAAAAGAGTTCAATACTTTTTTTTTAGGTAATTGTTGTTTTCACAGAAATAAAAGTCAGCCTAAGAATTGAGTTTAAAGGTGTAACTACTGGGCAACTAATATTGGCTGTACCTGTGCTATCTTCTTTAGGCTTGCCAGGCATCCCATTGTTTTTTATACCACTGAAATAATATCTTCTGGCAAGCCTGCTTTGTCTGCATCACTCCTGCCTGCTTTGACCTCTCAGCATCAACACTTACATCCTGGGCACTGCCTTAAGGGGTGGCTTCATATTGTGTCTTTTGGGCTGTACTTTAGAATGTGCTCTTACAGACAGCAACGAGGGATAGCTGGTGTAGCTGTGGATGCTTTATGGCCCAGGGTTTGCCTGGGGCTTATATGCTTTTCTGCAGTTGAACTGGATTTACCCAGAACACAGGTGATCAGAGATGTTGAGCATAGAATGTCCCTTATGCAGATTTCATAAACTCCACTTTTTTTTTTTTTTTTTCCCTGCTTTGGGATTTGTTCTTTGTTTAGATACAGGGACATAACACTTTCTATAGTTTAGTACTGTAGCCTAAATGGGTTAGGATTTTAAAGACCATCTGAGCAAACTGCCTTACAGCATTTTAGTTTTCTTTCTTGGACTGCTTGTGTCAGGCTTTATGGATTGCCAGTGTTACAAATAAATTCCCCATGTATTTTAGTGTGTATTCCTCACTCAAAGTTTTATTTATATATCTTCTTCCATATTTTTTTAGCTATGATGCTCATGTATTTGTTTTTAGAGAACTTAAAATGCATCTGTTTACAGAAGGTTGTAGAAAATTTGAGGCAATATGGCATTTCTGCCACTGTCTTGTGTGACTCGTGTGTGAGCTTGAAAAAATCTGGTGTTCTTTGGCTCTCTAGACAACATTCTGCTGAAGAACTTCTATACATAAATTAAAAGTTACGCAATAATACAGCTAATATGTAAACAATAGCTTATGTTGACTGCTGTGTGACACTAATAATTTCACTTCAAATAATTTTCAGTCTCTGTTGAACACGTAGTGTTAAAATTATTTGTTCTTGTTAGAATAACATTTGTGTACATGTTCCTTTAATTTTAGGGAGCTTTATGTAGAGGAAAATGTTAAAAATTATTACCAGAATTGTTTACAGAACAATGACAACAACAGTAACAACATATTGTGGTTTCCATTTCTTCTTTACTGTCTGTTGTTTTTTGTTTCATCCCACATCTTCTGCAAGAAGTTTCCTTTTCTTCAAATGCATAAAACCCAAAATCAGGTGTCTGAGCAGGAGCTTTTCTTTGAGAAAGTAGGGAAAGCACAGAAAAATGGCCTTTTTTATCTGTTTTATTTGAGGCTGATTGCTATTTTCACTTACAAGGCAAACATAAAAAAATGTTAGTTTAAACTTTGAATCTTCTGGTCTAATACTAATATATTAGTATCTTCATGTCATTTTGTCATTGCTCTCATGACCCAAGCTCTCTCAGGTCTTTAGGGACTGAAGAGTTCTAGTCAATAGATTTTAAATAACAAAAAATTACTTTTAGAAAAGGTTCAAACTAATTTTCTCTCCCTAGCAATATTTCAACTTCAAGTGTAATGGAGGAGACTAAAGGTAAGGCTGGAGGCCCATGGCTCTGCATGTCACTGGAATGTGAAGATTTTGCTTTTCCAGTGGAATAAAATTGATGATGTAAGATATAAAACATTAAAAAGAAAGTCTTTAAAGATTAAAGCTTCTTGCAACTGTAAAACCAAACGGGGTCTTGGCACTATTTCCTAAGAAAGCAGAATTTTTATATTTGGGAAAAGTAGTTTGGTCACAGAGGAGTTAATCAGTGACTGTAAATGACAAACTGATACAATCTTTTCCATACCTTTTTTGTGGACATTATCAACACACACACAATTTAACAGGATCTAAAACTCTTTTTCGAATTTACTTTTGTTGAACACTGAACTATATAATTGAATATGGAGTGAAGGATTCATCCAGTTATTTTGAAGGAATATCTATGTATTCTTACATCTCCCTGGAGTAAAAATGAACTTCCTCAAAATTCAGTGATACTGAACGATTCAGAATAACTATAAATGATTACCTCTGTTTCTGACTTGGAGAGGATGAACTCTCAAAGCAAAGAGTGCTGCTTCTGTGCAGGCTCTGGCCTGCAGCATTCCTGATGTCTATCCAGAATACTGGCAGGTGATAGGAGGCACTGATTGCTTGTTTCTTGATTAGCTTACTTACAGAAGATTAGGTGCTGACAGTAGTTGATGAAGTTGCTAGTGTCTGTTAAAGATTTATTTAGTCCTAGACAGACTCCTGCATGTTTTAGGATGAGTGATCAATTTTCTGTCAAAGGAGGTGTTGGTCATCTGCCTACAGGGAGGCTCAGCTCTTCATTCTCATATTACCCTGGAAGATTACTGCGTTCATAAGGGCTATTCTTGGCAATTTCTGCAATTGTCAGTTTGAATAAGCTGGACATCTGCAAAGGAGGTACAGTTTCTCATCCCACACTCATATTTTTCCTTTTATCGGACAGTTGTATATATACCTGTGCTATTAATTTCAATTTCTGAATCTCAGGATGAGATTTAACAATCATATTAATATAATTAAAGAATACTGATAGTATTTCACTGAAATGTTCATGGTTTCAATCTTCCTTCCTCAGTGGGATGCAGAATTGATCATTGTTGCCTATTCATAGGAATAACAGTTCAAGGAGAATATGCATACAGACTATTTTCCAGTACTATAATATCTCTATAATTTAATTTTTATCAGCCTCTTCAGCAACGGTATGTGACAATATATTGATTGAAAGGTAATTTAGATTTACTTGAAATTATGAACATTGCTGGTAACATGTCTAGTAATTTTTGTGCAGAGTGGGCTTGTGGGCTCAGGTTTGAAGATACTAAGTTGGCTCCATACATGACAAGCATACAGAAAAAAAACATGTTAGCCCACTATGAGGCTGACCTGTTTCAAAGTAGGATATACACGTTTTCAGGACATGCTCTGTTTTCAGAAGTTAGTGAGGGTACTGACTATTCCTGTTTTGCAGTATGTCTTAAATATGATTGCAAGTTTGTATAGAAGCAGCAGCTGAGCACCACCATGTGACCGGTACTCAACTATATGGGACCCTGTGTCCACATAATGCATTTGACATTACAAGCAATCAGCTTGGAGTTAAAAATTGGATTAGATATGTTCTTGACTGAAGAGGTAGAGAAATAAATGATAATGAGTCATTTCAGCATTTTATAATTTCATCATCTGGATTTTCATGCTTTCCTTATTAGAAAGAACAGTCAGAGCACTAGCTCAGTGATTTAGCTGGAACTCACTGAATTTTTCTTTCCCTGCTGATGAATTCCACACAATTTTGTACTCTCTGTTATCTTCATGATAATGGAAAGGAAAGCCTCTCTTTTTCTAAGTGTATAACTTTGATGGACTGTATATGTCATTATAATAAGAACTTTCGAGCTGCTTGTTTACATCTAATGTGGATGACAACAGATCTGACAAAACACTGACATATTATGTTGTGTAACACTGGTTCAACCTCTGGCAGAACTTTTCTGTCCAGATAGAGGAGAATCTTTTCTGGATACTTTTTGTCTGTCATTGAGACCATGGAGGATGTGTGGTGGGAGCAAGAAACGAGCTCACAGAGATCCAAAAAATTGTTATCTAAAATTATGCGATACCCTGCTTTTCATTGATGTCATTCTTATGTGTAAATTTATGTGTAAGCCATTCCTGTTTTCGCTTTTCCTCTCAAAAAAGGAGCCATAGCTGTGTGGGAAATTGAACTTATATTACATGGCATAAGTACTGGCTTATTGCATTCCTCATGTAGGGAGTATCAGAGACTACGCTTCTACTTTCCAGCCTCTGGAAACTCTGAGTGTTCATACCTAGATTGTTGCATACTGACAACTTGTAACAGGAATGGGTGGTTGCATGCTGGGGACAAGATCCAGCAAACAGCTTCATCCCATATGATTTAAGGCAGTGATACTTACTTCAGTATTACTGGAAAGCATTTTGTTAGTGTGCAGGTAATCCACTATGGGTTACAAAGGCTATTTTTCCCCTTTCCGCCCTGACCTACATCAACTACCTCTACCTATTTTTCATTTACAGCTTTGCCAGAATAATAAATGGGAAGTGCTACAGCATCAGCTTGGGGGCATTTAAAAGTTTTCCAAGTGTTTGAGCCGCTTTTGCTGATACTCTACAGTTGAGTCTCTAACACCTGTAGGTATCTCTATTTTCCTCAGTGACAGAATCAACTATGTCAGGTTGTTCTCCTTATCTCTCTGCACTGCAGTGCTGCAGTGAGCTGACATACAGTACAGTGTTAAGATTTTCAGAGCTGCCTTGATGAGAAGCTCTGATTTAAAGTGTAGACTTGTACTTCAGTAATTGTGTGGCACATGCCTGCCAGCAGGCATACAGCCCAGAGGCAATTCAAATGCAAGCTAAATGTGGAGGCCAGAGATGCTCATAACTCTGTATATCAATCCACAGAAGCTTTGAAAATGCAAAATTGAGTCTCTGAGCAGATGATCACTGGAGATTTTTCTGAGTTTGTACTTCTAATGTTCAAGAGCAAGTCACTGGTGTAACAAGTATAAAAGCCACTCCCCAAGCTGCTTTTGGAATTAATCAGTGCTGTTTCAGTTCAGGTAACATTCACTCATTCAAAATTTATATTGCACCTGTCATTTTTATTGGGAATTTTATTTTAGATTAGAGGATCTTATATTCACATGATTTATGAGTTCTTTGATTCTTCTTTTTTAAAAGAACATGTTTCCACAAAAATGATGAATGTAGAGAAACTGACATGATTCCTCTGGAAATGATAAAATTATCTGTTTGGCATATAAGAAAAATGTATTGTCCAGCTTTTTTATTTATTTATATGTTATTTAAGTCTTGTTTATTTTAATCATGTGATGGCAATCATCTCTCTATAAAAGAGTGTTAGCACTATTTCACTATAAAGATGTTCTCAATCAATAGAAGTTCCTTAATTTTTCTCTCTGTAGACTTCTATTGTCATTCAGTTTATGATTTTAAAGTAGAAATTAATTTTGTAGGGTTTTTTGTCCTCTTCATTCAGGTAATACATAATTCTATTTCACTTTGTCTGATCTTGACTTCAGTATATCTGTCTATGCAGGGAGTAGACGCCACAGCTGCTCCTGTCAATATTTCCTTTGTGCAGGTGAAATAATGCAGTTGCTGTCCCCAGTAAGTGAGTGGCCCTGCAGTGCCAAGACACTGGATTTGAGAATCACTGACTAATTGGATAGTCATATAAATAATTGATATTCTTTGTTCCATAGCTGAGCCTTGCTTCCATAAACCATTTTGAAAGCATAAAACTAGAGTGGGAATCTGTCAATTTAAAACCATCACATTATTTGAATAAATAAAGTGGGGTTTACATGAAACCCTGAAGCATTTTGATCAGTTTTCTGGACACCATGATTCAGGAAAGCTGTGGCTGACAGAAGGTTCTGAAGTAAATGCAGTAAAACTGAGAAGACATTGGCAACTGGCACAAATAATGACTAACGAGTTGCATGTTTGTATTAGAAGTGTCACTTTCAAAATATTCTTCTCAAATTTAAGCTTCTGAAAGAAATAAGTCCTGGAAATCTGTTCTGTACAGATTTTTTTTTTTTTTTTTTTTGGCTTAGTGAAAGCCCAGTAACTTGAGGATTTCCAGAATTAGGTTCCAAATTTATCCCTTTCTTTTCAAATGTTGTTAATTTCAATTCAATTTTCTCTGTATATGAAAGGGAAATAGATCTGTTCAGATGCTAACCAGCCAAAATAAAAATGCCCTCTAGTTTTGCTGTGACCAATTAATTATGTGCATGCCGTATGCTAAAGAGCTGTGCTTCAGCAGTTCAGTAACAAGTTTTCATATGTATAACAGTTGTTTTATGTTTTAAATTAGAACAGTTTCAATAAAGAGGATTTTTTTAACTTTTTTTTTTTTTGCATTGACTGGAATTTGTGTGTTGGACATACAGTGCAAGATTATGGGAAATTCTATTATAGTTTAAAAATTAGGTAATTTTCTGTTATTTATTTAGTACTTACATATGAAATGTATTTCCAAATTTTACACCTCTAAAGCACTAAGATAGAAATAAAAATAGTTGTAGATTTGGATATATAATTTTCTGGTCAGTTTAGTAGTATACAAGTTAAAGGGCTTTGTCATTTACTCATTGTCTACAAAGTTTTGTCTTGTGGGAAGAAATTTCGTTGTTCTGGTTTACGTAATTAACTTTTTGTGAAAAAAGTCATGAACAAAATAGAGGATAAAATTATATGGTTTCTCTAGGAATGCAGTGTATGTTTAGAGAAACATAGTAAGGTGGACTGCATGAATAGATCCTTAATATCCAAGATAGATGATGTATATTGAGAGAAATGCATCTTTACTGATCTTAGCACTGCTTCATTCACTGCATACTGACTGATCAGTGTATGATTATGGTAGGAAGAAAACCTGTAGGAAGAAAACATGTTTTCACACCTGAGAGTTTGCATCTGAATGCAAATGTCCCACAAGAAAAAATATTGATTAAGTTTGGCCTTTCAGACTGAAGAAATTAATTACATAACTTAAAAATGTAATATAGTTTACGTTTAGTTTAGACTGTTTTCCTACAGTTTACCCTAAAATTTAGATGGTGTAAGATGAAACAATTTTCTTGCAAGAAATGCTCACAAAACCATGGAATGTGGAGGTCATCTAGTCTAACACCCTTCATCAAGGAGGGTCACCTAGAACTTGTTGCCCAGGATCATGTCAAAATGGCTTTTGAATATCCCTGAGGAGGGATATTCCACCTCTCTGGACAAACTGTGCCGGTGCTTGGTCACCCTCACAGTAAAAAAGTGTTTGCTGATGTTCAGAGGGGACCTCCTGTGTTTCACTTGGTGCTCACTACCTCTTGTCCCATCACCAGGCACCACTGTCAGAGCTTAACCGTCTTCTTTGCACCTTTCCTTTGGGTATTTGTAAGATTCCCTCTGAGCCCTCTTCGCTCTAGGCTGAACAATCACAGCTCTCAGTCTTTCTTTGCTTGAGAGATGCTTTGGTTCCTTCATCATCATCTTGGCCCTTTGCTGGACCCTCTTCATTAGCTCTTAAGTATTTTTATCTTTCACTGTATCTATCAAATTCTGTCATTTTATTCAGGGTGTGTTTCTTCCATGGTGCAGAAGGTTGCAATGAGCTCCTGTATCTATTTTTTTTAAAACATTCAAATACAAAAGAAGCAAGCATTAAAAAGAAAATATTTTTCTGGTGCTCCTATATTGATAGTTATGCCATGTTTTTTCTGCTTCTCTGTCAACTCACATACTATAGTTTGGTCTGTGTACTGTTCTGTTTGAGCACAGAGTTTGCCAACTGATGGGAAGCTGAAACTACCATCACATTCTTCTCTCAGATATATCAATATGAATCCTGGACTTATATGGGCTCTGTTGGACTACAGCACTCCTTTTACTTCAGATGAAAATTGGTGTAAATTTTCATTGGCTGTATATTTACCTTATCCAAGACTCTGTGGTGGTTTAACTGTAATCTCCCATATTAAAAAATCCCCACACACAATGTTTAAAGATATATAATGTTTACATATGAGGATATTTTATAAATGATTTTGACAAATCAAATTCAATCTATTAGCCTATTCTAATTATTTGGTCTAAAAATGCTAATAAATATCTGTACAAATACAAAAATTTACAGGAATAAATTACTAAGGGGAGTCTTAAGGAAGGTAAGTTATTTTTAAGGGAACAAGGAAGTAAATCTTTTTCTTAAATCAAATATAATCAAATAAATATAAAAGTTGAAGTAGTTATAGGATCTGGCAAGCAAATACACTTATGATTTTGGTTAGCAGGCTGTTCTCTGCTGCTGCTATAATTTCCAAAAGTTTTTGCTGCTAGCAAAAGAATTATGAGACTGCTGTTCATTCACCACATAAATGATCGTAATTTTAAGCAAGAACTCAACATGTGCCACATGATGAAGTTTGTCCTTCCTAGATATCTTTATCAGAGCATGCACATGGCTTCTCCCTCCCTTCCCTCAGTTGAAACCCGCTACAGCTTTGACAGGGAAATGAAACACAGTGTTCAGTGAATGCATCCCACACCCTGGGTGTTATCTGAGACAGCCCTGGCAGGACTGCAGTTTATCATTCTTGCGTGGCATGAAGCTGGTAAAATACCAGCTTCTCAGTCTCCCTTTGTTTTCTTTCCACTCCTCCCCAATAGCACATTCTTTGTGTGGCTTTGACTTGACCTTGGACTATGCTTAAGGTGTAGGATACACTCAAGGCACTGGATCAAGATTCTGAACTTGTCCCACACACAGATAGTCCATTCACCAGGCAGAGTCTTTATGGGTGCAAACAGGAAGAAGAACTGGCAGTACACTAAGGTACGGCTGGTGTACCTGGCTACCCTTCAGGAAAAAAAAAGACAAGACACTGGATTCTTTCTGTGGGACAGGCTCTGGGTCAGTAAGGATTAGGACAGTTTGTGTGGTTAGGCGAAGAACCTTCTATAAAAATTCCTTAGGACTTTGGACTGAGAAGCGCCTTACATGCCTACTACCTGCAGATCCAGGCACACAGCACTGGAGGAATATCCCCCAGTTGAGAATCTGGGTAGGACTTTGCCTCCAAACCTATGCTTCCAGCATCACTCAGCATGCCTTCAAATGTTCTACAGCTGCTAATCCAAAAGATTCAAGTGTTCTTCAAGTCCCATGAATATCTTCCAGTGTTGTATTTTGAGTCTGCTGGAACATTTTTGATGACCATGGGCATATGGGTTTAAGAAACTGATTCTGCCCTTGGGTCCTCCTGATGCTTAAACAACTACACGGATCAGATCCATGTTCAGTGTAATGGAGGCATAGGCACTTCACAGGTCAATACCTACTTTGAAAGCAGCTCAGTTGAATCAAGTACTTTTCATATTGCAAGAAATTTGGTTCATTTTTGCCCTACATTTCAGCTTGACCCTGGATTTGCCAGACTTATTTAGTATCATGTGAACATTGAAGTTGAAACTCTTTTTGGCAGTTACTCAGTGTTGTTTCAAAAGTCAAATTTCTTGGATGATGATCTTACTAAGTAAAACTAATAACCTCTTGGGAAGTAGCAAACACATCCCTTTTTTTAGAGGGAAGAACCTGCATAATGAAGCTCATACATGTTTGTCATGGAACAATTTTTTTTTCTTGTATTATCCATTTGGAAGTGTATCAAGCTATGATTACCATAGGAAAGTTTTGATTTTTATCATTCATAACTAGCTGAGCAGAATTTGAATAATTACAGTAATATTTACCTCATTTAACTACCTTTAGGAACAACTAAATGTGATTATCTTATTTCATATAGGGGTCTAACCTAAAGAAATCATTGATTGGAATATATAACACCACTACAATAATAAAAATAAACCTTAATTTTTAATCAATTTTTCTACCTGTCAATGATAGTTTACTTTCTTTTTTTTTCCTAAAAATATCAATTTCTGCAGTACAAGATCAATACTGAGAATCAAAGCCTAGCTTACAACTAAGATTACTACAATAAATACTGCTGTAAATTTTGTCTTGATACTGTCTGTGCCTCACCAAGACTTTCTTCATTATCTTACAATAGTGAACCTCTAATGTTCCTTGATTTCATCTCCCCTTTCTTGTCTAGATCTGTGTTTCTGAGAGATCAGGAAAACACACCAATTATTTGTGGTAAGGTATCCCACCCAGGGCATGCTCCCCTCCATTTCACCTTAAAGGTGATTTTCCTAGGGCACCTTCAGTGGATTCATCACTGCTTTGAAGTTCAAAATACAGAAAACATTAAGTCCAGCAGAGGAAGGGGGAAGTGAACAGGCTTCTAACCAATAAGAAAAAAATGTGGGAATAACTCTTTGTTTAGTTCTTTGCAGACTAATGTTTCAGTAATATGACAGTTTATTGTCTCCTGATTACTTCTGGGCATCCTTTCCAACAGGAGACCACTCTAATTTAGATGAAAGAAGTTGGACAGCTCTAGTTTTTACATTTACAATGCTGGACGGAAAAAACCCCCACAAAACCCAAAAACAAACAAACAAACCAACAAACCAAAACAAAACAACAAACAAGACCAAACAAACCAAGAGCTGCAAAGGACATCTCTGTTTACTGGGTCCTCTTCCAAATGCCCAGATGTCCTTTCTGGGACATCTGCTTCTAGTTATCAAAAAAAGTCATCAGGTTCACAAGTTGCTTGATTCATTGGATTCTAGGATCAGATTTTTTTTAATCTGATCAATTTGTTTAGGGAGCTTTTTAATCTGTGAACATATTTAAAAGTATGCACTTGTGTTAATATTACTTGCATACAGCACAAGCAGCTAATGTAACCACAAGGTCTGTCATTTATCATTCTCTGCTTGAATTGCTTTGAGATTTGTAGCCTTTACTGTACCTTTTTTTATTGTTTAGCTTCTGAGTTTATGTTGAATATCTGTCTGACTACTACAGTTTAAAAATTACACATAAAAGAGCCATTAAAAAAAAAAAACAGCTTCAGTGTTAGGTAGCTCTTTTTCACAAATGAACTTGTATGTGATACAATTACTTTTAGACAGTTTTTCCTAAATATTATGAAATGATGTGAAATAATTACAAAATCAGTGATGGCAAACCAATGGCATTTCAAAGTTATGGAATTGCTTTTTAAGTGGGTGTTCAGTGTAGTATCTTTGTTCCTACAGGCTATGAGCACTGAGCTGAAACTAATGACAGTGGCTTTACCTGACAAGGGAAGATTTACTTAATAGTGTAATGGAGTTGGAGCCAGCAATATTTATCATTTTATCTTTTCCTCTGCAATCAGCAGTAGGTTTTCTTCAGTATAGAAGGTAGTATGTTCAAAGAGGGAAGATAACAGTCTTATTTTCTTTGCCAATAACTTCTGCTAGGTAAGTCACTTAACCTCTGAATCTGAGTCTCACTAGCTTTTAAACAAAGATAATGATATTTTTCTTCTTTTGTAAATGACCCTTCTGGGCATACAATAGAGCAAAATAGCACTCCCATAAACATGGGTACAAGGTATAAAAATTACAGAAAACAATGGCTGTCAAGCGAAAAGCAGCTCTGGGAATAAATCCAAATGGATAACAGAGGCACAAATGCACATAAACACATAGAAAATGCAACCAACTATTTATGGGAGAAAAATGAGTGTGATACAGGCTTATTAGAACTGGTTTGAAAAATGTATGTAGTTATAGGAAGGAAAAATTCAAAGCTCACAGGAGGCTTAAGGAAATTTGTCTATTGACTAGAGTAGCGATATGCAGAGAGTAATGGACTGCTTGTTCTTCATGTGTGGATTGGGAGAGCTGGTCCATTCATGTCTGCTACCTTCACAGCTGCACCCCCTGCTAAGTGTGGGGTTGAAAATTATGGGAAGGGACTGCTCCTCCTTCAGCAGTAACTTGGGTTTTCCACCTTCATAAAGGTAAAGAAATTCCTTTCAGTGTATTCTGCAGCCTTTGGTATGGCTCTGTGGGGCATCTGGGAGGCTTAGAAAGGTGATATATGTGGTCTATGTAAATTGGTATGGGGAAGTGGCTGCATGAGGAAGGGAATGGCCAGGGAGATTAAGAGAGTGGAGCAGGGGAGGAAGGGCAATCATGCAGGGTGTCCTTGGCTGCCCCTTTCCTGCTTTCCTTCATTTCTTCTATTTAGCCCCATGTAACTTAATCTGTCATTGTAAGATTTTGCTGAGTGGCTGAAAAGCCTTGAGACATCACCAGGATAGTTAATGTGGAGATTAGTAATTATTATGTAGAAATTTTAAAAAATGCACAAAAGCATCTACTAGGTGATGGAAGAGACAGATCAAAGATTATGTTGTCCCTTAGGAACAGAGTATACACTGCTGTTGTCTCAGTATAAACTTCTTCTTTACAAATATTAGTCCAACTTCCCAGTATTCTGCTTTACTGATTGTAGTTGTCTGATGAATAATGAGCAGTAATTCGTGGTTTTTTATGTGTTGCACATTGATGAGATCAGAATTTTATTCTTTAAGTTAGACCAGAGAGCATCTGCACTGTTCCCATCTCTGCTCTGAGTGAGTAACTTACCAGCTGGATTAGGTGTATTTATGGAGAAAGGCAGAGACTGTCCTCAAGGACTACTTGAATTTCACAAGATGAAGTAATAATAGCACATATGCAAAAGAAACAGAGTCTATATATTAACATCATTGCTGATTTTTTTCCAGCCTGTCAGATCTTGCCAGCTGAAATGAATTACCTTAATAGAGTTTAAGGACTATGATGGTTACCAATTAGCTGCCCTCCTGAATAATACAGACTATAGCATCTCCCCACAGTGATTTCCTCATTGAGCTCTTAACTTCTGTTTGTACTATATACTACAGCATAAAGAAAAATAAGATGCCTTGCAAACACTGTCTCTCCAAAGTTACAGGTAGGGGATTTCCCATAAATTCAGTAAGAAGGTACAGCTTGAGGTAACAGTGACTCACTAGGTGGCACTCTTACTTCTGAATCCATAGTAAATGAAATCCTTGGCATCTATTTTAAGGATTTGTATTAAGTAAAACACTGGTTTTGAGTGAAGATATTATTCATAGTCCTCAAACTCCTTACTGCTTATGATTTCAAAGTATTATTTAGAAGAACTCAGTAATCTGGAAGTCCATTATCCTTTCACTCTTATGTCTTTTTTTGCCACACACTGTGGCATTTTTCAAACCTTTAATCATTTCCAAGGAGTTAAAATTGTAGAACTCAGCTAGATAAAATTAGCTGCATTTGGGCTGGGTAGTAGGCTTAAAAGAAAGGAATCCTGATTACCAAAAGTTGCGTAACCTGTCTTTGAATGGAAGCACTTTGCATGTGGGAAGTCTGGCCTACTTACTAAGATGAATTAGATATGACCTAGCTAATTGCTTCTCATTCTCTTCAAGAGTAGGGGACCTGTGGGCTATAGCAATTGGCTTCTCTATTACTGAGTGGGTTAAAATCTCTGCTGGGCCAAAGTCTCGATCAAGGACTTCAGTTTGGACCAAGTGTACACTGTCCATCTGAAGAAGACTGTAACACTTAAAGAGGAGGGATAATTCCTACCTCTGGTGAACCCTGAAAGGAAACTGAGGCAGGGTGATAGCATTGAGGAATGATAATATCCTTCAGCAGCAAGTGCATTCAAATGGCATCTGTACACACAAGAATGTTCCCCAGGATTAGTTTGCATGAAAGCAAACCAATTTGTTCTTCTTATTTTGTAACTTAGTCTGTAAATGCTTTAGCAAATCTAAGGTGTGAAAATGCTGTTATTCCAACTTTGTAAGGAGATGACTATATTAAATATGTAATTCCAGTAGTATCATTAGCATTACTTGCAAAAGTGAGGACAATAGGAGATAGGCTTTCTATCCTATGGTGCTATTAATGTTCTTAATTTTAAATTTGCAGTGTATCGTCATTCCTTATAGAACTAGTTAAATTGGCAATAAAAGATACTAATGTTCTGAACTAAAATTCTGGAAGAGCACCCCGAGTATCTTCCTTTTTAGTCCGGTGGTAGCATCCACAGGACAGTACTATGGGCTAATGGAAGAGTGGGTAGCCAACAGATTTTGACTGACCTGTTTGGTTTTTTCTCCTGGAAAAATCCTTTTCAGTAGGAATACTCTGGTGGTCTTCTGAATTTTAGAGGATTTGTTTTTCATTTTTCAATAATTTACTCTTACCTTAAAGGAAAACTATTGATGATGAAACCATACCTTGTGATTCCAATGTTTAAAAATATTGTTTCCCATTAGAGGGGAATGTTGTATCATTTTCTTTAAGTAGTCATGGCTAATGAGATTCCAGATCACCCTGTGTTTTCTATTTTGACATATGCTTCTTTAAAAATAGTTGCATATTCCCAATGACTAGCATCAGCTTCATGTTTTTTTGCTGCCAGTTTTTTGCTTAATAAATGTCAGTAGGTGACAACCATGTTTTGTAGATGCTCTTGTGTATTACAGTGATTTATTTGTTCAGATATATCTGAACCCACAACGTGGCAGGACAGGAGCTTTGTTTTAACATGCCTGGTGCTACGGGGATTCAAGGTGACAGATACAACTTAATACCACATACCCTGAGTCTTCCTAGAAACCTCTAGTTATAGCCTCACGAATCATTGTTGACATGTTGAATATATAATTTTTCTTTGGCCAAAAAAGTAGATTTGATATACTATACTTGAGCAGAATTGCAGTATCTTCTGGTAAAGCCATTTAAGAGTAGCCAAACCACTAATAGGAGAGAATTAAAATGGTTTTCCAGTTAGAGTTACTGAATAGATACAACATCTCCTTTACAGATACTGAAAGCACTGACACACTGAAGTAGAAGTTACTATTTTTTTGGTCAAGTTTTGTGGTTGGTAACATAATGGCTTTAGATTTCTCTTTTCCTTTATTAGAGAGAATGTAAAAGGGCTTACTTGAATGCTACATTTATTGCAAAGCTTGTGCACTTTTGATCTTTTCATTGTAAAAACTGTGATGATCTGTTAATAAAATGATATGAAAATCTTATGGGAGACAGAACTATTTTATGCAAATGTTGTGCCTGTTTCAGCCATTGTCACATTCAGTTCATAGATTCTCGTGGATAATTTTGTCCCAGGGTTAGCAACTCATAGTCTGCCCTCTTTTATTTTCTTTTTAACAAGATCTTTTCAGAACAAAATTCTGATTAAAAGAATGAAAAAAATCATGAAAACAGGAACCTACATAATGGAACAAGAACATTCAGCTGGTAACATTTAAGTAATTTTATTGGACTACTGAAACTGAATGAAACTTTCTTTCTTCTTTGCTCTATGCCTGCCTTCAAAATAATATTAGATATTAGATGAAACTCTCCCAGGCAGCCATTGTTTTATTCTATTGCGGAGTACCTTGCATAACTAGGCCACAGGGATTTCTCTAGTGAATGTTACTAGGATAGTAGGTCTTGAACTCTAAGAAACTCTAGGAATTGTAAATTAGGTTTCACACATACGAGACACCAAAATGAGAACCTGTTCAGAGCCCTGAACAAGATTTTATCTTGTGCATTTTGACTCCATGGGCTCACTAGTGTGTTTTAAATGCAGCATGGGCTGAGAGTGGTTCCCTGCTTGGAATGGTGTTCCATGTATTGGCTCACCCTGAGTTTCTTAATAGTTTTGTTTTCTTTTTTCTCAGTAACCTATTAAGGAGTAACAATATTCATGTGCCAAAGAGAAATCCCCCCAGAAAATTATTCTGACCTTTATATTATCTCCCTCATCCTCTTATAGCACTTTGATCAGTGGCCAAATAAGTAATGTTGACAAGTTGATCTTTCAGTTATTATCAATGTACATCTGAGTTAACAACCCATTAAGCAATTCACACATCCCAGAGCCCTGAGTGCTAACTCATGCAGATGTTATAACTGTCCATGTTCTGACCTTGTTTTATCTGAAAGGATTAGAAAGGCGTGCTTGTTCTAATAAAAGTTTGAAGAACATAATAACAGTGCCAGGAAGCAAAAAAACCAGATCTTTCTTAATTAAAGCATTTGTTATTAGTAACTACTTCCTTTTTTTTAACTGGATCTCAAACTGTCCCTTGAGCCATCCTACTGTGAAAAAAAATTTACTTCTTTATGAGGAGTGCTTTAAGCCATTTTTTAAACTCAGTGGGGGAAAGGGAGAAGAATTATCAAGGAGTTGTAATGAAGTGTGGTAATTGAGATGTCATTTGTGCTAGGATTTATTAGGAATAAAAAACTAAGCAGAGATAATTGTTATATTATGTCAATGTGTAAGGCTGATTTGCTTGTAAATGTTTTGTGTGGGTCTGCTAAAAATAGTAATCACTTTATATTCAGGCTAAAGGCCATTCAGGCTCACCTGTTCTGTCTCCAGTAGTGGTCAACAGTGACTGTCCATGTCAAGGGGAGAAGAAAGGAAGCATATGTGATCCTTCCTTGGAGTTCTGTCCCACTGTCCAGCAATTTCTGCCACTAGAAACAGTTAGTAGGTATTTAAAGCCTCTGGTGGCTCCTTCATGAACTTGTCAAGCCCAGGTGTGACTCCACTCAGACTGTCATTTACAGGATACTGTGATATAGATTCTGCATACTGTACTGTACTGTTTTTGGCTAGGATAGAGTTAATTTTTTTCACAGCAGATCATAGGATGCTCTGTTTTGGATTTGTCACCAGAACAGTGTTGATCAGTGTCAAGGCCTTTTCTATTTCTCATGCTGCCTCATAAGTGAGTAGGGTGGGGGTGGGCAAGAAGTTGGGAGGGGGCATAGCCAGGACAGCTGAACCCAACTGAATAAAGGGATATCCCATACCACATAATGGTGTGCTTAGCAATACACACTGCAAGGGGGAAGAAGGAGGAAGGGGTGTGTTTGTTGTTACGGCATTTGTCTTCCCAAGTAACTGTTACATGTGATGGAAGGCTGGAAATGGCTGAACACCTATCTGCCTGCCCATGGGAAATGGTGGATGAATTTTTCATTTTTCTTTGCTTGTGCACACACCTTTTATTTTATTTTTGTCAACACACAAGTTTTCTCATTTTCCCTTCTGTCTCTCTTCCCCATCCCACTTTAGGGGAGTGAGTAAGCAGCTGTGTGGTGCTTAGCTGCCTACTGGGGTTTAAGCATGATATAAACTATATAACTGTACACTGAGTGAAGAAACATTGCTTTTAGAATAGTTTTAGCCTACTGTCTGATAGAGTCATTTGTTACCCCCTAGTTCTTAAACGGGAAGAAAGAGTGAATAACTGATTAATGCTTGTCTTTTTTTGGAGGCTGAGCATTTATGTCATGAGCCTCTATGGGAGACTTTTTAAGCTTTGGATCACCTTTGCTCCCTTGAAACTCTTGCGGATCTACTAAAGTCCATTTGGCTATGAGGTATTTCCACACAGCATTACAGATATGGGTACCCTATGAAGTTGGTAACGACATAATGTTA
>JAWWES010000115.1:73362969-73374131 GCA_035583135.1 Lophotriccus pileatus | reverse complement strand
TCCATTTGGCTATGAGGTATTTCCACACAGCATTACAGATATGGGTACCCTATGAAGTTGGTAACGACATAATGTTATATTCTGCCTCTTCTCCTCAGCATTCTCAGTCCTTTCTCCAACAAAACTTGTTCAACAGATAGAATAATGCCTGAAGTCTTAATGCAGGCCTTGCTGACAACAGTGGAACAGAAGACTGGAAGGGATGTCTGTTAGGATGGTTGAGTCTAGGATGTTGTTGGACTAATCAATTATGCAGTATCATAAAAAAATCATCTGCTTTACATGATGCTACCTTGACAAGGCCATATAATCTGCTTCAACAATATTTACCAAGCATGGGACTGATAATAAAACCAAAAATCCATAAGCATGTTTTTGCCACTGAAAGAAAAAAAGAACAAAATTGGTATATCCTATTACTACATGTTTTGATAAAGGTTATGGGTGACCCTAGTCAGGCTGAACCAATGCATAAACATAATTACTTAACTAACCAGCTTAATTTTCTGTTTCTTATAATTCCAATTTTGTCATGCAATCATTTCTGTATGCCATCCAAGAATAATTCTAAAGCATTTTAGCTCCATTTCTCATTATATCTATCTTGGAAACTGCCATAGAAATTAATTTCTCACTGGCCAGAAGCTTTATTCCCATTTTATGTCTTAGATATGTTTTCTGCTAATTATTATTACTCCTTAAACTTAATTTAATCTGGGACATATCTAATTGTTTTTTCAATATACTGGGCTGGACCTATGGTGAAAATTTATCCACAGACAATTTAAAATGTTAAAAATACTCTGTATGTTTTCTCATTCCAGATTGTTTTTCTGATTGGGTAAGTATTTCAACGATTTGCTTAGTTGTGAAGTTTCTGGTTTAAGCACTTTAATAGGAATAGTTTAAGCACTTTAATAGGAACATATTAAGGAAAAATAGTACCTTTCTTTGGTGCATATACACAATGGAAAATGTGTTCTATAGAAAAATTCCCAAATCCGAATCAGTTTGACCCAAGACATGGAAAATCCACTGCTAAAATATTTGCAGAAAATTGAGCAATAGTAAGTCATCAGTTTAGAACTATTAATTATTAGCTACTGGCCAACCTTATAATATGGATAATATTACAACTTTCTTATGCAATCTTTGCATGTTTGCAATACCTATGATTTCTTAATGAAAAAAAGAATTGCTTTTTAATCAACAGGATGCTTAAAGAAAGTCTAAATTTCAAACAATGCTAGAAGTCTTTAATGAATGCACTGGAGAAACAAAAAATTGTTTTGAATATTTTACAGGCTTAGGTTATGAAATTCTTTGATAAAAGACTGTCAACTATGTCATAGCATTAAGTCAAACTTTCTGAAGTGTTATGTGAATCTAAGGAATTTCCATTGTTTTCAAAGGATAATTTTTGCAGGCTGGCTTTGAAGTGAGGAAAACACAATGAGGCCTATAAGTAGGTAATCTGTAGAAAACACAGCAGTTATAAAATCACATAAAGACACTTTTGTTCACTGATAAGCATGTGAATATAGGATTTTACACTGAAATAGAGTATTTGTATATTACAATATATACACAAGTTTTTAGCTTCACAGCCATAATCAGGAAGTAAATGACTGAAAATACAGTTCTTGAAAACAGAAATTAGTGTTGACTTTTGCTTGTGTAGACAACTGCAAGTAATGGCTGGTCCAGTGTCAATGTGACCTGATACAGCATCAAATTAAAATTACATAAGATCTGCTATTTCAGTACATCATAAAATTTAAAAACTTCTGCAGAGATTTTCAGGTGTCGTTTCAATATAACCAATAATTTTGGTTTCAACTCACTAAAATATGCTGTATTCCACATCTCACTCTTAAATATGTAGTATTCAAGTCACTGTACAAAGAATTCCTTCACTTTCCAGATAGTGCTAGATAATACAGCTAGATATGAACTACACTAGTAGATATACTCAAATTAATAGAGGCTAACATAGATTTATTCTAAGATAAATACAATTAATTGTTGTGGAACTGTTGTGATTACTGTACTAAAACTTTTTCTGTAACTTACAGGAAGTTAGCTATTGCTTGAATGTCACCTAAATTTCAGTTTATATCATGATACTGGCTGATTAAGGTAGGAATAAATTTTGCTGTGTGGAAGTGAATTTAACTATATGTACACTGAAACATAGAATTTAATGTATTACCTGTTAATCTGTAAATGTAGTCCCATTTAACTGGTTAGTAAGTAAAATAAAATTTCTGCTTTTCAGAAAAAAATCCGTTTTTCTTCTTGAATTAAAAAAACCACCCCAGAACTAGATATTCCTAATTTACAGATAAATGTTATAAAAAAATATGGTTTTATAGAACCATTTCAGGACTTTGATTCTAGCTTATGAAAAGAGGCATTTGCAATATGTGTCCCATCAGACTAGATAATGTCAATGATAAACTGATGCTTTGATACAAAATAGTTTTGAGTCCTGTAATAAGAGAATGTTAAGTGTGTTCCTTATTTCTGCTGATATAAGTCCTTCACTCTATCACAGCTTTAGCATGAAGGAACAAAATGTTTTGCTCTCCTGCATTTTTACCTCTGTGATATTTGGAGCTCTTCTTCCTAAATTCTACTCTTCTCCTATTCCTAAGGTATCTCACCCAGGTCTACCTTATTTTTGGTCTGAGAACTGAGAAATAAGAATTAATTGTCCTGTGTGACCTAAACAGTGTATGAATAGTCTAGAAGAAGTAAGAGATGCACATGCCCTTGCCAAAAAGGTCCTCTGGAAGGCCTGCCCCAACTGGCCATCACATGATCTCCTCCAACAGAAGTGCCTCCCCTCTTCCAGTCATGTGCTTTGTTTACTCCATCACTTTCTGCCCCTGTGGGGTCTCCATTTCATAAAATCTCATGGCCCACTTTTTCACACAGTGCCCTGTGAGTGGCTGGTACTGCCAGCTGTTACACCCTGTTTACCCAGAAGCACCTCACAACAGGTTCCTTCCCACTGCTTACGCAGGGGCCACAGTTTTGTTCAGCCGCCCTGTCGTTAGGTGTTGCAACCCCTGTGTACTGCTTTGTGATTGGCTGACGGCTTTTTGTGGCAGTACGATACCCCACGTATTCTCAGGTAGCCCCATGCTTGGCTATCAGGACAAAACTTCCTTTTCTGTCTACACTGGAATGATGCTGCATCATCAGCAGTTCTGCTTTCACTACATACGCTGGGCATCAGTGTTGTTTCAACTGCTGTTTCCTGGCAAGGAGCTGCCATTTCTGACAAGGTCATGACCCTGTCATCAGCTGCCTGTTTGGAACACAAAATGCCTATACAGAGAAAAATCTACATTTATGAACAAATTGTTATTTCTCTATAGAAGTTTACATATAAAAGAGTGCAGATATATGCATAAATATAGATGTTATTTACTTATACATGCACTTTGTATGTGTGTATATATAGCATATAATTTTGCATACACATGAAGGTACATAACATTAAAATATATGTACCTGAAAAAGTAGGTATATAATGTACAAAAAACTTCCTTTAACAATAGCTGAAGAGATTAATAAGTAAAGTTTTAATGTGAATAGAAAGAAAGTAGATATAAGGTATAAGGCAAGTTTGACACCTCTCATTTTACAAGGCTGATGAACAAGCCCTGACATGTTGGGGTGGGGGGAAGTTCATGAATGGGGCAGGGGTTGGCACCAGAAGAGCGGAGGGCCAAAGCCACCTTGACACATGCCCACAGACTATGGACCCATCCAAGAAATCCAGCAAGGACCACCTACGCAACCCCTATCACATGCAAAGCAGAGTTGTGCAGGAAACTTGTCCAACTGGTCCTGCGTTCAGCCTCAGACCAGTACTAGGATGACCATGCACTGCAGCGTGTCTTTGCACCTTGGTGGAAGACACAAGCAACACTGCCTGAGAAAACAGAAAATCTCAGCTTCAGAAGAACACATATGTGGGAACAACAAGGAAAAACTGCAGAACGATTCCTAAAACTCCCATGTGATGCAAAAAAAATAAAACCCAAAACAGCCAGTGGGCCAGTGAATCAGAAGCTGGTATTCTGAGGTAAGTTTCACACAGAGATGATAGGTGATGATGGTGAGGTGTGCTCCCTTTACACATTAATGTGGGGAGTTTACTTGTAGGGCCATTATAGAGTGCAGGTTGGTACTGTGTGTGTTTCCTTATCATTAAAAAATTAACTTCTAGACAGCTTCAAAATCTACAGCTAAGTGGCTGAGAAGTGCCACGGTCTATTCACCTTCCTATCTGGGACTAAGGCAGTCAAAGGAAGTAGAAGAGAAAATAGTGTTTGAGGACAAAAAGGAAAAAAAGTTGGATAAGCCTGACAGGCAACCAGCTCCCCTCATACTCTGTGCGTGACTTAAATTGCTGGTTCAGTGTTTCCTTTCTTGTGTGTGTGTAGTAGCTGCTGGTTAGTAAACATGTCTATGCCACTACTTCTGTTAAAAGCTAACTATGCTCCTGGGAAGGTGGGAAGCTCTGAGAGTATAAATCCTCTGTTAGGAGCAGATAAAAGTCAAACAGAAATGGGCTGAACAGAAGCCAAGTGGCAACCTGGCTTTCAAACCTGGATGCTTGGAGCTTACACTAGGCAGAAAAAAGCACTTTTAAAGAGATAAGACTAGAGCTGAATAAAACATTGAGTTCTTGTAAATACTGATATTTTTCATACATTTAGAACTACTGAAACTGTTTGCTTAAATAATAGGATTATTTTTCATTTTGTTTCTTCACATCTTAATGATCACATAAAAATGTCACTGTTTATGTCTCCAAATGTTACCAATGAATATTTTTATCATTTTATAAGATTTATTTGAGGTGATTTTGGCCTGGAAGACTGATGATAAAACCTTAACATAATTATAACTCCACTATTCTGATGAAAATAGTTATTAGAACACATGGTTCTCCAGCACTGTGGGAAGATGACTGAGGGTAAAAAGATAACAATATGGAAATTATAGGGGAAGATGCAGTCGCTACTGCCTAGATGGAACGTGGTCAGCATATCCAACCTTCCACACAACACGATACAATTTAAGGGGAACTAAATGGAGGGTGGAGCAGAGTGGAGACACTGCAGCCGGGTTCTGCTGAAACCCTTGCAGAGGAAGGAACTTGGTGGTACTTTCCAGCTGATAAGCCCCACAACAGCTGAAAGCCAAGGGATATTAAGGAAGATGTCCTGCTCTTGAATCAGCAACTGTGATGAAATTACTCTCCTTGGACTGATGCATGTCCCCATCCCAAGGTTATCTCAGGTACTGTTCTGAGATACCCAGCCCCAAGGTACAACAACCACTGAGTAAGATGTATGACTGAAGTCACTCAAGCTCCAACAAAACATAAAGAAATAGTATAAAAATGGGTTAAAAATGGAGAGATGTGAGCAGGAAGACTCTATCATAACTGTTGGGATCAGTCAATGGGCTGAACCTGTCTCCTTCCCCTTCCAGGGCTGCCTGCTGGGTAAGAACTGTATTCTTTACGTGTTGAATTACTATCTCAGGCTAGCTTTTATTGGAGATTAGAGCTTGTTAGTATATTGCTTTGAATTAATATATTGCTTTAAATATATTTTTGCAGTCAGATACTATCACAGGCAATTCTTGAACCTTAACCTGTCGCAATTTTATTAATAAAGAGTGTTATTCTGTAAACTGTTAATGTGAGTCCTTCAAGGGCACTGGCAGTTCCTGGCTGTGAATGAAGGTGGGGAGACTCAAGAGGAGGTTTCTCTGGTGTGTGACCCTAAACAAGTCAGTTGAACCTCCCTCTGATATAGTGAACTGCTTGGTGAAGGGTCCCCATAATGTGACACTGACAGACTGGTCAGGCACAAGGATCTTGTCTTTCCTGGGGTGCTGACAGACTAATAAACACCAAGAGTTTGAGTAAATCACCCCTTTTCACATGACAAGCATGTACAGATTATTCTTTATTTTTCAGCTGTTGACTTTGGAAGAAATATATAAAATAAACTGTCAAACTATTCAACACTTTAAAGTTCCTATGTGAGATCTCAGTTGCTTTTTACGTGCTTTTCCCCTCAGTATTTTGTGTTCTAAAACAAGTCATGAAGTACTAATTTCTTCCTCAATGAACAATGAAATCATGTTTGGCAGACAGGAAAACTGTGACCAAAGACATGATGGAAATAAGAAGCTTTACATTCATTCTGTCACACTGGTGTGCCTGCCTAGAAATGATGTTTTCCTTTACCTGGATATCTAATTAATAAGATTCTATTAAGATACAATGATTCTGAAAATCGGATTTTCCTTTTTGTCTAACAAATATCTCTTTTCTTAAGCTTTCTCGTAGGCTGTAAGGGGACAAGAGATGTACTAGGGACTTTCAGAAGACTATGGAACAAATATTAATTATGTATTTATCTTACTTTTGTGTGGACTATAGTTTCTGGAATTGGATGACATTTCAGCACTGCTGTGGAAGACAACGATCCTAACAAATAAAAAGGCATGGAGAGGCTGCTTGATTACTCTTTAGTGGCTGAACTTAACTATCTTTCAAGGCTTACATTCTTACCAGTAGATTTTTATGACCCTACTAATGGTTCTGAAACATCTTTCCAAATTATCTCATCTGATGTTTAAATATTTGGATAGTTTCTTCTTATCCAATTATGAAATATTTTTTCTCTAGCTGGACAGTACTAGCAGAATGTAAGACAAAAGATACAAACCTTGTGTTTCAAAGTTATGTTTCAATGTTTACTATGGTATGAAATTCTCTTTGGTAGGACCCTGTGCAGAAAGTTTCTTCTTATTCATATGAATTAATTAGAAATGTCTTCCTGATTCTTGCAAAGCAGTTTTCCCTTCAGTATACTGAATTTCTCACTAAAATGATCTGTGTACTAAAATTTGTATTTACTATCTGCTGGTGATTGCTGTGCTGCTAATCTGAGGAGAGAGCCACTACCACTCCTAACTAGAAATGTTGCACATAGCACTTGGGTTAACACTTTGTCTGAGGTCAAGTGACATCTCTACTGAAGCCAATAAAGTTCTGATTAGCCAGTAAGTTGTTGTTGTTACTCAACAGACTTCTTTCAGTCTGATCTATCAACGGCAAACTTTTTTTCCAATTTGTCTTTCATTAAAAAGGTTATAACGTGGGTAATGGAAGTTGATAAATTGGGAAGGCCCACCATAAGGCTCACCAGTATCAATTAAAATAAAAATAGAATATGAACACATGATTAGCATTTATAGACAAAACAACTGCATAGAAAGAAGTGAAGTGTTTTCTTCTTTCACTATTCTGAGACAGGAAAGTGGAAATTTTACTATAGTATAAGGCTCAATTACTCAGGGCTGTACCAGAAGCTTGAGAGACTTTTCAGAGGAAAGCTTATGAATCATAAAAGACAGTTGTCATTTTATTGTGAGCAGTACCAAAGTGCCTGCAATGTGTTAGAAGACAGACACCCAGGAATTTCCTAGGCCTATGGAAAAATCATAAAAAAATATTTATGTTGATAGGAAGGGAGAGTGAATATGAACACATGGAAGAAAATACCCCCGCTTCTCTCCTGGTCATGAGGGAGATGTGGGGATTACGAGCCAATCACATGAAAACATAATGGATATCACAGTTTGCAAACAGTGGTTTGCAAGCATAAATTGGCATCTGAAATGAAAACAGTGTCTCTGTGTGCATAGTGGGAAGGAATTTCCCATGCTGGCATACTCCTGCGTAAGTGCGAAGGGGCAGCTGGTTCTTCTGGGCAATGACAGGACACTCTGTGATTGTGTAGGGTATGAAATTTTAGAAGATTGAGACCCTCAAAGGAAGAAAGGGATGGAATAAGTAGACCATGTACCTGGAAGAGGGTAGGGACTTCTGGGGCAACGGGGTGGGAGGTGGGGGGTGGTGTGTGTGCCATGTGATAGCCAGAAGGGACAAGTTTCCCCAGGAAATTGGCTGTGGAGACACCCATTACTGCTTTTCTGGTAGCACCCTTGTCCTTACTCTGCTCTGCCAAAGTTGCCCATGTGCCATTTGGAGGGTTTCCTGTGGAAAATTATTGCCAGTAGCTGGCTAAGAGACTGAGACTGAGTTTTTCTTCCCTTTGCTGCATGTGAGTTTTGTTCTCTCTCTTCCATAAACCTTGTAGTAATTTATTGATCTGGCTAGTCTTAGAGTTCAACCTTCAGATTTGACAGAAATTGGCAAACTCACACCCTTTTCTGGGAGATGGGCAGAGTGAAGACAGACTGAACTGGTTTTTTTGGCATAGAGGTTAGCAGAGGTTTAGATATGATGAGGCAGAGGTGAGCACCTTCTGAATGTCACCTGAGTGTGTGAATGTGGCAAATGTAAACTGATGTGGGAAATAAGGCAGAGACAGTGAAAATGGACAAAAGCACATAGCTGAACTGAATTAAATTTATAATTTCTGTTAGTATTGGATAACAATTGGATGTTTTGCAGCAGTTAGCTGGGCTATATCCTTTAGCTCTAGATCCAGCAAAAGTTGAGATCCATGAGATGGATCATTTAGGTTGGAAAAGACCTTTAAGATCATCATATCCATTAACTCAGCACTGCCAAATACACCGCTAAACCAAGTCTCTAAGTGGCACATCTGCATGTTTTTTTAATACCTCTAGGGATGGTGACTCAGCATCTTCCCTGGGCAGCCTGTTCCAATCCTTGACAACCATTCCAGTGTGTTCCAATTGAAACTTTAATGATTATTGCCCTCAGTATTAATGTTTCAGGGCACTCCCTTCCCACTCCAGTGAACATTTTCAGTTTTTGCTCCCCGTGTCAAATACCTGTCTTCTGTGGCTCCCCAGAAGGGTTACAAACTGCAGTAACTATACATAAAGCTGGCTTCTTACATGGTAGATTTAGGGAAGTTATGCAGGTCACTAGCACGTAGTAAGGAAAAACAGAAGCAGTGAAGCTTTTTCGTACTTGGAGTCTTCCTTCCAATGAAGCATAAAGAATGTCAGAAATGGGAAAGAGGCTCAGGACCTCCTAATTGCCAGCCCTATGCATGTTCCCCTGATTGGAATGGAAGATTTTTTTTATGTTCAGGGTCACATTAAACCATGTATTGTTCTATATTTTAACACAGCTCTTGTATTGACATTATTTCATGTCATTTTGTAACTAAATATTGTGACAATTATTTCTGTAAGTATTGAAGATTTGCAAGTGAAATGAACAGACATATATGTCACAGATGATTGAACGGATAACTGTCCTGTAAGACTACAATAAGAATTTAGGAATATGGTTGCACAAAATGCATTGAAGCTGACAGAGATGCAGCCTTTGCTTTTTGCTCTCCACATCAGCGTAGATTGTCCCAGCTACTTCCACTATACTTAGGTCATGTCTTATGTGCCTGCTCTCCACCAGGATTGCCCTGGGTTTTTGTTTCTTACTCTCAGGGATTCACATTTTATGTCTCTGGTAGACTAGAGATAGTAGCAGAATAATGAAGTTATACTAGAGAACAAAAAAAAAAAACATTTTCCTCAGCTGTAGTCCAGACTTTTGAAAAGAGCTATCTCTCCAAAGCAGCATAACTGCTGTTATCTACTGGGTTGCTAATGCTAAGATGTATTCACACTTTAATGTAAAAGCTGTGGTTGATGTGGTTTTCCAGCATTCTTCCTTTCCTGGCAAACCATTCAAAGTTAATACAGTCTTCTCTGTCCTGTTTGTCTAATTCAAGAGGGAGACATGCATATCAGTATTTTGGAAATAATGGGATATAGATTAAGTCCTTCTGACCTTTTTTTGTCTTCTTTAGCACCACTGATGCAGTTGCAGTAGAAAAGTCTTGGCTTGGTGCATCTAAGTTCCCAAGTTCTCCAGAGGGATGAACACCAGAGTGAAGAGAAGTTCTTGGCCACTAGCAGCAAGCTACAGGCAGCCAAATGCCTGCAGCTGCTCAGCTGCTGCTCCACCTGTCAGCGTCTTTATGGATGGACTAAAAGTTGTCAGTTCAGCATGAAAAGAAGAAGAAAAGGCAGACCTGGCAGTATACTAAACTGATTGCTTTTGAACACTGATGAGCTGTGCTGGAATCACTTGTTTTGTTTCTAAGACGACACAGAGGTTCCCTGTTTGCCTTTTATTATTCCCTGTGACTGCATACCAAGGCTTCATTAAGATAGAAGATCCACTGATTCCTAGGCGTGAGAACAGATTTCTGATTCATTTTGTATGCTGCTGCACCAATTCAATCTGTCTGAAGGTTGCCTGGACACTTAAGTGATACCAGGTTTGTCACTACAGTTTGAACAAACCCCAGGAAAAAGCAATCGAAGTAAAGGCCTAAGAATAGTAGAAGGAGAGAGAATGATCTCTTTTTCATGCAGATGTTAGTTTACTAACAGTAACTGTTCTGTAATCTTTTGTGAAACCATTGCCATCTGGCATTTATTATTTTCTTTACAGACTCTGATCACTGTGACATAGGGATATCTATGCTGAGTTCAGCTATGTAGTGAAGAGATAAGATATGCAACATAAGCCTATTAGGATACTTGAAGAATTGTGTCTCCGTAAAGCTCTCCAGATCAGATTATCTCTTATAGAGATCTTTGCTGCCAGGGTTAGACTTATTTTAGTAAGTTGTCTCTTTACTGCAATTTGCAAAACTTTGGTTTTCAACTGTTTTTAAAGATTCGATTTCCATAGAGAAAAGCTTAAATAGAAATACTACAGAACAACACACACACAAAATAGAAGAACTTTACATTTTTAAACCAGTTTATTGAGATCAAATTTATGAGTTTGCTAAGTGAAGTTGATAATTACTGAGAATAAAACTGGACAAACTCAAAACTGATCCTGCACGTATGCAGTATGTGTAAATAGGACACTCAGAAACACAATACTGTGTGTGCTGTAGTTGAGACTACCCAGTATGTGGAATATGTGTACACATAGTATGTAACATAATGTCTATTTTGTGGTTGTGTTAAAGCTCTGGTGTACTGAGGCTTTAAGTGCACAGATGTACAACATGCTGTTGTGGTAGTACATGTGGTAACAAGTGCAAGATTCTTTGCCATTTGATCAAAAAAAACAAGAGTTACAGGAAGGAATG
>JAWWES010000115.1:73338576-73362869 GCA_035583135.1 Lophotriccus pileatus | reverse complement strand
TGTGGTAGTACATGTGGTAACAAGTGCAAGATTCTTTGCCATTTGATCAAAAAAAACAAGAGTTACAGGAAGGAATGCTGAAGAGAAGGAGTCTAGGAGTTAATTGTTCCTCTCTTAATTAGAAATGATGGCAAAACTGAAATGAGAAAGACTGTGTCTGCTCTGAATAGCTGTGAAATTCTGCATTACTAACTTGCAGGAGAGAATAAACTGAAATTATTATACAGGTTCTGGGTTGGAACTCTTCAAGTGTTTCAATTCCATTTCTCCTGTCAAGGAAGGGAAGCCTCCAGTGAGCATCATATGTGCATCAAATTGGCCCTCATGACCCTACACAGAAACAATTCTGCAATGTCAGTAGTGATGGTAGTCACCAAGTTCTTTTCCTCAAATAAGTTATGTGAAAAGATGTAAAAAGGGAGAGAAAAGTGGTTGTTATCCCCTATACCACGGAATGCTAACAAGCAGTATACTAGCTTTAAACAATACTATAGTGTTACTATTAGCCTGATTAACTTAAAAAGCCAATACACTTCTAAAATATTGAGTCTGTGTAAAGAGAAATAATGAAAATAAATTATACAGTTCATAACTGTTCAGTGTGGAAGGAGTGTTGACAAAAAACAATCTCTGGATTAACACCCAGTAATGAAGCATATGCTACTGGAGTGTCTGAAACAATTATGGACATTGATACGCATGAAATTATTCAAAATGGCTCAACATCCTATGAATAAATATCATGCAGTAGAGGATACTGAAAGTTGTGCAAGTGTTGCGAACAGCTTAGTGTCACTGTCCAAAACTGTAAATGACATTTGAAAAAGTTACTGGTAGAGCTTATTCCTGTTTAGCTCTATTGCATAGTGATCAATTTTAAACCCCAGATACTGGAGCAAAGAGAAATTGTTCCTTTTTTTTTTTTTTTTTTTAACCCCCCAGGCTGTTCATTAACTGTCCTCATCAGAAGCAGCACCCTTCCTCCACCCTCCTAAGACTCCATACTATATTTCAGTGCTTGTAAGAAATTTCTCTGAAATTACAGTCAGCTATTCCTGTAAAAACTGTACCGGGAAGAAAATTCTTGGTACAGTTCAAAGTAAAATGCTATTATTTCTCAATGTCTCTTTCTAAAGAAATTATATTGGCTGGATATATGTCCTTTTGTATCAGATGTTTTGTGTGAGTCAGAACAAAAGTCCCCTGTCTCTCCAAAATTGTGGTCATTTGAAGCACCAGCATAAAATCAATTGCTAGTGCTTCACAGCTTCTCTCTGGACCACATTAGGATAGTGGTATGTTTGGAGTTCTGACTTTTGTAGCTGGGTCCCATTTCTCATCCTTGAATTTTACTTTGGGGTTTTTTTGCATCTTTTTTTCAAGCAGTTTGCTTTTTCTGCCCTTTATTATGTTTTGGGGATGACAGTCTCTTCTGAAACGTTCAACCAAAAAAACTGAATTTCTCATCATTGCCCCTGGAAATAGTTCACCAGTTTGGGTTCAGCACTGTAGATCATTGACCTCAGTCAATGTTCCCATGCTGACATTATGTCTATACAGAGTCATTCAGTAGCCTTGATGCTTTCTTGCTAGCCTCCATCCTTGTCAGTGGTCTTGACACATTGCTTCAAAATTTTTTTGTGCAGATTTAAGTTCCCATTTCCTTCAAACGAAACATAGCATGTGTTTTTCCTACAGCTTGTATCTCTGGACTTCAAACAAAACTGGATTCTAGGAAAAGAAGGGATTACTTTACTGTGTTTCTCAGTGCTGGAGGCTTCACTTCAAATTACCTGAGGAAAGAGATGCATTTTATAACTCCTGAGCTCTCTGAACAAACTTTTCTGGAGTTGGGCTATTCTCTGTTCGTGGTATCTGCAAGGCGTTTTTCAAAGCAGAAGATTGCACCTTTACATCTCTACCTGCAAAAGTGTGTTTGAAAAATAGAAGATTTCAGGATATGAATGATAACACACCTGTCCCTCAGAGTAGTTGTCTGTCAGCTGACAGAAAAACAGCACATTAGTACTGCTCTTAAAGTTGATTTCAGAGCAGGTCTGCAAAATCACAGTGGCAGTTTAATTCATGTAATGAAAATAGTTGAAATAGTGGTCTTTGAAATTTTAATTGTTTATGAAATAGAAACCATGTGGCATCATAACTATTCTCTTGTGGCTGATACTGCAACAGCTGTACAGGTGAAAATGATTTTAATAAATGGTGGAGGGGAGGGGAAATAGAGATAAACTTGCTAGGGAAAAGTGGCACTGAACTTCATCGGTAAAGCTGTAGCTTTTGCCTTCCTGCAAAAGACATGTTTTAGAACATGAGTCATAAATTATGGTCTCTGTAAACACATAATATAAACTGTAGTGTGTAGAACTGGAGAACTACTGGAGAACTTCTCATGGAGCTAAAATTGATCCATTTTCCGCTTCATTTTGTGGACTTATAATTTCTACTGATATCCAGGAACAGGAAAGATGTTTTGAAATCATGGAAGAAATCAATAGGAATTAGGTAGCTACCTATAATAACACCAGAATTTTCCACTAGATTACCCTGTTTACATTTGCTTTGTAGAGCAAATAGGGCAAACAAGAAATTATCAAGGTGCTATTTTTCCTAAATATCATTTTGTAATAATACTAGCTGAAGTTCTAAATCTGTAATCATTATTCCATATGATTTCTTGTAAAGAGAAAAATTTCTTGCCTTAAAAGAAGAGAAGGAAAGATGTTCCAGTGAAAACTGATCAGTGTGTAAAAAAGGAGACTTGATAATTTATAACTTTATAAACTCTGGTTGTATTCTACACACTAAGTTATTTTGTCCTGTTATTAATTTACTTACCTATTCAAACTCCAGCTTTTATTGTCTTTGATAGAATTCTTTAGCTGAGATTTATAATTGGAGAGATGGATGATTCCTTAGACTAAATAAGGATTGATTATTATTGATGGTTATTTTGTTTAGCACCATTCCAGTTGAGAGTCACTGCCCTGATGTATTTCTAGTTTAATTTAATATTTTTATGGAATAGGGCTGTAAGGGTTTTCAAAAGGTCGTCTAGTTGATCATCCTGTACCAAAGCGAGAACACTATATCCATGTCATTAGTATTAATAGTAACTTAGCTTTGGTGAAATATTTTCTGTGTTTCTAGGTGTTGTGTTTAAAAGTGTACGATTCACAGTAATTCACAGTACTTGCAATATACCACGTTTTCAACTTTTGTATTTCAAGTAGTCAGTCTAAAGCCTGAACTGCTCTCCTGCCCTTCTTCTCTTCACATGGAGTCCTGTCTTCTCCAACTAATCATAGGAGCCGTTTTAGAGAAACAGAACAAAAAGGAAAGAAAAAACCCGCATAAATAACTCTTTATAATTCTGCCTATCTTCAGAAAAATAGAATCATCAAAATAAGTCAGATATCCTCTCACCTAATCTTGTCAGCCTTTAAAACAGGAATGTGGATAGCCTCTGTCATAGAATAGGCTGACAGGGCATCTTTACTCAGATTATCCCATTTTGTTCTCAAGGCCAGTTTTGCTGCATCCTTTTCTCTCATATTTTGCCTGTTTAAATTTTGTCTCTATGTGTACGGGGGGTAAGTTGTTGAGGCTGATGTTAATATAGCGCCTTTATATGGTGTTGAGTAACTGCGGAGATCCGGGGACTACAGGGGTTTTTGCGTGTAGTTTAGAGGCCTTACCTTGCAACTGTACATGTTATAAGCTTATTTACAGTAAGGTTTATATGCTACACTACAGGTGTTTTAGAAGAGAAGGACATAAAATACAGTCTTGAATAACCTTGACATTTGAACTCAGAATAAAATTCTTTTGGAGACTTTAGAGCTGCACCCATCAAGGTGAAATACGAGGTGTTTGTGTGAGTTTTTCTGTGTGTTTACCACCTAATGTTACACCAAGAACAAAAACTGTTTTAGAGTATGAGGAAAAAAATGGAGCAAGGATTTTTGAAGCTCATCCACTAAGCGGTTAATCGCTGGCTACCACAAAGAATTATAACCCAAAGAATTCCAGTGGACAGCACTTTGTCAAGAGCAATGGCTGTTTCTTTTTAAAGCATCTGCTTAACAAAACCTCTTCTTCTGTTCTGTGTTTATTACAGATGTAGAGATAATCTAGCAAAAACAATTCTATTCTTTTTTATGCATGTGGAGATAATTAGACTGCTTACAATAGAATGACTTTGCAATACTTGTGGGTGGTGGATTTTCATCTGGCTGATGTACATTAACAAATAGACTTAAATTACACATGGAACTCATTGGATAGATAAGCTTGTAGTTACTACAAGGAATTATTGTGTTTCAGCTGACAGTGTGGAGACTCAGCTAGCACAAGCTGTAATTATAACTGTCCAGGTTGTCCATTGTGTTTTGTTGTGTACTCAGTGCATTGAATAACGCTTCCTATCAGACTTGTGATCTTTGTAGGCTGAGGCATCCCAGTTGAATAACAAATAAGAAATCTTATTATTGTCATTAGTTTCATACACTTGATTTAATCTATAGTATTCTATAAACCTTGTGATGCCACTGCTTTCACCTTGTAAATACTACATTGCAACAAAAAGTTTCTGATGTGTGGAATTTGAAGGCTAATGCTCAAGGTATAGTCTGACAAGGACAGAATGTTTTGGTGGCTGTCTCTGAAGATGTGAGAAGAGCTCTTACTATTGCTATTGACTTAGTTATTAATTAAAAAAAAAATAAGTGAGGGGTGGGTTTTTTCTACCGTTGTTTTATAGAAACATTTGGCTTATGAAAAGAAATAAGGAAGTGATCCACAGTCTCCTCAAGAAAATGAAGACGTAGAAAGTCTTCCTTGTGTGGTCTGACTGATTCCTGGTTTTTGTAGCTTTTTGCATGAAAGTCTCAGAGCATTAGATGTCTTAATTATCAAAGTTACAGGAAACTGTGTATGGATATCTAATTTTCTAAAATCTGTCATGAAGATACAGGTATTATTTGTTAATCATGACTGTCAAAGATGGTGTGTCTTATTAATTCTAACTCAAAATGAGAAGAGTTTCAGAATTTAAGGCAAAAGGGAAGGGAGAGCTTCTCTTTTTGTGAGGAATGCTAACAATACCACTGAATGAAAAATTTAAGACTGAGATTAAGCAGACATTGTCTTAGGAGATATGTTTTGATCCTGAACCCATCAAGTATTTTTGAAAGATTTGGATGTCAATTTGGTCCTTTCCAGACTCCCTATTAGGACTTCATCAGATTGAGTGCTGAACTTGAAGGTGTCCCTGATATCTGCACCCCTAAGTATAGGAATACTTGAAACCTGAATCTGAAATCAAAATTAAAGCCTAACCAAACACAGGCCTTTTTTTGACTTTCCTTAGAAGTAATGAAACATGAAAAGTCATTTCCTTCTGTTGCAGCTTTAAAAAGAAACTTGTCAATAACTCTATCACAGTACATCATAAATAAGTAAAACAACAGAAAAAGAAGTTCAGTATGAGGGAAGAAATGAGGGAACAAGTAACAGCTGACAGCTATAATCATGCTGCTCATTGAATTTCAGAAAAAATGTTACTATTAGAGTGGTGAGACCTTGCATCAGACAGGATTGAACTCTTCTGTTGAGCTAAAAAAAGAACAGGCAAAACGAATAATGATTAAATTATATACTTCACTGAGAGAGGCTAAGGAGCATACTTATCTGAAGTTTTTTAGAGTGTTCTCAAACAAGTTCAAGTTGAGGAGGGGTAAAGACTTCTCAATAGAATGGGACATATTTTGAGGAATTTAACTTATTCATTCAAAGAGATGATTTTAAAGACTGAATTCTTTGATTCTTTCTATATGGAATTAGCTACAGTCCTGCAAGAATGTTTTTGAAATGTTGTATTTTAAGGACCTCAGCAGTAATGAAAAATATGTTTATCTTATAAAAAAGTATGCATTTATCACATGATTTACAAATAAGAAAAACAATCAAACTTTCTTAAATCTGACACACCCTTCATTATACATCCAATTACTGTTTTATTATTTTTCAGTGCAATCACTTACATGTTGTTATCTGGCTCTGAATATTCCTACTGATGAGAATGTAAATTCATGAGCTGTAATCAGCTATAGAGTAATTTTGCTCAGATTATTCTCAATGAATTTTTATAAAGAAAAATCATAATTACAGTAATGAGCATTTTAATGCTCAGCCAAATTCATCTGGTGTGATATCTTATGACAAGTTCTGTGACAGTGCTGGTGTTATGCTGGGGATACATTTCTTCATTAGTCAGTAGCAGCCTGGTCAACCTTTTGTGGGTGTTCTTCAAATGGAAGTAGTTAGTAGGGTAGCATTTCTATGACTACCATGGTAGCATTTTATTGTCCTCTGTGCAGATCAAGCTATAGATGTAGTGGTATTACTGGGTAAGTACAACCAATTCACCAACTGTTCTATCCCCAAAGCTGGTAACCAAACTTATATATTATTTGGGTGTTTGACCCGTATACTATGCATATTGTTCTTACCTGATGGCTAAGACTTTGAAAAGTGAGCATCTGGTATGTATTTGTTCTGTAGTGCTTGATACATAACATCTGTTTACAAACTTACATTTTCCCTCTTTATTTTGTTGGAAGTGATTTTTGAAATGAAATTAAGATTTCACTGCACATCCATAGGATTATGGTACATTGTTTTTTTTCCAGAAACGTTTTATCAGATTTATCCACTCTTCCTTATGTCTCCTTTGAACTGATAATTGCTATTCTTGAATGCTTATATCTTTTGTCTGTTTTTCCACAGAACCTAAGCCTGCAGGCCTGTAATATGGTTTTAAAATTTCTAGCAACAGGCCGTAGGCTTTGTACTGTTTGGAAGGCCTTAGGACTGAGATTTGTCGGGCTTGCTCTGTCTGAACTTCTCTTGAGTTATCTGGAGCCATGTTTCACATGGCCGAAGTTCAACAGCAATTTTTATTTTGGTTGTGCCTTCTTTGTTTCACTTCGACTTACCTTTGTAAGATACAACCATAGGTTTGTACAGATATCAGTAACAAGTAGTTATTCTGTTTAGAGTGAGATGTTCCCAACTCTAACATAATGATGTAGTATAAAGCACTACTGTTCTGGTGTGACAGCTAAAGGCTGTGGGAAATGGAGGCACAGGATGCAGCACAGAGGAGTACAGGCACAGTGTGTCAAGAGATGGGGTACATGCTTGGTACTGGAGACCCCACTTCAGACCCACACATTTTCTGTATGTTCCTGCCTCTCTTGTACTGCAGATCCCAGAACTGAACTCAGCCCCGATGTGTCACACAGACTGAGTGGAGAGAAAGGATCACTTGACTTGATCTGCTGGCAACAGCTTTCGAAGTGCAGTCCAGGACGCTGCTGAACTCCTTAAATGAGGAATGAGCATGTTAGCATATTAACATAAAAGCATGTTAGTAAACATATAAAAAAGGATCCCCAGTGGATTCTAGAGGGAGCAGAATGAAGCCATTGACATGAACAACATACTCCTCCAAGTGGAGAATTTGCATATGCTGACTGTGCAACAGTCCATCTCTCTCCTCCAATACGATATTGAAACCCCTGAATTCCTTAGGAGTAGGGTAAGGGTGAGTGTAATACCAAGATAAGGGGTAGAAACTAGTAAGTATGTACACTTTATTACTCTTAATTCGTTGACTGTATAGAAGTAGTCTTTTTCTGTAACAATAAATCCTGCACTAATAATTATTCCCTGAATAGATTAAGAATTTTAATTTACTAACAGTGAATTCTTGCTTCATATGTCAAGAACATTTACTGTTTTTCTCTAGACAAAATTTGGAGTGTAAAAAGACCACAAGAAATATTAATTTTACAGTTATAATTCTCCCACTCAAAGTAATATTCTGTAATCAGTATTCTGATATTAATATTCTTTTTTTTTCCTATGTAAACTACTTGAACAATTGGGGATTTGGACTGAAATTTCATAGAAGAGAGATTAAGTGTAATCCTGAAATTAGAAATATTATTTATAGTGTTTTTCAGGGTTAGACTGACTGCAGGACTAAAAGATATCAACTTGACTTTTTTTTTTTTTTAATGCAGTTATGAACAACTTGCAGAACTCTTTTTTTTCAGTCCACATTTTGCTTTGGAAATTTTTGAGGGCACGTACAATTGGCAAAGAGTTTCTTTTGGAAACAGATTTCCCAAATGTTGTAAGAGAGAAAAGCATCTCACTGTTTTGTTGATAGCACCTGCTTTGAGCCAGGGCTATTTCATGTGTAGCAGAAGATAGCAGACTTGAAATTGGAGTCCTGGTATGTTAGCTCCCACACACGCACACACTGCATAGTGTCCTGAGTGATGACTCATCCACTAAGATAGATTTTGGTGCAGTCAAATTTTGTTGAAGCAGTGGTGTGCTAAGCAGACCTGTTAACATTTCGCTCTGGCTATAACTGTGCCAGCTTCCATTACATGCTGTAGTATATTTACTGTAAGTGTAGTATATTTATTACTATAGTCATCCTTCATCCTTTGCTATTTTGAGATCAAAGCAGGAGGGGAAAAAAAAAGTATAGAATTTCCATATTTGCTAAAAATAATCCTGCTTCCCTTCATGAAACTTTCTGACAGAAGGTGTTTTGTCTTGCAGCTACCATGAACAATATTTATAGCTAAAAGGCTCTGACACACTCCATCACTGTCCAGATGAAGATTTTTGGAGAGCGATAAAAATTTCAGACTCTGCTGAGATTAAAATGGGGCCATCCCACATTCTTATTGGTATTGTAAAATTATTTTTTTAAAATCATACCTGAAAATTTGTATGAACGCAGAAAAATCCAAATTAATATCTGCACTGATGGGAAAAATATTTTCATATTGTAGACCATCATACACTGTGTTTTGAGAAACTCTTTTTAATGGCCTATAAAGAGCTGGCCAGTCATGAGTTTCTGCATTCTCAATTGTCAAAGTACAAAAAGAGAGTTTGCATTATTTTTATACATTCTTTTAAAAGTGTAATATAAATCTCTGTCTATGTCAGTGTATGTGAATGAAGTTGTGTTAGTCTGCTCCATGCAATAATTTGTTTACCCAAATGAAGTTTTATACGACAATGTATAGTCTACTATATCCAGTATTTAATATTCTAGTATTACTCAAAATGTATTTTGGGCATTATATTTCTGTGTTGGGATTGTTGTCCCTTAATCATGTTTACTTTTTAGATTGGAACTAAAAAAAATAAAAGAAATTATGAATCTCACAAATAGGCTTATCTATTATTTGGTGCTATTAACAAGCAGTATTGCTTCAAAAGTACTGGCAGACATATAAGAGTTGCATTTAATTTATAATAATTAAAATATCATTCCTACAAATAGAAAACATTTAAATGATTACTGAAACTTGAGTGATTACTACAAGTAGAAATCATGGTTTACTCTTAATGCAACATTTATGAGGAACATAATTAAAACATCCCAAATGTAACACTTTAAGCCAAACAACTAATGTTGAATGTAACAGTTTAAAAGCAGGTTGAATAATATGGATTTTCTGAAGTTACCATCAACTGCCAGCACACTATGTATGAATGAGTTTTCATAAAGTTTACTGTAGTATTATATGACGAAATAGACTGTCCTATTTTTTCCACATGTAACGGGTAAATGTAATTAATTAAAGCTAGAGAACTGAAACATTTAGAAAATCAGTTTGCTTTTCATGTGGAATATATTGTTTTTATGTTAGTCTTGCTACACTCAGTAAGGAAGCACTCTGCATTTTTTTGGGTCTTCTGATTTTCACATGCTGGTCACAGGCATAGACTGATGTTTAATAAGTACTTCTTATTACAGAAAATTACAAGAAAGTAAGAGACGGCAGCAACTGGCCTGGTCAGTGTATGCACAGATAACAGAAAATAGATAGTCCCAATATGCTTCTCTTGTATGCACAATCTTGTTCAAGGTCATAGTCCTATTCCTTTGCCTGGCTGATCCATGCCTGTTTGAAAATCACCTTTTTCCTCACACACAAATTTCATTCATAGGTAAAACATGACATTATAAAGACAAGTAAGAAAGTACTATCCAAGAATAAGAAACCACACAATGTTTGTGATCCATGTCAGTAAAATAGGTACTGAAATATTACATTCATTTTTTTTTTTGTCCAGAAAGTAGTACAGTATCCACTAACTGGTACAAAGTGATTGACTGTGGAATTACAGTACAATTAATCATGGTCTCGATAATTTGCATTTCTGTAAAATGTTATAACCTCAAAATGTCACATAAACAATTGATCAAATAATTCACTTAATTTTTTCAGCCTTGTTGCTATTCTCATCTTTAACTGCATTCTTTGAAGTAGCTTATTTATTGTCAAATTATTTCTTTTTATTATTCAATACTCGGTTACAAGAGTAGTATTGTGTTCTAATTTCCTCACATTCTTTACATAGAAGTGTAGTTAAAACTAGAGGTTTTACCTAGTAATATAATATTGCTGATTTGGTACATAACACACCTATGACTGAAGTTGCAATCTACTTCAGCCACTGAAAATCCGGTTGTCAATTGTTCATGCTTAGACCTAAATGGATTTTACTGTTATAACTCCAGTCACAGTATACTGGCCTATAACTGTGTACTCTTATACGCAGTTATTACTGTAACTGTATATAACTTTTACAGACCCCACAGCTGCTTGAAGGTCCCTTTATGCTACTATACAGTGTAATAAGGAGCAGTTTCCAAGTATAGGCGTGAGGGCAAAGTATTGGCAGTTTTGAGGAACTCCCAAACACTGCATTTATCATTGTAGTACAGAGGTTTTAGGCATCAGGCTATACCTACTTGTCATCTTTTCACAGCATCAGTTTTGTTTACTATTTGAGTTGATGGATGTACTTTTAGAAAGATTTCAACATAATAAGAGTGGAAGCCTTGAAATTGGAGAAGCAAACCCCAAATGTACAAGCTGTCAAAATTTACTGGAAATATGAGATTTCATAGGTTCATGTCAGTATTATTTTTAAACTTTCTGGTTTTAAATCTGTCTAGGAAACACAAAAGCATATGGAAATAGTATTTCTAATTAGCATATTAAAAATATTAACTTGGTGTAGACAACACAGCTATAGCATTGCTTGTAATACATCACAATTGTTGTTTAGAATCATAGAATCATAGAATTAACTGGGTTGGAAGAGACCTCCGAGATCATCAAGACCAACCCTTGATCCAACCCCACTGTGATTACTAGATCATGGCACTCAGTGCCACATCCAGCCTCATCTTAAACACCTCCAGGGACAGTGAATCCATCACCTCTCTGGGCAGGCCATTCCAATGCCTGATCACTCTCTCTGGAAAGAACTTCTTTCTAATATCCAACCTAAACCTCCCCTGTCACAGCTTAAGCCCGTGCCCTCTTGTCCTACTGTTGATTGCCTGGGAGAAGAGACCGACACCCACCTGGCTACAACCTCCTCTCAGGTAGTTTATGATCTGTTGAAAATTTTTCCCTTCAGTATGATAGGATTATGAGATGGACACAGTCACTGATGATATTAAATGTTTACAGTATCTGCTCAATTTGCATCTTTTTGGAATAAATAAAATATGAAGTTAATTTTGAAGGTATGAGGTTAATAACCTAGGTTAATTTAAGTATTGCAGCAGTAGTAAATCCAGGTTAACTATTGAAGATGACTAGTGAATTGGAGACTCTCCCTTTTTTTTTAAATCCAACTATGCCTTGGTTAGGACAACATAAATGTTGTAAATCTAAATTCAGGTTTGACTTTCTAAGGCCTAGGTTATTAAGAGGGCTTGAAGAGCAATTTTTAAAAGTCACAATATGCACCATGTTTAAATTACATGCATTAGTGTTTTGGCTCAGAACAGAAGTTTACTTTCATAAAGAATGTCCACATGGTTCTCCACTTGAATACACACTGCCCCATGGCCCCAGAGCACATCGATTAAATTATTCTTAGGTGTAATAAAGCTGGGCACCAACTGAAGCAACCCTGAGGCTCTTCTGGAGTTAACTCTAATCACCTGTTCTTTACAGATTCACTCTCATACCTCTACACTACTTGCCAGTGCCCATCCTAAATGGGCAAAATGATAGTAAGGTAGGCCAAATTCTAGTTGTTATGCTAAAATACCATTTTATATTAAGAAGATATGAAATACTTTATTAGGTATTGTTAGATAACTTCAGTGTTTTAGTAAGAATTTAGCCTTTTCATGTTAAAATTGATATGGGGAAAATTAGAGCCTGTCACTTAATCTCATTTTATACTAATTTTTTTCCTGTTTTACTTCTTCTCATTTATGGAAAATTTGTGATAATAGCAGAATGACATATAATGTGGTTTTCTCAATTTTCACAAATGGGAAGCATGGTTTCTTGCTCTTATGACCTAGTAAATGTAACTAAAATTCTTACGTGAAAGAAAGCACTATTAAGAAAAAATAACTTTGATACTGTTTGTCTGTATTTTCACTGATACAGATTAAGATGTGCACACAACTGTGTTATGCCACTTTTATGACACTGTTTTAGATCTGTATGCACTTGCCTGATCCTCTAAGATGTTATAAACCACCCTTAGGCTGTATTAAGTAATTTAAGTGCAAAAGCCATTATAATTGTTGCTTCTAAAATAAGTGCATCTTCTTAAACTTCCTTCAGTATTACAGCCTTTGTGGTACATCAGTTAAAGATGACTCCGTTTATATTTTTTGTTAGTGAAGACATGACACTAAAGAAAGTGGGAGGTAAAATAATGCGCCTCGTAATTTACTTCACTTTGGACTATATAAAGAGGTGCTTGATGTCAGGCAGTGTTTTGTAGACTTCACTATGCATTTGTGTAAGTGTATTCCAAAGAGTATAAATGTGGAAAAAAAAAAAGATTAGTTGTTTAGGATGATAGGAAGCACGTAGTTATAATGAAATATACTAAGTAGTCTGTGACATAGAATGCCACTGCTTACAGGTTTTTAAAGATTGTTTGAAACTGTAGATGCTATAGATTTGATCTACCTAGCGCATGAAATTACCATCTGAAATTACCATCTCCTGCCTGACTGTTGTGGAGATAGTAAGAAGTTTCAAGGAAGTGAAATGAAATTATTCTTGGGAAGTAGATTGCTTTTTTTTTTTTTTCTTCCATAAAAAGTGCCTGTAATATAGGGAGATTTTTTTTCTATGTTTATTTGTGTAGGTTGAAGTGTTAAAGGTTAAATTACTTACTGTTTTTTGGCCATAGAGTAGATTCCAAAGGAAGCCATGTACATTGGGTGTTTAAAACTAGATGAGAGCATAGCAAATGAAACTGGGGTATTAAAATATCCATTAGTGAAACAAAAATGAATAAATACAGTAGAATTATGCTGGGTTTAAAATGCAGTTTCTTTAATTATTTTTTTCTGTAGAACAGGCCTCTTTATGCACAGCAGGGAGTAATGCAGAATAACAGATATTAAGCAGCTGATGCTATATTCATTCCCTCACTCCCAGCAGTTGTGCTGTTCTCAGGACAGCAGGATAATTTTATTTTTTGACAAAAACAATAGAGGTAACACTATCATCCTTAAAGAACATAGTGAAAGCCTAGTCCTGGTCTGGCTAAATGTATATCAAGAATTAGCATATTCAGTGGTATTTTGACCTTGAGGCGATGGTTGGTATTTTCTATAACTAGTTTCGTAATTGAGATTGTATCCCTTTGACAATCTATAGTGCCAGAATACCTTCTGTAAAAGAAGTACTAACTTGTCTACCACATGGGGAAAAAATGGGTTCTTTGGAAAAGCTTCTCAGTTTTGAAGCATTGCATTTCCTTTAACTGGGTTGTTTGTACATACTGTTAGTAATACAGAGATTTTAAAAGTTCCAATCAATGAGAGACTAAATTTTGTCACCATTTACAGCTTCAGATAATCACTGTTGGGAATAAAAATTATAACCAGAACTGCGTGTATATTTCTGCTACATTAGTGACTGAGTCACCTACAGTGTATCCCACACCATATGTGTCAAGTTAATTTAAGGAGGTGTTTTCTTTAGTGGACTCTCTAAAACTACTGACTTCGGAGCCTTCTTTCAAAACACTTTTGACAATTATATAAGACCTGTACAATTTTGTATTGTAATTTTGGAAGATCAGCCACTCAATTTTGCTTTAATTGCTGTTAATGATAATTCTGATAGGGTGGTCTCGCTAAGGATTATCTATTAAGAATATATGCTCTAATTCCTTTGAAAAGTTCCTTTTTCTGGTGGAAGGTAAATACCAAAAACCTTTCTTTATTGTCAGCTAAGATCTTTATTAATACTGTGTATCTCTGATATGAACATGGTGAAATCTTTTTGCAGTTGAACACTTGACTGATTTTTGTTAATTTTTGGTAGTATTTCCTCCCTGTGCTACCACTTTCTACCACTGGCCCAATATCCTAGGCTATTTGGTCCTTGTTTTGGACAAAAAGGAACTGTACCTATATAAAGGGAAGAAATTATTGTTAATTTATTTGAAATCTCGAGAGTCTAATCTAAGAATCCTACTGAAAAAGAAAACAAAGAAAAAATCTGAACACTTCTATATTGAATAAGTCTCAATAATATGGTTAAAATTTCTGTACATACACTTCCCTGTTTTTCCACCTTTTTCTTGTGTTATGCACACAATTTTAATAAGGAATGTATCATTCATGACAAGGGTAAGCTGCTACAGGTTCTCAGCTTTTGTACATTTATTTCCTACTCATCTGATTAGATGGTGTGCTCTAGGCTCTCCTGTGCAGTCAGGGTACGTACTCTGTTTCTTTAGTGGAAAGCCATTTTGAGATCCATGATACTTGACCCGGATACATCCACAATTTTATTTCGACGGACCCATAATTGGGGAAGAGCTTCTATCCATTTACAGCTTTTAAGTGACTTAAGGACCTTGGTGCCTTTAAGTCTGCACAGAAATGTACTGCTGAGATAATTTCTCTTTGTCCTCATGCTAACCTTCATCAGCTTCACAGACATTGGTTTGCTAAGTGCAATATCAATCCATTTTCCTGCAAAAACAGTACAAACAATTCCTTGCTCATTCTCTACTGGCAAACTGTTAGCATTAGTATGTACACAAAATATGAATTTCCTCTTTCAACATCCCTATTCTGTCACTGGGTACTAGGTGGGCCCTCCCTGTTTTGTCATGTTGACCTATATCAAGTGATCTAGGCAAGACATAGTTTTGAGAGAAAAAGACTAGAGAAAGCTTGTTGAAACATCATCCCAGCATGTCACCTGAATACCAGTGTCCTCTAGTGAAACACTGCTCATGAGCTACTGCTACAGTTACTTAATGCCTTCAGTCACATTTAGTTATCAGGAATTGTAGTATCTCAGGTTTCCGGCTCTCTGTCATATTTGCCTTCCTTTTTTTTTTATTTTTCTTAAGAAAAAAATGTCAGCTGACAGTGCAAGTGATTAACATCTGCTAAGACCAATTGGTTAGTGTGCACACTTGTCTTTTAATAGAAGCTTTCATCCCCAAAATGTTTCTCTAGAGTTAGAATTGTTATTCATGGCTCTTGCTTTAGTGCACACACAAATACATTTTGTTGAGATAAAACCCCCACAGAAACAGTATTCTTATTGCTTGGCAACAATTACAATCATACTTTGAGTTTGGATTTATTAAATATTAGTATGCAATGAATCATAGCAATGTAAGCCCACATGCTTATATGCTTAGCCAATAGCTTTTTATCACTAAATTTCTTTGTATCTAGTCAATTTACTGAGAACACTTGTCATACTTATTCCACATGAGATATCATAAAACTGTTATACTTTCCTGCCTGTTTTGCTCTGCTCATTCTTTTTGTAATCAGTTTCCACATTTTTATTAAGATTCTACAAAATCAGTATAGCTTTAGATTATCTATTATTGTATGGCTCAGTCTTACAGTGGTGTAAGATTTTATAAAAGCATCTATATTCTATAATGGAAATTAAAAATTGATATGATGTACATCCTTCACCATTATTATAAATCTTGTAAATGTGATATAAAATTTGTATAGTCATGTTTTAATCTAAAACCTTTGTATTAATGGTTTCGATTTCTCACAAAGTTAAGCAAACTGATTTAGAGATATGGAGAAAATGGCAAGATTTTTCCTTTTTGTAAAGTTTCACACTTCATTTCATTGCATTTTTTGTTATTCTGGCTAACGAAGATCTGCAAACTGAAACTGTTAAATCAGACTGAAAAGGTACACAAACCGATCACACAAAAATGAAATTACGTGGTATGTGGTATATGGTTCAGAAACTGCAACTGTCAACACAAAATAATGAAAATCTAGAAAACTATTAAAATATTGCCTACTTAAAACAATAAACCATTAATCAATTTACAGCAGAGGTAATGTGGTGGCTCAATATGAAAAGACTCTATTCACATATTGTTTAGATATCATACTAATGTAAATTAGGTATATTTGGGAATCTTTAAATACATTTATACTTCTCAAGTATTCCTGTCATTTATGAGAAATTTTCATGTTACTTGCATGAACATGTGTCATAGAAAAGGCAGTTTTCTAAAATTCTGAATGATCTTTTGGAAGAAAAAATTGGAATGCAGTCCGTACATTAAAAGTGTATTTAAGTAGACTGTTAATGTTATAGAAAGGAAAATTTTCAGATCTAGATATATAATGAGAAGAAGTCTTCATCTTTCCAAGAAAAGAAATGTTTTATTGGAAATACATTTGCATTTTGTTATCAAGAGACAGACTTTACAAGGGTTGACCACATTGGAAATTCAAGCTCCTTCATGCATACATGATTGATTATTGCTTTTTCCTAAATGATGCTATTGAGTCTTAAGGAATATTTAATCCAAAACATACCCACAAGTTTACATTCACTACAAGGACAAAATTCTTACACTAGCATTTCCAAAGATCCAACGCACACAGACTATCAAATTTGATTGGAATGTAGAACATCTCAAACTGTGTCCCATTTAATTTTGTCTGTTGACACGATGACTGAATTTGATCAAGTCTCTAGCAAACAACTAAATAATTCAGTCCAGTGGCAGCCTTATTTCACATGACTTGTACATCTGTCTTGATTGTGAATATAGCTGTTTTCCCAGGAACGGAGCTTTGCTTTGATGAAATGTGTCTGGAAAAACAATTTTTAATACATTCAGTAAATAAGACTTTGTTTGTCATTCAACCCCCATGTTTTTCCATCTCTATAAAGCCTCTTTGTTTTTGATTCTCATGACTAAATAATTCAGTCCAGTAGGACCAGGACCTTTTCACTTTGAAATTACAGCTGCTTGAAGCAGCAGAAGAGTGTCTTGTCCTCTCCTTCTGGTGTTGTGGAGGATCTCTCTCTGATGGACGGCACTGGGAGAAAAAGCAAACAAAAATCCATCTATATGTATACTTTTTGTAGTCTTAAAGCTCCAATTTTGAAAAATACTGTAGAACTTGTTTGTACAGCCACACAGTATAGAATTGTTTAGGTTCTATTACATCATGCTGTGTTGCATTCTAAAATGAAGTGATTGCAGTGTGATTCGGGCAGCTGATATATTTCAAATCACTTGACAAAAGGGGAAGTCTAGTGGAAAATCAAATGGGTATATATGGGTAGCAGAAGTGATCAGAACAAATTGTGAACATAATTATCCTTGATTGCAGTCTCTTTTTTAAATGTAACTGCTTTGTAATAGCAGTTGGGTTTGGGTACATGATGGTACAGAACTTCTCTCAATTTTCATTTCTCAGAAACCATATAACAGAAAATAGTTGAAAGCCATGATTATATCCAAATATGAGTAGATTGTCTTTAGGTGTGTGAATTGGTAGCCCTTTTTTTGCTATTTCAATTCATTTAATTGTTTGGAACTGTTTCTAATCAACGGGGATATAGAGCTAGCATCAACAGAGGTTTTTGGTCTCTATTTTGGTGGGGGATGTATCCTCTCTACAGTTATTCTTCTGTTCCTCTGGGCCAAATGCAACTGTTCCTAACACATTACAGTATTGGATCTCTTCCAATCTTAATGTAAGTAGCAAAAATATGATGGCATTTATTTTGATGGATACTGTCCTTAGGGATATAAACAAGAATGAATTATCAGTGCTAGTATTTTTCAGCCTGCTACAAATCCCTGAAATTCCCACGCAAAACAATCTGCTGATTTGTTGGTGTGACTTACCACAAATATCTAGAGTTAGCTAAAGTAAAATAACTGTAATACAATAAAACTTGTTGAAGCATGGTGAGAATCTCTTCTTTCCCACAAAGTGTTTCTATCTTTAAGGCTAATTCCATCTTGTCTCTGGTTGAACATGTACCCGAGGCCACTGAGAGAGCTGTAATGATCAAAGCATAAAAAAAGGAGTAAGGTGACCAGCCAATGACTTGACAGCTGGAGCATGTACTGTGCAAGTCAGGACTAGAAATAGTCTGTTTTTCTTTTCTGGCCTTTTAAATAATTGCTGAAGCTTTGCACAGGTGCATAAATGCATGCGTGAGGGGAAAGGTAGCAATATACTGATAAAGAAAAGGCTACTATGTGTTTTCAAGCAAGTTTTCCCTAAGACAATAAAGACAGCTAAGTCAAAATATGGATGATGAATTTGTTTGTTGGACTTTTATTGTGATTTTTTGTTTGTTTGCTTTTTTAATTTTTAATACTGGAGCCAAGTAAGCACTTCAATATTGTCTTCTTTGGTGATAAGCCACTAAGATACATTTTTGTTATTCTTCCCAAATCATGATAGCAAGTGATGTCAGTGGAATTCTGTGACCTTCTCACACTAACATTGGACTTAATAAACTCTTTTGACTGTTGTCTTGGAGTCATTTGTTTACCCCCCTTGCATCTGTAACTTCAGCCTTAGTAGGAGCCCCTTTTTTTGGGATCCCTTTTTTATACCTGTAGCTAATTGATATGAATGGAGAACTGTCAAGATGAATTTCTGTGTCTTGTCCTTTGTAAAAGCAGTTTGGGTAACACAGGTTGAATTCTATTTGTACCATAATACAATTCTCAGATGCACATTTCTAGCATATCATACATATCACACTTTATAGAATGGTGTGAATATTCATTTGTATCATTAGAATCCACCAAGCTTTCAGGTTTGCCATCTACCGAATAATCTTTTTCACTTTGATTCACTCAGATCAAATCCAAGACTGCCTTTGTTTTTTTTTCCAAATGCATTTTTCCTTTTAGTTTGCTGCACTGAGAACATTTCCTCTCAGGAATGTATTCCTCCTGAACATTTTTGTGATTGTTTTCTGTATGCTTTGGTCTTTCTCTCCAAGCCTAAAGGTTGGGATATAGATCTTTCTTGGAATTTGTGGAATTTTCCCTTCACCAGATTCTGGGATTTTGGCCCAGAATTAAGAAATATATTATACTTGCCTAAGAAAATGTCTTATATTTGACTCAAGGAGGCATGATACATTTATGATGCTGTATAACGTTTCATCTTCCAGTGAACTAGTAGTATATTACTCCTAGGTCAGTTTTATGGATCTCACGTTAGATGAATTTCCTCTTGTAGTTCAGTACCAGTTTGCAGCTATATATGTAGCTATATGAAAACATTAAGAACATTATACACAGGAACATCTATTTTCTATACTCATGTAGGTATTAATATATTTAATTTCCCCACTGCTTCATCCCACTTTGTTTCCCATTTTTCTCTCTAATATCCCATACGGCTATCTATTTTCATTCATTAACAATCTATAAAACCATATAAATAATTCTGTTTTCTGATTCATATGCAGTTAATCTGCACAGAGTTTTCAGCAGAATCTTGGAAAACTCAAAACAAAAGAAATTTGTAAAAGGAATATCAGCAAGTAGCAACTGAACAAAGTTAGTAGAGCAAAACTGGTGCCATTTCAGTATTTAGCATTATGACTCATTGTGACACATTTGTCAGTGCTATTGGTTTCAGTTTTATCAGTGACTCAGACCAACTGTGATAGATGTACATTTCCATATTATGATTTGTCATGCTTCAGGGTGACACCTTGAAATAATTATTGCAATGCGTGTTGCTGATAGAATGAATTTTGCAAATCAGCAAGTGGAGAGCATTTCCGAGTCCATAATATACTTCTTTCTAAAAACATCCTTCAGTGTAGGCAAGCTAAATGATAGCCAGAAACTTCAGGGCATATTTATTTATGAAATATTTGAAATATATGGACGGCAAAACCGTAAGTGTTAAAAATATGTATAAAAAAAGGAAAATATATTTTATACAATATTTGTCAAGGTCAGAAAATAAATAATGTGATAGTTTCTCTGCTGTGAATCTGTGTCTGACTTTGAGAAAAAAGATGTCTTCTATTTGTTTTATAATTAACTAATACATCAGCAAATGCTGTGCAGATACTATAAGACTTATTTTTTTACAAATTGCAAAACCTCAGATAAAAATAGGGAATATAAGGTAACTGAATTCCCAAGCTAAATTAATTTGCTTTCTTGCTTAACAATTACCCTATGTCAAGAGTGACAAATTCTTCTAGATACCTTGTTGCTTAATCTCCTATTTAATACAGTGTTAACTCTTACTTTCCTACCTCACAATGGTGTTTGAAGACAAACACATTTAAAAAGTGTGACTTTCTGAGGAAGATGTCTTGCAAGTGCCTGAGATCAGTCTTTTCTAACTTGTGTGGGTAAATGGGAACAAAAATATAATCAAAGAAGACAAGAAAAGGATGTTTGTTTTAGAAAGAACATAAAAATAGAAGCTACTTGTTCTGCTCTTTTATCTTTAATGGTGGAAGTAAAGTTTCAGTGAAATTGGAACATGAGATTTTCCTTGCTCTGAAAAGTCATAAAGTCTAGGGATGATTCCTAGTTTTGGTGTCAAAGATTATTTCTGTCAGTGACCTTTGTGATAGCTTTTAGGGATCTTTCTTATCTGAGCCTCATGAGCACTAACTGGTAATGCTTGGCAGAGGGCATGCTGATTTGCTGGCATAAAGAATTTGGTCATGAGAATGTAAAAATGCCCTAGAGATACATTTACGGTTGGATGAAGAGAGAAGACGGAAGTCTAGAAACAGTTTCAGGTGAGAAAGTTGAAACAAAACAAACATTCCCCTCACCAAAGAGACAAAAGGGGACACTGATAAATTCCTCTAATCTGACCAGCAAAACCTGTCATTTCTCCTTATATGTGTAATTAGCTGATATGCAGGGAGGTTGTGAAGTCTTTTCTCTACAGACTGCATCTGTAGAATGATGTAGACAGAAAGTGATTGAGGACCATTGTGGTTTAGGCTGGCTGCTGATGTGAAGCTGAAGAGAGAGGAAGAGGAGAGCGTTTGAACGCGAAGTTATTTCTGAAGGTGTAATGACGATGCTTTTTCCCCTTGAAGAGGATTTTCTCCTTTAGGAACAGGTGACAGAAGCAGCATAAAATGTCATGATCTTAATAACAGATCTTATTTCACTCTGAGGGAAGAAAGTTTCCTGGGTGGATCCCTGGTAAGTAACATGAGTAACATTGCTTTGCCCACTAAAAGGAGGAAAAGAAAAACCTAAAGCCTGAAGGTTCTTCCACAGTAATATCTACTGGGTCAAGATACTTTTACCTCTACAAATATATGCCATGAGGAACTAAAGATCAAGCTCTTTACATTTACGTAGTAATGAAGATCAGTCTGTCTTCCAAATGCCTGCTTTACCATGGCTGCTTCTGACATATGTTCCTCATCATGGTTAAAAATCAAGGGTTGAAACAGTATCAGAAACTCTGAACATAATTGGAAACAGAAACTTTTGGGGAAGCCTGTTTGCCTTGTATCAAAGTTGTCTGAAGAACGAAAGAAGTAAGGGGACTGAAAGTTGCGGTCACATTAAGGAGTGTTAGGAGAAAGGCAGAACTGGACTGGTTCTATCTGTACTATGAAATGCTGGCATATGACAAGTACGACTTTTCAGCAAGTAAGTAGACATATTCATCTGTGAAAGGCAGTGTGTGATAAATTGCTATCAGTATCTAGTAGAACTTGAAGAAAATTATTTTGTTTCACAATGAGTAGCTATCCAAGTATTCAAAATCTAAAATGCTGGTGTTCTCCAAGAACTGTTTATATGCCCTCATTTAAACTCTATTTCTACATCTGTTTAAGTCAGGAGATTAAATCTGACTGACTTTAATGGAAGCAGAATTAGGCTCGTATTGAATTTTTGGAACAATGTTAACATTGCTGACAGCAAGATTATGAGTTCTGCCCTCATGCATTCCCCTGACATCTGCCTGTTTCAAGGTATAAATGAACTAACATGAGGAAAGTTTTACATCTGCCTGTATTGGCAGCCAGGAGCAATGTTGTAAAATACTGGAAGGCTGACAAATCCTGCAGCTTTCAAAAGTTAGACTGCAAATGTTTTCAGTTTAGTTCCCTTAAAATAGGAATAATAGTAAATAGAAGGTCAGAATTTAGATTTCTCTTTGATCCAAGACTGTGCCAGAAAGAACAAATACTTCCTCTGGAGACCTATAAACAGTTTGAAGTACAGGTTTATCTCTATTTGCACAGTGAAACTAAGGGCAAAAAGAGACTACTTGATGCCTTGGTAAAACTTTCTTTTAAAATATTAGGTTAAATGACTGTGAGAATTTATTTTCCCCTTTGCAGTCCTTTTGCAATTGACATATTACCATTACTTCATACTTTCTACACTTCTGAACCTTTAATTTTTTGTACCTGCTTCTAGTATTTTGTATGCAGACACAATAATTTTGTGTCCCACATTGTTTGAGTAATATGTAGCAGATGTCTGTTCTGTTTTTCCCATTGTACAAATCAATATATTTTCTTAAATGGAAAGGAGAAAAAAAGAAAAAGGGTCATCTTAGATGTTGAGGACAAACTGAGTTTGTCTAGTCTGAAATACAAATGCTAAACTCACAATCTCTTTCCACTGAAAGCAGAAAAAGGCTTCATTTGGAAAAGTACTGAAATATTTAACTCCCAGTATGTCTCATTAAATTATTTCAACAACTTGTTCCAGGCCTTCCAAAAGTACTCCATCTTGAACACAACCAAGAATAATCTATTTGCTAAGTTGGATTAAGTTTTTACTTTATGTCATCAATATTAACAGCTGTATGTCCTTAACACTCAAGCTAATGTTACCAGAAGGAAACAAGAGGTGCTTCTTAGATATTTGTCCGAGACCTAACAATGCAAAGATGTGGAGTATTTCCTCTGAAATAACAAACTTCTTTAGTTTCTTCTGGATTTTCAGTGAGCAGGAATTGAGAGCATTTATTACCTCACAGGATGTACTGAATGGCTCTCAGGTCATGGGATGAAGTTGCTCCAAAATCTCCACTGCTACAGTCTGTACTTTGGCTGAAATATTAGTAGATGTAATGTAGCTTCTACCAAGATGATTTTCATTTTCCATGGTATCAGATAGTTTAGGCAGAATTCAAGCTGTGGAGTTGTTTTGTTTGCTTGGGTTTTTCATTTGTTTTGAGGGGATTTGGAGGGGTTTGTTTTCATTTTTGTTTTCTTTTACCAATAGGACTAATGAGAGCACTGGGATTAAATTGAAGCATCTCTGTTCTGTTTGTTATACAAAAATATATATGTGTCTGTTCCTGACAAGAAGATCAAAAATAAGTGAGATAGATATAGAAGTAGATATAGAGATAGAAGTAGAAAGGAACTAGAGGTAAAGATGTGAAATATCTTACCTGGGGTCTTTCAGTCACGGGGCCATAACTAGTGTTTGTCCACTTCTTGGAGCTTTATGCTATGGATTTGTATTTTTTTTTATTATTTCAGTTGTCTTAAAGTGTTATGTCTCTAAATATGGTGCAATAGGCATGTTACATTTAATTGTCTTCTTCTCCAAATGTTTCTTTATCCAGTTGTCTTCCCTCTCCACATTTCATACTGAGTCTGAGTTTAGAAGGTGGTAATGCATAAAACAGATTGCTTGCTGCTAGTCCTGTTTCTTAATTTTCAACAGGAATTTCAGCTATTGTCATGATAAGTGTAGGACAGAGCCTGAACTAATATAGATATAATACTCTAAGATCAACTGAAGTTACTTTAAAGAGTGAAGGTGCCCATATGTGCCATAGCACTTGACTATAGGGTTTTAAGATGCATTTTTGTTAGCTCCATTTCAAAATGTATTTCACAAGGATGAATTCTTTCTGATAC
>JAWWES010000115.1:73316048-73338476 GCA_035583135.1 Lophotriccus pileatus | reverse complement strand
GACTATAGGGTTTTAAGATGCATTTTTGTTAGCTCCATTTCAAAATGTATTTCACAAGGATGAATTCTTTCTGATACACATTTAAAGTCAGCCATGTCACTACAAGCTCATGATTGCAAAGTTAAGTCACAGACTGTGCTATGTGGCTACCCCGTCTTCTACTGTAAGCAACAGCCAAACAGAATTTTAAATCTGTTTGTATTGATTACTGGCATATGTTGCTTAACATGAATACATAAATGCTTTTCCAATGAAAATACTTCCTATAAAATTGTAGCCATGTGAAGTTAGAGTCTCATTTTCTTGGAAAACTTTTGTGTATAGACCACGATGTATAACACAACGCATAATTTTGGAATATCCCTTAGACTTTGGATTTTACACTTTCGAATTTTGAACTTTAAAACAGATTTTAATCTTCTCACGTGGTTTTAAACCTCTCATGAGGTAAAGAGCTACAGTGATAGAGATTGAGAGTACCTCTAAAATTTTCTAGTACCTTTCTGTTGAATTTAATAGAGTAGTTGAAGCTGACTGAAAGTAGTACTTGAAAATTCATAATACTCTGAAAATCGGTTTCAATGAATGTTTACAGTGTTATTTTTTTACATTTATTTTTAATTTAAATGCTTAATATCATGCTAAATAAGTATCTTATAAAGATCTAAGTCTTGTTGAGAATCTGTATTAATGATCCAGAAAACTCTTCAATAAACTCTCTTAAAATTCTCAGGTAAAACATAACTGAATCACAAATTTTAAAATACTAAATTAAGGAAGTGCACTGTCATCTGAAATTATTGATGAAATAGAACGTAATTCTTATTCTGTGCAATGCATTTATCACCACAGTTTTCCCAAATACTGATGAGCTATAAACATATAGTTCTACGTGCTATGTGTTGCTGTTGACAGATTTGCCATTTACCATTATTAGGACATATTTTTTACATTTTCCAAATTACTAGTCATTTGCTAGTCAATTACTATATTTGCCCTCCTGTTTCCCTAGCTTTTAATGTATAGTCAATAATAAAAATGTCCAATCTTCATTTGTTATATGCTACTTTTTATTGTTTGTAATGTCTGTTTTTTTTTTTTTCCTAATCCTCTAAGCCAATTCAAGCTTCAGTGTTTCATAATTACATATTAAATATATAACATAATATTTTTACTTGGAATTCACATTTTTCTGTTCATAGAAATAGTTGATTTAACTCATAATTTCCTACTAGACTTGTGAAAATGCTATTTTTAAGCACCAAACACATGTAAAGCCTTTTACTCTCCTATTCCACTTGCACATAGCAGATATATTTAAAAAAGCACCTTCTACAAAATAATTTTAGTTCTGTGATTGTAACTAAATTAATTCAAAATTTCTCTTAAATAGGTAAAACTATTCTTAAGTTAGGAGACTGACACATATGCTGTAGACTCTGATTAAATAAATTATATCAGGAGGGTGAAACACCTGGTATATTTCACAGAGAATAAAGGTTTGCTGGGATACCATATTTTTACTTATGTGGGTGGCTGTAAGAGTTGGTATCAAGATTCTCTGAACGTTACTTATGTATTTGAGTGTCAATCCATAATCTTTTCAAGGATCATTTGCTTGTCAGACATAGATAAACGTTGTGGGTTAACACTGGTAGGCAGCTGAGGTCTACACAGCTGCTCTCTCACTCTCCCCCTACCCCGTCTCACTGGGATGAGGGAAAGATTTTGAAGTGAGTAAATTTGTAGGTGGAAATTAAAACAGTTTAATAGGTGAGGAAAAAGCTGCAAAACAAGGTATTCTATTCATTCACCACTTCTCATGGGTAGGCAGTTATTCAGCCATCCTTAGGAAAGCAGGGCTTTGTCACAGTAATGGTGACTGGGGAAGGCAAACACCATCACTTTGAACTCTCCTTCTCCTCTCCCCCCTTCTTCTTCAGTTTTATATGCTGAGCATGATGTTTGGGAATATCCCTTTGGTCAGTTGGGGTCGGCTGTGTCCCCTTCCAGCTACTTGTGCACTCCCAGCCTCCTCACTGGTGGGATGGGATGAGGAGCAGAAAAGGCCTTGACACTGTGAAAGCACTGCTCAGCAATAACAAAAACATCCTTGTGTTATCAACACAGTTTTCAGCACAAATCCAAAACACAGGCCCATACTAGCTACTGTGAAGAACATTAGCTCTACCTCAACCAAAAGAATAAGATAGAGTGTTGCTTCACTTCCCATTTTGCTTTCTCTGTCCTTTCTAAGTTACATCTTATTCTTCAAGTTATGCAATTAATTTCACAAGGGTGCTGCAATACCAATTCTATTGAGTTTGTGCATATAAATGAACAATTCTGATCCATCTTGTTCATTCCTCAAGCCTCTAGCTCAATATCTTCATAGGTTTTAGTTTCAGATTTAGTTCTAAGAAAGTGCTTTGGTCTTTGTTAATAATTTAACACCCTTGTATCTATGCTAGCACACTTTACCTGAGACAAGGTAAAATCATTATTTATAGAATTAAAAGATGTAGGGGAGAGCAGTAGTTTTGAGACACATAACCAAAAAGCATCTGGAAAGTATTTGTGCTTTTTACTTTTTTAATTATTTTTTTATATACCACAGTTTCCAACCCTTATCCTAGAAGGTTGGCTCTAATGTCACGTAAATGGAAGGAGGGGGGAAAAACTCCAGCTTTGTTTGGTTATAAATAAGTTTGAATTGAGCTCTGAGCAACCTGATTCAGTGGAAGGTGTCCTTGTCCACAGCAGGAGGCTTAGAACTAGATGATCCTCAAGGTTCCTTCCAACCCAAACTGTTCTATGATTCTATACTATAATGAATATGAATAATTCTTCAAATGTATTTCACACCACCTCGTATTGCACATTAAAGAATTAGTGATGCAATAGACAGAGAAGTCTTGATATGTTGCAGTTTTATGTAGCAGTCTTGATGGCAAAATTGACTACATCCCTTTCTGCAGAAGGTGTTCAGCAAGCTATCAAACCATGTTACAGGTTTTCCTTATATATATTTAGAATGGCAAAGGCACACTATCAACCAGTGAAAGAAATTGCAGTTGTCCCATGTGGAGGCATTCAGGGATAGAGAGACTTGAGGCAGAACTGAGCTTGCTTATTCCAGTATACCTAAAAATATTGATCATTCTGTCTTGCCTAATCATATCAGCTATGATGAGCCCTCAAATGAACAGTACTGACAGAGTTTTAATGTAGATGCAGGCACTACTACCATGTAATATATACCACCCAAAGCAGTTTGCCAGAGTTTCAGATCTGGAAAAAATCTTCCAGGCTCTCATGTCTCCAGCTGCTTCTGTGGTACCATCCAGTAAGGATACCATCCAATCATAAGGTAACAGTGGCAGTCTTACTGAACAGGGGAAGAGAGGTTAGGAGAGAGGTAGAAAGGGTCATTCTTTAATTTCTTTCATCCTTCTGAGGTACTTACTCTTTCAGGACTCTCTGGTAGCTACTCTCACTACCTGCTGAATCTCCTTACCCAGGAAAAACAATTTTCCAGAGACAGACACCTTCATAGCCGTAAATATATATACTTTTAATATTTCCAAAGTTCATACTTTTAAACAGGGACTCCATACTCCTGACACAGCTTGAGGGAAAAATGAGGAAATTCACTTTTTACCTTAAGGTCAACAATTCTGTATCAGTTCATTATTTTTAGTGATAAAATTATTAGCAAGAATATATAAAACAATTTCCAGTCTCTTGATAATACATTATTTTAAAATCAAGGGAACCTTAGGATAGAAATTAACTGCTTGCAGATTTCTAACTACTGAATAAATATTTTAGGAGGAAAAATTATTTTAGTGTCAATACATTGGACTTTGCAACTGCAGCTTATATAAACAATATGTGGTTGAAAATGGTTTGTACTGTCTTGTTTAGGATTAAATGTTTGGTATTGGAAGTAATGTACTTTTTAGATGAAAGACTCTAGCTTTTTGGTTCAGAATTTTTGAAAAAAGTAACAAAAACAAAAAGTGCAGAACAATCTATCTTGCTTTCAAAAGTGACAGATATACAGTAGCTTCTCTTCAGGCATCTGAAATATGTACTTTATATCTGGCAGCACTCTAACTTTGACTTCGTATCATAAATGATCTTATACCACTGACCAGATGATCTACTTTTATAAGGAGTTATTTCAAGTCAGTGATCTTCCTTGTCATCTACAGATTTGATTGTATTCTTTTATCAGTCTATCAACTTTAAGAGTTTTTTTTTCCTCATCAGTTAACCTTACTTCATATTTGCCTTTGTTTGCCTATCATGGACAGAAACTCCATTGGATGATTTGAATGCTACCTAAAATGCAAGCTAGTGCCACAGAAGTATTTTCCTTTTCATAGTATTTCTGCTTCTTTTGTTGTAATTTAAATATTCTAAATTTATTTTTGTGTTCTAAATTCACTTCTATTTAATTATTTTTTTTACACTTGCTCCTGGCAAACCTGTCTACCTTACTTAGTTAGAAATACTTTTTCAAAGTGAAGTCAGTAGCATCAAAAACTATTTAACATTTCTGCATCTTTTATTTTCATGTTTTGGAAGTAAATATTTTTAGTTATTTAACAAATATTGAATTTGTGCCTTTTTTTTTTTTTTTTTTTTTTTTTTTAAACATTTAACAAAAAAATCAGGTGCTCAGTTGACTTTAATCAGCATTATGTGGTGGTGAAATCTAACGCATTCTCCAGCCTCAGCCCTCAGGTCCCTAGCCTTTGGCAACCTATATAATAAAAATGCAGCACATAGGAGGTACTGTTTGAGATCAACATCCTTATGTCTCAGAAAACTGGAGAAACTTCAAAGAATGTAAGTGAATGACTAACACAAAATACTTTATGAAGGATCATTCTGAATTATTCACTTCTACTTTCATATGGTCCATCACATATTTAAGTATTGCAGCCACTGTATAGTTCAAATAATGCCTGCTAACTGGTTGTTATTGAAAGATTTTGCTGGTAACATTTTCCATGTGAAAGTTGCCTACCCCTACCATAGTCTCAGATTTTCATGCTTTAAAATTCAAGATATAAGTATTTGTCTTAGCAAGGGAATTTCAAGCAGAGAAGGTTGTAAAAGACTTTCTAACTCGTGAAAAATACACCAGCATGAGGGGAAGGTATTTTGGGAGAAACAAACAAAGTTTGTCAAACCATTCACTTGTAACAGAGAATCTCATTTCCTTCTGTTTCTGACTGAAATCATGAGAGTCTGAAGTTGCCAGGTGAGTCTGTCCACTAGACTATTGATGTGGCACAAAATCATCACTTTCTCTTATGTTCTATTAAAAAAATTAATCATGAACCAAATTATCCAATTATTTTTCTCTTGATGAAAATTTTATTGAAAATGTTTCAACATAAAATTTTAGTTACATGAACTGATTGCTGTAAAATCATTGTGCTGCAGTTTCTCAATCAACTCCAATTGTGATGATGTATAGCTGCAAAGTATTGTTTATTAGTTCTTTTGCTTCCCCCCAATGTTTTACTTTGTGTTTTCCAGAATTATTTCTATTTTACAAACAGTAAGAGGAAAACTGTTGTTAAAGCATCTAGTTGCACAATACAATGCTTCCAAAGTTAATAGAAAAGTTAAGAAAAACCAAATCAAGAGACCAGCAAAACTTTAAAAGAAACAAAACTTTGCCTGCTTCTTCCTTGGTAGAGAAATTGTTATTTACAATCTAAAATGATGATAAGGATGCTATTTTATTCATTTGGGGTATATATGTATATATATATATAATATATTAATATATTAATTATCTATATATCTGGTTTTGGAAGACTAAGAACAAATAAATGTGTAGAACATGTTCTATATGTATTATGCTGCAATATGAATGAATTGTACCTCAAGTTGCATATATATGTGATAAAAATTTGCTTATACAAAGATCAGCTTTGATATGAGTTGTGGTTATTAACAAAGCCTTTACAAGCACATATTTGGTGCCCTTCAAATCAAACACATTTATTTCCAGTATAATCAAACATGTCCTATGACTTAAGGCATTACCTTTAAAAGGTTCAAGATGGTCACTGAGTGAAGACTCAGCATTTCCAATACGCAGAGGTCTGTAAGGTTTGACTAGAATGCTCACAGCAAAAACCACACTTTAAAAGCAAGGAAACAGTATTCACTCTGAACAAATATTTTCTTGCCACCCAGGTCTTTATTGGCAATATGAAAGGAATTTGGTAATATCTTCTATAGCTTTTGGGGGACAGATTATCTCCAAAACTCTGGTTGCTCTGAGGTATTGTGGAGGCTGACTAGCAAAGGTGTGGTTGACTTCAAGTTTTCTTTTCAATATTTTAAGCAGAATATTTGCTATATTCTTTAAAGGATTTAAAAAAAAAAAAAGATTGGCAGTATCATTTCTAAGCCTTAGCTCCTTACTAGTAAATCCACTGCCCAAGGAATTCTTTTATGTGTTGAGGAATGCATCCATGTTCTCCAGGAAAGCTTTACAGCTGTCTCAGAAAAATAACCTTTATCCTTAAAATACTGATCTCTTTATTTTGTTTTTGATTCCGATCCTTCAGGTATAGATTTTCTTTTTTAATCAAATAATGATAAAGTATGATAAATCAAATCATGGTAGACTAGGAGCTGGTGCATAGAGTTAAAACATAAAACTATATATCATCTCAATGTGGAAGGGAAAAGGATTATTACACATCATTGAATGGATTTTTAGATACTTTAGCAGCCATCTAAATGCACTTTAACTTGATGATTTGCATTGGCATAATGTCTGTTGAGTGTAGGTTTGCAAGCATATAACACTAATAATTATTAATAATCCACTACATGTTCCTTAAACTTGCAACCTTGTTGTTATGGTAAATTTACCAAGTAAGTAATTTTTAGATTAATAGGCTTTTATAGAGACTTTTTTCCATTTTTTTCCCCTTTATTTTTTTATCACCTCTCAGAATCCTTATTCTGCAATTGGATTATTTCCTTACTCTTCAGTTTCTTGGCTTATAAATGTGTACCTCCACAAAAGAATAAAATCTTTTGAGATTTTCTGTTTTATCAATAGTGTTAAGAACAGCTTCTCTTTTTTTTCTTAATTGACTAAAATTTCTATTGTTTTATTATTACCTGTTTGTCCTTTGTGTGCTTTAGCAAGGACAATGAGCATCCATGATTATTGCCTATTACCTTAGATGGCAATTGAACAGTGTCTGCAGAGTTGTTTGCTATTGTAATTTTTAAAAATATTGGTTACAATAGTAACTTTGTCTTCTTTTCATGCTGTATATACTTGATAATGTTGTTTTTCCTGTTTATCTTCTTTTTTCTTTTTTTCTTTTTTCTTCTTTTTAACTTTTGGTCTAGTTATCAGCAACTTCATTTAAATTATGTAACTTTTTTTCACTTGCCTGTGAAAAATTTGAATTCACTTTGATTCGTTTCCTATGATGCTTTTTTACATTGGAAGTTTTTTTCATTATTAGTTTTGCATGAAATCATATATGATGTGGACATTTGGCAATTCAGTTCACAAGGCACTGTCACATACATAATGTATTTCTAGACTTCTGCACATGCCTATTAACCTGATTGACCTCAAACCCCTTTCCAATTTGTAAGAAGTTTCCTTCTATGGCAACACTTTATATTTTGCACCTGATCCAGTCTTTTTATCCAGTAGCCCATTTTAACCCTTATTCTTTACCTCAACCACTAATCTCTAGTTTGGAACCTTGTCAAATACTTTTGAAAATCTGAGTGTATTACATCCACTGAATTCCCCTTATCTCTTACAGCAGCAATATCTTCAAAGAACTCCAATGGGCTTGATAAGCAAAACAGTTCCCTGCCAGAGTCCTTGCTAGTTATCCTTAATCAAACTATGCTTCTCCAGGTGTTCTCCCTGCTGCAAAAGCCTGTGTGAAACAGTTTAAATTATTTTCTTTGTGAAGTACTATCTACAGTCTGCTGTTAATCCATTTCTGATTACTTCAAGTTTAAATCTACAGTTTTCCTTGGCTTTAGCTAATGCTGTTTTCCTTCTAACTGGCACATATGCTATGACAATATTTTTTGCTCACATTTTAAACATTATTACAAATAGATGATTAATGTTTGACTTGTATCTGGTCTAACCAGATCTGTTGCTCTGAGCTGTGTTTGACACTTAAAGAGAAATTTACAAAGCAGTTCTGCTGTCTGTTAAGCAAGTTAATTGATGCTTTAACAAATTTCAAAGAGAATATATTATAATGACCTTGAAATTTTAGTCAAAATTTATATTATTTTTTTGCTCAGTTTTGAACCACTCCTGAATTCACACCTCTAGTAGGTTGACCCTGACTGGATGCCAGGTACCCATTAAAGCTACAAGGGAGAGAAGGTATAATGAAGGGTCCATGACTTGAGATAAGGACCAGGAAAGATCACTTACTGATCACCATCACGGGCAAAACAGACTTAAAGTGGGGATAATTAATTAAATTCATTACTAACAGAATCAGAGCAGGATAATGAGAGTAAAATAAATCCTAAAAACATCTTCTCCCCACCCCGCCCTCCTTCCCAAGTTCTTCCGCCTCATCCCCAGTGTTATAGAGAGATGGAGAGTGGGGGTTACATTCGGTTCATCATAGCTTGTTTCTGTCACTGTTCAGGGAGAGGAGTCCTTCCCCTGCTTCCTGTGGGGTCCCTCCCATAGGAGACAGTCCTTCATGAACTTCTCCTGCGTGAGTCCATCCCATGGGCAACAGTTCTTCACGAAACTGCTGCAGTGTGGGTCACTTTTCCATAGGATGCAGTTGTTCAGGCACAGGTAGCACCAGCATCAGTCCCCCCCAGGGCCACAAGTTCTACCAAGAAAACCTGCTTCAGTGTGGGCTTCTCTGTCCACAGGTCAGCAGGTCTTGGCCAGGACCCTGCTCCAGCATGGGCCTCCCAGAGAGTCACAGCCTCCTTTGGACATCCACCTCCTCCAGCGTGGGTCTCTTCCATGGGCTGCAGGTGGATCTCTGCACCCTGATGGTCCTCCTGGACTGCAGTGGGGCAGTTGCTCCACACGATCTGCACCACAGGCTGCAGGGGCCTCAGCTCTAGTGCCTTGAGCACCTCCGCCCCCTCCTTCTCCACCGATCTTGGTGTCTGCAGAGTTGTTCACATGTTACTTTGTTCTTCTCTGGCTGTAATTTTCATCTGTTCAACAATTTTTTCTCCTTCTTAAATATGTTATCACAGAGGCATTATTATCATTCCTGATTGGCTCAGTCTTGGAAGAGTGGCAGGTCTGACCTGAAGCCAGCTGGCATTGGCTCTGATGGATATAGGGGAAAGCTTCTGGCAGCTTCTCACAGAAGACACCCCTGTAGCCTCCCTGCTACCAAAACCTGGCCATACAAATCCAATTCAACACCAAATGATGTCAGGAGTGTTCTCTTTTGAAAAACATTGATAATTTGTGTGAGGGATAACTCTTCTTATTTTTCATCAACAAATGTAAAAATCAAGACTCTAGTTACATGTTCTTTAGCTTTTGCCTCTCATTCCTGTATATACTGTCCTGACAACTCTACTAAGCAAGTGTAAAAGTCAAGTCCTCCCCTCCCCTCCTCTCCATCCAATCTTTCTACAACATCAGACTGTAAAAGTCAAGTTTGACTCTGATTATTTTCTTTATTTTGGTTTCACATTTTTATTTTGTACTTTCTTGAGGGGTCAGTAAACAACACACTAAATAGTTCTTCTGTATGAGAGACCAGAAATACCTTACAGACTGTTAGTCAGCAGCTGATGTCAAGACATCAGAAACAAGTGTCTTAAGAAATTCATTCCCTCCCCAGAGCAGTCTGTGATACAAGGGGGAGTGTGTGATACATAATATAATTTGCCTCTCCTAGTGGTGCATCATTTCTCCATTGCTGACTGTGTTGGGGTGAGGTTGTCAACACAATCCCACTTGTAAACATTTTTGGTCTCACCAGACCATGTAAGATTAGTCTTCATTGGTAACTAACCTGTCTTTCTGCAAAGTTGCCAGCCACAGTTCTGTAAGGGACTGGCATTAGACAAAGCTTAGATAATTAGATAATGGAAATGGCAAGTACCTAATCCTTTCCTTCATCCATATGTCTGTCTTTCCTTCTGCCTGCCCTGCCTTTCTTTGTTCCGTTTCGTTTCACTAAAGGTGTCTGCTTAGGCAATTGCCAGAGACTTCAGCAGACCAACCACTTGAGTCATTGCAGCTGAAGGAAGTATATTGTGGGCTTGTTTCTCAAAAATCACGTTTATCAAGCCTCTCTGAAGCATTTACTTGAACTGCCACAAGGGATGGAGTCTCTTGTGAACGAAAGAGACACATAAGCAACTTCTGTCTGAAATGGAAAATGTCCTTGTCATCCTTCTGCCTCCATCTTCTGAGCTGCTGTGACTGAATCCGGTTACAGCTGTTCAATAGTTCTTTTTGCATCTGAGACATTTTATTGTTGCTCTTGATTGAGATAACACTAAGTGCCTCTACTATCAGGAGAAGCCTGAAAATCAACAAGTGGAGTGCAATTTCTCTTGCTTAAAATGATGCCTAAATTGCTGTTTGCTTTCAGCAGTGCTTAAGTGATGATTTTATAGTGGGAATAATTTTTTTTTATGATTCTTTCTTACCACTCTCAGAGCTAAAAAAATGTTCAGGTATATGATAATTGCTCTGACTTTGAATACTGGTTCCTGGGAATGATTTATATCTGCAGCTCTCTGATGGGCCTATAAGAATAGATTTAACTGAGAGTCATGGCTACCCTATCTATGACAAAATTGCAGTAGATAATTTTTTAAGGAAAAAAAAAATCCTCATTTTGATGTGGTTGTAAGAGTATGGCTATCATTTGTTTAAATTGAATGACAACAAAAAATTTAAATATAAAAATTAGGAAATAATATTAAGAAGTTAGGAATAAATTTACATAACAATGTATTCAATTTTCTTGTAATTTTATCCAGGTTTATCACTGTAACTTTTACCATAAAGAAAACATTCATTTTTTGTAGCAGAATTTTGCCACCTCTTGAACATGATATTGTTTTTCTCTTCTCATGCCTCAAGCTGAATGTATCAGCTCCTTACCATGTGCCTTAGCTCTGTGCATTTTTGACTTCAACTGAAAAAGTTATGACTGGCTCAGAGCTGTCTGCTTGGACCACAGGCAGGGCCTGACAAAACTGACTGAGGTTGTCCACAGTATGTCTAAAAGGTCTCTCAGTATATGTAAGCAAAGTCAGTTCATATGTTTCTGGTACTTTGTAGCTATCTTGTGACTGATAAACAGGACTGAGCTCTGAAAGAATCAAACTGCAGGGTATTATCGTTTCTGTGCCAACACTGGCTGTCAGAATTTGGAGTCAAACACCTTCTGTTAAAGAATATCTGTATCTGAAATCTGTCCAGATTTTATAAGATAAATCCTTTATAATAATTATCTAGTTGATAGTTATTTTTCATTTTTGTGAATTAAAGTGAAAGTTGGGTCAATTAAAGATTTTACAAACATCACAAGTTCAGGATATTTTCTGAAAATACAGGCATTGGTCTTTAGTTATAGCATAAAGTTATGCTTAAGAGAAAATTGCACTGCAAGACTGAGGATTGTTTTGGAAGACTTTTCTCTTTATGGCAATCTCCAGTATCTAAGCCGAGCGGAGCAGGAGTCCACGGCAGAGAGGTATCTCTGTCTAAAGGCATGACTTCAGAGTCCTCAGAGTTCATGGACACATTATTAGATTTCTCCTCCTTCTAGCGGGTTAGCATTTTACTTATTATTTTGAAAGCATTTTCACTGAAAAGAAAACTGAGGATAGGATGACCTCCAAAAAAGAGGATTCTTCAGTGTATTCACTTTCATAAAATATGTGGTTTTTTTAAGCTAGTACTTATATAGAGGCAAGGTCTGCATCATGCTGAGAATACATATTCCTTGAAATTCATAAAACAGTATATGCTTACAGGACTTAAAAAGGATTAGCCTTACAATACTGTGTGAAAAATTTAAGTTTCTAATTTCATCCATACAACAGAACATAATTATATTACCATCTTCTCATGATGCACAAACACTTCTTTGAGGGTATTTTTTTATGACATTATCCTTCATATTATCTTGCCTATAGCAGAATTCCGCATCCTTATTGTCTCTGTACTGGAATCAGAAATGAAAATTCCTCCTCCAACCCTCATCAGCATTTTACTTTCAGTATTATTATTTTAACTGAGTTCAATTTTCTGATCCCGTTCACTCTGTGGCTCTATAGATAGTTTTATTTACAAAAGCAAGAAAGCAGCACAGGTGTGGAAACAAGCATAAGGCAGAGAGAGGAAAATAACTGCTTAAACTTGTAATGCTGCAGAGAGAAACGTCTGTGGACACACAGCCTCAGTTAAACATTTATGAGGAGTTGTGTGGGTATACTGTGCACATATCTAGGATCAGTGTAATTTTTCTTTCTTTCATAAAGCATTTGTCATCAATCTTCTGCAAGCAGTAAGTGAAAACAGAAGCTGTCATCTATGCCATGGTATTTGCCTTACACCCTGCAGGCAGCAAACGTCAGCTCAGTTCTCTTAAACACCAGGCCTTTCTACTTTGCCTTTTGATAGCCAGAAGTTTTGCTTTGTCTGTCATACAGTCCAACATAAAGATGTGTCAGATTTTCTTCCCCTTCCTTCATTTAAGGATCCAAAGAACGATGCCCTTCTCTCATCCCAGATGTGTGTGGTACCTGCTAGGCATAGGAAAACAACTGTAGCAGGAGAGCAGTCAGGAAAACTATATGCAGGACATAAAAATCTGATTTAACATAATATACTAAACAAAATACAATAGAGCTACAGAAGAAAATGTCAGTGAAACATATGGTTTGACTTTGCAGTCTTCCAGAGAATAAAAGTTTTGCCTCAAGAATTACAGTCTCAAGCTTTCAATCTTCATTGACTGAGATGATTGCATGATATTAAGCATTGTGTTCTTCAGCATCTGGATGTAATGAGATGCTTTAAGGAGAGTGTCATTCTTGATATTCTGCCATAGCTCTGAATTGCTTATTCTCTACCAGTTTGTATTACAAATGTGTTTCCTTGCCTAAAGTAACATTAAAAAAATATATATTCTATTTTGTTAGAAAACTCACCATTAGTATATGTGGTTTACAGACTCATGCTCCAAATTATGAAATGAGTATATACCAGTCTTCATGGGTAATTGAGAAAATAATAGAGTTTGTGTCATTTTGCCAGATAAATGAAAAAAAAGGAAAGATTTTACAAAAGTGCTTTTATCCCTGTTCCAAATTCTAACAGCCCCAAAGGAATCAAGACCTGATAAATCATAACAGCTATTTTTAGTCTCTTGTGTAACAACCTCCTTCATAGCTTTCAGAAACTTCTAACTCATAAATTGTCTTGTTGATCTGTACTAGCTTTTGTGGAGCTGTTAGAATTTAGTCAGTATGTTTCTTTAAAAAATAAAGTGGTTAATTTCTTTAAATATTATTCCAGCTTTCAAAATACTTCAGTATAAACAAACAAAATGACAATTCTAAGAAGTGAAGACTGACATCCTGGTTTTGAACTAATATGAATGTCATACTAAATGTAGAGTACAGAAGAAACATAGGTATTGATTAGGATTAGACTGGCAATCCATATTTTCCAGCGTTCTGTCTCTGTAAATGTACAGTATAGGCACTGCAGAGACAGATGTAAGAAAGCTTTCAGGGGACAAATTTTGAATTGCTGTTCATACAGCAAGATAGGGTGTCAAAACAGTGAACAAAATGCTCAGCTGGAGTGTGCTGCTTTATTTCCAAACAAATAAATATTTATTTTATTTTTGTTGCTCTGCAGTACATTGACATTTAAACTGAGCTATGTATATTAACCCTTATATGAAAACTAAATTCTTATGAAATGATTGAAAGCTCTTGAGCTTTCAGAAAAATGCTTGGATACATAATTCTCATTGAAATTGATGAACATTATCAAATAATTTAAAATTTTGATCTGCAATGGCTATATTTATACTGGAAAAATTTAGTGGCAAATACAGAGGATTATTCAATGATTTTGAGCCTGGATATCACAGGACAAAAACCTAGATGCATACTGGCCATGTCTAAACTGTCTACCTGTAACTGGTTGCCCTTTTTTTAAATTCAAGATCATGTCCAGGAATTGTGTGAGAGACTTATACTTGGTTCCAGGTTAAAACTGCATTGATGACCATTCTAACAGTTTTACAGATTAGAATATTTTGTTCCAGCACCGGGAAATGTTCTACATCAGTGTTTGTTTTACTAACACCAGAATCACAGTTTGAGGTCGATGGGACCCTCAAAAATCTTCTAATTCCACCTCCCCTGCCATGGATGGGGGCACCTTCCATTACTTCAGGCTAGTCGAAGTCCCATCCAACCTGATCTTGAACACATTCATGGATGGGGAGTGCACAATTTCTCTAGGAAACCTGTTCCAGTGCCTCACCAACCTCATAGCAAAGAATTTCTTCTTAATATCTAGTCTGAACCTACCCTCTTTCAGTTTAAAGCCATTTCCCCTTGTCCTATCACTACATGCACTTGTAAAAAGTCCCTCTCTGTCTCTCCTTACCCTTTAGGTACTGGAAGGCTCCTGTAAGGTCTCTCCTTCCCTGCTGTAAGGCAGAACTCCAGATGGAGTCTCATGAGAGCAGAGTGGAAGGGGAGAAGCTTCTCCCTTGACCTGCTGGCCACGCTTCTTTTGATGCAGCCCAGGGCACGATCTGCTTTCTTATCAGCAAGCACAAATTGCTGGCTCCTAGTCAGTCTTTCATCCACCAGCACACCCCAAGCTCTCTGCAGAGCAGCTCTGTGTGGCATAAATTTTCTTAGATTACAAAGGTAGCCAATGCACACATTAGTTTCATGAAGGTATGTTTTAAGAGATGGCATTTTCAAAATGCATTTGAAATTTGCCTTGCAATTTCAAATAGACATTTGACTAAACTGTGTTACATTCTGTATACTATGAAAACCAGAAACTATACTGCCAGCATCTTAAAAGCCTAAAACCATTGCTAAAAGTGAAATATAGCAACTGGCTTGATGAAGTCTTTCTTCAAATTTATTAAAAAATTTTGTCAGAACTGCTCAGAATACATACAATTAATCTTTTAAAGGGTTGCACAAATCCTTCTGTTTCTCTTTTCTGCGGCTATCCATATAAATGAATTGTAATATTTTCCTCTATTTAAGGTCCATTCATTATTTGGGGTAAGTTTCACTTGCTCTCCTCTTGCCCCATCCTAGTCTTTCTAGTTATCACAATTTTCTGGGAAAATTGTTTCACATTTGCCTACAAAGTGACTTCCTTTAAATGACATGGCAGCAGGCAACAGTAACTGATTAAAAATACAGGTTCACTCTGTATCCTTCTCTTTTATAATCCTATACACTATGAAATTGTTTAACAATTGAAAATTAAAATGATGCTTTCATAGACTAGACTGAGTCTACATCTGTAGAATTCAATCTTGCTGAAAAGTAATGGTACATAACGTATCACTGACCTCATGTTTTCCTGAGATTCATTTGATAAAGACCCTTAGCAGTTCCTTCTCATCAGTTTGCTAACTCCACTTATCAGAAATGGTAAGATATTGAAAGGTAAAAATGTCTCACAGCAGAAGAGAAGCTCCATTTATATAAAAATGTCGTGTAGCTACTCTAATAATAAAAATCTATTTCATGGTCTGTGTAGAATTTTTGCATTAAGTTTAGAATACATACCCTCAGATTTAAAGTGTTAGAAAGTATGACTAGCATTTGGGGTGTGTGTGGTATGACAGGAAAAAGAATGTAATTCTTTATTATTTCCTAGGTTAAAAAATGAAAATTAATTTTTTGTCAATAATTTAAAAATATGGAGTGTATTTTATAAGGTTATTTAATACTCAGTCCTTTTCTTCTGTCTTTATTTTTTTTTTTTTAATATTTTTCTTCAATTTTTCTTTTTTCTGGGTGTAAAGAGGGAGAAGAAGTGGATGTGTGATGAGAGGTGATGCAGAAAAATCAGTTCCATGGGACAGACATAAAAAAGCTTTTCCATCCCATCAATTCCACAGGACAAAGAATAGGAAAATTGTTTCCATTTAAAGCCTTCAACATGTCAGTTTTTCTCGACTGTTGATATTTCTGTGCAAGCATGTTGGAGAAATCTATGTGCAAAATAACTCCCTATTTTTAAGGTCTTCTCTTATTCCTATTAGACTGCTAATGGTTCACAGGAAACAACATCAAATGACATTCCTAATGTATATTTAGAAATAGTTGAACATTAGCTCTGGAAAATGTAATGGTCAAAGGTATATGTTTCCCATGAGAAAATATTTGGATAAGGAGTTCCAGCTTATATCCACGGGGAACACAATTTATTTCCAGTGATATGAACACACATGTGGTGAGCTGACCTTGACCAACTGCCAGGAGCCCACTCAGCTCTATTGCTCCCCGTCCTCAACAGGTCAAGGGGACAAGATATGATGAAAAGCTCATGGGTTTGAGATAAAGACAGGGAGATCACCTGTCGATTACTTACCAGTTACTATCATGAGCAAAACAGACTCATCTTGGAGAAATTAATGTCATTTATTGTCAACCAAGAATAGGATAATGAGTTATTAAAAGTCTGAAAAACACCTCCCTTCCATCCTTCTGTTCTTCCCTAGTTCAATATCACTCCCAGTTCTTCTACCTCTGTCAAGCGGCATAGTGTCACAGGGAATGGGGGTTGTGATCGATTCATGATGATTGATTTTTGCTGCCCCTTCCTCCTCATGCTCTTTCTTTGCTTCAGTGTGGAATACAGCTCACTGGAGACAAGCTTTCCCAAGCTTTTCCAACATGGGTCCTTTCCACAGGGTGCAGTCCTTCAGGAATGGACTGCCCCAGTGGGGGGCTGATAGGTCTTGCCAGAAAAACTTCTTCTGCCTGGACTCCTCTCCACATGCCACAGGTTCTACCAGGAGCCTGCTTTGTTGTGGTTTCTCTATGGTGTCACAGTTTCCTTCAGGATACATCCACCTGTTCTGGCTTGGGGTCCTTTCAGAGGCTCCAGGTGGGTACCAGCTCCATCATGGACCTCCATGAGCTGCAGGAGGACAGCCTGCCTCACCAAGGTCTACATCACAGATTGCAAGGAAATCTCTGGTGCAGCTCCTTCTGCTCTTGCTCCACTGACCTTGACATCACAGAGTTCTTGTTCTCACATGTTCTAAGTCTGCTCTCCCAACTACTGTTGTGCGGTATTTTTTACCTTTTCTTAGATGTTATCAGAGAGGTGCTACCAATGTGACTAGTTGGATCAACTGTGGCCAGAGGTGGGTCATTGTAGCCAGCTGAAACTGGTTATGTGGAACATGGGGACAACTTCTGGCATCTTCCTCATAGAAGTCAGTCCTGAGCCCCCAACTGCTACCAAAGTCTTTCCATGCAAACCTCGAAAAATTATGTCAGATGTGACAGCACTCTGTTGAGTTTGAGAAAATAATTAGAGAAATTCTTAGAGACCTGAGAAATTTAATTAATTTCCTGAAGCATATTTAAATAAACTCAGTAGCAAATCTTGTCCAGAATGATTAAATATCCTACCTAGTCACAATCCCAGATCAATTTTAACATAACTAAGAGCACATACTTTGAAAAGCTGCTGTTTGTAAAGAAAGTTTTGTAAAATCATGAAATTTATAGATGATGTAAATGCAGAATCATTACTCACAGAACATTATTGTACTAGAATTAGCTGAAACAAGTTGGAGACTGGCTTGAAACATTTTTTTAAAGGTATCGATTTTAAGCAGAAACTGGTGAAATACTGGAATTTGTTGCCTCAGGTAATTGTAGTGAAAGATAATATCAACAGATAAAAAATGGATTATACAACTCAAGGACTATAAATAAATAAAGAAGGCCTAGAAAATTATGTACCTCCCAAGAGTAGAAATTGGCTTGTAAATTTCAGGAATATTTTAAACAAAGAACTAGCTTTATCGAGGGTTGTTCTGTTTTTGTGGGTTTCCTTGGTTTTGTTTCTGTTGGGGTTTTTGTTGTTGTACTATTGCATAGCTTTGCTTTAGTCTGCTTTATTGTTTTATTTCTGGTTCATCTGTTAGGACATAATTTCAGATGTGTGTAGAGATGAGGGGATATTCAATAACCATCTGAATTGAATTGATATATGACTGAAATTCCTGGTTTTTAAAAATATCTATGGCTAGCTTCTAAATGCAGGAAACTGTTTTTCACAATGACATTTAATGTTGATTTTTTAGAAAATGGCTTGGATGATGCATGTGATAACATTACTTTATAGAAATTTACAATGACACAATAGTCCCATTAACAAGTGATTCACATGACCTGGAAGGTTTTTTTTTTTATATATTTACAACACAATAGACCTCTACTTCTCTTCAAATAACAATGTTCATCACAAATGATTGTGCTTGGATTTAAGTTTTTCCTTTATTAATTTTCTCTTTCCATGCTGGCCCTTTCCCATCATGTCTAATGAAATTATTGTTGCTGACAGTGACTTTTAGCCACAGCTGCAGCCAACTTGCTGCTGCTGCAATGACTGTAGTACAAGGTGGACAAGGACTATGTTCAGTGATTTTTTTTTTTATGAAGTCCTGGATAATAGTGTAATCACTGATCTTTTCCCTGTTCTGCAGTTGTAGTTAATGGTTAACTGCATCTGTATCTGAAACTCACTCTTCTGCGGAATAGGATAAAATATACAAAGCTGATAAGAAGGAATGTTTGTAGTTTGTAAACAACTTCAGTAACAAATATCTTTTGTTTCCTTATCCTTTTCCTCCAGGTTATTGCTGGGGGCTATTACATGTCCTAAAAATGAGACACCTGTCACTAACCAGTGTTCCATTTGGAAGATGATTTCATTACAGAATAGGGGTATGTATTTCTCCCTTAATCCCGTGAGGAAATAAGAGGGATCTTGAAGGATATATAAAGAAAGAAAACAGAAATTTATTTCCAAGAAATTTATTTTATCAGGTGTGCCCTGGGCAGCTGCTGCAAACAATCCATTATTAACAGTCCATCAGGAATGACAGAGAGAGTGTAGAATACACAGTTTTGATTATACTCACATAGTGATAAACTGGTCCTGGCCTCTGTAACTAGGACACATGACAACTGCTCAAAACTATTATTAAGAAACCTGTATGTAGCTAGAGTAAACATACACAGAAATTTACCAAAGTGCTGTGGGTTTGGTTTAAAACAAAATGATAAGAAAGATAGAAGATATGGAAGTATATTTCTTGTTGTTATTTCTTGTAATGCCCAAAATGAAAATTTGAGAAAACTGATGTGTTCCACCAAGAAAATACTGAAAAATCTACACCTTCCTTTCTCAGTAGTTTTAAGCAAGATTTATTTCTTTTATTGTAAAAAGAATCCCAAACCTTCCCATTTTTTGCCCCAAACAAACAATGTAGAAAAATGCCAAATCTAAATTTCTATTTATTTTTCCCATGCCAAATACTTTGATGTGGTTCATGTTTGAGAGTCCCTACCCTAAACTAGAGACTTGCACTTATATTTTTAAATACCTTTGAGATCCTTGAGCAAATGACTACATGTTTGTCAAGCGAATCTTCCCAAGTGCTTGTGGCATATAACATGTGATTTTAGAAACATGAGATACACATGCTGCACCTAATTACAGAAACATGGCTTGTAACCCTGTGAACCAAGACCAAACCCTCTTTAGGCATGAAAGTAAGGCTTTGAGCTATGAGCTCTGGTCTTGCAGATAGATCTGTGTCTGGATAGCTTTTCATTTCTTCTCATCCACCTGGTGTTATTATCCCTGGAATAGAAAAAGTCTGCCCAGACTTTAGCTGGAGCAGTTTACAGCTGGGAGTATTAAATTATATTGCTTATACTTTAATACACTGGCAGCTCAGGACCCTTCTTACAATACATGTTGGTTTTAACTGCTACAACTGAGGTAGCTGCCAGTTACCACTGTGGCAAGAAACATCTTTGTGAGAACAGACCTGACAAGACTGTCAAAACACCAAAAAGAACTATGAAACTATAGGAATACAGCTGCTGGGATTTGGCAGCAGAAGTAAAATTCTGGATGGATCCAAAGATAGAAAACATGCTTAACAAATTCGGGAATTAATGCAATCTATTGGGGATATGATGTATCCACTTGCTTGGTAGAGGTTTTCGTATGCTACACTAGATGAGGATGCTTCACAATTACATTCATTTAGCACTTTTATAATCTCTTACCTCAAGATTCTGTAAATCTGAGCCAATCATTTTGGTGCTGTAACATGTCAGGTGTGATAACATGGAAAACTATATATAAACCTATAAATCAGACAGTCCAGTCAGGTGCACAATGACACAAGATACCCTTGTATAGGTGTCTCATGTGCCAGTTCATTAGAAATTATAATAGTTGGATTTGTGCTAGATCTGATCCTGGCACGTAGGAGGTAGGGAGAATTAGAATTAGCATTGCTGTTATTCTGGAAGTAAAGTTCATCTCAGGCACAGTTTTAGCAATTTATCTTCCATCATCTATATGTGAAGCGTTTGTGTAGAAATTCTCTCAGAGATTTTAAATGCAAAGGTGTAATATGAGTGTTTCCGTGATAGTAAAAAAACCTCAGTGAAACAAATTAAGATTAATAAGTTAATCTTAGATCTACGCACTGTAAAACTGATGCTAATTTAGGCCTCAGTAGTAAAAGAGAGAGATGGAAGAGAGACAGAGGACTGAATTTACTGAAATGATTTTTTTTTCTAAGACGCAGGATAAACCACTTCATCTCGAAAGACGAGCCCAGTTCAGTCAGAGAAGGTAGATGCCTTAGAGTCTTAGTTATGCAGTTTTGAAGCTCTGTCATGATGCTGGTGAAACAGATATGCCCCAATGATTTGTTGATGCAGCTTAAAAGTCTGGCAGTGGTAAAGGATTTCCATGTATTTTCTTGGTTTTCTTACATGATGGATGTGAGAGGTGTTAGCAAACACTGCAGACAGTTCTTTAGTGCTCCCTGGGAAGTAAGGATATTCAGCAACTGCAGAGACTAGGTGTTCTAGAAGAGTATTGTAACAGAGCAGGAGAATTATGTGGTGGTACAGGGTATCTGCACTGTGTGATTCCAAATTGTGCTTGGTATCAGCTCTCATATCAAAACTTAACCCCATTCCAGTTCTGTAGACAAGTACAAAATGCACAGTGCTTATTTCACTTAAAGAACTTATTTAGTTTTTGACTTGACAGGACTTTTTAAACTTCAATACATTCTTTGAGGTCTTTCTGCTCGCACAAATCTTTTATAATTTTATAATCTTTTATAATACTTCAATATGGATCTTTGAGGGGTGCCTCAAGTTTGATTTCAGGGGATGCTTGTTAGCCTCTTCTTACCTCACTGAGTTTCTTTCCCTCTCCACTTGTGTTTCTGTAAAATCAAGAATTTTATTTCTACATAATAGACCACTATTTTCTTATTAGCAGAGTGCAAGAGAGAATGTGGGATCAGATCCTTAGCTGATGTAAACTAGTGGGGTTTTTTGTTCTTTTAAGTAAAAGTTTTTAACAAGTTACTTTATTCACAGTTTTCAGAAAGTGAGATTTTAGCCAATGGAATTTAAGGAAATCTGTCTTAGAAAAGTGATCTCAATTTGTTCACTTATCCCAGAAAAAAACCCAAATCTCTCAGAGCCACTATTTCCCACCTTACTTTCTTTAACCTCTTGTTTTTCTGTCTCCAGAAAGTGAAGTGAGTTTTAGACAATTGTCCCCTCATTCTGAATTTTTTGAGATCCCTTTTGAAATGAAAGTTGGTCTTTTTTTAAAGATAAGAGAGTAGTATATTAAAATATGTTTCAAGAAGGGTTTGCTACAGCATAGGCAGCTGTTCTTCAATTGTCTTTGTGCCTCTTTCTATTTTACAGCTCTTCCTGTAGCCACATCTTCCTACAGCTCAGTGATGGGCATTTTACAGTGGACAGTCAGTAGTATTAAACATAAGGTAATTGGGAATTGGAGTGGTGGAGCTGGAGTGGTTTAGTGAGAAAGAAAGGAACAAGGAAAAGTGTCGGGAGACGGCTTCTCGGAAGCACTCTAATCTCCCTAGGCGATCACGCCGAGACCCTCGTGGACCACTCCGTACGGAGGGGCCACAGCCGCTAACCTGAAAGCTGAGATAGAGAGCCTCGACGAGTCACGCCAACACGCACACACAAGAAATGCTCGGAGGCAGGTAACGGTCTGTGGCACGAAATGGCCGTTTATTAACGGTCTGCACCGGCTTTTAAAGG
>JAWWES010000115.1:73290104-73311360 GCA_035583135.1 Lophotriccus pileatus | reverse complement strand
TGTTATAGAGTATTTGTGATTTCTCTGAGCATAATGAATACCTTATTTACATTTTCACTTTTTAACAAAATATTTGTGTTTAACAAAATATTTATGTTGGAAAAAAAGTGTATTTTTAAAATATTTTTCTTTGCTTGACTTTTTTTCACCTTCAGAAAAGTAACACTCAAAACTGCTTGGAAAAGACATGAGAAAAGTCAGTTGCCAAATACTGTTTTGAGTAATTCACAATTTACCTTTCAAACACAAAATTTTGCTCTCAGGATGCTGATTTTTTTGTGATTCATTTATGATCTATGGCAGTCATCTCAAAGGTAACATTTGTGAGATTGTTACATTGGCATATTTCTTGTAATAAAAATTTGTAGAGGAATTGAAATTTGATAGATGAGAGATGCTCAAAGTATTGAAACTGTTTACTCTGGGAAGTTTCACAGGCATCCTTTTAACCCAACAGAGTGAAGTAAAAGAAAAGTTCTTATCAAACAGATGCATTAATTTTCTGAATTCTACTCTCTTCAGAAGGGATTAGACAAAATAGTGTTCAGGAGCAACTCCTTTTTTCCCCGTCCATTTACAAATTGTGGGTTTTCAATAATACAGAAATGTGAGCTGTAGAACTGTAAAAAGTTATTTCTAGAATCCAAACAGAAGTGTAGCTGGTTCTACAAACACCAAGATCCATGCAATGCAATTTTGAGCTTATTTTCTTGATACCTAATCAGTTATCTATATGTACTTCTGCATGTGAAACATCAGATACAATTTTGGACAGAAACATTTACATCAAACATATTCAACAGAAAATTATTTTTGACAAAAATATGAATAAATTAAAAATTACCATGAAACTTGTTAATTCTATAAAAAGAAATGTGTCTCTTTGCCTTGGAACAAAAGTTGGAAATGAAATGCAGTAAGTGGCACTTATGAGAAATGGTTTCTATGTTGCAACCTGAATTGTATTTTCTGTGATGTACACAGCCCTGGACTCCTGTAATACTCTTCTCCTAGTGGAAGGTATCTTAATTAGCAACAAGATAAATTATTTGAAGTTGGGGTTGTGAGAGGAAAATAAACTGAGAACTGCTGAAATTCTCAAGCAATATTGGGGAAAATCCCTTTCTTGCATCTGGCAGGTGCAAAGCTGAAGAGCTATGCATTTGTTTACATTAGTAGACGATAACAAGAACAGTTAAACCCAAAACCAAGTCCTGATGGATCTGATAAAAAAAGAACAGAAGGATTAATTATTTGTCTAATGTACCTTTGAGACTTGCTGTAAAACTTAATTAATTGTTTGTGAAGCACTTTGGTATCATCATATAAAATAAGTTTGAAAAGTATTAGTGGTAGTTTTTTCTCATAAAAATACATTATAGCCTACTACTACATAACCTTTCTCAGTGAAATAAAGTAATAGTAAATCTGATTTTTATTATGTTTCTGTTATATTGTAATTATTTTTTATAATTATATATATGTTCAGTACATAAGCAAAGAGTTTCTTTATAATTAATTATCATTGCCATTTCCACAGATTAAAAAATACTGGTAGAGAAGCCATATGATGAAGGAGAATATGTGCTACAAGTTGAGTGAAACACTTATCATTGCATATACAAGAATAATCATCACAGAGGGAAAACTGATGATTGTCTCAAGCATTTATATATCAAGTTATAAGTGTTCTTTGACTTTACAACTCAAGAAGTTAAAGTGTGTCTTTTCTGATAGGATTAAGGACGCTTTTAAATGGACCCACTCTAAAACATTTTAGCACATAAGTCAGCAGAAATACTGATATTCAGAAATGTAAGAATAATAACGTACAAATTTCTACAAAAGTAATGGTGGAATACAGCAGCACTCACTGGAAATGAGAATACCTGGGGGGAATTGAGTCTGGCAATTGTGATGTAACAATTCCTCTGGGTATTAGCATTTTTGGACTTCATGGTAAACGTGGAGATACTTTAGGATAATATGTTCTTTCAGGCAGGACTTCTTTTAAGGGCTTGTACAATTTTAAGTTCTGGGAAGAGTAATTGATTTCACAATACAACATGTGAAAATGTAATTGTATCGAGTATCTAATGTAGATTTTACTATAATTATTACTAATTATAATTAATTTTTATCAGGTAAATGCAGATAATTGTTCAAAGCCTTCTTTTTCTATGATAATCTGCAAATTAAAATAATCAATAATTAGGTTTGTCACCATCACAGCCTCTCTCTCTCTTCATAATGAATCATAGGTGAAACATACTACAATTTATTAGTAATTTCATCTAGAATTGGATTGGTTTGGTGAGGTCACCTAGATCTTTGTACTTAAAACATGTAATGAATTTGGCCCTTGTTATCTTTCCCATTACTAAATGTATGAGAGTTTCACTTTTTTGTAGATTTAGTACTTCATGATTTTCAACAGTCCTCCACTTGTCACGTAGTTTCTCTTTACCGTCTCTTGTTTAAGTTGTCAGTCAAAATTACTCAAATCTATCAGTCATAGAATCACAAAATGGTTTGCCTTGGAAGGAACTTTTGTGCATCATCTAGTCCAACCTCCCAGCAATGAGCAGGGACATCTTCAACTAGATCAGGTTTCTCAGAGCCCTCTTGCACTGGTAATGCTTCCATTTACTGAAAGAACGAGGGAGAGCATCTGAAAAACACTTAAATTTTATGACATCTAGAGATGAGGCAGGACAAAAAGAACATGTAAATTCTCATAGTCAGGAATAAAAAGTAATACGTGTTGTTCTTGTAGTGCAAGGTAGCATTGTTTTGTTCACAGACACAACTGGGAAACAAAATCAGCAAATAACTGTGATTGAGTTAATGTTTAAAAGACTGGACATCTCAAATGAACATATAACTAAGTTTAATCATACTACCTTTGGCACAAATAGACTAGAACTCATTCTTCCTTATAGATATTTTTTTTTTTTCTGATAAAGAGTCTTCTGTTTGCTTTACAGATTTCTCCCTCTGGCAAGAAGCATCACATTTAGCTGTACTGAAGCCAGCTCACCTCTCTGTTAACCTCTGGTGATATTTGAAATTATATAGCAATTATAAAGCTTCAACAGGTGCGATGGTTGAATTGGATAGGGAGGGGGAACTCCAGTCCCAGGGGTTTCAGTCCTGGACTCTGGAGGGGGGAGGCGCTCCCCTCTCCCCCCCTCCATGTGGTCCCATGACCGCCACAAGAGACAGCACACGCAGGGCGCGGAGGGAGAAGGCAAGAGAGCATTTATTGTTGGGGTAAAGGCTTATATAGCTTTCAGGAGGATTCAGAGAGTAACCAATGAGAAGTTCAGGGGGTAACAGGAACACCAAATAGCATGAAGGGGTTAACAACCAATAGGAAACTTCCTGATATCTTCTCAGGACATTCCTGAGACAGAGATAACCCTTGCCTGTGGGGGTTCTTAGGAAGAAGAAGGTGAGTTAGCAAAAAGACTACAAAAAGCCATCTTGAAACATGTTTAAACAACAGTTTCTCATATACTGCAGACCTAACTGCCACAAACAGGAATTTCACATCATTAAATATTATTAGGTAAATATTTTCCGTTTTTGTTTTTTTTTTTTTTTTTCTTTTTATGGATTAATGGAAATTATGTACAATCATAAAATGTAAAAATTTTAAGTTTAGATTGTGTGGCTTTGCATTTAAAATTAATATATTACTCCTTCTTTAAAAAAATAATTTTTTATTTACCTGAGGGTGGTAGAATGGACAAGAGGTCTAATGCTCTCAAGTCTTCAGGGATGTCAAGGATTATCATATGCTTTCCTACTTTGGAATAATTTTAATAATGGAGGTATCCAAGGAAGCACCCCAGAAGGGTGTGACATTTCTTTTGATACCTAGAGTCTGATTACTATGCCCAGATCAAACCAATAAAGTTTCCTAAGTTTTCAGAGGAAAAGGTTGCTGTCAAGTTTATGCATGGACACACGTGCTTTCATTGAGTCAAAAAAACCAAACCACACAGAAATTGGTGATAAATAAATTATGGATTTTTTAAACTCTTTCACTGGACAGTTAGAAAGTGCTAAAAATTGTTTCCTTTAGATATGAGATAAAATCTTGTATTGTTTACTTGCAGCAGCGTGATTACTGTCCCCATACATTAGCTTCATGGGAATACAGAAGGACTCTTGTTTGGTAAGATTATAACTTCCAGACTCTAGTAAAGTTTTTTCAGACCTTCATGCCAGCCATCTGTTAAAACATCTCTGCAGAACCAGCCATCTGTTAAGTATTAAATTTTTTCTAATGCTGTACTTGTGCATATTTTTTTCAGGAATATTTAAGTTTTCTGTTTCATCTGTTATTGCACCAACAATTATGAAAAACTGTATTATTCTTATAATGAAAGCTCTTGCACTATGCATAATCCAGATGGGTAACTTTTAGTACAGTAGACACCATTCATAGGCAAATGTCCCATCAGATCATTAGGGGATTATCCATTATCTAATTCAAAACATAAACCTTATTTCTATTACCTTGTGATTACATAACTCAAGATTAATAAATAGGTAATGGCCTTTTCCTGCATTCTGCTCACATTAACAATGTTAGATAGAGGTAATTTAATGTCTTAGAGGTAATTTAATAATGTTTAGATCTCTTGCAATTGTTGTGCATAGAAAACTTGGAAACTGTAAAATAAAATTGACTTATACATCTAACCAGAAAAAAAGTCTTGTGCACTATAAAAACCCTGCTATATAATCTCATTTGTGCCATTGGCAAATATAGTGTATTGTCTATATTGAACTTATGGCTTTTGTAGTTGGTAGTGTTGTAATGAAACTAGTTTATTGATGTGCTAGCTAGATGACTGCAAAATTATTTGTTGTCATAGATTTTTATGGCAACTTCAAATATAATTATCATTTGTAATTACCAAGAAAAATAAGCATAATTATTCTGTGCTGCAAAATTGCCAAAAAATTTATCAGTTTAGTCACATTAGTATTTTATTTCTTTGAAGCATAACAACACTATACTGTAAAATACATTATTTTCTAAAGCTATGAATAGTCAGCGAAGCTCAGTAAATGTAAGAAACCACTAATTTCAGTCAAGTGAGCATTTGTCATAATGAAAAATACTATAGAAAATGAAAACCTCTGACAGTTCAAAAGTATAATTCTGATGGCTGAAGTAATCTGAGGCATAATAATTGAGAGAATTAAACAGTGAGATTATAGGCAAGACATTCTCAAGAATGTTTAATCTGAATTTATTTGCTTTGTGCAATAAGAGTCACATACATTTCCTTTAGGAAGAGTTCATGTCACATTAAGTTCTTAGTATTCAGTCTGGGTAACCAGAAGGTGAGTGTGCTGAGGCTCCCTATGGCATTTATGGACAAATAGTTTACAATTTAATTAATTAATTAATTTTTTTTTTTATTTTTTTATTTATTTTTACAGATAGTCTGGTGTACTTACTGTAGGCATTCTACTCTTCTTTACATTTGTAGGATCTTTTTTTAGATTCAATGATAGGCTATAGTATTTATTTCTCTAAATAATTTTTAATGATAGAAAGAGAAGCAACAGACTAATAGAAGTTCATACGTTTACCTATACATCTTTCCTAATATTGCTCATATCATCAAAAGTATGACAACACTCTTATTATTTCTACTTTAGATTACATGTGCATATTGTGAATATTATGGTTCTTAAAAAGAAGGAAAAGGTCAAATTGTTAATGAAATGCAATAATATAAAATGTTATGGTATTTTTCTATAGCTTAAAAGTACTACTTTTGCTATTTTTAGTGAAAATTTTTTAACCCCTGTAGCAATGTACAGCATAAGAAAATTGGGACCCAATAAGAATAATTGCAAAGAAAAAGTGATGTAACTTTCTTAAATACAGAAAAGTTTATCAATCTCAGAAACAGAAATGAATAAAGCTGAAGAAAAACTAAGATAAAATAAGGACAGGGCATACTTATATAGCAAAACACTTAAACTTTTTCAAGTCACTTTCACTAGTTACTCATATTTTTCTAGCTAAAGTCCTAGGCTTTTTCTTCAGTATGGAAACTACTTCAGTTTGTTTGCAAAGACATGAATGATGTTTCACTTATTATTTCTGCCGTTTCCAATATTGGTCTTTAAGCTGAACCATTGCACTCTTATTGAATCATAGAATCATTATGCTTCCAAGAGACCTGTGGGATCATCCAGTCCTACTGTCCAACAGGCACTACGGCTGTAATCACTAAATCAGATCACCCAGCACCAGATTCAGATGCCTTTTGAATATCTTCAGGGATGGTGGCTCCATCACCTCCCTGAGAAACCTATTCCAATGCCTGACCACCCTAAGAGTGGAAAAAAAATTTTCTGGTATCTGATAGGAATCTCTCGTCTCAGCCGAAGGCTGTTTCCCCTAGGTCTTTCTCTGTGGGCATAGAGAAGAGTCCAGTCCCCACCTAACTACGACCTCCTTTCAGGTAGTTGTAGAGAGCAATGAGGTCTCCCCTGAGCCTCCTCTTCTTGAGACTAACCAAAACAAGCTTCCTCAGCTGTTCTCATAAGACATGGTTTCTAAGCCTTTCACAAGCATTATTGCCCTCCTTGCAGAGAAATTAAATTACATTTTTTTTCAGAGACTTATGCTACAAAAGCATATGCCAAAATGATTATGAAGCACCTGTTGTGCAAGGTTATGTATGGGTGGTGCCTCTAACTTTCTACATTAAACTCGAGTAGAATGTCTAATGATCTACAATTTTTGGGGTATCTTACAAAAACCAGGGAAATTACTCATTTAGGTCTCCACAGTCCAGTGTTAGCTAACTGTATCTTTTGGGGTGCCACGTGCTAGATCCCTGCACTGAGCATGAGCATACTGAATCTGCTTGATGAAAAGCAGAAGCCTACCCTCTCAGTTGGTCATAATTTTGCTCTACTCATTGCCAAGGCAAGTGGATGTAGTTCCCATGCTATGTGAGTGTGACAGTGTGAGTATATGTACAGGATGGCTAAGTCTGGCTATTTGGGAAAGTGTCCAGAACAACTGTTCAGATACTCTCCAAGATCAGAGTCAATTAATTTCTAACCAAGACTCCGAATGTAGGAATGTAGCAATGGATAACAGGGAGTTCCTTAGTTAAAAACCCTCACACACTTAATGAATTACTATAAAGGGAAAAAATTTCTTACCCAACTTGTAAATAATAACCTTGATTAATTAACTTATTGCATATTATTTAATGTCCAAGACAGGAGAGAATGAAGGGACAATATAGAGACTTTCAGTGCTATGAGACAAAGTTGCCATGTTTTTACACTGGCGAAGCACCTTTCATTTTAAGTGCTATCCCCAGTTTACACCAGTGGAAGAAAACAAAAACTAAGCCTGTGGTGTGCTATATAATAAAGCAGCTGAAAATCAAAGAAACAAATTCACTGGACTATCTTAGCTGCATTATAACTCTCTAGTGATAGAAAAGGGCACATGTGGGTCCAATGCCTTCGTCAGTTTTGCTTCGATTTGCTGTCAGTTGTTTTATTTGCAAGGAGTGCAAAGAATTTTCAGAGATGTGATGAATACACCACCAGATCTGTAAACATTTTCATACTTCAATATAAGACTTGGATACCAGAATGATACTGAAGAACATAAGAAGAGCTGCTTGGAGATCGTGGGACATGGACTGTGTGATACATTACTAGATATTGGTAATGGAATGAGAGTAGGATAGCTTCCCTCCGTGCTGCTAAATCTCTTTCTGACATGCAACCAGAAATCTTATCTATTACTCTAGTGTAGGCACTTGATCCAGTCAGTGGCTTCCTCACTCCTTCCCAGTCCCTTGATTGTTCTCCAGAGCCCTCTGTGCTTTTCAACAACTATCTACTTCTTTTTCTTTGTTCAACTGTCATTGTTTCTGTTTCTGTTCAGTGGTTGTATCTTTAGTCTCCAAACAAGATTTTAACCTGGTTTTCACAGTGTTGTTCCCCTGGCTCAGAAGTTGTGGGGTTGCTTAACTCTTTCCATACTAACAAGTGTTCTTACAAAAAAAATGCTTCCTTCAAAAATAAGTGGTAAACCTCATCCCAGTAAAAACTCTAACATGATAATGCATCACAAAAAATATCCATTTTTAAGGTAAGAATACTAAGAAGGAATACAGACTTTCTATTATTATAACATGACTATGCAGTTTATAAACTATAGTAATAATAAAATTCTGTAATACAGATGTTTAGGTGACACTGGTGAGTAGCTGATGATCCTAATGGTTAATTGAAATAAATTTGCACCAGTATATTAAAAATGCACATCATGGAAGAAAGCACAATAAAGTATTTTTCTCACAAATGTCATAAACACCAGTTTCACAGGAGAGACTAGACGATAAACCCCCATGTAAAATAAATTACCTCTGACACTTTATTTATTATACAAATGTATTTTAATGTAGCTATGAATTAATTATAAATGAACAAGGGTTGGAGTCAAGCACAGTAAATAGATCCTATCGGGCACTGCTTAACAGGCCAAAACAGAATCAATAGCAAAGCTGCAAAAATCTCAGTGACTTATTCTCAGAAACCTGACCCATGAGACCTTTCTTCAGAGCAGCTGAAAAAGAACCCCTTAATTCTAAATTTTCTAAAGTCACTGTGATTTTTTTCTAGTGTATTGCAGATTTTTATGTGGACTGTTGGCTATTTATTTGGTCCGTTACTGCTAACTAAATACAAGTTTGGGGAATTCAGGGAATTGCATTTCTAATCAACATAGCTGATGGCAGATGAAATCCCCTTTTCCAAGACTCAAGTTAATATGGATTTGTTACCTGGCAGTTCTTATCTGTTGGTATAACATAAGGAATGACAGAGGCATTTTTGAAAGTGGGGAAGACTTGATAGAGCTTTCTTGGTAGACTTTCACTAGATAGACAGTTGGCAGCTCCAAGATTTTGAGGTGTGCAAATAGTTTAAAGACCAGTTCAAATTCCCTTAGGTCCATAATGCCTACAAGTGAAGTCAGGTTTGTGAATTCTGCCCAGCTCTCATCTCTCATTTCAGAGCAGAGGTGAGGGTGAGAATAATATGCATACAGTCCAAAAAGGACTATGGCAGAAAAACATCAAATGTTTAGGTAGCTGCTTCAATCTCAGAAGGAGATGTTGTACTCTTGGTCAATCTAGTTTAAACTATTTCTAAAGAATACACAGAGTGGACTAATTCATAGTTTATCTTTCACTTTTTAGTTTGAGAATAGAGTCTTCCTTGCTCTTTAGTATATTTCTAATTCAGGGTTTTTTTCTTTTATTTTTTTTTTTTAAATTAGTTACCTAATTAGAAGTTTCTAGAGCATGGGGAAACATTGAAGGTATTTGATTTATTTAAAGCTAGAGAAGAGAAGATTAAGACAAATAATAGAAGGCTAGTTCAAAGAAAAAGGTGATAATCTATTCGCTGTGCCCAGTACTAGAAATAATGGTCTCAAACTGCAAGAAAGGAAAAGTATTTGGCAGAAGTTTCTAGAAGTTGCCAGTGAAACTGAATTCTGGAACTAGCTGTCTGGAAGGCCTGAGGAGTCTCCAACGGTGAAGATATTTAAGAAAAGGTCTTTTGTGCATGAACACAATTGGATGAATTGAATGAATTTATGAGACATTTTTCAGTTTTCCTATGATTCCATGATTTTATGCTGTCAAATGGTACTAAGAAACCCTCTATGGCATGATGCTACAAGAATACAGCAGAGATGTAACTGTAAAAACTATGGGACACTAAGCCACTGATTGATATTTATGGCTGTCACTGGGTTGAAAATTCAAATTAGTTTCTCTCCAAAGAAACAGGGAACTCTGAATGTATGTACTCCAGATTAACAAGACAGTGGTATCTTCCTGATACTTCTGTTTCTTAAGCTTAATTTTGCCACAAACCTAATCTAATTGATGTTTTGTCATTCTTAAACCACTAAATATGAAAATACTTGTCAATTTACATTTACTTTTCTATGATTTCCACTTTTTAAAATTTCTTTGCCTTATCCTGAAATCAAGAAAAGGAAACCTTTATATTTAATGACTTGTATTATATAACTGAGGTGTTTTGCTAGTTAAAACTTTGTTGTAAAAAAAATTATCTCAACCTTTCTGCCCAATTAGAAGTCTTTATTTTTTAAGACCAACTAATGTGAGCACTGTTTCCAGTCTGAACTTAAGCAAGACATCTGCTACTTCTACATTCCCTGTTTATATCAATTAAGTCTTCAAAAACAGGCAAGCCCGTCTGCACTATTTTTCTAGTTCAATGTCAGCAAAAGCAAGTGCATTCTCAATAGTCAAGCCTGATTCTGTTCAGATACACCAGAAACTTCCTCCATGTTACTTGAAATTCTCATTCACTGATGAATTCATCACCTCGGTGGCAATACTTGTTCTTTTCCAGCTACCCTTGAGTAGCCCTTTGTGATCTTGATGATTGATAAGTCTCTTGGATCAATGCTATGAAATTTTTAGCACAGATTTTGTAATACATATTTTAATGATGGATATGTCTGAAGCAAGACACATAGTAATGATATGTTTTGAAGCCCTATTTTGAGATCATTACCCTTCTGACCTTTGAAGGTCTGATTATAAAAGACTCTTATTTCCATGATAAATGGGTGTTAAATTATTCCTGGCTTCCTTTACTCATAGTATCTACTCCATGCAATTCAGGATGAATGAACAAAAGATTTACTCATTATTACTGATGTTCTTGCTCATAAGAATACAGGCAAGTAGCATAAAAGTGAAGGTAATTTGCTAGAGGAAAGAACACCAGACAATGGGGAGCAGGTAAGAGAACACAGATACTTCTGTTTGGAGCTGTGAAGCCGAAGGTCTAACACAGGGTTAATGGTTGGGAGGGGGTAGGACAGTCATGACATGTCAGGTGCTGTATCTTAAAAGCAATCACTCTTGGAGCATAAATTTATGGCTAATGAAAGAACTGAATTTAGCTATGTCTGACTTGGCCTGTCTTAAATTTTGCTGGATGGTGTTCCACATCTTTTGTGCAGTGTGGCAAATGGGCATACCTAGCCAAAATGAGAAATATGTTAGTTCTGTAATAATAATCTTGTGTTTTACTGCAATACATTAAGAGAGTTAAAACATCCACAACAAAATAAAGATCCTTCATTTCAGGATATCAAATAAATAAATCACTTGATGTTGCACCATGGAATATCCTTGCTTATATGCAAAAGGCAATATCCCTAAGGCATACAGATCTCTTCAAATCAACATAGCTTTTGGTTTCTTTTTTCCCTTAATTATTTATCTATTTGAGATCTTGAAGTGCAAGCATGTCCCTCGGCTGATATATAAACAAATAAACATCTCTGTGAGTACTCTACATTAAGTAACTTGGATTTTTCTTCACTGCAGGAGACCATACTAATGTGATGTTGCCTCCTATCAAGCTGTTGAAACGGTTAAGCAAGCCTAAAGCAGGGTTGTTAGAATTACTCCCTGTAATTACTGCAACTTCTTACAAAATAGATGAGTTGACCACTGATAGTATTAAATATATATGCAATTTATAAATTTAAAAATAAGTAAAATTTGCTTTTCATCAAGCAATCACTAACCTTTCTTAATAACTTTATGTAATGGACTTTACCAAAGTCCTTTATTAGAACCTTCTTCAATTAATGGAGCACATTGAACATAAAAAGTGTGGTATAAATGTTCAGTGCTATAGTTGTATAAAAATTCCCTTTATAAACCATTTTGCTAATGATTTAATTTTAAAAGTCTACTTTATTACAAATTTTTAGAAAAGTATTAGTTACATACAAAATATTCTGGGTTATAAACTAAAGAAAACAATAAAAAAAATTGAATTAATATGTACTTTATAGCTAAAAAGTCTTGTTTTTTTATTTCATTAAATTCCTTCATGTGTCTAATTTTTTTCCTTCCAGTCTTAGATACTGGAGCTTTGACTAGGCTGCACAATAGCTCTTTGCTGTCATTTGGTTAATATCTTTCCTCTCTCCATGTATATATGCCAACTAAACACAACTGGCTATTTCTACTTCATGCTTAAAATAACACCTAGTTTTTAATTTACTCTTCAAATTTATTCTCTTCACAATATTTTGTTTTCTGACTCAAAGGGCATAGTACAACATGACTTTGTTGAATGGTTATATTTGGGCATTTCTCTGCTTAGAGAACAGATACTACTATTTTATGTCTTATCTAAAACTAATTGGGCTCACTGCCAAAATATCTTCCTCTTAATTAGCCTGAATCCTTGATGAGATAGTGGATAGAGTATTACATGTATACAGAAATGAATATTGAGCCATAAAATTGGCCACAATTGCACTGCCATATAATTCAGTATGACCTGGTTCTACGTTTTTAGAGTATCTTAAATGATTCCTTGGTTTATCATGCAGATGAGATAAGGACTAAATTTCAGAAATTATTAATAGTTTTCAATAGCGTAACAACCGTGAATTATTTCATTTGCATAATCACCTTGCAGCATTTCTACACATAAGATTATTCAGATTGTTGTCTCTCAAAACTAATCTCTATTAATTTGTGAGGGATGTCAAGGGCATTTATCTCAGCTGGGAAAAATGAAATTTCAGATAAATTAAATCAAAATTCTTACTGGTCTTTACAATGAGTGGGTAAGTACATAAATAAATAGGATTGAATGGGTTTCTCAGACCAGACAAATTTTTTTCTTAGACCTACAGAGGGAAAGAAGGACAAACTGTCATCAAATTTTCTTATCCTGCTGCTACCATCTTAACCGGAGTTACACATCTCCAGAGCATAGGAGCCAGGGGCTACTGCCTCCTCAGATACCTCAGTTCAGGTGCCTGTAGGATGACTTTAGTCTGTATAAATCAGATTAACATGGATATATTATTTAAATTTTTAAGCAGTCGTGGTTTGTCGTGAATAAAAAGTCCTGGGAAATACTCACATGGCAGGTCAGAGAGACAACAGTTGCCTCTGGAGATGGTGACAGTAATTTTTTCAGCCAATGTAACTGCAGCTGGAAGAAGATTGTGACTATGCTAATGATATGACTGTAAAGACTTAGCTCTAGGTTAGCTTAATGCATAAATGCATTCATGTGTACAGATTAAAGTCCTTGTTAAATCTCTACATGGTTAGGCCTTAGGCTGTGACTAAGACTTGCAGTGTCAAAAATCTACAGTGCAACATCCTAATTGGAAATGCAGTGGTCACAGGGAATTAATTTGGTTAAAATCTTCTTCCAGTTTCTTTTTAGCCAATGTTCCTCAACTCTGCTGAGAAGAGTTTTATTAAAGAAGGGTGGAGAAACCAAAAAGCTACAAAAAGGAAGAGCTCTCTAAAAATGCTGGCTGCTGCAGTGTGTCTTCCTGTGTTAAGTGATGAGGCTGCAGTCATGTAGCTGCTCAGTCCTCTTTATTCAAAGCAGGAAAGTATTTGCTTTAATTTGTTATGACAATGGTAACTTATGGATGTTGCAATATTTAAACGTGCTTGCTTCCCAGATAAGTAGAGTGTTACTACTCATCTAGTGCACAGAATTCCTTCATTAGTTTATCACTACATATTTGTTAAGTGCATTAGTCTATTTGGTCATCCATTTACTCTGTAAAAAGCCATGATGCTTTCTGGTGTATTGTAAAGGCCAGATCTAAAAGCATTATATGTTCTAAGCTGATAACACCCACCAAAGTAAAGCTGTCATTCTGAAAAGTCTCACTTAGCTACCATGTAAAGACAGCCCATACTTTATAGGAAGTCTTTATGCTCCTCATATGATCAGAACTGCATCTTTGTGAATCTTTCAAATTATCCTGTTTTCAAGTGGCTTATTTGCTATGTTATTACTAGGTCCAGACAGGATGTTGAATTTCAGTCTTTCACTTCAGTCCCCTGAAAAACTTCAGCCTAGATGGTATTCTCAGACAAACTGACAGAACTAAGCTGTAAGGCAGTAGATTTTCATTGATACTTTCCTAAAAAGAACAGAAGGAGGAGGAGGTTGTGGGTGTATTTTCTAAAATACCTTGTGACAAAGTATATTCTGACGAAAGTAGGAGGTCCAGGTTCAGACTTCCTTTTCTGCCGGAATTGATTCAAACTCATATCTCAAAAAAATGTGCCCTAGTTAGCCGGATTTTAAGTAGAGAAGGTATGAATAGGAAGCCTGAATACTTCACCTACAGAATCAACAATGGGAAGCACGGATTGTAGTACTGAGTAATATAAAACCACAGTCTGGTCATTTCTTTTTCTGTCATGGAAGGAAAAGTCAGTATTAGAGAGTCTACAATTCTGCAAAGAGATGCCCAGTAAAATTAATTGACTAGAAGTGAAAGTTAGATTATTCAGAAAAGAAATTAGTGAGAAGAATTAACCTCTGGAATAAAATTATTTAAGGAATGACCATCAGGTCTGTAAATCAAAATCTGTATGTTTCCAAAACAGAAACAGCAAGCATATATTATATGGGATTTTGGAGGATGGCCTTCTTAGGTCTGAACACATAAAAATTCAAACTTTCATTAAAACTTACATGAGCCCAATACAGAGTACAGACAGCAGAAGAGAGGACTTAAATGCTTCTTAAGAAGCTAAGCCAAAATACTGACCTGATATTATTGAGTAGTGTTGTATTTCATGTCTCATAGCTCTAAAGCACAGCTTCTTAGCAAAGTCAGAGTGTTTTCAATTGTCTTCTCTGTAAGGGGCAAACATTTTATTGAAATATTCAGTCTGGTACAAGAGTTACTGTTGCTCAGGACTCTGCAACATTCTTTGCGTAAGACAAATTTGTACTGTTTTTCTAGGATAGGTCTTTGTCAGCTGTTCATGAATGTCTAAAACTGTGTTCCTTCTGGTACCTCTCTTGAGCTCTGTTTTCTAGACTTTCTGATACAGTAATAAGTGATACTTAGGTAACACTTCTGCCACCACAGTGCCTTTCATGGAAGTGTTAATTTAATTGATTGATCCAGAGCCATGTCCTTTTTAAAAAAATTAATGATTGTGATAAAAATGTGGATTCCACATATTTTGATTAGTTGACTTGGACTCAGTTAGTGCTTTAATTAGATACTTTTCAAGAAAAATCTCAGTTTTGCTTATGGAGTCATACAGATTGCCATGCCATTATTTTACAGAACATTTATATAAGCTGCTTGCTATCATCCCAATTCTGCAGGTGTTGTAAAAAATTGAATTATTGCCATCAAAACTTCAGTAGTGCTAGATTGGATCTTATACTGTATTTACTTGAGTGGTATTGATCTTTCAGTTTCTATTTCATTAGCTAGAACTCCTTATTCATGGAAGCTCTGAATTTAATGATAAGCCTAATGTAGAACTCACTCACTTGCATTATTTTGTCAGCAAGAATCTTTTTGTTATTTCTAAAATACCCCAAAGCAAGAGAGAGAGAGAGAGAGAGATGAGAGAGAGAGAGAAAAAATAACGATCACAGCAACAGATCTTAGTAACATAAAGGCAAAGTTTTTCACTGCATAATCATCCATTTGTCATCTACAGCCACTGGAGATTCATGTTAATTATGCTCATTCATCTGAACCAGCCACAGGGGAAGTTCTCTAAACAGTTTAAGGCAGTCTGACTACAAAAGACACTCCTTTCACTCCTGTCTGCACATTGTGTTGCTCACTTAACTTGCTACTACTTGATCAGTCAAGAGACTAACACCTGCAAAATCAAATTGTAAACTAAAGATTGTAGCAGGGTATATATACTTCAAAAATGTCAGGATCTGAGATAAAAATAATCTGTAATTTTAAATAAACTCTAGCATTCATATAGAAACAAATATTAAAGGAGTTTTAAAGTTGTACTGTCAAATACCTAGAACTTAGCAAGTAACAGATGTCTAATTCTCAATTTCTCCCCACTGATCACAGCAAAATAAGGTATAATCTTTGATAACATAGTCACATGTTACATTTTCTTTCATAAAAGCCTGTTATTACTCATTGCTTAGTATGACAATTATTTTTATTTGAACAAAACTATACTTTCTTTCCAGTTGAAATGGATGAACTGGTTTTCCTGAAATTTTATTTGTAATTCCCAACGTAATTACATATATTCATGATATGGAAAACATCATCTTCACACTTAGTAAAGTTGTAGCCAAATGGATGCAAGATTTGATGAAAAAAAAAAAAACCACTAAGCAATCTCTAGAATTAGAAAAAGATTAGATGACCATGTGAATACTTACAGATTTATAGGAAAAGATAATTGTAATTCATGAAATCTCAGTTATTCCTTTTCTTCTGTGTGTGCTTGTGACACATATGTTTGTCAGAGAGCAGGATTTAAATCAGTTGTAAGGAGTAACATCTGAACTAGCAGTAATTATCTTGCTGCAATAAATACAAATTTAATCCTGCAAGTAATGGTATCAAATCCACATTCTGGTTACAAAACATAATATTCAAAGCAGTCATATCAGATAAGACAAACTAATTCAAATTACTTCATCTGAGAAAATCCACCAGCAACTAAACTACTGTAGACAATGACTTACAACCCTAAAGACGTAAAATAAAATCATAAAGTTTAGCTTATGATATTGAGAAATGTCAATATAATATTCATTGTACTTGAAGAAGTAGTAAAAAATATATTGTCTAAAGAAAAATGTGTCTTACACATTTTTTCACATGCCTAACAGATTGTCTTTGATCTTGCTGATAAAACTGTCCTCACATTAGAGCTGATCTCTCGCCTTGCAAAGCAAGGACATAATACACCAAAAAAAAAAAAAAAAAAAAAAAAGGCGCCATTTCAGGCTCATGAAAGATATTTGTGAAGAGAAAAAACTGTGGAAATGTTAGTGAGTCAGACAGTGCTCTAGAAGAGAAACCCTCAATACTATGTAAGACAATGGGTAAACAGACTTCTGGAAACAGAGCAGACCTCTGCCTGTGCTGACAGATCCCTGCCTACCCCAAGCCTTGGACTCCAGGACTGAGTACTCTGCTCTCTTTTCTGAAAACACCATCTATTTGAGGTTGCTAGATCACTGACTCCAGTGCCAGTAAAAATCAGATGACATCTTCACAAGATAGAGCCACAATCTTACAGCCAAGCCCAAGGATAAATGCAATCAGTTTATGGATGATGAACAGATTGGCAAAAGGCAATCCTGGGCAAGGCAGAGAGTGTGCTCGGGGCAAAGTCAAATGTCTTTTCAGATATTATAACTTCTCTGTAGATATTTTGTCCAAAAGAAAACATCTTTGCTGCTCTGTTCAGTTCCTAAAGCTCCCTAATTTTTTCACTGGATGTTTTGGTTCAACCATGGCTGGAAGCTAAGCCCCATGCATTGCTTGCTCAATCCTCTCACACTGGGATGGGGTGGGAATTAGAAGAGTAAAAGTGAGAAAACTTGTGGGTTGAGATAAAGACAGATTAATGGATGAAAAAAAAGCTTCACTCACAACCAGAGCACAATACAGAATTCATTCACCACTTCCTATGGGCAGGCAAGTGTTCAGCTACCCCCAGCAAATCAGGGCTCTGTCATGGGTTATGATTACTTGGAAAGACAAACATCTTAACTCCTTCCCCTTTCCTCCGTCTTACACCAGATTTGATTGCTGAGCATGATGCCCTATGGTGTAGAACATCCCTTTGATCAGCTGGAGTCACCTGTCTCAATTGTGCGCCCTTCCAGCTCCCTGTGCACTCCCAGCCTCCTCTCCGGTGGTATGGGGTGAGAGGGAGAAAAGGCCTCGACACTGAAAACATGCTCAGCAGAAAGGAAAACATCCCTGTGTTATCAACACTGTTTCCAGCACAAATCCAAAACACAGTTCCATACTAGCTACTATGAACAAATCTAACTCCATCTAAGCTAAATCCAGTATACTGAGTAGTGCTTTTTGCCATCTTAGGTCACCCAGCAAATCTATACTGCTCTGTACATTTATGCAGATGAGGAATAAAGACCTGACTTCAATGTTTCATAACAGCTCTATGAGATGTCACAGATATCGGGCAAACAATGCTTTGTATGTCAACAACTTTCAAAACAATTTAGGACTCTCTGTCTCCTCTTTTTATGGAGATAGTGAGCAATTTGGAACTTGAGATGACACATCCAATATATATATATATTTCTGAGAGCTTTTTAATGAAGACCGTGGCAGAGAATTTTGTTCCTTGGGTGTAGTAGTACATTAGAATACAGTATAATGCAACAGCTACGGAGACAGTAATTGAGAATGGTAGAATTTTCCCTATGGCATGGTCCAAAACTATTAAGTTAAGCCACAGAAATCACAGCCATTTCCAACTTAAGCTAAACATAGGTACAATCTTGATTTTTCTCTAATATAAACCATAACAAATTGTTTTCTTACTGACCTATTCAAAATAATTGTCCTTCAGAAAAAAGGCAACCCCAGCAAACAGTACAAAACAAACTTCAGGTCTCCCTTTTTGCAAAATATAGAAGTGCATTCGGTTCAGGTGTCAAGGTCTTGGCAGCAGGGGATGTTGCAGGGGTGGCCTTTGTGGGAAGAGGCATGGACCAGTCCCATGCCAGTCACTTCCAGTTGGCCCAAATGGATCCAGCACAGGACACAGCTGAGCTTATCAGCCAAGAGGGTGCCACCTCTGGGAAATTATGAAAGCGCAGAAGCAAAAACCCACAGGGAGAGAGAGGAGGAGAAAACAGTGAGGAACAGCAAAAGGAACACCAAGGCTGGAGGATGAGGGAGAAAGAGAAGAGGAAAGAAGAGGAAAGAAAGAGCATGGAGAGGAATCACAACACCCCTGCACTCTTTGCTTCACTGAGTGTAACCTGCAGCAATAAGGAAATGGAGGAGTTTGAAGTGATCTTGAAAAAGTGAGAAGAAAGGTGTTTTCCCTAAGTGTGTAAATGTTTGGTTTTTTTCCTAAAACAATGATTATATAAATATATATATTAATTAGAAGTAAATTAAGGTAATTTTTCTCCAAATCAATCTGTTTTTCCTGTATATGTACTTTGTAAGCAGTCTCCTTGCCTTTAATTCAGCTCATGAGTTTTCCCATTCCTCTTCTTTCTCTACCATATCCTGTCCCACTGAAGCAGAGGAGAGAGCAGGTGTCTGTGTGTAAATTTAGCTAGCACCTGGGGCCAAGTCACCACAAGAAGTCTACATAAAATAGTGTAAAAAATATGTTGCATTAGCATGCAAAAGGAAAGTGTAGACAAAACACCAACATTGCTGTGAAGAATTAGTGTGTGAATAAGCTCTGAAAAGTCCCTGTCTCTTGGCATATACAAAATCAAATACCTGGATGCCATATGTCTGTGTCACTGTGGACTCCATCTGTAGCACATGCTTTCATGCCATATACTACTGTATATCAAATGGTTGTATGATTGCATAATAAATTTATTGAAAAACATCTCTGTTCCTATCTCTCACTGCTCTTATTTTTCCATCTCTTTTTGTCTTCCTTTGAAAAATAAGTTCTATAGGTAACTGTCCTTCTACACACTGTATTTCCCCTTTCTCTCCAGAAAGAGAATCACTGAACTGTTAGGGTCTGAGGATTTAGTGCCCAGATATTAGTGACTAATTAATCCAATAATTCTACTAATAACTGTTGTGCAAGTGCATGATATTTCTTTTTAGGGGACAAGCTTTAATATTATAATTACAATTTCACACATTTTAATTTTGTAGGATATAGCAAAACTGTATTTAACTTTATAACATAAATATGTTAAATATGAAAAGAGAAGGTTTGAGACCACTTTCATTTTATGAAGACAAACAAGCGACAACAAATCAGCAGGAACAAGCATTATGGATCTTTTTGGTTGGCTGGTTGGTTGGTGTGGTTTTGGGTTTTTTGTTTTGGTTTTGTTTGTTGGTTTTTGTTTTGGTTTGGTTTGGTTTTTTATTATTATTTCTTTTCAAGACTGTGGAAACATGACAACTCAAAATTGCATCATTTGTTTTAGTTAAATTGAATAATTTTTGTTTCTTAAGACTGTCCTCAGAACCTGTCTGTCTTAGAGACAAATTAGCAATTACAAAAAAAGTTTGTAAAATGTAGTTAATTTGCATGCAGATGGTGGTTTCTCTCATCATCAAGTTTCACTCAGCTTTATACCTTCTTTGAGATTCCTTATAACTGTGATTGAAACTGTTTGGATCAAAATATAACCTTCAGAATTTCTCTGATTTCATCACTCTTTTGGACTTGTCCCTAGGATAGCATTTGGATACACTTGAGATTTCAAAATGACCATTTAGACCTGAGACTTAGGTCTTCTTTCTTCAGCATGATACTACAGTGTCCCCATGCTCATGGCTGAGGTGAGCATTTATTGTCATTTATTCATGAGGTCTCATGTCTCATTCTGTATCTTACTGTTCTGTAGTACTGGCAACGTTGAATCTATCTAAAGTTTGATTTACCCTAAGCAAAAGCTGGCATTTGGCTCTAGCTGTTGTCTTTCATAAAACATCACAATATTCTTGGAACTTTGACTTGATTATGGTTCATTCACTTCTTTATAAATGGACTGATCTCATATAAGTCAATACACATGTAGAGTAATAAAAATAGTGTAAGTGAGAAGAAAACGCAGCTGTTGGCTTTTTACTTGTGTTGGTTTTTTTGGCTATCCTTTTAAAAGGTGTCACAAGGGATACCACCTATATTTTGTTATCATTCTTCAGAACTCTTAGTCCAAGAGTTACAGAATACCATTAATTCTGTATTCTGTCAAATTGCATGGCAGTTACATTTCTTTCCAAAAAAAGTACACCTGATATACTGAGAGTGTTAAAAATACCAGAAGAAAGTCTAGATCATGAATCATGGTGACTTGAAAGGACTAGGACCTTACAAAATAAAATAAGGACAAAATTAATCTCAGGCACAGTACAGGTTTTCCCTGTGCTAAATTCAAGTAAGGTCACTTTTGACATGCATACCACTCCCCAGTGTGATGGAGTGTCCCTAAGAAAACCCCTGATAATCTGCAATAAAGTTTAGGGTTCTACTTGCCTTTGCATTATGCCAGTCAGCGTACTCTACCATGTCTGGCTCCCTTTTTTGTTTTGATTCTGCCCACTGAGTTGTTGAGAAAGAAAGAAAGAAAGAAAGAAAGAAAGAAAGAAAGAAAGAAAGAAAGAAAGAAAGAAAGAAAGAAAGAAAGA
>JAWWES010000115.1:73257690-73279562 GCA_035583135.1 Lophotriccus pileatus | reverse complement strand
ATTGTTATTCTGACTTATAATCTCTCTTTTGAGTTGAGCTCATTTCCCCTGCTGGGTAACTTTTAAACCAGCACAAAATATTAATCTTGATACTTTTCTTATTTCACTTTTGAAAACAATATCCACGAGTATAATATCCATATACATTTAATCTTTGTTTTATAAATTGATAAAATATAAAACTGAAGCATAAAGACATTAAAAATTAGCATATTTATTGCAGATTTTATGAGACATGCTGCTGCAAAACACATAAAATCCTCTAGGATAAATCTGCATCTGGAGCTGTCTTGATAACTGTTGAATTAACAATGGTGAAATATTTATACGTATTTTCTTTTAAAGAAATATCTGAAGTGTAGAGTTCTTTTGAGTGAGTTGCACTCTGTCATTTGCTTGCACTGCAAGCTACTGGTGCAGTGCATCAGTGTGAAAGTAAAATATGTGTATGCCTGGAAGAGGGTTAATTTTTAGAAGTTAAATATGTAGTTTCTATCATTAATTTTTTACTTCAGTTTAGTTTTTGCCAGTTGAGCAGAATTAACTTAAATATTTTTAACTAGCACAAAACATTTTGCTACTCATGTGTAATATCAACCATACCCTAAAACATTCACTTTGTCTTTTTTTGTGTTTTTTTGTTTGTTTGGTTGGTTGGTTTTTTTGTTGGTTTTTTTTTTGTTTGTTTGTTTGTTTTGGTGGGTTTGTTTTGTTTTGTTTTGTTTGTTTTTTTTTTTTTTTCCTTCCATAAGTGCCTTTAACTGGTTTAAGCAAAAGGATATTTTTTTACTATGGATAGCAAAACAAAAGGGACAAAGTTTGGTACCTCATTGTGAAGTTTTAAATTCAAATCACTTCCTGTTATTTCAATTCTCACTAAAACATCAAGATTTGCTAGAAATTGGTACACAGTGCTGCATCTCAATGGCTTTTTTCCTACCACAGTCAGTCCATGGGTGGTTACTTTGTGGCTATTGGGATACATTTGCTCCTGAAACGTAGGAAGGATGAGCCTGATTGTATCTTGCTCTGGAGATACAGTGAGTTGAGTAATTTTAATTTGTCAGCTTGGAAGGATGAAGTCCTGCTGAGAATGGCATTGTAATGTGACCCAGACACTTCATTTTGTTATCATCTTCTACTTTCTAGTAGAATGATTAGTGTCTGTGAACTAGTCCTGGAGAGCCCTCTCCCCACAGCCTTCTGAAAGTGTCTTGCACCTCTTGGTCATAAAATGCTGATATAAATTTTATGTGCCAGAAATTCTGGCTATCCTATTCTCATCAGTCATTATCATAATAAGCTGAAAATAGTAATTAGGTAAGGGTCCAACAGTGACACACTAGAGTTTCAGCTGGTGTCAAGTTGTAGAACTAAGTTGCAGTTTCACTAATGGCAGCGTATGATGATTTCACTATTTTTTCTAATTTTTTTTAACTTTCTAGAAGACCAGGAGGTGGATAAAATTAATAAAAAGGATGTTTTTTGTTGATGGGAACAACAGCCAGAGAAAGTTGGGTGAGAGCCATATGACGATTAAGTTAAGGAGAACAGGCTTCTTTAAAGAGTAACCACTTGGCATATGATGGATGTAAAATATTATTGTAACTTTGACTCTTCTCTTGCATGTGAGACCAGGAAACACAGTATAATCACTTCCTAGAATATTCACCTTATTTTTGCATTAAAGCTCCAAACTAAGATTCAAGTATGTCTTTAAAATTTAGAATGCATATCACTGGTGAACTTTTAAAGTTTGAATTTTGCCAATAACAAATCCTGACAGAGTTATTATAAAGAGGGAAACCATATCAGATTTGTTTACACATCTCAGTTTTGATCTGCTGACTTTGAATGCAATTATAATTTCAGAATTAATATCTTGTCACTGTGCATATGACTCTCACACTGTTGCTTTCTTTGGTGTAATGAACCAGTGTACTTCCCAAAAGCTTTTCTTTTACATGGAAATCCAAAGGGACCTACTACTTGTTCTTTTGTATTAATTTTAATTATTTATCAATTGAACTTATATAATTACTATGCCTACACAATTCTCAGTATAATATATTGAATGCTGTCCAGTCATTCAGGTTTTCCACTGTGTCTTCTGTATGCTTATTAGATTGAACATTGAATAACAAACCCATACTGACCTAAACATACCGTGCTCTTAAACTAGTTGCCCATCTTCCTAGTTTATGTAGAATCACAGCTGGAGCCCATTATAAAAAGAGAATACTTTGTAGTTGCATCAAATATACATACTGATTCTGTTTCTGATTTCTTTTTTTTTTTTTTTTTTTTAACACGGGAAGAAGTTTAATCAGCTGTCATGCTCTAACCTTACTGAAGAATCTATGGAATTTGTTTTTACAAGAACTGATTCTCACCTACAGGTAAACTATGGCTGCAGAAGTTAAAAAATTGAATAATTTTATAATTTTGGTAAATATTCAAAGATAAATTCAGGAGCTAGCAGGCTTGGAAAGAATGTGGTCCATGTGCTGATTTCTTCTCAGAGGACTGGAGGGCAAAATACACATTTTAGGCCAACCTCCCACATTCAGACTTGTAGTAGACATTCATAAACTTAATTAGCATTGCTTCAAAGTTATTTAAAGTCAAAGGTTTTTATCTTGCTTTCAGTGTATGATGTCCTTTCAATTCTGTTTTCCCAGTAGCATGGACGAGTAGCAAGGTAGCTATGCATAGCTGCCTCTCTCTTTTACTGTAGAGCTGTGTCATGCTTTCAAGTCAAGAAGAAAAGTTTGCAGTCTTCTCTTTGACTAGCTGTTTGTACCCTGCTGTCCTTCTTCTCACAACTCATGATTATATTCCTCTTAAGAACATCCTTCCTTCCATATTTCCTTTTGATTTATTTTGCAAATTTTTGTTCTGTATTTCTCAATACAGACTAGACTACAAGTATGGATGTCCATTATCTATTTTCTTTCATTACATTTTCAGTTATATTTTGAAAAATCCAGTCAATAAGTAGGACACATAGCAAGGATCGGAAGATACCCTTGAGTGTCTTTAGTGACATTTCATTAAAAACACTGTAGAAGTTTTAATTAATTTGACTTTTTCTCTGGGTTTTTTTTTTGGTGTAGTTAGGAAAATTATACATTTCCAGCTTTAATGCCACAAAAAAAACATTTCTTAAGAAGTCTTTTTACATTCATGTCCTTCCCATAATAAGGATTCGTGCACAGCTTCAGTAATCTTAGATGCCTGCTTTTCTTACATCATCTTTCATGAGATGTTTAGAAAAAAAGAATCAAGTTCTTAAATTTTCTTGGTTCATTCTACATTTTGTTCTCAAGTTTGTGTGCCAAGCTTAATATCTGACATTCAGGGTTCTCAGTGACATGCAGAAAGTCTGCAACGCTTTTACTTCCTCTTTCTGGGGGGTTTAACTGCCTGTGTTTAAGGTCAGCTCTGATGTGACAGAGCTGTGTGGTCTCAAACCTGCCTGCTGTGAGAATGAACTTTGAGGGTCTCCTGCACTTGATTTAGGAGCTACATTAAACGTGAAAGCCTTACTCAAGGCTCATTGATTTCTCTGGTATTTTCAAGAGGATTTGTGATTCTTCCTATGTAAGATCATTTTCAAGTGAGGCTTCAATTTGTTTTTGGTGGCATCTTGTTGGGGTTTTTTTGATTGTATTTTTCTTCTTCATTTTTATCTGTTTTCCTCTTCTTTTTTCCTTTTTAGTTTTATTTCAGCTGTATTGTAATTTGGTAAACTGAATCCACATCTGTCTCTTGAACAGCTTGAAATATCAGCTTGGTGGTGTGTGTGTTTTTTGTGTGTGTGGTTTTTTTTGTTTGTTTGTTTTTGGTTTTTATTATTCTGACTGGTTTTGTTTTCTCTCTTCTTGTCTCATATTCATATGGTATTTTAATTTTTTCATGACTCTTTAGCATATTGGATACTTTGTTGACGCTTTCTATATTTTCATCACATCTATATTCATTTAAATTATTTGAGGATAGAATATGAATGTAGATCAGCACCCGTTTCTGTACTGGTGTCTCTTGTGGTTTGACATCATATTTCAATCTCTGAAGTACTTTATGGCAATATTCAGAAGCACAGTTCTTGAGATTTTAATCCGCTAATGATTTGGCTTCCAGTTTAGTCTTGAAGTCCACTTGAAACTCACTGGAAAAGTTTTTTATATGTAAGTTTATCAGGGATTTTCCAAATTTTATATAATGTTATTATAGAGAAATTGCAGCAGTTCTTCTGCCAGTCTTATATACCAATGAAAATTTCTATCTGAGTATAAAGACTGATTCATAACATGTTTGCAGGTGTTGTTCAAGAACTTGGTTTCAGTTAAAGAAATGTAAGAAAAATAAACAGAGTCGCTGTGAGCACAAAAATTCAGCTATTTGAGGTTCAGCTATTTGTATCACCCATTCAAATTTTCTTAGAGCAGAATTCATCAGTATTCTGACCAATTTCCTACCAGGTTCTTACAGTTTCATGGATCATTTACCCAATTAACCAGTATAGATTCTGGGTTGCTTGGGAAATTCCCACAGCAAAATATTTTTCAACATTATATATTTTAAAAAAAGTCACCCAGTGCTCCGATACTACAGCAGGATGGAGCAACTCAGTAGCAGTTCAGTCCAATAATGATTCTGGGCTATGAGTGGCATAGCTACAGAGCAGTAACTCGGTATCTCCAAAGTTCTAAGACTCATTTAAAAGAAAAAAAAGAAAAAAGAAAAAAAAGGTGCTATGTAATAGAGAAACAATTGTTTGAGCCTGAATATGATCTCATCATTTTTTCTTTGAACATGAGAATCCATCTTCAAAAAGTCATTGTCAGTTCTAAAGCACCATCAAAGCAATCCTAAGCAAACATGAATAGCTGATAAGACCTTTCATTGTTATGGCTTTAAAACACTTAAAGACGAAGAGCTCCAGAGGGATGATTACTTCAGTCAAGAAGCTTCCCTTTGTATCACGTATAGAGAGCTTCTGTAGATACAGTCAAGTGCAGTTTCAGCACAGTCCTTTGCACTATAATCATTAAATATTACTGAGTTTAAGATTATTTATCTTTAGAAAGGAAATTTGACAGAAATTTCAGCCAAAATCTATAAAGCTGTTTGTGTCCATAATGATATAGCTGTTATTTCTTCAATCAATCAATCAATCAATCAATCATTCAAATACCATTAAAAAACCCAAGCACCCTTGCAAGTGACAAATTCTAAAGAAAGCAAAAGCTGGAACTCACTTGAGCATTAAGAGTGATGCCCACATTCTTCCCACAGGGCTTGTTGGGTAATTTCTCATTAAACAACTCTGCTGATAACCTGGAGTTTGTCAATGAGCTGAGAGAGTGTGGTGCTGTTCTTTTGCAACTACATAGCAAACTAACATAGCAAACATAAAATAAGAAGTAATGCTGTACTGTTAGAAAGCTGGATAACAATAATTTTCTTCCGTCCATGTGATCCATGAATATACTTTTGTTAAACTGCTACTGTAATCTTAACAAAAACCAGTTGCATTGCTGGGAGTTCTCTCTTTTTTATGTATTGTAATTTATTATGCAGCCATACTTCACAGTGTGATGACCTAATGGTAGGGTAGTTCTGAAACCAGAATGACTGGTTAAAATTGTACCTTTAATGTTTCAGTTGTGACCCGGGTTGGCCACCCAGTTTACTCATTATATTATAAATATTAATTGAATGAACCATGTATGAATGTATACACTTCAAAAGGAAAGATCTTGCAATCTATATTTTGAGCTTTTGTTTCTTACAAATACAGTGCAAAAGCCTGAAAATATTTTGTGATGTTACTAGAGAAACATTAATTCCACTGTTGCTTTAAAAGCCTCAAGGTTATTTCTATAATAGATGTTAGCTCACTGTAACTCTGTCAGCAAGATCTATGCAACTGCATGAGATAAATATTTGGTCCCAAGACTTTATTAAAATAAAAAGCAAGTTAAACAAAATGCCCTTACCTGAACAAATTAATGCATTTACCTTGCAGATGTGAGAGTCTTTCAAGAGTCTTTTAACTGAGGGAAGAACTATAGGTTCAAAACTAAAAGAAAAATGCAAGTCAAATACTACATGGAGTAATGTTGCAATTTCCATTTAGTATGCCATTGCTTTAGCTGAATTGAGTTTTCCTCTTAAAATCCCAATCTTGGGAAGAGAGAACCTTTTTCCTCCTGGAACAGTCTGAATTCAGCAAGAATTTGTCATTTTGCAAGGTGTGTAGGAGAGTGTGTAGTAGTTTGCTGACTTTAAATCAGACGTAAACCTCTCTATGTGTTTTTTAGATCATCTTGACCATAACTTTAATTTGTGCAAGATTTTGCTGAGAAAAACTTCAGGCAGTAAGAGTATTTTTGTCATATTGAGGTTATTTCCCAGTTTATTATGTTCCTAAATTTCAATCTAAGTAACAGAGTGACATTTGCAGTGCAAAACCAAGATAAGGTATGTTTTACGTGAAGTCCATTTTCTTTATTCTCTACATCAAACTAATGCCTCTTTCAGCTGTGAATTGAGTTCTAAGTCAATCAGAATGAGGAGGTTTTATACTGAATTTAATGAAATACTGTGTTCAGACACCCAGCGTGTTCATGTCACAGCACCAAGTGACTGCTCTTGCCAGTAAATAGGCAGTGAATTCAAACCTTAGTTCCAACTTCATCTAGCTAACTGTTTTTTTGTAGTGTGAAGTCAATGCTGAGGTTTAAATAGTTTAGGATTTTCTTCTCCAGTAAATCTTTTTCACTTATATATGATATAATCCTATTGTCACAATTAAGAATGCTGAAATTCATACCCTGTGTGTGTCTAAGTATCTTAGCACTGCATATGTTCTGAACAACCCTGCATGGCTGCTTACTCTTTTTCCTTGACCTAACACAAGCAGTATTTTCGAAACTGGGGACATTTTATATGAGCAGTGTGTATTTTCCTCAGGTACTTTGGAATTTTAGGTTTGAGAAAATTCTTCTGTTATGAATAGATCTTATGTGTAGGTAAATAACAGTTAATAGAGAGATGGGGTAAATTTGTACAAGATTGGGTAAATTATAGGTTGGTTTGATAATTTTCAGGGTTGCATATTTTACTGTCTTGTACAAGCACTTAATTTGAAATAAGTGCTTATAAAATAGAGTTAAAGAACTTTGTAAGTCCCTAAAAAGAAAATAAATAATACAAAATGATGGCCTATAGTAGAGAAGTGAATTATTCTGATGACATTCATACGAAAAGTGATATTTTCTATACTCTGTTCCCAGATACTATTTGGAATGTAATTCCTATATTACACTGCCCTTTTAGAGATATGAGAGGAGCAAAGATATACTCTTTTATCCACTTAGACATTTATATACATAAATTGTATGTACATATGTACATACATATATTTAAAAATAAAACCCCAAAATAAACTATCTCTCGGCACATGATTTGTATTTTAATTTAAAATTAAACTCTCCAAGTTACTTAATAATCAGAAATGTTTATTGAACTCAGTCTTTACTTGAAGACCTATTTTCAGTTGCCTTATTCTACAGTAGTTGAGTAAATGGGTCAGATCCATCACTCTGTAAGAAAGCCTATCTTTGTGAGTGACTTTAAAGGAGTCTAGACAACTATTTTGGATGCTGATGTCTAAATTTGGACAGAGAAATCCTACTCCAGAAGTTTAGTTCAAAGTGTTTTACAGAAGCTTAACCACTGTGAAAGAGTGAGACTGTTTGTCCTCTGCACTTTAAAATAGGGCTGCAATGCTCAGTGTAGCAGTGATGTGCTCGTTATTGTCACTGTGACAATTACTTAACTATGACAAAATAATAGATCTTTGAATTCTAGGAATATGTTTGCAATTTTATAAGAGATTTAGACATTGACAATTAAAAATATCTGAAGATTGGTGCACTAACAAGCCCTTTAAGAAAAAGTAGGCAATGTTAAATGAGATCCATACCACTTAAATATGGATACTTAGAACTTAAATTTTTACATTCTCTTTGTTGTTTTATATTTTGATCAGATGTTTTTCAAATGGGTATCTTGTGTTTTACTGACTAAAAAAGAGACTTGTTGACCTGCTCAGGTTGTGTAGGTTTTTTTGGTTAGATTTCACCAAATCTAAATTTGCCAAAATTCATAGAAAATATAATTTGGTTTATAAATTCTAAACCTTTAGATCTGCATTTAGTAGTTAATTATTCTGAAAATAAAAAGAAAAAAGAAAATAAAAAAGGAAAAGCAAAAGAAAAAGGAAAAGGGAAAAGAAAAGGAAAAAGAAAGAGGAAAGGAAAAGGAAAAGAGAAAGAGAAAGGGAAAGGGAAGTGGGAAAGGGAAGTGGGAAAGGGAAAGGGAAAAAAAGAAAAATATCTCCAGACAGCAGTATTCTTCTCCTAATTTTAGTGTCTTGAATCTCTTTCATTTACTTCAGTGATTCTTACATCACCTTGTGTGTCAAAAGCAGACTTTGAGAAAGTTAATGAGTAAAAAAACCCACTATATATATATAAACCTTTGACTGAATCTATGAAACACCTGCTAACTGCATATTGGTTTGCAGAAACTTATTGTCAGAAACCAGGATACTTTTTCCAGGGCAAATCCAAAGATATCAATGACCAAAAGTTTTGATAGAACCTGACAAATAGTTGCAACATTCCTAAACTGATTCTATGCTTTAGTCCACTTTAGTCCTCTGTAGTTCCTTTAGTCCCTTTCTTTCTTCTTTCTCGCTCTCTTGTGAAGTTTTTACTTTCATGATGATGTCAAGCCTTCCTGTTCCCTTCAACAAACTTTGGATCAGGTCATCAAATCAAACATTCCCTCCTCCAAATTAAACCTAGCTTCACAGCCATTTCAAAAGCTCATTTCTAATTTAAAAATAGGGCTGAATTAATAGAAATCACCTGTACTTTGCAAATGTATACACACTCTGTGTTTCTGTGAAATTCCTTCTGGGCCGTTCCTGATTTAACTGCTCCAAAACATACTCTTACTGTTCAGCAATAAGACCTTTTCTGACAAAAGACTTTAGAGGACTGGTTTTCATTGTTTATAAGAAAAGATACCTAATGTTTTGTGGGTTGTCTGTTGCTGTCTGACTATTCCTATGCCAGCATGAAAAAAAATAAAATTAAGAACTTTGTAAAATCATCATTTTTGCTATGAAAAATGTCTCCTTCTAACCTCTTACCTGCATTGGTGTTGTCAGTAAAATCTCTTAATTTCTAGATTGCATTTATTTTCAAGCACACATATCAGATACAAAATTTCAGAGCTCTCATTATGGAAAACTGGTAACTTTTATTCATCTGTCTTTGATGACAACCCAGACTCAGATGCATGAGCAAAATTTGTTACTTATTTCTTATTATTTCTTTATTACTATCTCACAGAATAAGAGGAAGCCTTCATTTAATCAGACTGTTTGTGGACTAATATATTAGCTATTTATCTCCTGAGATTTAGGATAAATTTGAAAGAAGCCATGGAATTAGTTTAGACTGGATTTATTTCTATTTCCTTAAGAATATTTATTCATAATCAGCATCTTCAGCATTTAAAAGCCAGGGACTGAGATATTAAAGGCTAAATGCATACTTACAGAATGGGGGGTACACCCAATCAATCAGATGTATGACAGAAAAAATAAGCCAAAAATAATCTGCAAATAAGCAAAAAAAATTAAAAAATAATAACTTTTTGCGACTGAAGTTCATAGTGTTTTTGCCAATGAAGTGGACATAGCACTGGCTTTATGCCAAATCATCTGACTCTATGGCAAAGTTTACCCAACTGATAGCAGTTGGGTTATGTTGCTTAAAGTTATTTATTGGTAAAAGCTGGGCCATAATCCTATGATGGAAGTCCAAAACAATACCAAATTCTTCTAGTTTAATGATTAAACACTTGAAAAAAAATCTTGTTTTCTTTAATAATTAAGATAAGTAGCTTGGGAGAGTTTTAGGCCCAATGAGGGTTGATGAATAACATCAGTCAAGACCTCTATCATTTTTTTTTATTTGGGAAAACTGTACTTTTGCTGTATCATTGCTACTATTTTTCTATCTTTTAGATTGCACAGGACTACAGACTTCAGCACTAAAGAACTGAGACTTTCCTATTTAATTATGAATACCCTATGTAATTTATAAATAGACAATTCTTTATTTAATGAGAAGCACAAATGGACAGCATGAACACTGTAGGGGAAATGACAGGCAAAAACTTTATTTTTGAATTATGTTGACATTAATTATTGGTAGACTATAACAGCTAAAGAACTGCAGCTCAAAGTGCAAGGTTAGAAATGGCTGGGTTTGGAAGAAAAAACAGTGGAATTTAGCCAGCTTAGCCAATGTTGTACCTATTGCAGTATTAGTAGGACTAGGTTTTGTCAAGTAAGAGTCAGCACTGCTCTTTCACAATATAATAACAAAATATTTTCAGTGCCATATTTTCAGAGGTGAGTTATAATGTGAAGAACGTGTTCCTTAAAGTATTTTTGTGTTCTGAACGGCTACAATTGTAAGTACTTCGAATTCTTATTTCCTTGTAGATGTTTATTTATGGTTTTCCTAAAGTAAAAATGCAGGGGAAGAGTAAGTAAATTTTGAGATACATCTTTCCCAAACTGGTAGTTACCATGAAATAGCAGATAATACTGCCTTCAAGGTCTATTACAAAAAAAAAGAAGCAAATAACACCAACCTCAATTGTTGTTTTTTTGGTAACAGACTAGGCAGGTCCTCGTATTAGTTACAAATAAGTGGGTTCCAAATATCATCTAAGTGATTTAATCCAAGTTTATTCTACTCCTTTGGGTGTTATAAGCCAGCTGCTTACAGTGTTGAATACATCTTTTACCTGCCATAGAGAGGCCCATATGAAATTATTAGTTCCATTCTTTTGCCTGTGAGAACAGGGAAAAACCTGCTGTTCAGAGTTAGAAGTTCCAAACTTTGTTTAATCATCTGACTCACAGTGCTATCTACTGTAAAATGTAGGAAGTTACATGAAAATGTTGTTATCATTCGTGGAAATGTTACCGTCCCCAGTTAAAAGTGGAAAATTCAGAGTTATTCCATTTGTGTGTATGTATTCCAGCTATTTAAATTGCAGTCACATGTATAAGAAATTATTGTTAATAAGAGCTAGCTTTCCCTTGGTTTTCTGTGCTTTGTCTCAATTCCTTCTTCAGTGATTTTTAGAATTGTCACTGTCCTTTTTTTTGTTGTTGTTGTTTTCCAATTGTAAAAGACTTGTTAATAAAACATAAAAGAGGAGTCTAGTTCTCCCTTCTTGGATTCATGTCAGGTCTGAAAGAAGAAACAAAACCAGCAAAGCATTTGACTTCAAATTAAATCTTGATATGATGTGCTTGTCTCCTCCTTCTCACTGTTCATTATAAATTCATCCTGTTGAGATAAGAATTTCCATTTGATTTAGATATTCTTCCTAAAGGACAACTAAAATGGGATGTTACGTTTAGAAAAAGGAGATGCATCTCTTCTCTTCTATAGCAAGAGATACCAGAGTACTGCCTTTTATTTTTTAGGAGAAAAAATACACACTTAAAGCAGAGGCACACTGCCTTTTTTTTTTTTTTTTTTTTTTTTAATCCAGGAGGTTGGAAAGTTTCTCAGCTTATCTTTAGACTGGATATTTGGCTTACTGTACTGTTAAGTCTGACTGTCTGTGATTTCAAGACCTCGGTGTTCATCATTTATAGATGTAGAAACATGTCAAGGTAGGAGTAAAATGCTAGCTCAAATGATTGCAGATTGTGAGTTTTAAATGCTTTCATAAAGATGCTTTGCATTATACGTAGTGTTAAGGAGACTTAAAGTCTCCTAAATTATCCAAGGATAGCTTGTGTGGTTCTTCACATCCTCAGAAAGGCTTCACCCCTGAAAGTCCCAACACAGTGTCTTCTTTCTCACTGTAATTTCAGGAAGTTTAGAATATTTTATTTCTTTTCTGATACTTTTCTTCGGTTCCTCCATTCTTCCCAGCAGAGGGACTGTCAATTCTGGAACAGATTTTTGGTTTCTCTTATCTTTCCTAATTTTCAGTTTCAGGTCCAGGTTCTGCTATTCACAGCACTGGTTTAATCATCTCTTGCTTGCCCTGACCTTTCTCTCAGAATAGTATGTCCAACAGCCTTTTTTTCTGTCAATGACTTTGAAATTCTAATCTCAGCAATCTCAAGTAATGAAAAAGAAGTTCTCCTTTGTCCTTTTCACTTCTAGAAGATTTTCCTGTACAATGTATTTCAACAATATCTTGTAATTAAGCTATGAAGATAGTTTTCATGGCTGCCCAAACTTGGAACATTGAGCAGTCTTCATCTCTGAAATCTGATCATCATTTCTTAGTTTGCATATAGGTACTAATATACTCTCCAGAGGAAAAAAGAGTCCTTGCACAGCATTAAATCATTTCTCTAAGTCAGATCCTAATTTGACAAGGTATTAACTAATATTCAAATTGTGCTGACTACAGTGCTTAAGCTGTACTCCCAGAAGCTAACACTTTTGTTCCACTAAAAACTCAGATTGAAGTGAAACTTGCGACTTCTTCCCAAATGAAAGAGATATCAAGGCAATTAAGGAACTAAAGGTTCTCATAAATTCTTAAAATATGCAAACTATTGGATGAGTGAGCCAACCACTCTGAAGGTGTCCCACAGGTCCCGCTGTTTCTGAAAAGAGAAGGACTGGTGGGTGATGTCACAGAGGCCATCTTGGGCACAGCAATCACAAAATTACAGAGATTTTGACTCCTCAAGAAGTAACAAGGTGGATCATCAGAACTGCTGTCTTAACCTCTGGAGGGCAGACTTTGACCTGCTGAGGGTAGCGGTTGAGAAAGTTCCTTGGGTAAAAGTCCTAAATGGCAAAAGAGTACAGAAAGACTGGACATGCTTTAAGAATGAAATCCTAAAGGTACAGGAGCAGACCATCGCCATAGAACAAAAGATAAGCCATTGTAGAAGAATACCAGCCTGGCTGAAGAGAGAGCTTTGGCTGGAACTCAGGGTAACCAAAAAAAAAAAAAAATGTATTTCCTTTGGAGGAAGGGGCAGACCACTCAGGAGAACTGCAAGGGTGTTGAGAGGTTATGCAGAGGAAAAATTAGAAGGGCCAAGTTAATCTGGCTACCGCCATAAAAGAAAACAAAAAATGTCTTTGCATCAGCAACAGAAGGAGGCCTAACGAGGATTTCCATTGTTTACTAGATGTAGAAGGAAACACGGTGACAAAGGATGAAGAAAAGGCTGAGGTCTTTTTTTGTCTCAGACTTTAATAGCGAGAACAATTGTTCTCCGAGCACCTAGACCCATGAGGTAGAAGTTAGTGATGTGGAGCAGAATGAAGCCCCCATAACCCAGGAGGAAATGGTCAGTAACTTGCTATGCCACTTAGACATGCACAAATCTATGGGTACTGCAGAAACTTGTGGAAGAGCTCACCAAGCAACTCTCCATCATCTACCAGCAGTAGTGTAATCTTGGTGCTGAGGAAGGTCATGGAGCAGATAATCTTAAGTGCCATCATGTGACACTTGCAGGACAACCATGGGATCAGACCCAGCCATCATGGGTTTAGAAAATGCAGATCCTAACTTAATTTCCTTCTACAACAGGTTGACCCACTTAATGGATGAGGGAATGGCCATGAATATTTCCACTGATTCCCACAGCATTCTCCTGGAGAAACTGCTCATTATGTGGACAGCTGCTGTGTCCCCTAGGTAAAAGTTGTCTCAATATCTGGGTCCAGAGCGTGGTGGTGAATGGAGTTAAATCCAGCTGGGGGCCAGTTACAGATGGTGTTCCCCAGGGCTCAGTGATGAGGCCAGTCCTGTTTAATATCTTTATCAGGATGAGGAGATCAGGAGCACACTCAGTAAGTTTGCAAGTGATGCTAAGTTGGAAGTGTGATCTGACAGAGGATAGGAAGGCTGGATCAATGGGCTAAGGCCAATTGTTCTCCTCTTCAACAAGGAGAAGTGCTGGGCCCTACACTTCAGTCAAAACAACTCCGTGCAGTGCTACAGTCTTGGGGCAGAATGGCTGGAAGAGAATAGCCCAAAGAAAAAAGACCTGGGGATGCTGGTTGACAGCCAGCTAAACATGAGCCAGCAGTGTGTTCTGGTGGCCAAGAAGACCCATGGCATCCTGGCTTTTATAAAAAGTAGGGTGGCAAACAGGACTGGGGTAGTGATTGTCTACCTGTACGTGACACTGGTGTGGCTGCACCTCAAATCCTATGTTCAGTTCTGGGTCCCTCACTGCAAGAAAGACATTGAAGTGCTAGAGCAGGTCCAAAGAAGGGGAATGAAGCCAGTGAAGGGGCAGAAGAACAGGTCTTAAGAGGAGCAGCTGAGGGACCTGTGGTTGTTTAGCCTGGAGAAAAGGAGGCTCAGGAGAGACCTTATTGCTCTCTACAATTACCTGAAAGGAGGTTGTAGTGAGATGTGTCTCAGTCTCTTCTCCCAAGTAACAAGTGATATGACAAGAGGAAATGGCCTCAAGTTGCACCAGGGGTGGTTTAGATTAGACACAAGGAAAAATTTCTTCACTGAAAGGGTGTTCAGGCATTGGAACAGACTGCCCATGGAAGTGGAGAATTGCCATTCCTGAAAGCGTCCAAAAGGTGTGTGGATTTGGTTCACAGGGACATGTTTTAGTGCTCAACATGGCTGTGCTAGGTTTAACAGTTGGACTTGATGATCTTAGAGGTCTTTTACAAACTAAACAATTCCGTGATTCTATGATTCTATAAAAAAAAAAAAAAAGAGTTAGAATTCCTTAATTAAGGTGTTTATTTTTGTATATTTTTGTGGCCCCATTACTTCACTTATGGTTATCATTACTAAAGTAGGTCATTATTCTGTTTTATAATATAATTCCAGGGTATGTGACTTCCTATCTACTTAAAATGCATATTGTAGAGGAATGTGTCCTAGGGGGTATTTTTCACATACTAGAAATGACTTTCCATATCTGATAAACTGCTTAGGTTTGAATGGTGGAGCAATTTTGTTTCTTCCTCTGAAATGGACCAAATACACTTTATATAGTCTAACTAAAATAATTTCAAGGTAGATTAGAAGTGTAGGCTTGCTTTAGGTGAAATTCACTTCCCAAAACCTCAAAGAGTTTTCGACACTGCACAAAACTTGTAATTCTCTACACACTAGTAAACTTTAATACTTCTATTCTGAGTCTGAAGTCAATGTAGCACACTTTACCACTTGTCCTAATGAGTAGCTAGTACTGAGACCTGAACTGCTCTGTGGCTGTCCCAACTAATATGTGATGTGCAATGCCTTATATATCTGAATCTTTACAGTGCATTCATGTTAATTTCTAAATCCCAGGAAAAGAAGTGTGATTAATTATAATTCATCAGACCACATAATATATTACTTGGTTTAAATGGCTGCATAATTGAGGATGAAGGTCTATTCTCAGCTGTAAATTAGCCACAAAAATATCACCTATGAATCCTATTTATATTATCACTTCAAGATTAGGCATTTTGAACAATCTAAGACAGAAGTCCCCTACTATGTTATTCCCCCTTGTAAATTAGTTCTCTAAATTCAAAAAGAATAAATGACTCAGACACTTAAAAATCAGTTAATTTTAATATGATAAACATGATCAACAAACACATGTTTAGAGCGTTTGGGTGTATTGACAGTATACTGGCAATGTAACCATATAGTTGTACATAAACTGTTGCAGCTTATTGATGTATGATAAATGTTTATTGTTTATATGGTATATAATAAGAGAGATGAAAAAAGCACATGATCAAGGACCCATTTAATTCTTATTGTATCACTGAAGTTTAAATCTTAATTTCATTTGCAAAGTGAAATTGAAGTATTTTCCCATTATTAGAATGTCCTCTTCCATATTTACAATTTGAGGTTACCCATCTACTGTGCATTATCTCATGCTAGAGAAACTTCCACTCCCAATTAATTAAACTAAAGCCTTATTATTATTATTCATTGTAGTGCTGTCTAAGTCTCTATTACAAGGTGGTGTATCCAGGCTTGTTTAAGCCAGCATAAACCAACAATTTTAGTCATAGACATTTCAGCATTGTGCTTGTAAAAATTAACTGGTGGTGGTTTTATGTTGTTTTACTTGGGTGTTTTGTTTTGTTTGTGTGGGTTTTTATTATTATTTAATTTTGTACCCACTATGACTACTTCTAAATTTAGGTGCAAAACTAGATCCTGATCGTGTAATTCCCTCCGCTTAAGTTCCATCTTTTTTTTTTTTTTTTTTTTCCCCAAAGCTTCATTTATAGCCAGAGGGCTTTATTGGTCCATTTATTAAAATTTTTCTTCCATGCATCTAAATTAACACTAGATTTGTAAAAAGCTAAACATACACAAATTCATTAAATCAATAATTACATATTCCTGTATATATAGGTTTTTTTTAAAAAAGGGGAAATTCTATGGAGCACAAAGCACAAAGCACAAGGAGAAAACATTTGATAAAATATATTGGTATTCATAAAAAAGACTATAGAGTTTCTAAGAATAAACCTGAATAAGACATGACACTTACATAAACAAAATAGAATGTAAAAGTTGGTGCAAAAACAGTTTTATTGGTATGCTGTTGAACCTCAATGACATAAAAAAAAGACTTCTCTGGAATTCTTTATAACCCGTTATGCTGCTATTGTATATTTGATATGTCAAGTGTTAATGACTTGGGTGCCTCATTTAAGTGTTTGATGAAGACAATGTAGGAGCAACTGCAGAAATGGTAGTGATTAGGTCCAGAATTTAGAATGTGTCTCAATAAGCTGAAATAATGTTCTGGAAAAAATAACAGTGATATTGAGCATGGACAAGCACAAGATTCTACTCTTGGAGGTAAATGGGTAGTTCAGCGAATGCAAGTGAATAAGCAGCTAATCGGGTGTTAGTTAACCAGAAAAGCACCTGGATATTATTTTGATGAGGCAAATAAGAAACTACAGTATCATGCTGTCTGAACAAGATGGGAACCTGAAACCAATAATAATAATCTTTCCTACCACTTATTACTTTTGTCCTAGTATTTTCTGTACTATACCTAGTTCTGCACAGTGTAATGCAGTGTTACGGACCAATTAGAAACACTCTGACAAAAGCACTTATAATTGTGAGATACTTAGAAGTCACCTAAAGTAGAGTAAACTGGGGGGGACACAAGAAAATTAACAAGAATGGTTGAGATTGGATGGGACTCTGAAGGTCATCTGGTCCAAACCTCTCCTTAACTAAGGAAGGTCACCTACTGCTGTTTTCACAGGACCATGCCCAGACAGATTTTTGATATCTGCCAGGTGGGAGACTCCATTCTCTCTCTGGACAAGCTGTGCCGGTGCTTGGTTACTCTCACAGAAAAGAAAGTGTTTGCTGATGTTCAGAGGGAACCTCCTGTGTTTCAGTTGTGGCTGTTGTTTCTGACCCTGTCGCTGGGCACCACTGAATAAAGCCTCGTTCCATCTTCTTTGCACCCTACCTTCATATATTTACATACATTGATAAGATCCTCCCTGTGACATTTCTTCTCCAAGCTGACCAGTTCCAGCTTTCTCAGCATTTCTTCATATGGCAGATGCTTCAATCCCTTCATCATCTCCCTTCACTGGACTCTTTACAGTTTGTCCATGTACTGGGGAGCCCAGAGCCGGACACAGTGCTTCAGGTGTGGTCTTACTAGTGTTAACTGGAGAGGAAAGATCACCTGTCTCAACCTGCTAGCAACACTCCCACTAATGCAGCCCAGGATACCATCAGCCTTCTTTGCCACAATGATACATTGCCAGCTCACATTTAACCAGGACTCCCGCAACTTTTTCTGCCAAGCTGCTCTGTAGCAAGTCAGCTGCAAACTGGACGATTGTTCCTTCCAAGGTGCAGGACCTTGTACTTGTCTTTGTTGAACTTCATGTGGTCAGGCCACTTCTGCAGCCTGTCTGGATGCAATATCCCTCTGGATGGCAACAGTGGTATCAGCCACTCCTCCCAGTTTGGTATTATAGGCAAATTGGCTGAGGGTGCACTCTGCCATAGGTTATTAACTCTGCCCCATCCAGATTATTAATGAAGTTGTGGAATAAGACTGGATGGAGTATTGACCCCTAGGGTACACTGCTAGTTACTGGCTTCCCACTAGCTTTCATGCTACTGATCATCATCCTCTGGGCCATGACATTCAGCCAGTTTTCCATCTACCTCACCATCTGCTCATCATCATACATCAACAGCTTCTTTATTAGGATCTTACGGGAAACAGTGCAGTAGTCAATATCCACTTCTCTCCCCTCATCTACAAAGCCAATCACATAGTTTTAAAGGCTTATCAAATTGGTCAAACGTAACTTCCCCTTGGCAAATCCATGCTGACTGCTTCTAATGATTTTACTGTCCTTCATATGCCTGGAAATTGTTTTCAGGATTAGCTGCTCTGCCACTTTTCACAGAGACTGACTAGTCTGGAGTTTCCTGGGTCCTCCTTTTGCCCTTCTTGAAGAAAGAAGTGACATTTAGCTTCCTGCATAATATCTATTCAGATGTTCAGAAGGTAGTTTTAGTGAGAGGAATAAAAACTCATTGTTATGTCCTCTGCAGGTAAGAGGAAGATTAATGATTGTCTATGGCCATAAAGCCATTTTAGACAAGCATCAGAATATATTCCAGCAATAACAATTGCTAAGCCATGAAAGCCTTCCTTGGAGGACTGCAAAATATGGCAGTCTGTTGGAGAATATTGTACACTTCATCATGACTGGTGCCAAATTAAAAAAATGTTCAAGCCATGCATCTATATCCAAAGGTTTCAGACTCAGGGAAAGTTTTAATTTTTTTGTATGGCTTTTAGTAATGTTTAGTAGCCCTCTTACTAGTGTAATACACTTGGGTGTATCCCGTAAACAATAAAAGGAGTCCATATGTAAGTCTTGAGTCAGGTGAGGTTGTCCAAATATAAGATATTAATTACAGAGTTATGGGATATCATCTTAAAAATGTCTGGATGTTCCTACTTAAGACCTATTAGTGAAAGTCATTGGATGATCCCAGCTGTAAGGAGAGAGAAGAAAACTGTCTGAAATACAGATTGATGAAGTGCTATGAGAAACATCATGTCTGCTGTGTTACAGAGGTCAGTATTTTTAAAATTAACAGTAACACACAAGGGGTACAAATTCCTCATCAGTTTTGTATGTAATCCATCAAACTGACATACCTATGGCTCATTGTCTCCCTCAAGTGGATAACACAAGAACAGGGATTTGCTTCTTCTAGACAGAGATTTTTTGCTTTTATGCCATCCTGCTTAGACCCATTCTTCTGTTTGAAGGGAAATAACTTGATAAATATCACCAGTTTAACCAGGAATATGGGTACACAAAGTTATCATTAAAAGCTGTGACCAACTGTGAAAAAACAACATTTGTGAGGATTTTCTTTTGCCCAAACAGCAACAAAAATTCTTTCTTTATCCATGAGCTGTATCAAAAATCCTTATGCCATAGCAGTAGGACAGAGATTTCCTGAAAGACCACAGAGTGTTCTTCACAACTGCAAGAGGGTAAAAAAACTAAAATAAAACAGTGGCTGGCAAAAAGAACAAACAAACTCAGCTGTCTACAATCTGAAGTCCCAAAGGTTTGCTTCAGTGTTTTCCTTAGCAGGGCACAAGCTGGGAACCACTCATCTTGAACAAGTGTCAGTACTCAGATTTGGGTCATTAAATTGTTTAGGCATGTTAAGCCACAGCATGAAGAATCCCTAAAAGATTATTTTGGTTGGTTTGGGGTCTTTGTAGAGGTGGCATCATAAAAAAAAAAAAAAAAAAAAAAAAAAAAAAAAAAAATTGATCAAAACTCTTTTGAAAGATCTTAAATTCTGTCAGTGTTTATGTTATCATAGCTGACCTAAATTGAAAGATAAAGCAAGCAAGAAAAAAAGTGTTAAATATTCAGATGTACTGAGTGCTAGTGATAGATTTCTGTGGGGAAAGGATGTACCTGTCATCCTTAGATAACTTCATTTTGGAAGGCTTAAAGGAATTAGGCTACAAGTTTACATTACCTCCAACTTTGAGGTGTAAATGCACCTAGTGGGAATGTGTTAAACCCAGATAATTTCATTTCTTATATTTAGAAATTATGCCATGAAGAAACAAACCCCAAAACCATTCTCACAAAGATCTTTGCAAATTTATTTACTTTTTAATGGGGTTAAATTCTTATTGGCCTTATAAAAAATTGTTTTAGTTAGCTGGTGAAAAGATGAAATGTATATTCTTATTTGATAAAGTTGTAAATGTCAATTAAAATAGTCAACAACAAAGACGATGCAAGCAAGTAATTAAATAAGTTTGGGTGGTTATTTTTCATTTACGGGTTTTGTTTTTGCTTTGTTTTGAATTGTTACAGTCCAGAAACTTGTGTGAAAAATTTTCTGGTACACCTTATTTTGAATATTGCAAAACTGGGCCTATGCTTTCCTGTTTCTTTCTAGTGGTCAATACTAATAAAGGTCAAAGTTCCCACAGTGTAGCTGGGAAGAAATACAAAAATTTATAATGCAAGCATTTAAAGGAAGGAGTTTTGCAGTAGTCAAAACCTGAGAAAAAGCAATCACAGTGTATTCCCATTATGTCACTGACTTGGAGTGTGAGCTTAGGCTTGTTGTTCCAACATTCCTGCTCACATTTTCCTGCTCCAACATTCTTCATTTGAGTAATAATGAGACATATGTGAAGTCCTTAAATATCCTGAGCAATATGTGTTGATAACAGCACTATTGACACTGGGAACCTCTTTCCTGTCTGAGAGAGGACTTAATTCTCCATAAACTGTTGTTGGCTGAGGAAAGCATTGAGAATTTCTGTCTGGACAGAAATGTAACCCAGGCAACAAGGGAAAAGACTCTACATTAATGTAGTTGAGTTGAAGTGACTACATGAGGATATTATACAATCTATCTGCAATGTTAGAACTATATCACATCCCTTTTCTTCCCCTTCCTTCCCTGCTCTCATCTTAGAGTGATACTTTTGACTCACATATCTTTATGTTTGCCCTGTTCACTGTTTGTTCTCCGGTCAGGAAGCTCTGGATAGTAACAGCACAAATGCAGTTAGTGATTAAAAAAAAAAAAAAAAAAAAAAAAAAAAGGAAAGAGGGACGAAATCAACGAGTCACTGCTTGCACAAACGTTTACTCATCCGCCCTGATACGCTTCCCACCCTTTGCCTGCTCTCACAGCATTAACCTGCCTCTCCTTCCTGGAGATCGTGGAGATGACTTGGTTGCTCCCGTGGTGATCCCCACCACTCCTTCCCATCCTGCAGGATCCCACAGAGCTCAGCTTTCTACGGCGTTGTTCCACTCAGTTTTCCCACAAGCGACCCGCTTACTTCTGGAGTGGCACTTTCTCCCGAGGTCCCTTCACCACCCAGAGTGGCACTGCTTTAGCAGTGCATTTGTTTTTTTACACGAATCTCTTTTATCATGTCTAAACAAGAAATCACACTTGAAGGTGAAGATAGGTTCGAGGGGATGTTTGATGCAATACTGCAACGATTAGAGGCCTTGGACATAACAATCCAGACAATGGATGGACGAATAAGATGATTAGAAAGCCCATAAGAAGAGATGAGGGAAGAAAGGAGACAACCTCAAGGAGGTCAACCAAGATATCAACCTCGAAGAGGGAGGTATATTAAGGAAGAAGAGGAAGAAAGACGAGAAGGAGAAATTGATAGATATTTGGGAAACATCAAATTACAAATA
>JAWWES010000115.1:73124635-73257590 GCA_035583135.1 Lophotriccus pileatus | reverse complement strand
TTTCAGGCAAATGAACTGACTACTGAATTTTCTGTCGGCCATGAAAGTGTGCTGCAAGTAATTAAGGGTTGTGCTGTCGGACTGATTAAGCTGCAAGTCACAGCGGCCGGAGCCCAATCGCTGCGAGCCCGCCGCGATCTGTGCCGCCTGCGCTCGGCTCCACAATGGGATCATTGACTATTTATTTACTTCTCACAACAACTCTGCTGTTTAATTATAGGGACTTTTCAGTCACCAACCCCCACTCGCCCCAGCCCCATCTCTTTGACACTTTTTGAGTATCCCCCTCCCGCCTCTGATAACCAGTGCTCCCTAGTTGATCGCTTGGGTAGATGAAGTGGGGCAAGGCCTCAGCATCCTTTGTGGGGTGCGGGCTGCTTTCCCCCGTGGATCTGGGAACAGGAATTTTCCGTGAGGGAAAGGCAAGCGGACGGGGATTTTCCTGTAAAATTGCACATCAGGTCTTCCTGGAGATCAAGCCTCGAGATGGCTGTGGGGTGGCGGGGAAGCGCAGGGGAAATCCCGCAGCACTTCAAGGCATGTCCGAGTCAGGAAACAAAATCGGGAGAAGCGCAGAAGAGGCAAAGAGACGCCTGTGGCGCTGTGGGGGCGAGCGCGGCTGGGCGAGGGAGAAAATCACTGGCAGTCCCGCAAGGCGGGCAGAACGGCACATTTCCCAACTCAGCTCATTAGGGAGGCCATGGCCCTGTTACCAGAGCCCCTTTCCCTCACCTTGGCCACTTGGGAGGGAGTCGAGTCGGGAGGGGGATTGGGGCAGAGGCAGTCTCCCACTCCCTGGATCCCCTTCCATCCTGGAAGGGCTAGAGTGGCGAAAAAAATGCTCGAACTTAGTACCCGCTAGTTCAAGGAAGGAATGGGGACAGGGAGGTTCCAGCATGAGAAAGGAGTCGAGAAGCAGCCGAAGGCATCCGGACTTTTTCTAGCATCCCCGCAGGCTGCGGTAGGAGCACTCCACTCACCTCTGCACCCGGGGGACAAAATGAGGACGGACAGAGGCTGCTAAGCGCCGGTTTACAGGCGGCAGGGTCCAACCCCCATCCCCTCCGCGTTCATAAAACGGGCTCGGAGGCCCCGATTAGGACATGGGACTTTTAACGCCTTGAAAACTCGCCGCCCGGCGAGCTCGGGCCCCTCGGGCGGCGGCGAGGAGGCAAAGGCGAGAGCGCTCCTGTTTCGTCGGCCGCCCGCGAAGTCCTGCCGCCGCCAGTGGCCGCGGGCAGCGCCGGGGGCAGCGGCGACACTTGGCATTGTGGGGAGCTGGCGGCGGCGGCCGCAGAGAAAGCGAGTTTCTGCTCCTTTAAAGGGCGCTGTGCAGCGCTCCCGAAGGGAGGCGGATCTCCCTCCTTCCTCCCTTCCCTCCATCCCTCCCTTCTTCCCTCCTTCTCTCTCCCTCCTCCTCTCTCTCCCTCCTCCCCTCTCCCTCCTCCCTCCCTCGCTCGGGCGCCGCTTGCCGCCGCCGTCAGTGGTGCCCGGACACCGGCTGCACCGCAGCCCGGGCTGTCCCCGGCGTCCTGCCACCGCCCTTCCTCCCCCGCCTCCGCCTTCCTCTCCCTCCCCGATTCCCCTCCCGCAGCTCAAGGTAGGAGGATGTCCCGGGGTCTCCGACTGTCCGCCACGGCCGGAGGGGTTGCATGCAAGTGAGGGGCTGCGGGAGGGGGAGGGAGGCGGAGGGGATGCACCGTGGCCGCGTTGTTTCGAGAGCTGCACACCACGATGGCTCTTGGCCAGGTGTCTCAGGGCAAAGACGGGCGCTGAGCTGGAAGACCCAAGCGCTGCTGCCGCCCGGCTCTTTCCTTCACTGTGGAGAAGGCAAACCTGTCGTCTTCCTCTCTTCCTCCCACCGCTGTTGCACACCGACAGAGCCATCGCTGTCCCCACGCTGGAAATGGAGGTGTGGGAAGGGGGGCTAGAGGCCAGGGCAGCGCAGCCCCTCGATGCACCCAGCCTAGCCCGGAATTCCCTCCCACAGCCGGAGCGCTGCTCCCCAGACGGGCTCAGGGAGGCAGAGCCGGTAGCACTGAGGATGTGCTCCCCGCTCTCCTCGGAGAGCGGATGTGAGAAACGGGCTCTAACTTCACTAGAGTTGTGGGTGGACAACAGTCTCCACTTCCGTGAGGTCTCCTCCTGCCCCCACCGTACGGTGCAGCCAGTCCCCCTTCCAGCTTGTCGGCAACCCTGTCATTTATTTCTGAACAAAATCAGCATTCTTTGGGTGAGCATCCATCGCTAACCTAGCCAGGGCGCTGACACTCTGTGGAAAGCAAGACATTCTTGCCTACGGAGTGGAGGCATGATTGCAAGAGCCATGTGTGCACTGAGAGAAGGAATGAATATATTGTAATGAAAACCTCTCTTCACGTTTTCCTTGGAAACTTTTGGGGGAGTAGAGCACGAGAAACCTTAAACATCATAATTTTTCTGCCAAAATCTTGCACAGCTTCCCCAACCCCAAAGCAAGCTGAAGGACCAAACGCTGATATGTAGATAATGACATAAATATTTTTTCTTGATTCTTAAAACTTGCTGGGAAAGTACATGCCTATGATAATCAAAAGTGCCTGAACAAGTAAGTGTTTTGCATACTTAGTCCATTAATTAGAATACATGTCTTTTCACTAGCTAAAAATTAATTACTATCTTAAAATGTCACTAATCATCGGTGCAGCTGAAACTTGGTTGTAAATTTGGACTGAGATAATATCAAACAGAGAAGGACCTCTGGTTTTGTTATAGCTAGTGGGAGTGAAATGCCAGTGAGCCACAATATGTTTTTAAATTATAATATCAACATTAACTTGAATACTTTGGCAAACATTTTAAAAGAGAGGACTATGTTACTGCTTTGTCAGCAAAGCTGCAATTCTTGGTTTTAGAGATTTGGAGATGCTGGTTAGGTGTTGTGGGAAACTGTGGCTCCCTCACACCAGATTGCAACAGCAGGAGGACTGTAGTGGCATGTGAATCTGAAGCATTTGCAAGGATTTGCCAAAAAAATGTCCAAGAAATATTTGGGGGACCGTACGTTATACATACAATAAATTTATATCAGGTGTTGTTGGGAGGGGTCAAAATAGTAGATTAAGTGACATAGAAACCTCATTATCGGTTCTTAGAGACACAGCTATGGCCTGAAAATAAAAAGCCCATTCCTTTTTAAAGTAATATGATAAAACTATACATCCCAGTAGGTGGCAGCTAGCTGGAAGTGGGTTAACTTTTATAGTGATAACAGCATATAAAAATAAGATCTGATGGGAAAAGCATCTGATATAATAAGGCAATCAGAATCACATATCTCCCCTTTCCAAATGAAACATTATGTACATAATATACACCAATTATACTTGACACACAGCTAAAAGTGTAGCAGGTTTTTATTACCCAGAAAAGATGTAAAGGCCTCAGATTGTCTATTCTTCTTTCACTGTCTATAGCTGAATTACTATTTTTCATATCAGCTGCACTTGAACATTGTCCTTGTGTGTTAAAAATGTCCTTGTGTATTAGAGATGTGTTACCACCATGTCTACAATAGATGACCAAACAAATCAAAACATGTAACCAAGGAATTGTAGATTTCCCTGTTGCTGATCACTGAAGTGTAGAGGGCAGTTTCATATAGACTTGAATATGAAAAGAGCTGTGTGACAGTGGTGACAAGCTCCCAAAACACAAGACCAGCTTATCCAGTATGACATTTTATTAGGGATTTACAGCCTTTGAACTGTACATATCACTGTGGAAGAAACATGGAAGGCACTAAGAACCTTTACCTGTTTTCTCATATTGAAATAATTCTGGAGGGTGCACAAAGGTGTCTTTTTAAGGCTTCCTTCCTTTTCCCTTTCCCGAAGAAGAAGTGAAGTTAAACTCCAGTTAACAGAAAGGGAGTTCAGGGTAGTGAAGACTGAGGCTTGAGTTAATTAGATAGTCTCTAAGTGATCTTCAGTCACCAAATATAGTGAGTTCTAAACAACTGATGTCTCCCAAGATTTACTTTCTGTATATAAGGAACTGATATTCTTGAGAAAATATTTCTGGGTTAACCACGACTTTTCTTCAAGGTGGTAGCTAGGGTTTGAAAGAAGGGGGAAAGGATGTTAACCCAGAGCATTAGGTGATGTGTGATAGCAGGTAAGGAGAGAGGTACTCCTTCTGAATCCATAAAATGCCACAAAATAGCTGGCTAGCTAACGTAATCGAAGGTATAATATATGTCTTTAAAGAAGCTGATAAAAGATTTAAATTTTCTTTTCATAGCGTGAAATGACTGGAAAGGATGATAAAAAAGGCGTTTTGACACCTGGAGCAGGGGCGGTGGCGCCGGGAGCGCTCTCCGCGGTGCTGAAGGGGCCGCCGGGGCCCCGCCGGGCGCTGTCCGCGGTGCTGAGGCCGCAGCCGGCGGCGGGGGATGCTGGCGCGGGGGGAAGGAAACACGGCGTGAGCCTCAGGCGTGAGACCAGGGGCTGCAACGTGGGCTGCTGAGTGTTAAGTAGTAACAGGAATTAACCACAAGTTGTTTTATGATTCAAATTCTAAACACCTCTGTGAGTTAGGAGCTCTGTTGGGCTGAGATTACAGGATGCCGTATTTTTTTTAAGAGACCTTAGAAAATCAGACTGATAACAGCAGTCATTTTTCCCAAAGTTTATCTCTTGTTTAATGGACTTAAGTTGACTATGGATATTAAATTTTCAAAGCTGCTTACCAAAACTAAATGAAATAAATAAGTAAAAATTCAGTTAGGCAGCAAGCTGCAACTGAGCATTCAGAATTAAAAATATATCTAAAGATGACTAATGTCCTTTATTTCAACAACACCAGGGAGAGAGGCAAAGAACTTTCATAGTATTCCTTGGACTAAGATAAAGTATAAAAGAGTGGAAGAGAATAAATGAAATAGAAAACAGAAGAAAAAGAATCTCTCTGCATTTTAACTGGGAGATATTCTAAGTGTGAACTGAAGGAGTCGCTAGATATCCTTGCTTTTAACACTAGGTGTTCTTTTTAAAGTGCTCCAATAGTCAAATCGTCTGATTGAATTCCCTGCTAGACTGCAGAACTAGCCATTCATGATAGTTATTTTTGACACTGCAGTTATGCCTCCATCTTAAGGGGGAAAAAAAATCAATGATGTTTAATAATCCCCTCACAGAATGTACATTTCTTTTCATCAGCGTTTTACAGTGTTTCAAGTAAAAGTGTGCAGAGGAAATCAGTAATGCAAGATAATAAAAAGTTACTTTTTAAGGATGCAGAGTACCAATACTACAGGTTATAATCCAAATCCTGCTGTTACTCATTTACATGCCTACAACACAGGGATGTTATTTAAGAACAAATTGTAACTCACCTTTGCCATGCTCTGCTTCTGATAGATTCCTCAGAGTGCTCTTATTAGTTTGGCATCATCGGTATTTATTTCTGTAAAGTCAGGTTTATTCTGTGTTCATCTGTATGTAGCTGTGGGGGAAGTCTCGCAGTGATATTTTCTTTAGTAATAATAGGCAAGGAGGGAGATAAAGGAGACAAAAGATGTCTGTAGGCAGAATGTAGAATAAAGTGAATTCATTTTCCTGGTGGGAAATACAGAAATTATCTTTTAGTGTTTGTAATAAAGCTTAAGTAGGTTCAGCAAGAGCTTCACTTAGATTGCAAAACCTGACAGTCCCGGTTCAATGTATTTCAATGGATTCAGGCACACAACTAATTGTATTTCCAAGGAAAATCTGAAGTAGTCCACAGAATGAGTTTATCTTCTTTGGAACACCTGGCCAAAAGACAAAGTCTGTGGCTGCATTTGAAGATATAAACTCAGTATCCCATTATCAAACTGGGAAGTGTTATTGTTCTCACTGAGGAGTGCAAATGACAAACTACATAGATCTCTCAGTACAGAGAGGAACAGCAACATTTCCATAATAGTAGAGTGAAAGGAAAGCAGAGTGCAAATAAGAGAGTGGCAGAATAAAGTGAAAAACATAAACTAGTAAATCGCCAAGTTACTGTCTGTTAAGCAATGTTGCAGTTCCACTAAGTTTAGCAAAACAGGTCTTTTGCATTCAACAAGGTTGTTCCAGCGCTGCTGATTTCTGTTTACCTTGCAAAAGCAGGCTGGTGCTCTGTAATCACTGGGTCTGGAGCAAGTTCCTAAGGATGGTCAGTATACAAGTCATTGCATTTATCTGACTTCATACATTAACATGAGTAACAGTCAGTGAATGTAAATATCGTGGGTTTTTTTGGTGGTTGTTTTTTTTTTTTTTTTTTTTTTTTTTTTTTTTTGTTTTTGTTTTTTTTTTTTAGCCCGAACATTACTCTGATAACCTGCTTGACTTTGTTGTCAGCCTTCTCTTTCACAACTCTAAAGATAAGTGATTTCGACCCAGGCAGTCAGCTATTAAAATGCATGAATTGATTTTTACACAAACGATTCCCTTCTCCCCTGTAGCACACCCCCCACCCCTTATAGATATTGTTCAGAACAACTGAAATACTAATAACAATTAGGAGCATGTAAATAAAACCGGGCTGTTTTTTTTCCTTCAACAACGCCAGGCGATCAGATCGGTTGCATAATAGAAATTGGGAAGGCTGTCTGGCAGGCAGCCTTAAGCAGAGAAGAGCTATCTCAATTTCTCTCACTTAATCTTGGCTTCGCGTCAGAAGCTGTGCAGCAGTGCAGTAGAATGGGAGCACGGCAAAAGCTTCGCCAGTGAAACGGCTGGTGCTCGCTATGTGGCGATGCCTCAGCGATTTCTCGAGCTGGATTACCTATTGATTTTCCTCCTTTCTTGCCTCCCAGGTTTACTCGGCTGGACATTGTGTGTGTTTGGATTTCTCAAGGATTCTCCCCCGACTAACATGGATGTCCCACCATTCCTTGCAGTTGAAGGTTGCTCCTTGGCGCAGTGAATGAAGAACATGCAGGGATTGCTAATGGGTTTGGGAAGCGTAGATTCTCTCCTCTCTCTGTGACCATGCCGTGATCGTGTCTGAGGGCCATCAGTTTACGTATCCTCATTCTCACCCTACCGGGAAACCTGACGGCTTAGAAGGGGGAAGTAAGGCAGCGCGTGTGTGCGTAGAAACATCATGAAGATTATTTCCCCTATTGTAACTAATTCAGTCTTCAGATGCACCGTTAGACTCCTTCTTTGCTTATTGTGGATTGCATATTCTCAAGGAACCACACATGTATTAAGATTTGGTAAGATTTCCCGACACTTTTTTCATTGTTCATTTAAGCCTGAATGTGATTTACGTAGGATTGACTCAGGAGAGGGTGCTGGGGGAGAGCTGGGACGTGCTACCGGAGTCGGGCACAGAAGTCCCTCTCTATTTTGCATCCGGAGGGATGAATTGCAGTGTGTTTTTTTCTGCCGCTGCAGCTTATTGTAGCCGTAGTAACGGCACGATGATGATGATAATTATAATAACAACAGAAAAAAGACTGGCAAACGCGGTTGCCTAAGGCTCTGCGCAGCTTGCATGGCTTCCTCGTAATTGTTTCCATTGTTTTGCTTTATTGTTTCCACAGTAGGGGAAAGCATGGCTAATACGGTGCTTGATGTACTTGATCAGTTAAAAACCTGTCAACTAGTTGTTAAGTTTCGGCCGCCCGTCTCTGATCCCCCCCGAGCCGATCCCGTGCGGGCGCGAGGCTGTGAATTGAGACCTTTGGGCTGATTTCCCTTGAAGCGTCTGTTTACTTGCTTGACACTTGAGTGGCGTTTAGGGTTAAAGAAGAGATGATTCATGTCTTGAGCACTGGTCGTGAAAGAGCTTTTGCGGTACCTTTCAAAAGCACGGTATTTCTATGGGAGGAAAGTTGCATGCTTTCTCCTCTCTTCCAAAAAAAAAAAAAAAAAACAAAAAAAAAGGAAACGCACAAAAAAAAAAAAAAAAAAAAAAAAAAAAAAAAAAAAAAAGGTAGATCGGAATGAAATGAAATTTCAAGGAGAGTTAGAGCAGGTTTACAATTTAAAGACTATCCCAGCCGGACCGTGGCACTAACCGTAAGAGCTCTGTCTGTGCATGGTCGCGTGTGTACTTGTGTACAAGCAAGCAAGCGAGGGAGAAATTCCAACAGCTGCATCCCCTACAGAAGTTTTGCAGTGAGGAAGGACAGGACGGAAGAAAGTTACCCGCAGGTCCGAGGGGGGCTGTGCGGCCAGGGGAATTCATCCAGCGCTAGTCCGGGGCGATCCGCGATAGCAGCCCCGCATCAGCGTCTGGGCACTGCGGGCGAGCCGCGGCGGGGGGCGGGGTGCGGCGGAGGGAACACGCCGAAAGTTGCTTCTCTAGACAAGCGGCATCCCCTTTGACTGCCGATAGCATGGCTGGAGGGAGGAAGTCCGGATCTCCTTCATTCGCGCAGCTCATGATAAACTGTTGCAGCCGCTGTATCCCTTTCTTTGAGTCATTGAAAGCTCTTGCCTTTGCCTGGGAGTAGTGCCCTGGTTTGCACCTATTTTAGTTTAAATCAGCACCCCCGCACACACTTTTATATGGAGGGGAAGGTGAGTAATGATTAAAAAGTAACCAGGCTGTTACCGATCTCGTGTGCTGAATTCCTAGCAGCACTTTTTTTTCTGCTTCCATCTGGTCTAAAGGTGGTGCTTAAGGCACGTTGCTCTTAGCAACCGTCTTCAGGAATGCTTGTTTCTTTAGACATGGCTAAACGGGTCCATATATCATTGTGGGGTCTATTTTGCAATCAGTCTGGTACATAATCATGGCTGTGAATTGAGTGCTAGGACTGCCTACAATCTGTCCCTGTCCGGCTGTCTGTCCTTCCACGAACCGGGTTCCTAACGGGCCCCGAGCGTTGGTCTCTAGGAGTCTGAGTTACAATCAGGGGTAGCTACATAAGCAGACATCTCAGCCGCAGCACTAGCAAGTGTGTGCGTGTGGACTTTCCTTCTTTAGGATGGCATTTCCTCTGAATTTCCAGTCCAGTGTACCTGTAGAGACAGCCCTGAAGAGAAGAGGTTTGGCAGTGGTTAAAATAATAAATAATTCCGAGGCTGAAAGTAGATACAGCGGGACTCTGGCATCCAGTGACATGGTGGCATGTATGTGTTTTACAGGGTTGGCAACTCTGGTCACACAGCTGGTCAACGAGTTGTGCTCACTACAGTGTTTGTAGCAGCGGAATAGGAATTCCGCATCATGCTTTTTTTGTCTTTCAAAAGAATTGTCTCAACTCATCACTGAGCCTTAGAAGTAGAAAGGGAGCAGTTGGTTATTTTATTTTTATTCTGGAGAATGTTAGATGTGAGAGAGTACAAAGAAAACTTTTGCCCTGTTCATCCAGGCCTGTTGCACATTTATGTTTTAAGGAGTCTGAATTTAGCCTAGTCCAGGTGTGGAGTATCTCTATCTGTGACCACGAGAGAACTCCCTCTCCTTCCCCAAAGGCTGACATCTCTGTCACTGTGTAGGGTATGGCGGGGAGGAGGGAAGGAACAGGGAGTGAGCTGTGAAAAAGCTTTCGTTATTTCTGAGGGGGAATGCCCCGCCTCCCCCTCTGGATTCCCGTGCTATCTGTCCCTTCGGGATGTCCTTGCGACCAGGAGGACGGGATGCCGTGGAGTCCTTCCCGAGGAGAAGCGAGAGCTGAGGAGATTCCCTCCAGAAGGCAGCCTGCCAGCCCCCGCTCTTCTTCCTCAGCCAGAAGCGCTATGGCAACAGGGGAGAGCTTGAAGCCTGCCAGAGCTGCAGCCCCCTCATTCCTTCTGTGCAAATTAGCCACCATGGATTCGCATTGTCCTTCCCACGGCTCCTCTTATTGTTGGGACTAGCCAGCATGTCCTTTCTCTCCCTCTTTCTCGCTCTCAAGCTACCTTTTATCAACCACACAGAGAAGTCGAACGGCCTGGGCTATCTGTCAAATGCCGGAGGTTATTTCTGCCCGCCTCTTAAGGAGCAAACACGGGGAGAGGCTGGTGCGATGGCATTGTTCCTTCCCCGGCGACACTTGCTCAGGCACCTGGACACCCGCCTGCTGCTGCTGCTGGAGTTGGGCAACGTGATATTCAGGCATCACACCTGGCGCCCTTCCTAAATGACGCTTTGCTTTATGGGGCATGCGACCAAGCTCCCTCCCTTCCCTTTCTGAACAGGTTCCCATTAGCAAGCCCAGGACGCACTGGAGGTGAGGCTCGTGCACATGGTATTAGAGGGTGTCAAATAGGAACAATCCTAAACCATTGCTGCAGATAAAAGGACAGGTCCCATCTTGATGAGAGAGAAAACAGCAGCCTAGTATTTGTCTCTCCGCAGTGCTAAGTGTGATTGAAACCTTTTCCTTATCACTTGGCACTGAACAAAAGCCAAAATACCTGACCGCCGGCAGATCCGTTACGGTATCGGGGATCATGTTTCGTAGCTTTCTGGTTCACTGCTCCTGTGTAAGCACAGACCCAGGGCAGCGGCTTTCAAGAAAAAATCCTAGCGAAATCGGTGGATCCAGAACCCAGCTGAGCCGCCCCTCTGCCCACGACCGCTGGGCAGCTCGGGCTGCCCTGGCCAGACTCAGACTCTCACCTCCCCCTTCCCCTCTTCCACCCCCCCCTCCCCCCGCCTATTCCTAGGTCACCTGGATCTTTAGTTTAGGTCTCCTCACACCTTTAGTTCGTGAGGGCATCGCAGAACCTTGTCCCCGAAATTCTGAATTAACAAGCTATTAAGAGCTATCAATCGTCAGTAATTGCTCACCTCTCTTTTTAGAAACCCACTCCTTGTCTTGCCCAAGGCAGTAAAAAGCCCAGGCTATTTAAAACCCCTCTCTTCCCACTATTTAAACCCCCTCTCTTCCCACCTACTACTACATGTCAGTTCTTTGAAGTTTGGAGTGCTCTAAAATGCCCTCATTTATTTAAACTGCCCGTTTCCGGCCTTGTCTCCAGTCCTGTGATCAATTCGTCTCCTACAGCAAAGGTGTGAAGGAGGACCTGTGACTGGAAGGTGAAAGTCGTTTCGTCATTGCATTTTCTCTCGGGTAACTCATTATTCGTGAGTATAGTGAAAGACTAAAGACCTCCACTGCAGGGGGCTCAGTAGCCTGATAAGTGTTAACCCACTTTGTGTGATGGTATTTTCTTCAACACATTCAAGAAGGGTAAAGATAAGTAGGGGCCTATACCTGTAGTTTTGACTTTTTATTGCTCTGGAGTTGCCTGACTTCAAGCAGATGAAAAAGGGACCTGAATGTTTTGTGTTACAATGAACCAAAAAGGAAGGGGGTGTGTGTGCATGTGTGGTTTCTTCCAACTTAAAAGCAAAAGAAATTCAAGACAGAATGGAAAAAAAACTTTTCAAGGAACAGAGGGAGAGTTTTCAACTCTTAACAGAAACATTTCCTACTACTGACTACTTTTAAAATTTTTTATGCCTACAAAAATCCTATGCCAAAGCCCTCCCAAAGCCTAGCACTTTCCTGTTGCCCTACATAAAATAGTAATTATAGCAAATCAAATTTTATATAATCACGTACTGTTTGGGACCTAGGAAAAAAAAAAACCCACTAATTTCTTATCTCCATTGTGGGAACCCCAAGAGGGAAATTGCTAGATGCCTGAGTCTTCCTCTGTGAAGATTTAGCATGGGTCTACTCTGATATCCTCCCTAGTTGAGCTTAGTCTCAAACAGATTGAGTTTATCTCCATGTAATTGTTTTTACGAGCTCAAGTGTGGCAAAATCACAGAATAGGCTGATTTGTCACGTCCACTGCTTGTGCAGTTGCCAGTGGGTGTCAAACCACACGTTTCTGGGATTCTGGAAACCATTTTCAAATTGTAGTATTTAAAACCAGGGAAGTCATGGCACAGCAGTGGGAGCTAGTTCTGTGCAGAAGTGCATGAGACAACAGTTCAAGTGAAAAATGCTTGCTGGGTAATCGAGTAGAGCTTTCTTAAAGGACTTGCAATAACTCTCCTGGATGTGTATTTTCTTTCCTTTGGATTTTGCATTGACATCCTTTTAGTGGAAGGAGGTAAGATTTCTGTCCGTATTTGAGAGAAATGAGAAAATTTATGTATCTGGTTTTAGTGGGGCAGGCAGTCTGCCTTCAGATAGAGAGTGCAAAGAAAATCTGCAAGCCAAACACTTGAGGCAGCCCTCGGGGGTCCGTGTCTTGGCAAGTCCAGCATTCAGAGCCAATGAAAAATTTACTGCCAAGGACAAGAAGCTTTCGATATCTATTAACATCCTCACAGAGAGGAGTTCAAATCAGTCTTATAAACAACAACAGAAATCTTTGAAAGAAGAGTAAGGTTAAGAGCCTCGAGAAAGCAGCGAGGAGGTGAGAAGCATTGTTATTGACTGGTCTAGATTAAACAGCACAGAGGAAGATTTCAATTTGATAACGTCACAACCCTCCCTGTTTTTCTTTGCTGCTTCTGCTGACAATTTTGTAAGGTAATTAAATTGGCTGATTGAAGTCACAGTGGTCATGGGGCGATAAAGACCGTTTGGATTTAATGGAATTTAGAAACAACGCTGCGCTCCACACAACTCTTACAGAACGAGAATTTTAATGACTCATTCAGGGTGCTGACTACATAGAACGTCCTGGATGAGTTTAATTGAAAGGGCAAAGCAGATTAGCTGTATACAGTCTTTATTGCACTAGATAGGGGAATTAGAATTATCCTTTTAAAAGACTCATTATTACATTATCAAGATTTAATGTAGGTTAAGAAAGCTTTCATCCTTGTGGGCTTTCTGGAATATCCCCAGATCCTTTCACTCAGCGTTTGGAACACCAATAGCCTTGTAAAATGATTTTTACACAATTGTCTGATAGCTTGGATGCTGAGAGTGTAACATGCTGACTGCTATTTGTCTTTTGAAAAGATGCAAAGTTCAAGTAATACCTCCAATTTAAACGTGGTTGCTGAATGGAATGGTTTCTGCCACCAGAGATAAGAAACTAGAGAAAAAGAGATTTTTCTAAAGTCAAACATTACAGGTTTTTTTTTCATTTACTTATGTATTTATTTTATACTAGAGAAAATCCCCTAGATTTTAAAAAAAGCAAACCAAACATTTTGTAGTCATTGTAAATAAAGCAGGTCTTTGTCCCCTACTTAATATATTTACCTTTCCTGTTTCTGAGTTTTAACCTTCATCCTCTTTAATCTCTTTCAGAGGAACAATTACTAGAAGGTCTGTCAATAATGCAAAATAGAAACTAGAAGGTGTCTTATTTCCATAGTCCCCGATCTGCAAGGCAAATTAATTTTTCCTTGAATAAGCTTTTTATAATGTGATGCTGTAATGTATGTTGGAAGATTAGATTAAACAATATGATAACATAATGACATAATGTCAGTATGCTGTCACATCTTAATTGGAATATGGAGAATCAAAGATCACTCCATATTAATACTTATAATTTTGTGTGTGTCCTCTGCCATCCATGTTGTGTTCTTCCCTCTCTTCCCCACCCCCTCCTCCCCACCAAGTCTTTTGGTTTCTTTATTATATAGTAACAATTGTCTTAGGCACCTTCAATTTAAACAGCCAAAGCTTTCAGTAATGCAAAGAGTACAGAACAAATATGCGATGAGTACTATTCCAATACTGGAGCTCAGCCAGTTTTGGATAAACTAGATGATATGGTAATGTTGTGTAAAATACTAATCAAACTCAAAAACAGATTCTAAACTTCTTTAAAAAGCAATTATTAAGTAATTAAAACACACTATTTTTTTTTCGCTCTGGGCACAAATCAGAAGTAAACCATGGGTGCAGTGCTCATGACTGCTCTTTTTATGTTGCCTGCAAAGATACTCTTGAATCAAAATTTGCCAGTGACTTGGACCAACCATGATTCAGATTTCCTTGACCATTATTCTTGTAACCCAAAATGCTACTGAAATGCAGTAACTCTTCTAAGAATGTATTTGGTAAGTTGCTTTGAAATGAAATACACACTGTTAGAGAATATATTTTTTTAAAGTGTTTCCATTTCTAGATGTTTCTTCCTGGAATATAGAAAAACAGGTTCCCAGCTAGTGTTCTACGTAGAGTAGGGGTAGTTAAAAACATACCTACACTACAGTGCTTAGATCATAAAGTTTGTTTTTGGTTCACAATAAACATTTTTTTTTATCAATACATTGAAAGGTAAATTTTTTTGTGGGTCTCAGAGAATTTCATCTTTAGAGAAATACAGTAACTCATGTTAGCAGAACATCTCTTTTATTGTATTAGTATTTCCATTCCTAGACTCTTTAAAAACTCATTTTATCAAGAAAGTGATTACTGAGATTTAAAAGTTATTTGAACTAGTATTGTTGAAAATGTCCCTCAGTATTCCACCATGAAAAAAAACCCCTGAATGTTAGAGTCACTAATTCTAGTATAAGGCTTAGTAACACTCTGACAAAAGAACAGTCCAGGGAGAGTTTTCTCACTTTGCTGTCAGGACTGTTGTCCAGGGGTTGTTTTCCAGCACTTGATATGCGTTTAAATTCAATGTATGATTTCTTTTTTTCCCTGGTTCTTTTCTTCTATCTTTACATTTTACTGTGTGTCTCCGATGTTTTCTAATTTTAAAAACATTTAATCTGATTTCAATGTGTGTAGCTAAATCTTATTATTGCATTTTTGCTTATGAATGGAAAAAATTTGTTTCTGGTCTTTTTTGGAAAGTCTTTATTTCTCTAACTTTCTGGGAAACTTCACAAAGAAAGCAAAAAATCTGGAAGTCTTCATTTCTGTCTTAAAACTAAAATTCTAGTCTAAGCCATGCCTTAGGGCTCCTCTGCAGTATTTGCAGAGTGAAAAAGGTGGAAAGATTAGACAAAGTTGACTTAGGCTGGATTACTTCCATGGCTAAAGTGAGGCAAGTTGAACCATGGAATCAGCAACATGGAGGAAGTCAAAGTGTCTTGAGTAGGTTTTTCTGTTTTCTTCCCAGGTTTTAGTATTTATTACCAAACACTGAACTCATTTTCTCAGGTGGAAATTTAAAAGAGAAAGATTAATATATTAATGACTCAACAGTTTCTACTTGACATGAAAAAACAAAAAATGCTGAAACAGAGACTACTCACTCATTCGGCTAAAAACTTGACAGCAAATGGGTGGTGCTTGTTTTCATGATATGTAATCATAATTAGTCCTGTAAATAAGGACTTGTGAACACATGTATTTAACTGATTACTTACTCTACAGAAATTCATTGAGTAAAGCTTATCAAGCTTGCTTCGAAAGGTGCAGATCTACTTCACTTTGGAAGAGCATTCCATCTTCACATTTAGCTCTTTCTGTATCTCCAGTAAAATATTTCAAATTAAGAGTCCCATTTCTCTGAATATAAAAATAACTGTTACTTTAAAATGGTTTTTGTCATTAGGTAACTGATACTGAATTTAAAATACTTTTCATTGCATATACACAATTAGTAGGTAATAATCTGGGTAAATTTATTAAGAATTAGTTTATAACTGAACTTGCTATCCATTTAGGCTTTTATCTTTCTCCAGGAGCTAAAGATATACCAGCTATTTCAATCGATTCAAGAGCTAAACACATATCAGTTATATCAATCAACTCACATTTATGATGTTATTTAAAAGTTGCACAATTAGGACATGATTTACCAGAGTCTGTAATTAAAATAATTACACTACTAAGCTTGAAACATTTACAAGAAAATCTGAGTCTTGTAGGTCATAATGGTAAAATTTGACTTTCAATTTTTTAAGCATATAAGCAAGTATTTTCAGTCCTGCCTCAATATTTTGCATTACAAAACTTTGAAGAAACTAGTTATTTTACTTGGAAACCAATCAATTCTTCTATTCCTACCTGTATTTTCAGAGTCAGTGTTCAGTCATCAGTCAATGCCAACTGCCTAGATTGTCAGAGATGTACAGTCCTTGACAGTTTAGTGTTAAGCTGATTTATGATAGTTTGTTTTTATTTTTATACCATAGATGATATGAAACTTTGTAAAGTTTTATATGTATAAATATATATATATATATATATATACATATATATATACTAATCTTATGTGTAGCTATTCACAAGTACAATCAGGAAAAGTTTTTTCATACAGAGCATGGTTGGGCACTGAAACAAGCTCCCCAGGGAAGTGGTCACAGCATTAAACTTGACAGAATTCAAGAAATGCTTGGACAACACTCTCAGATCCATGGTGTGATTCTTGGGGTGTCCTGTGCAGGGCCAGGAGTTGTGCTTGATGATCCTGGTGGGTTCCTTCCAACTCAGCATAGTCTATGGTTTTATAATTTATGGAGCAAATACTGAAATAAGACAACTTGCAGTATACTTTAGGTCTGATTATTCTCTGTCTTTCTGGAGCTGTAAGTTGCAGGATGTTGCTTAGAAAAAGACTGTTTTAGATCTCTCTAATGCTAAAACTAAGTAATTATGTTAAAGTCCACAGAAATGTGTCTGTTTATCCTAGCTATTTTAATTGCCTGTATGAATTGGTGCATGATTAGGTCCGTAGTGACGCTGAATATAGTGCTCTTCTAGTCAAACCATCTGCTCTGGTTAACATTAGCTCAGGAGCTAATTCCAGAACCTATCTTTCCTTGGCACTTCTTTTCTCAATTATCTTTCAAATCACAATACATTTTTTTATGCCTAAATTTGTAATTCACTTATTGACCTTAATAATATTTATCCATCTATCCATTATAAACAAATTCAACATGATAGAAAATAATTTTGACCGGTGATTGTTTTTGTCAAGTTGAAAAGCATATACTCACTGGTTAATGCAGTTCAATATTAGCAGTACAACTTGTTCCACTGATCAAACACTGTAGTTACCACACAATCAGAAACACTGTACTACATAGAAGTATACGTAAATAACAGTAATGAACAGGAAGGTTACATATTCTGTAAGAGAAAAGTATTTTCTAAAGCAATAACTTCATTGTTAATTTGCAACATTTATCCCACAGTGAAGGAAATCTTTAAAAGAAATTCCATGTTACCTATGCATTAAGGAATTGCGTAAAAAGTTACATTAGGAAAATTAATAGCACATAGAATACTCTAAATCAGGGGAATTAATTTTCTTTTAAAATGATTCATTATAGTGATTTTTATTTTATACAATAATGAAAATGTATATTCACATTTTTTGCATTTCAATAACTGAAATTAAAAAATAAATGTAATTAATTAATTTATTTAATTATATAATTTAAAATTAATTAAATTATTAGCTTTCATTTGAATATTATACTTACCATCATTATTCTTTCTTCATATTGTGCCATCAGTGACTGCTCATAGCCAATCTGAGGGCAAATCTGGAATTCTTCCTTTTGAAAGAATATGTCAAGTACTGAGGGAGTGTGTCTTGCTAATTTTAAAAAACTGTGCATTTGAATCAGTCCCTTTTCAAAGCTAACAGTTTTTTGGTGTTTCTCTTCATATCTTGAGGTGCTGATCTATTTTAGACAATGAACTACTTGGACATGCTCCCAGATATCCCTCACTACAATATTCCGTTCAGTTTTTTGAAAGAAAAAAAGAAGTTGATTGGCAGGATGGAAGTGGTTTGAGAAAAATAATGCACATGAATTCAAGGTCATCAGTGTTGAAAAAATAACAGAAAGGAATGGAAAGGCATTAATGAAAAAAGGCACTGTTTACATACGAAGACCATGTATGACTGTGCAACTAGTAAGATTTTTGTTTCTGTCCAGTTAATATCAAACAAAAAGATAACATTTGACAAAATGATCCAATAATACCAAAAGAAAACAGAGCTTTATTTTTTTAAGCTAAGAATTTGTTTAATTAAATCCCTTTGCTTATTACTGAAAATTGAGTATTATGTTTATATAAAGAGCAGAAACATAGTTAAATAATCTATTCATGCCTAGATTTGATCTTAGCCTTGAAGGAAACATGCAAGGGGTCAGTTCAGGAGAAGTGGTAAGCTCTGTGCATGCCTCAGCTGTAAGCAACTGAGGGAACAAAATGGAAATATGTCAAAGATACATGTGACTTCCTTTCAGTACTGCTATATGTATTTGTTTGGATGTCCTTGAGAAGGAAAGACTATAAAATATGAGTGTTATTAAGGCTTATCTCTTTAGATCTCAGCAGACTCTATCATTCTCGACATTCAATATGCCTGCAGAAACTTACTGTGTGACTGTGATATGGCTAAGAAAAATGTGTTCAAAAATGCATTAAATCGGATTTCCTAATGTCTTTTCAAACCTGCCTAAACAATGAAAAATCACATTTAAAGATCAAACCAACATTAGCCGGTCAGAACGTCTTCAGTGTTGCCCATAGGTGACCTTTTGTGTCTAGATATTAGAGATTTCAAATTGAGCTGTACCTTTGCATCATTCCGTGATCATCAATGTTTATTAAATATTACATTTGTGGGAAGTTAAGGTAGGACTATACCATGTTCTTATATAAAGAGTGTGGGTTGCTTTTCAGAGGACTTTTGCTCTTTTCATTCATGGGAAGATACTTGAGTTGGATAAAGCTGTTGTATTTAGCTGTCTTGTGGGCACAGGGGCTCTATTCACATTGATTTCCTCTCCTGACTGTAAACTTATAGTTTGTAAAAAAGTTGTAACACGTGTTTTTGGAAGCTTTCCCCCTGCCCCCACCCCACCCCTGCTCCTTCAATTTTCCACAGACCACTGGTGTCCTACTGATCAGAACTCATCTGATGGTTATAGAGATAGGAAACGAAAAGATCCTTGTCACCTACTCCACTCTGTTTATATACTCAAAAAAGTAATCAGCAATATTTTCACTAATCCATATTAACAATAAATTATTGGACTTTTGATCATAACTCCCTTTTACTTATATTTTTGACAATCATTTAAGTGTCATGAAGTGTTCTTTTTGACTTGAACAAAGGAATAGTCAGCAACAGTTTCACAAGTAAGCCCTGTGTGAATGTGTACATATACACACATTTTTATGCTGTGGTGACCCAAATGCAGAAAAAAAAGGTGAGAGTATGTCTCCTTTGCTGGAGTTGTTGTTAACGTAAACCAGGAGAAGTGCCTGAGGGTGCATCAGAGGTCTTTGATGGAAGGACTCATAAGGATTATCCATCTGCTTCCTGACAAGTAGTGTGAGCCTGGGATAGCAAAGAGCTGTGAAGGTGGCAGAATCTGTTCTCATAGGGTGTGATCTTCATGAATATTTTCAAAGTGGTCCTGAAAACAAACAAAAAAAAATTCAAGCAAGAAGCCATGAAATTTAGCAAAAAACCCACACAAAGTCAAGCACATTTATGACAGAAAAAAAAAAAAGGAACACTTAAGAATTCTGTGCTCTAAGATAAACTGAATTCTGTGAATGAAGCTATGGATATATATATGTGCTCCAATGCATACAACACCCTCCCCCAACTACTAAAAATGTAGAAATGGTACTTGTTAAAGCAACAACTCAATTTGCCATGGAACAATATTCTTGGTGTAAGGGAAAATCTTCATTTACAGAGCATTTATCTCTGAGACCCATAGCAACTTCCTTTCACTACTCTTTTAAGGGGAGATATTTATGCCAATTTAGTGGTTTCAACTTGGAGTACTGTAAATCAGTAGAGCAGAGTAAAGTTCATTTCAGCTACAGTTTCATGTCTTCCTACTTAGGTAGATTAAAACTACAGCACTGCAACAAAGCTCTAGGTAGGTTTTCTGGGTCTCCATTTTAAGGATCCATGATATGCTGAGGATCAGCGTTTAGTTCTTTGCTGTTCAATTAGGGGAACTCCTGAGGAGGCAAAAGAGCTTTTATTAATTGCATATTTGACTTCCCTATTTCATCAGACACCTCTTCCACAAATGCTTACCCACATGGATAACTTCACAAATATAGTTAATAGGTGGAAAGACATAAGAGATTTTGTTTACATGAATCATCCCATTGAACCATGATTTTAAGAACCAAGAAGCTGAAGGAAGTATGAAAATATTAGCTTACGTTTCATACTTCATGTAGGTCTGACACTGAAGTAATCAATGGAAGCACATTTTGTTTATTTTGTCAGAAAACAAACCCACTGATAAGGACAAAATATTAGCTTTGCTGTCATCCTAAAAATAGTTGAGCTGTTATGCTAAGCAAATTAAAAGGAAAAATATAAAAGGGATAGTCTAAGTTTTAATGAAATTTCAAAAAGATTTTTACCAGGACTGGCAAAAGACATGGGTATACTGAGGTTTTCAGATGCTTTCTGAGTTCTGAAATGCCCTATACTAAGTACAGTATTCCTTAATTGCAGTGGTAGTGAGATAGAAGTGCAGAGGATTAGAATGTTTTTTGAGTTTTAAAATATCTTTAGCCCATTTTTTATAATTGCTTCTCTTAAATATTTTCTTTTAATATTCTTTAGAAATCAGTTACCTCTCAATATAATTTCACATTTTTAAGAAACCCATTTAGGTTTATTTACTTCACAGGCAAGAGGTCTTTAACACAGTGGTTATTTCAGAACTACGGCTAACATTTAAATTTTGTTAAAAAGTGCTAGCTTATTTTAAAAAAAAATAACATTATCTTGCCTACAGCATTATATATATTTATAATATATCTTTCTGTAGCAACCAAATATTTTACTTTTTTTTTATTTTTTTTTTTTTGGTGTTATGCAAAAATGGACTTAAGTTCCATTTTAAAAAGTGTTTTAAATTATTATATATCAAAACAAAACAAAAAAAGAGGTCATACTGGTCACTACACTCACCAATATGCCCATCGACATCTTTCTGTAAAAAGACAAATGAGCTACATTTCCATGACCCTACTTCAGAACTACATTTCTACAACTTTTCATGCTGCAGGGCTGAATGTCTTTGGCTGAATATTGCTGTACCAAGTGTTTATTTTACCGTATTCCACTACTATTCCATATTCTTCCTTGCTATGTGACATTTGTTATTGTTATTTTAGCATTTATGTAAAACAAAGAGTTGATTTAAAAAAATTAAAGCTGTCATCAGAGATCTCCAGGTAAAATACTAAACTGAGTCACTTATCTGCAGTTTGTTTCAGGAGCGAAGTGTATGCCTGTAGATATGAACAGATGTGGATGATGGTGTTTCTAGCTACACAAGTTTATATACAATTTGGCAGTTTCTTGTATTACTTCTCTCAAATAAAGAATGTGTCCAGCTGTGGTAAAAATGGTCAAAAGTCTGTAGCAAACTTGGAGGTAAGAGTATTTTTTTTATTTTTTTTAACCAAAGAAACAGTTAAAAAATGCCAACAAACCCCAAAACTAAAATGCAACTCAAAACAAAACCAAACTTCTTTCCTTCTGGACACTGATACTGCTGATTTAGAGAGTCATTTAGAAAAAGTAGAATTTTAAGACTGCAGAAACTACACAGCATAGTTTCATACTATAATCAAACACTGCTGCTGAGAAAAGTAACTGTGTCACAAAAAAAGAACTGTTGGCCATTGTTAAATAAGTAGATAATTTCGATCATTACCTCTCTGGGAGACAATTTATTATTCAAAATACTCCCACAGCTGCTCAGGGCCAGTTTAAAGTCCAAAGCCCAGAAGGACAATCAGCTCACTGAGTCTACAGAATATTATTTCATTTTTCAGTATTGTAATGGAAAAAGTGATAAAGGTGTTGGTGTTTTACTAAGGACTAAGGACACCGTATTTATGTATGTTAAGCATTACATGTACAAAGAACTTGGAATTCTCATCCATGTGCCAAGATCCGCCATGTACCAGTTTTTTTGAAATATTTCCTTTGGACAAAAGAAAGAAGAATTATAAGTATAGCCATGTATAAAACTGATGACACAATTATGAGATGATTCATTACAAATAAATCTCAAACAGCTTTGCTCAGAATTTTTGTGTTATTGATTTGACTTATTTGTTCTTGAAATGGGTCTCCCACAAGTTTCCTTGTTTGACTGGATACAGCTCCACTAAACAGCTAAATGTTGCTGATGATAAGACAATCACAAAAGACAGAAACTTCAAACAAAATATTACTGTAACCCCAGCAAATTTAACTGAGTACTGTACCTGAATGACAGATAGTTGTTCTTGGGAATCTACGAATCATCATGGGCAGTTAAGATGTTGATAACTGCTGAAAATTTATTAAAGAAATAAATTAAATCAATAAAGTTACCTTATAAAAGGAATGCTTGTCAGTCATATGCTGCAATTGGATTTTGTGTTACTTTTTACAGATAGATCTGTTGGATTACAACTGGAAAGATTATGTTTCCGAACTGGGTGTCTCACTTTTGTGTTGCTTTTCATAACAATCTGAAATCTATCCTAATCCTGCTTAATTATAATAATAATAGCAACACCAACAACATCAACAACAACAATAAATGTTCAATTTCTAACATTTTTCTGCTATAAAATTCCTGCATGTACTTTGCAAAGCATTGTAATCACCTTTTAACAGTAGTCATGATAGATCATAGGATTCCATATGAAGTGATAGATAAGAAAAAAGCCCACACAGAAAATTAAAAAGTCCCGTTTTTACTTATGAAAATAGTAGATAAATATTGTGCTATGTCCCTGTCCTGTTCCCCCCAAAACAGTGTACACATATTGGTAAGCACAAGACATCCTTTTAGATCTGACCAAAATGACAAATAAGTTTTTGCCTATGTATAAAACCAGATTTTATAAATTAAAGTCTGTGCAATAACCATAGTTTTCATTTAATGACCTTATAATTTGGACTTAAAAACCTTTGGCTTTTAAATTTGAGTAAGCTTGGATTCTGTGTTTGGATTTTTTGTGGGTTTTCTTTATTTTTTTTTGTTGTTGTGCATTTGTTTTTTTTTTTTTTTCGTGTTTGGTTTTGATTTTTTTGAACCATAATAAAGTAATAATATTTCCTTTATTAAATTAAATTAAATTCTTCAACTTGTTTTTGAGTCAGCATTCTGAGGAACCTGCTGATAGGAATGTGGTGTTTGTTTTCTGATAAACCCAAATATTGCTGCATTTTTTCTCCCCTAATCTGGTTACAATAACTTTTTTCAGTGTTTGCACAAATAATCTTGAATTCTTACACTTGAATATGTTTTCCACACCTGCTGTTTGTGCTCGGGCATGTACTCGAGGGTGCAGCCACTCTGAAGACCATAGATCATCTCACTGTTTTTCTGAGAGGACAGAACTCCTGAAAGTTGTTGTTTAACAGTAATCCTTCCTCATTTTTCTCAATGATGTGGTATTTGGATGAGGAAATCAGTACATATGATAGTAGCTGATTTTAGTGCTGCTTTGTGATCAAAACTTTTCTTCACTCGGACTTGACATGTTCAATCTCTGACTGCTGGGAGATTGTTTTTCCCTCACATTTTAACATGTTCTGTTGTTGAAATAACCTCAAAGGCAGGCAATTTTCTTCTTGGAGGTTTTAGAGGCGGATAAAAAACAGCGAACAGAAAAGCTTGTCTATTAAGGAATCTAAGTGTTGAAGGACTAATTTTCAGCAGTCAGGAAATGTTAATGATGAATTTAAATATGGATTTGGGGGCTATTATGAAATTTCTGAATCAAATCCTGTTTATATCTTTTTATTTCTGCAATAATTTTGAGTACTTAAAGTTTTAAAGGAAAAAGCAGCCAATATTTTGTATCTCGGATTATTTTGTAACTAATCTAATGACAAATATATTAAGCACTTATATATACATTGAACATATTAGTATATATATATGTTACATTTTATAAAGTTTTAAACACAGAGATTAAAAATAATTGGCTAAAGTGACTTTTATATGCAGTATATACTTGTGCAATAAGATCCACAAGTTGACTCAGAACAGTGACTTAGAGTTACTCTCCTCTCATGCAGTAAAATTCTCTTCTGGAATCCTGAATTTGGACTAAATTTTCCCTACTTAAATCAAGGCTCACTAAAGACCACACCATAGGCCAGTTATTATTTTATACAGTTCTAGAGATGTCAATAAGAGTGTTTTGCATCTTATCAAGCACCAGGAAAGACTGCATACTGTGACCTGATTTTTAAGAGTGTTGAGCACTTATTATCCCTATTCATAGGGATCCACGAGAAGTGGCAGCACTTTACAATGACTCTTAAGTAGGTATATGGGACTTTGCAACAGAAAATTGTAATATGAAGGTTTTACATCGCTTAAATATATTGTAATTAATTTTTCTTCTTCCTGCTAAAGTGACCAGATCTGCTCACTTACAGACTTGTCTGGTCTCAGTAATGGCTGGATAATATCAGAAGGTTTTGAAAACTGTTTTTACTGTTAAATCTCTTTCGCAGGTCGCCTAGTGTATGGGAGAAAAGAAAAAGTAGCATATGTAATTAAAATTGGTTATCCAATTTAGTAGGGCAGTTAGGAAATTTTTAATTATCTGTTCCTTGTTTTGAACCTTTAATACAAATGGCCACAAGTATGATTCCGTAATTTAGTCCTACAGTCGCATTTATACAGAAGCCTTCCCTGGAAGTGGATGTACAAGATGGACACACACTATTTGTAAAAGAACTATGAGTTCACGTCAAAATTGTGCAATGCTTCTTTAAGCAAATAGAAGCCGAAGATTACATGATTTTTCATAGGATCATTTTTACCCAAGTTCAAGTCTTTTGTGAACCTAGGGTGATCCTTTGTGTTTACAGGCTTGTCTTAGAAAAGTGTACCCTACATTGCTACCTGAACTGCGAAACAAAACAATTCTGCAAAGATGCTTATATCTGGTTACTTGAGAGTAGTTAAGTATCTATCTACTTACCATTACAGCATTCAGTGACTTACAGACTGTAATGAATGTGTTCAATAACACCAAAGTTAAATACCCACAGAAATATTAAAAATTTGCTTTATATCTTAAATTCACAATTTATGACTAGAAGCTTAATGCAATTTCCATGCCAAATGTACAAGGATATATTCAAATAACATAATTGGTTTAGAGGAAATCAAAGCAAGTATTGTGGGCAGTTTCACTTACTGTATGTTTCGTAAAATAAATGTTATTTTGAAGCATATATATCAAAGCAAAACAGATGGATCCTGAAACAAAGCATATGGGTATACATATGCTAGAATGTTCTTTAGAATGAACCTCCTATGAGCCGTGATATACAATTGTTGGAAAATAAAACATGCTCTTCTGGTAGAGTTACATTTGTTAACTTTTTAGATATCATTGGAAATACAGATTTTAAAACCAAAATTTTACTTTTAAAACATAAAATCAGTGAGTGTTGGGAAATTACTAGCAATGTTTTCAACAGTACTTTCATTAAGAAGTTTCCAGTGTATCTGTAGAGAACATCATATGAAGAGAACTTGTTTTTTTCTGTTCTTAATCTGGCTGCAATGTAGGCAGCAAAATAAGAAATGCAAGCATTTGTTTTCACTTTTGGAATGTGTTACTATTCTGTGACTAGTTTTGGCTGTTTTCCTCTTATCTTGATCTTGGAACACCTAAGTGCCAGCATCTCAGTATGCACATACAGCAGCCTGAATAACTCATTTAACAATGAATTGAATTTGTCTTTATGTATGAGGGAAATTCTCAGGAACAGATAATTTGACAGGGTTCTTACAACAAACACATTATTTTCCATAAACAGGTATATATTTTCAAATATTTATTTTTTCAGTGGAAGTAAATGCTTTCAAATTAGTATATAATGTCCTGGTGAATGCCTACAAGATTCCAAAGATGGAGTTTCCACTTTGCATTGTGACTGCTTTAAATAAAAGAATATTACTGTAACATTTCAAATATTAAAAACTGAGCAATGAATAATAGCTCCTGGACTTCTCTGTTCCCTTTTTTGTTTTATATTCCATTTACATTAATTTCTTTCTTCATTAATCCCACAGCTTTATCCATCCTTTGCAATTTCAAGCTAGAGAAAACAAATTAAGTAAAAAACCTCCTGTTAATTGACTTTATTTGCCTTAATGCTGCTAGTCCATATTATCTGCTCTCTTAAATTGAGTTTGGGATTGCCAGCTTTAAGGGTATTACACTGCATTTTGGGATGCTGCCAGCATATCCCAAGTAAATATATTTAAATCAAAGCTAAGCTGCTTAAAATATTCATGTTATGCTCTTAGTATGGTTTAGAGAAATGTGAAACCATTTAAGACTTGCAAACCTGTTTTATGGCAAGAAATATATTTGAACTGTCAGGCATATAGCCTAAACTGATAGTCACTGTTAACTTTGTTTAATACGGAATGATTTCATTGTTTTATTAGTAATGATACATTCAGGGGCTAGCTCATTTGAAATTTATGGCATAATGCAACTGTGTTATTTATAGAGGCAAAGAAAAACATTTTTAACTGAAAACAGTCTTGGGAAAAGGAATATTCTGAGTAGATAAAATTATGCATGCAGGTAAAATGCATGTTTGCTTTCAACTCTTAACTGCATTTGTTTTGTGCATTGGATTTTTACGCGTTTCAGGAAACTTTGAGTATCAAATTCAAAAATACACATATTCAAAATTCAGTGTATTTTTAAATATTAAGAGAATAGAGAAAATCCATGAATATGTATGGAATTCTGTGGAGAAATATATCCTGTAAGAGAAGCAAACCCAGAAAGTTTAGTATTCCTGAAGCTGGTCAGCCTCACCTCAATACCCAGAAAGGTGGTGGAGTGTCTCATCCTGAAGGTCATCTTTAAGCATGTGGAAAACTAGAAGATGATCAGGAGTAGTCAGCATGAATTTACCAAAGGGAAGTCATGCTTTGCCAACCTGATTGCCTTCTGCAATGAGACATCTGCCCGGATGGATGAGAGCAGTGGGTATTGTCAACCTGGACTTCATCAAAGCTTTTGACATTGCTCTCATGATAAACTCAGTCTGGATGAATAGACAGTGAGGTGGATTTAGAACTATCTGAATGGCAGAGGGTTGTGACTGTGGTACAGGGTCTAGTTGGAGGCCTTTCAGTTGTGATGTCCCTCAAGGTTCAATACTGGGTCCAGTATTGTGTAACTTATTCATCAATGACTTGAATGATGGTGCTAAGTTGGTGCTACTAAGATGGTGCTACCCTAGAGTGCCTTGTAGCCCTTCAGAAGGGCCTTGACAGGCTGGAGAGATGGGCAGAAAAGAACAGTCTGAAATTCAACGAGGGCAAATGCAAGGTCTTTCACCGGGGAAGAATAATCCCAGGCACCAGTACAGGCTGGGGGCCAAGCAGCTCTGCAGAGAAGGACCTGGGGTTCCTGGTGGACAACAAACTGCCCATGAGCAGCACTGTGCCCTTGTGGCCAGGAAGGCCAGTGGTATCCTGGGGTGCATTAGGAAGAGCATTGCCAGCAGGTTGAGGGAAGTGATTCTGCCCCTCTCTAGTCAGCCCTGGTGAGGCTGCATCTGGAGTGCTGTGTCCAGTTCTGGGCTCCTCAGAACAAGAGAGATGTGGAGCTCCAGCAGCAAGTCCAGTGGAGGGCTACAAAGATGCCTGGAGGACTGGAGCATCTCTTATGACAAAAGGCTGAGTGAACTGGACTGGTTTAGTCTTGAGAAAAGATAACTGAGAAGGGATACTATTAATGTATATAATTATCTGAAGAGAGGGCTACAAGAGGATGGATCCAGGCTCTTCTCAATGATGTCAGGCACTAGGACAAGAGGCAATGAACAGAAACTGATGCACAGGAAGTCCTATCTGAACGTGAGGAAGAACTTCATTGTGTGGATGACTGTGCACTGGAACAAATTGTCCAGAGAGTTGTGGAGTCTCCTTCGCTGGAGGTACTCAAGAACTGTCTGCACTGTGCTGTGTGCTCTAGGATGGCACTTGAGCACAGAGATTGGACTAAATGGCCCCACTGGTTATCCCTTTCAACCTTCACCATTCTGTGAAAAGGTTTGATGAGAAAACTCTGAAAAAACCACATTTAAGTCAAGTACATTTTTTTTTTTTTAAGCAAAATAATGTGTCTTCTCACAAATTGGTTCATGATCATCTTGCAGAAATTTAGTGTTTCTTCAGTTCTACCCTACAGTGACAGGAATAACAGTTGCTGTTAAGGTCAAATCAATTTAGTGGAAGATTAGTAATGAATATGCATCTATCTACTAAGAAAGAAGTTAACTAAAAGCTAGATATTGAATAGAGTACTGTGTTTTTATGTGTATATTCACCCTAGAGAAACAAGTTTTAAATGAATAATCTCAAAAATTTAAATACAAAGCAAGATTAGTGTTTGATCTACTATTAACTAATCAATAAAATGGAAGTATTGATTAAAAACTACGGGGCTTATACATCCAAAGATGAATAATACATTTTTGTACAATCATATCAGGTTACTCTGTGGTTTAACAGAGTATTAGCTAATTTAATTTCATTACTGCAGACTATTAATTCTTAAATTTTGCATTAATTTTCTTATCATGAACTTTAATGTGAGCAGCTGATTAGAAGGAAGACTCATTCTGGGAACAGTTAGTCAGGGGGTACTAGACTATTGGACTTTGAAATTACGAGACAAAATATATTGTTTGCCTTTCAAAACATTTAGAGACACATTTTATTACGGTCTAAAGGACAGCATTGTTACAGGATCCAGGAAATGTTGTTTTGTTTATTTATTTTACAGTGTGCCTAGGTAGGTGTCTCTTTACTAGTCAGTTTGTTCATCTAATACAGCAAAAGGAAGTTGAAACTCTAAAGCAAATAATATGGAGCAGAGGTGTGTGTGGGAAGAAGGCTAAGTCCCAAGTCCTCTCCAGTTTCCACATTACCAGTTCTTGAAGGGGGCCTATAAGAAAGATGGGGACAAACTTTTTATGAGGGTGTCTTGCAATAGAAAAAAGGGTAATGGCTTTAAACTAAAAGAGGGTTGATTTAGATTAGATACAAGGAAAAGTTTTTTACTCTGAGGGTGGTGAAAGAGAGGAACAGGTTGCCCAGAGAGGCAGTAGATGCCTCATCCCCAGAAACATTCAAGGTCTAGTTGGATGGGGCTCTGAGCAACCTGCTCTAGTTGAAGATGTCCCCGATCCTTACAGGGAATTGAGACTAGATAGTCTTGAAAGGTCCCTTGCAACCCAAACTATGATTCTATGATTCTTTTCAGTGAAAACAAACTCGGGGTAGATTCTCCCATCTGGGGAAGGAAGAAGGGGTGACACAGACATATCGAGCCTACAGTTGCAACGTGTGTATTTACAAACAGGGATGTGTGTGCACATATAAGCATAGCACTTTATTTTTGTTTCTCCAACATCTTGGTGTAATCTTATTTTAGATTTTTGATGAAATTTTGATTCTGTGCTTTCAGCTCTATATAAAGCTGTCACAGGCATACATACATACACATTACATAAATGTCTATGCAAACTGAATTTTGCATCCGTACCTCATGCTTGCTTCTACAACCCAGCTGTGGAGCATTTTGGGTTCATTCTTTCCTGCCTTTCATTTTCAGCAAAATTCCTTTATTGCTATCCTTTGAGAGTTCCTTAAAGCTTCTGTTTATATGCTCCCAAGACAGGTACAAGATGAAGATTTCAGCCCCGTTCCTGTAAGGAAGGTGTCGAATCTATGTGTTTGCCTCTCCAAATTATGTCTCTACAACATTACTATGTCATCCTATTAACTACCTGTTAAGAACCATTAGGTTGCTAATCCTGATCACCTAGTGAATTTCTTGAATTATTTAGGGATTTTAGATGTGGACTTTACCCTGAGGCTAGGCTCTGAAATCCCTGTGTGGATTAGCCCTTAGTTGTACCTTGCTTCCAAAATGAATGCCCTGTTTCACTGGGTTACATCTCTGCCCTCATTATACCTGTGTAATGTCATTGCAGGCATGACAGCAGCACTGCTGTAAATCACAGTAAAACTTGCCCAGCATTTTTAAGGGATGCTTCATTTTATTCGCATTATATTCATCTTTTAAACTACTTTTCAGATATAATCTTTAATTTCTTCTCTGAGTAACTGCATAGAAATTCTAAACTGTGTGTATGGCTGGAGTAGCCCACACTGATGGCATCTAAAAACTAGATAGGTGATTATTTCTAATGAATATATGTATGATGTGTGTATATATTTGTATATATATGTATTTAATACACAGCCTTGCATTTCTCTCTTGTTCAACTAATTTCTAGTAAATACCACATCACTGATAGAGTGGAAGGGATCCACTTGCTCTGGCTTTCTGGAATAGATACATTGTGCTGACATGCACAGCCACTACTTTTATTTATGAAAAAGTGTTCTTGAAGAATAGGATACATGTTATTTTTGTTAAGCCCTTTTGCTGCCACTGTGCCATCAATACTCTTCTTTCTGTATATGTGTTCGGAACATCATCCTTAAAAATTAACCAATGGTATGCAGGGAGCCAGAAAATCCTCCTGGTAAATATTTCTACATTGTTTTCCTCTTCTTGGAATGAAACCATGAATTATCATATTCTACTGTAGTTACTATTTTTTTTCTGCCAGGAAAACGAAAGCTTCTTCCAAAGAAAAAGAGTTTTGCAGCAAACATCAGATAACAAAAAGAAATTAATAACCTTATAAAATTTCTACTGACGGTAGTGGAATTGAAATAAGACTTAGCAAAATCACATGATGGTCACTACTCAGTTCTCACTAATTATGCTTTCACATAAGGAAGTGGGTCTTCTGCTGCCTTCAGTGAATGTTCAGTGACTGAAACACTGCTTGCACATCACTGAGTGACCACTGCTTACTGAGAAAAGGTAAAACTGAGATGTAAGTTTCCTGTATCTGATAGGTATGACAAAAAAACCATGTTAAAATCTTTGAAAATTTTGATTCAGAGCTTTACACACATACACAAGGCATGAATGAAAATGTTTCATTGTCACTTTTCTCCCAATAGTACGCTCAGATTTAATACCTAGTTTCAATCACATTTTTTCACACAGCCTTTTAAATGTTGATAATCAGTTTGAGCAGCCAGATAAATATAAGACACTTCCAGAAACAAACCAAAATAGTCATGGTTGTAAGATGCCTGCTGAGGCAATTGGCAGGATTTCCAATACTGACTCTCATAACCAACTTGCCTGGAGATGCTTTGAAACACAAAGAAAATGCTGCAAAGAAAATGCTACCTCTTCGTTAAATACCTGACCCGAGCTCTGTTTATATTTGAATAGCCCTGTGAAGATTTTTAACAGTATTTAAAAGCTGGACTTCTTATTTCCTTATGTTTTCATTCCATTATTTTATGTCTTGAATTTATGTCGTTTTTCCCAGCATGAGTGATGCCAAGAAATTGAGTCATGTTTTGTGTGGGGAGCATTTGCGGTCATTTAGTAACTTAAGCACTGCAGCAAAGTGGTTTTTTGGGTTTTTTTTTTAGGTTTTGTTGTTTTTGGTTTTTTTACCATTTTAATGGATGTGAGCTGCTGGTAAATATTTTCAATTGAACAGAAAATATTGGGTTCCAAAAATACATTCAAGAAATTCAAAAAGCCTCAAATTATTTTTATTTCAAAGATTTATGAGAAAAAGTGAAATATTGACAAGTTCATTCCAGTGTGTCCAGCTTTTGTGACAAGTTACACTAATGAGTCATATTAGTATTCAACTGCTTATTTCAATATTTAAATTTGGGGAATTTCATCCTAAGAAGTAGAACCACAGCTGAGCTAGGTACTCAGGTTCTATATTGGGTACACAGGAAGCAAGGGGAAGCCACAAAACCAACATGTGAGACAGTGAGCAGTCAAAAATAACCAACTCATGTCCTGGAATTAAATGTTCATAGTTGTCAGGAAGAGGCTTCATGTCTCAAGAAGTATTCTAGTAAACTGTCTTTAAAAAAAAAGAAAAACGCCAAAATATTTTTATCACATTTTATTTGAAAGATTAGTAGAGAAGGTATTCATGTTTTTATAGAATTATCTAGTGGTTAATGCATTCATGGAGGATATTGTATTTCTGAGGTCAATTTTTGCATGTGGGATTTAAACACACAACTGTTGCAAACCTATTGCTGCTGCTGTTTCAGTTTTTGTACTATAATTAATGATATATTGAGACAGAGACTGTAAGAAGGAAAAGGACTTTGTAGCTTAACAGTTAACAGACTTACTTGCAAGAGTTCTCAACATAATATAACTTTTTTTATCCCTTGACTGTTAAAGGGATAATAATCCTTCAGGCAAAAGACTGAGCCCCATGACTCCTCCTAATCTGTTGAGTTTTATATTGCTCTTTCTTCCTCTGCTGATCTTTTGAATCTTGAATGGTTTAATGTAAAACAGAAATGCTCCAACAGAAGCAGGGATTAAAGGCGTTCACCGATTCTACTACCTTTGAATTTTCAATAATTTGATGGTTAATACAATCAGCTTCAGGATTAAAGCAGAGATTTAAATTCTTGCAAGGTTGAGGCAGGTGAGTGTATTGAGCCTTGGAAGAAGTTAGGGAAGCCATCACTTCTTGTGCTTGTTGTGGTATTTTGTGTGAAGCCAAATCCAATAGGCATGCTTTAACACTGAGCTATCAGATTAAACACTGCAGGCAAAACAGATGCAGGAACAGCTTTTCTATTTATGCACCCCAACAGGTCTAAGCCTGACTTGAGTACTGGAGCTCTTTTGCTGATGTTGAGTCTGAAGTGCTTCCAGGCATGCACAAAAGCACAATCTTTGGCAGGTTACAAAGGTTAAAATAAGAAACAGGCTTAACTGGCTTTAGGTATTAAAGGATTACTTGACAGAATTAGATGGCAACTGAGTAGGGTGAAGACTAGAATTGAAGCTTTTGGACTTTGGGTATGGTCATTCCTAGATCTATTTATTAGAAGGAAAAATAGAAGTGAGGGTGTGGTTTTTATTGAATTAAAGAAAATAAAATAAATGTAAAAATGTTCAGATGTTTTTACAGTAAGATACTTTATAATTTCTTTTTTTTTAATAACAATTATTTGGCAGGTTTTTTAAGCTAATTTGTGAAGCTGATATATGTTTTGACACTGCTGTACTAGCAGAGTTAATGAGAACCACAACGCCTTACGTTGTTCCCACAAGGTGTTCAATATATTAATATTAACAACAACCATACTCATCAACATCACAGAATTATAGAATGGTTTGGGTTGGAAGGGACCTTAAAGATCATCTAGTTCCAACCCCCCTGCCACAGGCAGGGACACTTTTCTCTAAACCAGGTTGCTCAGAGCTTCATCCAGCCTGTCCCTGAACACCTCCAGGAATGAGGCAACCACAATTCCTCTGGGCAACCTCTTCCAGTTCCTGATCACCTTCACAATCAGAATTTCTTCCTAATATATAACCCAACCTACCTTCTTTCAGATTAAAACCATTTTCCCTTACCCTATCACTTCAAGCCCTTGTTAAAAAGTTCCTCTCCAACTTTCTTGAAGCCCCTTTTTAGGTACTGGAAGGCTGCCATAATGTCTGCTAGAAGTCTTCTCTTATCCATGCTGAACAATCCCAGCTCTCTCAGCCTGTCTTCAAAAGGGAGATGCTCCAGCCCTTTGATCGTCTTCATGGCCCTCCTCTGGAGTCACTCCAGCAGACTGATGTTCCCCTGCCTCAAAATCCCATGGCTTCAAGTCAATATGTGCCCATTCTTTTGAGTGCCTGGGAATCCTGGTTACTTGCTAGCAGATTTTCAGCTGCTGAGATGAACCTCATTTTATTCTAAAAATAAATCATGTAAGAATTAGCTACTAAAATATCAGAAGGAGGAAAAGCTCTCAAACCAAAGGTACAGGTGACAATTATAATTACCTTGGATAAGGAAATAATTCATAAAAGTATAAAGCAATCAAGGCATAATTATTTTTTCATGGGTTAAGGTCTAAGAAAAAAATATGCATAACATAAAAGTTCCTATACTATTATTATTTAAGGGATTTGTTGACTGAAGATTGTCAAAATAAACGATCAGTTTCACACAGCCTGAATAAATGTTTGAAATAAGATTATATGGATGAGTGCAATACATGGCAGCTTCTCTGAAATTATACATTATATGTCTAGACAGAACCCAAGTCATCATATTGCCTATGTATTTGGTATTCTGAAGATTATTTCTGGGAACAGTGCAGTTCATTCCAAATATGTAGGAATGAAAAATGATACTGACAGAAAATTAAAAAACTCCTTTCTCTGGAAAAATAAACAAAATCCCAGGGTTATCTCTTCTGGGAAAGGATCTCAGAACTTGTTAAATAATAGATGTATGTGAGACTGAGTGTTTTCATTGAGGTAACTAGCACAATAGCAGCAAAAAATGTTTATAGCATGATGTATCTATACAAGACTCAAGAATTAACAGAATATGAATTTCTTTACTTACATTCCTAAAACAGGAATAAATCTGCTGTTATCCAAATTAGCTACCTATGTGAGACAAATCAGTCCTCTTTTGGGATTATACCATAAAAATCATAAAAATAACAACAAAAGCTCATTTGATGATTATAAAGGACACAGGAAGTGATATTTACTTTTCACTGAATCACAGAATAGGCTGAGTTAGAAGGGACCCACAAGGCTCCTCAAGTCCAACCCTTAGCCCTGCACAGGACCATCCCCAGGAATCACACCTTGTTCCAAACACTTCAGAATATAAACTGAAAATGTTTAAGTGTAAACTTTTCTCTATGATTAGGAACATTTTCTGTTATTGCTGGCTTGTTGCGATGTCTTACACATAAATGGAATACAGATAATTAAAAAAATGAAAGATTTTATAATTATATTAATATTCTTCATGTTTTATAATGCTCCGATCAACCTTATGATCAATTTCAAGAGTCAGAAAAAAAGAGCTGTCTAAGCAGAAAGAACTCCTCCTTCACTTTAGAAGTGTAACACAGTGTAACACGATGTGCATGAATGATATCATCAGTTGAGGTATTTGATTTGGAGTCAGTTTTGAAGATCAGTTATGCAGTGGTATTAGGATTTTGGTTGAGGTTCTCCCTATTATATATAGATGTGGTAAGAGACACATTATAAAACAAAGAAAGGAATTTCCAGGAATTCTAATTATAAAATTTATTATTTTCTCAAAGAAAATAATTAACAATAATTAGTAGAAGTACATTAACACTAATGAAAAAAACAGAGATTGTTGGATTTCTTTACCAGTCATTAAACCAGCTAGACAGGATTTTATGCTATAGTTTCTCTTGGAAGTGCCAGGAACTTCACAGAGGACTGACATTTAAGCTGAAGATTAAATAAGAGAACTGATGTTCTCAATTTTAAAGGGCAACCTTTGGTAAAGTAAGAGCACTGGATTGGAGCAGTCAGCTGGAATGAGAACCTTCCTGGAATGAGGAGGAATAAGTATAAAATGAAAGTTGTCCAAGGTCAAAATTAAATAGACCTTGCAAAGAAAATTATTATGAAAAGTTTTCTTAGGTTTATAAATTATAGGAATAAAATATAAAGTTAAAAATATGCACCCAAATAAAAAATGTGATGAGAACTGTTTTCTAGTGAGGATGAGCTAAAGGTATATAATCTGGGACATGTAAAATCTACATGCTTTCTTCAGTGTTCAAGTAAGGTTAATGATGGCCATAGCACAGGGTACAACATGTAGCAAAAAAAGAATAATAACTTGTACTGCAAGTTTGAAAATGAAAATTACCAAAAATGGAAAAAAAAAATCAAGCCCTTTAATAATTTCATAGTAAGGATTTAGGTAATATCTCTTCCTATATATTGAAAACAGGAGAAGATTTTAATCTATCTGTCTATCTATCTATCTATCTATCTATCTATCTATCTATCTATCTATCTATCATCTATCTATCCATCCATCCATCCATCCATCCATCTATCTATCTAAGCAAAAGATCTCTGATAGCTCATTCTAATCTGCCAGTTAAGTTTTGATCATATTTTAAAGGAAAGAAAATCTCAAAAATTTCATTTAAACAGCAAATAGGAATTATTAAAATGTTTTGTGAACTGTAGATTTTATCTGTTGAATCTGAGAAACTGTTATTTTTATTAGAGAAAGTAGGTTAAATATATCTAATCCTTCTAAATTACAACAGTTATTTGACAGGATGCCACATGGGAAATGTCACAGTTAAACTAGAAATGCTGATCATTATCATGGAATGATGTTATAAAACTCATTGAAGAGGAGGTGACATGGACTATGCCGATGGGAAAGAGCAAAGTTAGAGGTGTTGTTTCTCAAGTTTGACTTTGACACTTTTTCACTTTTTAATTACTAATAAAATCAATAAAAAGAGAACTATGAGGCTGAAATCTGCAGAAAGTAAAAGGACTGTCTTGATGACAGGATAGTAGAATTTGAATGAAATTTTAAAGATTTAGTTTGCCCATGCCTTAAGATGCACCAGGGCATGATTATGTGTGTAAAAGAAATAGTGAGATGCAGGAAGGGAATACGAGAGTGTAAGGAATGCACTTGGAAAGAGATAGACTTTTATGGTCACTCATATTCAACAAAGATGAACAAAAACTGAAAAAGCAGTGCAAAGAAGAGGAAGTGGGAATAGTCGGTTAACCAAAACTGGCCTTAAACTAGGAAACTAGGATAATCTTAGACATGCAAAATGTTACTCAGGAAAGATAATACTATGATCTCTAAGTAACACACAAAATGAAATTTCTGGGAGACTGAGTTACCTAACTTAAAGGAGAATGTTAACATATGAGCACCACTGATCTCAGAATGTCAGGAGTCTATTTCAGGGTTTCTTGATTCACCTTCTATAGGAACAGTGAAGTAAAACATGAAATTATATTTAAGGCAGAGTCAAATAAAAATAGACAATATTTCTAGGACAAGTTTCTTGTGTTTGATGAAAAAGGTTTTAGAGATCCCCTCCAGTCCACTGTTTCTTTATATTTGAAGGGAATTTATTGTTACCATAGTAACAGATGTGGAGACTGAATTGCTTTATTATTCCTAGATGCAGCCTAGCTAGCATGGACAGTGAAAGAATTAATTTTTCTTTGTTAATTTTTCTCTCAACCCTGAGTGACACTTTGAAAATTAGCTGAAAATGCTCTGGATTTGTACTACAAAAATGTATGGGACTGACTAATTCTCCAACACGCTAAATTGATGTAGCCTTTTTTGAGTGCTTGTGATTAATCAATAGCTTTGATTTTTGGGCCACTGATGTTATTTGTAGATCAAAACAGAAAATACCTTGCTACAAGGTCTGTCAGTGTATGAATTTTATGGAGATCAATGAATATCAAGTTTTGAAACTGAAAAGCAATGTTCACAGTACTTCATGTGGTGTTCTAGCTTGGACAGTAGCATGTATAGCAATAGCAACATGTATTTTCATAATTAAAAGAAAAATAACAAAAAAGTTACAATGCCATTAAAAAGGGATTTTAGCATTCTACCCCTAATACTGTATTATTATACTACTGTGTTATATAAGTGTCTAATGACCTTTTGTCTTTGGTGATGTGAAAATAAGATGAGCACCTTAGATTTGAATTTGCATTTGATCTGTGAACAGCATCACGTTATATCCTCTCAGTGATTCATCAGTTTTCACAATTCTGGTCTTTTTTTTTTTTTTTTTTTTTTCTCCCAAGAAATGGGCTAGTAGTGGATTCTTTAGCTGAATATAAATCTATTTTTTGTGTCCAGATACGTGGTAGTCTGGGACTGTGTTGACAAAAATTGTATTCCACCGATGCCATAAATAAATTCATAAGTCTTTTATCACTTGTTTCAAGAATAGAAGGAAACTGCAGACACAGTGAATATGCAATGCTAAAAATAAAGAAAATTGTTTATATTTACACATATGTGGCACTCCTAAAAATAAAGCGTAACTTCATATATTTTTCTGTTCTTTCATATTTTGTTCAGAGATAAATGTTATCTTGTTGAATTTCGTTTATATGTTACAGCAAAACTCAACAGACAAAAAGAACACAAATAAAAGTTGAATATTATGGCAATGGAATATTGAGAGTTAGACACTATTTCTTTTTCTCCAACAGGCAGCCGATAAAGTTGCTGCTACTGAAGAGTTGTTGCATAGATCCCTTCTGATTATGACTTTGGTGTCTCTATGGGGATTTCTACTTTCTTTGGTTTCGTTTGTTTGTTTGTTTGCTTGTGGTTTGTTTGTGGGGAGTTTTGTTTGTTGTGTTTGTTTTTTTTTTTTGGATCAGCACTGCATTTATGGTGGTCTGAGTCTGTATTGCTAGATTTAGCTATAATCATATGATGGACAAAAAATCATATATAAATACAGGTATGTACTACATTGCTCTTGAGAAGTCTAGTAGGAAAAGAATAAAAGTGTACTGCGCTAGTCAGCATAAAATAATGTCATGAGCTTAGAAAGATGATTGATTGAAGTACACACTTGCATGAACCAAATTGACAGTGAGACTACCAAGTTTGACTGTATTTTTACTCTCTTCAGATAGTGAAGTGCCCCCCCTTTTTTAATAAATTGAATAATAAAAAGATGTATTATGATACAGAAGAATAATGTTTCTATTTAAAATAGAATTTTTCTACTGAAAATAGATATATCCTTTGTGATTAATTTCTGAATAATTGTAATATAATTTCTGAAAATGTTACCACTGGTTGGGTAGTGACTAATTAGTGACTAATTTTACTTGAATCTAGAACAAGAAAAGAAGAACAAGACGAAAATTGGGAAAAATACACTATGGTGTAAGAAAATACTACTGTATGCATTTTTTTTCTTTTGTAGCAGGGTTGCAGTGCCATTAATTTGCCTGAAAGAGAGAGTTTTCTCCAAAACTTTCTACTCTTTGGAACAGTTATAGACCTTTTTTCATTATCTGGAAGACTACTGTTTAATTATGTGCAGAAACAATTGGGTTTTATTCAGAAAGTTGGAGAAATCTGTATTGCACTTTGAATTTAGGAGGAGAATTACTTTTCTTAGAAAAGAAGGATTAGATAAGTGTTCCTCCTCAGTTTTTACTCATGTATTTCTGTGACACTGAATGTGACCAGATTTTCTTACTAGGATTTCATAAATGTGAAATCTCAAATGTGTAAATTGAGTGCATATGAAAGGGAAGAGAGAGTCTTTGTAGTGTAATATGTCTTCCTGCTTTATATTCATTAAGGATGTAGCATATAGCTGAAAGAAATTTTGAATGAAGTTTTTCTAATTCTTTTCTCACCTTCGAAATGCTCATAGAAATGAAGTCTTTTCATCACACAGCTATTTTACTTAACTACCACTAACACTCCAACTACTGCTTTAGAGTGCAATTAATTGTGAGATAACCTGTTAAACCTTCATTCAGCTCACATCTGCTGGAAGAGTGACCTACTTCAGGAAATGAAACAACACAAAAGAAAGAAATAGCTGCAGGGTTTTTCCGCTCTTCAGATGCTTTTGGCTAAAAGAATGGGGACTGGAGGGATTGTAGGCTAAAAAAAATGTATGCTTCAAGATAAGGAGTTGTAAAAAGTCTAGGTAGATGTATCAGAACATCAATCAGCTGCTTAGTCCACTCAGAGAGGGAACAAAGGTTTCTCCTACGTTATCTTATGTATTTAAATGGGATGTCTAGGGCACCTTCAGACAAGATTCCATTCAAATTGGTGGGATGAACTTAGGCCAAAATCACTGCATAAATTTTGCATTCAATAAACAGTTGAACTTCTGTAAGGCTTTATTTCCCTAAATCATAGCCAGAGATTTTATCTGCTCAAAAGTAAAGATGAGAAAAACTAGAGTCTATAAATCTTTGAGCAATGCAAACTCTACATCAGCACCTTCCTTAATATTGTATCTACCTTATATTGTAATTATATTTTGTTGTTACTTTTTTAAAAAAATACCTGTTAAAACATTGTTCTCTCTTTGTTTTCACCAGACAGTTCAGCTATATTCCTGTGTTTTAAGTTTATATTGTTTGTTGGAAAACAGCATGCAAAACATGATCAATTTAAAGCAGTTTTGTATGAACTAAGAGTGTTCAAGCCACATGAAAAACAGAAAATATAGCGCCTTTCTGTGAGATGTCTGCTTAAGCCTTCCTCAGTCCCTCATTTTCTTGTATGCCTTTTACAAACTTTATGGAATTAAAAAATAAGTAGACAATCTGAATTAACACAGTTTTCATTTGCTTAGTTAACACAGTGTAACATAAATATTTTACAAAATGAAAATACTTATCTTAAAGATATTGCTCTTATTGTCAATCTTAGCTTTGCAGCATTGTCAATAATCTCTTTGGAGAACTCACATTCAACAGGCACTCAGAAAGTCATCTTAGGGAGTATTTGAATCTTTTCTCACTGATGTTCAGCTAACTGGTTGTAGCTTCATAAGCTAAACCGATCCTCAGAATTACTATTGGCATACTAACACTGCAAATATAAATATGGCAGTATATAAATAATATCATTGTGTGACTCTCTGGGAATGTCCTGTGAGTCACAGAATCACAGAACATGCTGAGCTGGAAGGAACCCACAAGGGTCATTGAGTCCAACCCTTAATCCTGCACAGGACCATCCCCAGGAGTCACACCATTTGCCTGAGGGTGTTATCCAAATGCTTCTTGAACTCTGTCACCAACTCAGGCTTGGTGAGGTCACCACTTCCCTGGGGATCCTGTTCCAGTGCCCAACCACCCTCTGGGTGAAGAACCTTTTTCTGACATCCAGCCTAAACCTCCCCTGACACAATTTGAGAAAATGTGTATACTAAATTCCATTTATGATCAATCATAATTAATATTAATTTCACATCTCTATGTATCCACCAGCATTTCATAGCCATAGACATAAATTCTGAGGGAAGTTTAGTGTTTTTATGCAAGAAGTGCAAGACAGGAGTAGAATATGTCTACTGTCAACCCATCAGTGTGAAAGGAATTAAAAGCAATTGGATTTTTGACAGTTTCACAAATACTGTGGAGATGCACAGCCTGAAGGAGTATGATGTTCTTATGCTCCTTGTATCCGTATTTGACAAACCCTAGTTTATTGTCCTTAACCAAAAGCCACATAGTACTAAAAGAAATTATTGAAGGTTTTTTTTCCTCTGCTCAAAATATCTCTTATTTTGATGCTGCACTGTTGTGTTGAATCTAGATCAACATATCACTCCAGAAAGGTGGCTGCCTTCCTCTGCTATGTCTGCAGATATTGTACATCTAATTAATCATGTTACCCCATGATATCTATTTATCACTCACGTGCAGCTGGTTAGTAAGGATCTGTGCCAGCTGAGAAATCTTGTGCAGAAAAATGCATAATTGTCTGTCTAAATAATCTTGATCATATCTCCAAATAGTCTTTGTTGTGATATTTAAGTACTACAAGTAGAGCAGTTGCCTAGTAAACACAATCGTTTCAGGGACCTATTCCAATTCATATTGATGATGAAATAGAAAACCAGAATAGACATGAGATTTCTAGATAACAAGATATTTTTACTCTGAAGAAATAAGTGCGGTTAAGAAAAAAGGAGGAAAAGGTGTGGATATTGACCATAGTATTTTGATCATCATGTGGCTGCCTGTGATTTGGGATGATCCTTCACAATATACCACAAAAATATTCTTTCGTGCCATCCTTCCATTCAGGAATACGGCACAGGAGACAAGTGACCCACATACCTACAGACTACTGTGACTTCAGCTGGAAGAGCTCTGCAGAGGGAGGAGAAGTGGCACTGGTACTAGAACCAGTTGTACAGCTCTTCTGCTCATAGTGAAGCTGACTTTTGCAAACAACAAATGTATACTGAGAAACCTTCCATGCACCACTTTAAATTTTGGTGCATATATAGTAGTTGCTACAATAACCAATTACTTCCCATTTAAAGTTTCCTTTTAAATCATTAATGATTTAATCTAGGAGTCAACAACCATTTTAAATCTTGAATCAAACAGTACATATAAATAGAACTACTACTTTAGTAGTGAGAAAGAGAATGTGGATGAAGAGCAGCACTGTATAAATTGAAGTCTGCACAAGATGAAAGTCAATAAAACACTTTCTTTTTTCAGTATAGCAAAACTTATTTATTTATTTATTTATTTTGGGCCTTAAATGTATTTTTGTCTTGCCTGTAAACCTGCCAGAAGCTACACAGGTTAGTAAGAAAGTGCATATCTGAAGCAGAACTAAAGTCTTTGTCATAAAAAGAAGCAAAATCAGATGTCCCAGAAGTCACCCAGAAAGCAAAGTATTTTTCAAAAAATAGCAGGTTCAAAGGGAAAAACCTTTTCAGTACAAACATTTTCAATGCAAAATTCAAAGAGTCACAGTGTGTGATAAACAGAAAAGGACTGGGCAGACTGGGACTACCCTTTCTTGCCTGAGGCTTTCAAGGCCATGGGGAAAAGCTGCCATGCCTAAGCTGCTCCTTGAGCTGTGAAGACAGAGAGGTGGCAAAAGAGAAAAAACAACAAGAAAGACAAGAGAGTTTAGTCAGTGAGATTTTTCTTTTTACTTATGAAAGTTTAATAAATATTTATTTTTAGAAATTGAATAACTGAAACCTCTCACTTCTGTTCATAAATCTTAATGTCTCTGTGGCCCAAGTGTTAATATATAATTAAATGATACTCCTGATTTTGTCATTATTGATATTATAGGAGTACTTCATATTTAGATATCATGGAGCTAGGAAGCTATAGAGTGTAAAAATAAAATTATCTTAAATCTCAAGATAGAAAAATAAATATTTTTGCATTTTAGACTCTAATCTCAAAACATTCTATTTAGTAGATCTACAAGAAGTTTTTCATATCCAATATCTAGGTAATAAGAAATATCTGGAAAAGGGAAAACTAACCAACAAAGCTGAAGCTTGAAGAGGGAGGCAAATTGTGATTTGCATTAAAATTCTTAATTGTTTTGAAAAATCTCCTTTAGTTTGTTTCCATTTATGACAAAAAGAATTGAGGACAAGTAAGAAATCCTAAGCCTATTTCTCCCTAGAAAACAAACCTGATTTGTCTTTCCCACCCCCACCCCCCCTCCCCGTGCATAGATTTTCCTTAATTCTTGCTGTGTCAGTAGTGGCTGAAGACCATTAATAAAGGCCTGTGGTTAATCAAGATGCTATTCTGCTTGAAATGAAGGAATACAGAAGATCAAAGGGTTCTAAATCCTAGATCCTTATCCCTTAGGTGATATGGTCTGTAGGTGTTCCATGTTCAGAAAACATTACAAAACACATGACATTAACAGCGCAGGTGACTCCTGGTAAATAAGTCAAGCCTAAAATATTTCCCATGGTTTGCTATACAAAGAAATTATAGGATGTGTGCCAGCTGTTAGTAAATATTTATGATACTGCGTTTTGTGGAAAAGAGCATAGATGTCTCTCTCCTCTTGGTTCGTTATTGCCTCACATGTAGGTGAAATGCCTTTAATTGTATCTTTACTGTTATGACTGTCTGGCTGAAGAGTATGTTAAGGATGAAGATGAGGTTGTATCCTGGTTCTGGAAACAGTCATCAGACCCTCACAGACAGGTATGTCTATGCAGACTCTGTCCCACTTGTTTCAATCTGAGTCTGGTTAGATCTGTTTATTTGCTAGAAAACAACTTCGCTCATGCTTTCAGGTAATAAAACACTTCTTCAAACTCTAAGTATTCAAAAGGGAGGGAGCTCCATGACTGGTCATTATTTTAGGCTATGTGTTGCAATCCACAGCCAAGATTGCACATTTATATTAAGGAAGAATAAAGATGAAAATAATGAAACTGAATCTTCTGGGGAGGGAAAACACAGTAGACAGAGACCATGGTCATGAAATATGTGATGACCTGTCTCCCAAAAAGAGAGAAATAATTTTAGATACTGATTAAGGTTTGTGGTAGTTTTCCCCTCCTCCTTTCAGTAAAAGCATGAAAGTAAAAATACTTTTTATCATACCCTTTTCCAGCTAGTTGATGGGTGAGGGACAGCTTATTGTCAGTATGGCTTTTTATTTTCTACTAAACAAGGAAAGTCAGCTCCCATCTGCTGGTTAAAACTGCTAGGTACCCAAAACAAAATAAATATATAAGAGAGTAATCTTCTTTGGGACAGCCAAGTGTTTAAAAGGTTTCTTCAGTTGATGTCCCTTACTAGACTATAGTTATTATATGGTTGACAAAGATCTGTTCTCAGTTTTCTCTGTGACTTTGCTATTTGAGAAAAAAGTGAAAAGAGATGAGGCAGGACAATAAAGAACTGCACAGAAATTAAAGAAGGCAGCTTAAAATGAGAAAAGATTTCACATTAGCTTTCTAAAACACTGACATACAGAAATGAACTGCTACTATTTAAGATTGTATGATAGTAGCACACAGAAGCCCCATTAAAGTTCAAGATTTAATTTTACTAGCTGTATGCGAAATGATTGGGTTAGAGGGTGAGAAAATCTGTACTCCAAGCCCCTTAAGATGTATTTTTGGTGGAGCTAGTTATAAACAGCCTTTGTCTTTCAAAAAGAAGAGACCTAGCTCCAGGAATGAAGGTATGTAAGTTATTAATGTAGTTGCTCTTGAAAAGAATTCAGATTTTTTGGTTTATTGGATTTCTTTCAGATAGCAATGTGAGTAATTTCCTCTGGGGCAGCACCTGCTTGGTTCTTGAGAGAAGAACCAAATAACGCTTTATGTAATCTGAAGTGAGGGTGGAGAAAGTGTTTTCAGGTAGCGAATGACCACTACCAAGTTTTTTAATAATTATTAGGGATTTGGGTTAAATATGATCATCTTAATATTTGAAAATATTGCCTTTTTATTTCCAGTACAATCTAATCTTTTCTTCAGGTAGAGTTGTTCGTTCTCCTTTCCTCTAAACCTGGTATATACTTTTGAAGACAGACAGCAGTGTATTTATCTCTTTTGTACTTTTTTATTTAAATGTCCTTTCTCTTTTTTTATAGAAAATGACAAATGGAGGTTTTTTTACATCTGGGAAATTTAAGAAATGCAATTTAGTTTATTTTCTTTTTTTTTTTTTTTTTTTTTTTTAATGGCATGCCATCACTCTGTGATCTTTGGACTATGGTTTATGAGAGATTTCTGAAGCACTTAATGTCATTAGTTATTTTCTGATATTTTAAGCATTCTTGGAACTCTAATTTATCATGTTAATAATTTTCATAAAGAAATCTCAAAGATTTTTTCTCCATACTGGAGATGATAAACTGCATAAAATTAATTTGTTCATTCTCCATTGTGAAACCTTACATTTTCAATAGAAATTTCTAGGAGCTGAGAAAGATGATTATAATGGGAATGACAGAGAGAATGAGGAATGTATACCCAGTGTACGTAAAATATTCCATATATGGTAATGACACAAAGGTGATGACAAGCATGTCTGGAAGGCCAACAGATTTCCTTCAAGAAAAGAAAAAAGAAAGAACAGGAAGAGAATTTCTCTAGTATTTCTCTAGTTTCTTCCTGCTTGAAGATGACACACATGTAAAAGACACTACCTAAACTCCAGCAAGCACTCACTCCCCTTTGGAAGAACGAAAGCACATCATTTTAATTTTTACCAAATTCACAACATTTCACCACATTTGGAACTTCAGACTCAGCAATCCCATGTGAAATATTACCTTTACTATGGAATAGAGTTAAGCAAAGAAAAAATTTAAAGATCAGCATGTGTTCCCTGAGAAGATTGTTATGGAAGGAAACAAGATGGACTCTTGTGTCATCTTTGTTTGGACTTCTAGAGGGCAGATACATTAGCCTAGGAGTCCTGGAAGGTAGATGTAGGTAGGCAGAAGGTGGAGGTATACAGAAGGAGGCATTCAAGTCTTATGTGAAATGTATCTCAAGTCCTTTGTAATTGCCACTTGTTATTTGAGTACTGCTAAAATATAGAAGCTACTGCTTATCCAATGCTCTTTTCTCTTGTGTGGGCATATCTTTATTTCTCTGGAGGATGAAAAAATGTTAAGGATTCTCCTACAAACATTTGTCACGTCTGCTGCTGATGCATTGTGGGCAAAGTAACTCATGTTATCGCTGAGTTCAAAGGATGACATGTGAAGTCTCATTGGAGACAACTTTTCTGTCTTGATTTGGAAAGTGTTCTGGAATGAGAGCATAGATTTGTGGCTTCTTGACTCTATAGGGCTAGAAGGCATTAGTCTGAGGCATGGATAAATCAGTGACTTTTCTAGTGTGACAAAACCATTTCTTTTCATAAAGTTTTCGCTTGAGACAGAAGAGGTTTCAAACTTTTTCTTGACTAGGTTTTCCCAGAACATCTGAATTGGGCCAAAAAGGCAACAGGACAATGAGCAAAGAGTCATGAAAAGTTTGGTGAGTAGCAAGGGAGACTGACAGTCTTGGCTCTGTTTAAATGCTGGCCTCTTTTTCAGGTGCTTGCATGCTATTTTCTTGCTAGACATTATTGTGAATGATAGTTAGAGAGTTAGGCAGGTCTTCTGCAGAAGACAACAAAGTGATTCTGTTAGGTGTCCATGATGCAAGATGTATTGAGCGCAGATCAAATTCTAGAAGAGTCTTTGCTGGGTGTATTTTACAACCAGTAAAGTAAGTGTGTCCAAGTGTACCTCCAGCTGCTCACAAATCAGATATATGTGACTTAAATGTTCTTGAAGTCTTGCTGTATTGATTCAATGGAGAGAGTGCTCCAGCCTTGGACTCCTCACTGAACAGATTGAGAGAGTAATTTAAAACTCTGGTGTAAACACAGTTGTATTTTCTAGGTTTTCCTGTTTTTGTTTTTAATGTATCTTTATGTTTCTTTATGTCAGTATAAAGTAGCAGTGAGCTGTTGAAAGGTTATAAGAGTCTATTGGAATTTCCAGTACTCTGGTTTGTGGGTTTTGAGCGAGAAATGTTTTCTGTATTTAGTTCTGTGGTTTCTAATAATTTTTCAGCCTGTGTCCTGTGCTAACTCTGTATAACAGTCTTTCAAAAAAACCCAAAAAACCAAAAAGCCCCACCCCAGAATGCACTGTTCAGGGCTCCTCATGACATGGTATGCTCATTTTGCAAGCAAACACAGTGTGATGGCTTAAAAAAACAAAACAAAACACCCGTTTAACTTGGTTGTAGTGAGATGTTTGAATAGGGATTTCTCTTGGTTTGAATTAGGCATTTCACAGGGGGATTTTTCTTTTTTGATTAATTAGGACATTACAATGCTTTCACATAAATTATTCAGTAATTAAGGGGAAACCGTTACAAGATGCAGTCATCCTGGCCTAACTATTATTTATGTGACTCTTTAAACAAGGATACACATGCAGGTATAAAACAGAGTGAGTTTTGGATGATATGTTTCCTGCTTAACCATCTGACTCCATTCTGCAAAAGATGTATTGTCAGTTTGTTTTTAATTTTATAATATATATTACTGCTTCACTGAGAATCTATTTGTTTAAATTAAGTGGAAAGAAGTTTAGTAAACTGACTTTTCAGACAGTTACATTTCTCACTACTTGTTTAGTCTTGTATCCACTGTCTTCTATACATATCTTAATATACATCCACTTCTTAATTTCTGTTTAGTCCTTGTGCTTCTTCATTTTTTGCTATTCTGGTTTGTTTTCAGAATATTACTATCACTGTTTCCTGATTCTTCAATATTTGATGCTTGTACCATTCTATTTCTTTAAAAAAATTTTTAGCCTAAGGAAAACAAACCGTGGTTTTATTACTTGATTATATTTATAATACTTTATGATATTTGTTTATATTAATTGCTTACTATTTATAACTTTATTTAATAGAATAATTCTGCACTTAGAGGCATCCTGGACACCATGATACAAATTGTAATAATGATTGTTTTTATTCATGTATAAAATAATAACAGTTACCAGTCAGGACTTGAAACTTCTGCAGTTGAATTCTAAGTTGAATCCTGGATCTGTGAAATCTACTGTAGAAAAAGCTTCCTAGCAACACCCATGTCTTTGATGATGTTGTTTGAGAAGCAATATCTTTTGGAGAGACTGTTAACCCTTCTAATGCACCAGAAGGAGTAACTGATTTTCAGATATGTCAAGCAAAGTATTTTTATTTATATTGTGTTCTTATGAAGTCATTCACTGGAACACTATGGTAATACAGGAGATTAGAGATACAAACACAAATTTCAGTGTGCTCAGTGTGTTTGTTTTTTTTTTTTTTTTTTTTTTAAATTTCCTTAATTGCCAATTCTCTGTACCACTTGACATGATAAAATTCACCTTGTGAAATTTGCTCATTGGTTACGTTGCACGTAATTCCACTGCTTTTATTAATGTTTCAGAATGCAACAGTGACTAGGGTTTGAGCATCTGAAGTACATGCATTCATATTCTTTCCTTGCACTTGAGTTCTTATCTTGCTCTCTGCTTTGGGTATGAAATGATGATACTTTTAGCCTCAGGTCACACACATGTAGTTTCTTATACCTTTTTGAGGATTCCCTTTGAGACCTGAATCCTCACAACTTCTTGAATTGCCTGTATTAATCTTTCAGTGCACTGCTAAGCCCAAGCTGCTGGATCCATGTTGTAGCTGGTAAAATGTGTTTGTTACATGTTTGAACTCTATCTCATAAACTAGTTGAAAGAGCTTGTCTCTTCACTCAAGTAGTTGCAATCAAATAAAATTTAATGGATTTAAAAAAATTATCAAATCACTGCTGAAGTTATACAGTATATTTAGACAATGTGCTGATCAGTTTAAGTTTTTATTTCATTGAAACTGTGACAGTTCATGCACCAACACAGAGTAACTGAAACAGTTCCCCAAAATGTACTCATTTTTATTTCTTTTTTTTAATTTTTTTTTTTTTTAATGTGCACTATATCTTTACCAGCTACACTCTCTTTTTGGAAATCTCATCTAGGTGGACTTTCAGGACTTGGTACAGCTGTCAGAGATTTCCACATGTCTGAAGAAATGGCCTGTGTACTCTTCCAAATGGCTGCACGTGTGTTGTAGCTGTGATTTATCTGTGCACAATAAATCCAGCTGATCCAAGACATGTACAGATCTGCAGTTTAGCTCTTACTAAGGAAATGGAAGCCTGAATTTTTCTTTAATGAGATAAAAGCATAATTATAATTTGGATCATTTTGATCATTGGATCATTTGGCTTAAGAAGAGGCCCTAAGTAAACTACTAAAGTAAACTAAACTAAATTTAAAAAGGTAAGTTGGCAAAGCCATTTCAAAATACACAATTTCATTTTGATATTGCTGACATGAAAATAGATTTTGGACTTCAATGGATTTCTTTTGTGCAATGAATTGATTTGAGGATCACTAAAACATGGCAGTGCTTGGATATAAAAGGCAAGAAAATCAAATACTTAGTAAGTCTGACCCAGAAAAGGCAATGTGCACTCAAACACTTTTAGTACAAGTTTGTGTCAATATACTTATTATTCTATATTTTTCTGTCAGGATGCTGCAGCAGCAGGAGTCCCCCATGCCCCATCAGGGCACGGTCAGGCAGCCAGGACCAATCATATCACCCCAGCCAGGAGCAGGAGAAGCAGGGGCTCTGATGTCAGCCCCACCTCTGGTTATGGAGCACCTCACCAGGATGAACCAAGGCTGGGTCACGATGTGGGCTGGGCTTGGTAGGGCCCTGAGACAGGCGGGGCAGGGCTGTGATTGCTTTACTGGCAAATGAACTCCTTTTTATCTTTTCTGTTTTGTTATTAAAACAAGTATATTTCTTTTTATTTTACTGGTTTCTTGGTCCTAAAAATGCATTCTGTATCTTCCTCCTCCCATGTCCCTCCTCATTGGCCACCACTTTAAAACTCCTTTTTCTTTGTAAACTTGAATCTGTTATGGAAGAGATTTCTAAAGCATCTGGCAAATACACTCAATAATTTTTTTTCTTCCTATTGTTTTATTTTTTATATTACCTTGCATCCAGCATGAGAATCTAAAAAGAACTTCAAAACCCTCTTTAGGAAACTGTATTTTCTTCTGATTTTCCTTAACATGAAGTAGCTGAAATGCATTCTATTCCACAAAAAATCCTACTCCAGAATTTAATACTTATTTTGAAGTCTAAAATTGGTGATTATAAAGGGTAAGGATTACTGTTCTAAATGTAGGTATTAATTGAAAAGTGCTATATGTATATTTAAGTTAATGAGAAAATGAATGAATTCTGTCAAGGAAATATCCTCATGTTTCTACATTCTCAAATAAGCAAAAGGTACAGTAGGCACTGCAAACTACAAAATAAAGAAGTGACAATGTGATGATTTGCTTCTGTTAAATATCCAACAGGAATCACAGTATGTCACGTATGTCACTTAAAGACAAGGGACCAATATTCCTGTGTTAATTTCTTCTGAAATCAGTATCAAGTGTTTCATTGTCTTTTGAAGTCATATGAAATGTGAGGATTTTACTGAATTTTTTAAAGAACCTTTTGTTCCACAGAATGACAGTTTTGTCTTCTGTATAGAAGTTACTGACATTTTCTAATTAATCTTGCTAAAATATGTGGGTATCTATTTGGCATATTAAATGTGTAAATTCAAAATCCATTAAAATTTCTACTATAGACAAAGAAAAGTTCTGCTATCAGCCATCAACCAAGCAATTATGAAAATTAGTCTTTAGATTACAGTGATTGATTTATAAGTGTGAAAGAAAGTAAATATAATAAAAGCAGGTATTAAATTTAACAAGAACATAATGATATTACATCCCATGAAGAAAGTTAACCAACAATTATTATAATTTTAACTTATTTGGGTGCATATACTTCAAAAATTGAGATGTGATTCTCTACAGCTTTGTATGCTTTGTTGAAATTTTAGTGATTGAAAGTTATACAGAATAATCAGACCAACTAGGTCTGGTAGCATTCTTATGTTTGTTCTTTGTAGCCTATCAAAACAAGTTCTATAATATGTAAAGCTTCCTTAATTAGCTCATCATTTTTCGTTTCAACACTAGGAAAAAATTCCAAGTTCACTGATTGTGAAGTACCTTCAGAATATTAGGAATTTACTATTTCTCAGCAGGTGCTCTGTAGGAATGTTTGTAAATACAAATAATGAATACTATGCTGCATAGGTACTGTACTAGCCACATCAGTTTAAAGCAAAAAAAATATTATGGGGTTAGCAAAAAATGCATTCCTAAAGGAAGTGCTAAAATGTCTGTATGAAGGAGGTATGGAGATGGAATCTACAGCGACTGATGATGGTTGGATAGTGATAAGGTAATAATAGACAATTAAGAGAAAGAAGAATCAAGATACTTGATTTTATTTCTGGATGACATTTTTATCTTCACTAAAAAGAAAGTATAACACAGGAAAGGATAAAAAGGGTGGAAGGACAATGATGATTGCAGATTCAGGGACCTGCAAAAATGGGTAACATCCTCAGTTTGATTTCCTGCATGGTCAGGCAGCAATTGAGAAGATTTGCGGGAAAAAAGGTTTAACTGATAGAGTCAGGAAGTGCTTTGTTGAAATAATGGCTTGCTGAAATAAGTAGCAAACACAAGTCTGTGCTAACCTTTCATTTATTGTCACAGATGGCGTACACTTATGGACTTGTTCTTGATAGCTCCGATATTCTGTCAGAAAATGTCTCTGTCATATCCCTGAAATTTCTGCTCATTAGTATATCATTTTCCCCTTCCTAGCCTCATGGTAAAAATTGTGGATTTGAAGGAATCCTGATGTGAAGCCTGAATTTATACATTAGGACCTTTCTACATGCTTGACCTCCAGTTACTTTTTGTGTTGATAGTACCCCAGCCAGAGTGACTTTTACTGTCAAGTGCAAAGTAGAAGTGCTGTCAGAAAGTCGAAGACTTTATTCCTCCCCATTCAGCACATGAGGATGTTTTTCAGTTTTCTTGGTGGTACCCATTTTAAGGAGTACAAATAATCATTTTCAGTGTTAAAAGGTATTTTTGAGTAAATATGAATTATACATCAGATAAAACTTATATTCTTTGCACAGGGTCCTAATGCGCTGTTCAGCACAACTAACTTGACTGGGTACTAAGGAAATCTGCAGAAAGTTTCCTTCCTTTCCTGTGTTGAGTGGCAGCTGAATTACCTTGTTTACTGTGTTCTAATGATTTAGGACAATAAGTGACATGTGGTTTTGCTTCTTTTCCACAGATGAGAGGTCTTCTAAAACAAATAATAGTGTGTTCTCCAGTGTATAGGCCAATACGCTCGTAGATGCCCACTTACATAGAAATTATTCACACTGTACAGCATCTGTATCTGTCACCTGAGATGAAACCTTTGGAGACAGTCAAAGCAGGATAAGCAATTGATTCTGAGTAGTGCTGGTGAGGGAAGAGCTTTTTTCCGAATGGTTGTAATTGTCCTCCGAATAGAGGCCTAAACAGTCTCTTCTGACATACCACAGTAATCTGTGTTAGTATTTACCTGTGTCAATCTAGGAGCTTAAGAGAAACTAAGTGATTCTGTAACCACCTTTTTGAGTAATGCAGAACTATAGTTAGAAATATGTTATATATTTCTAGAAATAGTTAGAAAATGCTACATTTCAATGACAGGGATAGGACCTTGACTGTGCAGTAGCCTAGGGAAGTATATGAGAAGAAATAACTTCTGTAAAGTTGTCCGGTTCTTAATGAAGTGTTTGAAAAGTTCCATTCTACAACCCGGATAACATGTTAATAACAAGGAAAGCAAATGTGATTTAGATAAAGAGATATATTTTCACTGGCTGTTACGTGAATTGACATACATGGCATCTAGATGAGTAATCTAGATGGCTTATCTATCTATCTATCTATCTATCTATCTATCTATCTATCTATCTATCTATCTATCTATCATCTATCTATCTATCTATCCATCTATCATTTATCTAATGTAAGAGCCTTTACTAACTTTCACTTCGTTAAACCCAAGATAAATATGGCTACTTTTTTCTGAAGTTCTGCCCATTGAGAAGATATTTTTCTTTGGGAATTTTAATACTGTTGAGGATTTATCCTCTCAAAGATGTCTTTTTCCTCTGTCATATGCAGAAAGAGACTGTGGCTTAAAAACAAAACCAGTAATAACTGGCTGTTTGTTTTGTTATTTTTCAAAACCTCCAAAGATATATGTTTACACTTAAATATTCACTAGCTGATACTAACAGATAAACTTTAGTTTTTCTAAACTGAAGTATACACTAAGGAGAATTCATGGGTTATTTGTAGAGAGAACCAGGTAGGGCTATCCACATGAACAAAACAGGTATTTTTAATAGAATGTATACCTTATGCTTTTTTTACTTTGCTTTATATAACTTAGGTCTTATGCATTTAAGATGCAAGAAAAGGTAGTACATCAGTACACAATTCAGAAAGTTACAGATTTTTAAAAATTACATACTTTAGTGTATGAATGAGGACAGATTTCTATTTTGAGTTTCTTTTCAAAAAGCGCTATATGTAATTATAATTAGTTGATTGGTAGTCCTTCAGATGGTGATTTTAAAAGGTTATACAATTTGTTCTACAATCCCTTTTTCAGAGTTACATGAATACTAATTTTAAATTGTTTTAATGTTTGTGATATGTCATACTTTGGGGCTTGAATAGTTAAAAATCATTTTCACTTTGGGGCTTGAATAGTTAAAAATCATTTTCATTTCCATTAGATCTTGAATGTTAGCCCTTAAATACAGTGAATAATGCAGAAATCTTACCCATAATGTTGAGAATATATCTAAAAGTGACCTGGCCTGGACAGGTTTATGCCGTTTATTTCCAGGTAATTTTTTTCTTGTTGTACCGGGAAGTAGATTTTTCATCCTGAAAGCAAACACCTGTGGTCTGTTGAACTTTTTGGTCTGTGTATAGAGCATACAGACTTCTTCCCATTCTATGGGATAGAATAGCTAAGAATCGACATTTAAAAATTAAAGTCAGTTCTACTCCATTAAAACAAAATTTGGAAATCCCGCAGAGAAGATGGCTCTATAATTTATGGCACACTTCACAATGTGCTATTTCTGCAAACTTCCTGTTTCATAGAACTGACTACCTGCTTAACTTTTCCACTCTGTTAAAGATCAGAATTCAGTGACTAAAAAAGGCTTCTTCTATTTATTTCCTGTTGCTGAGAATTTGTCTTCTGATATTGATCTTGAGGGATTAAATTTTATATTAACAAGGTTTCTTCCTTTGCACTTCAGTGGTTCTCAGGGGGTTTTTTTGTGTTTATTTATTTTGTTCTTGTTTTATTTCTATACGAGGAGACAAACTAAAAAATAACATGCCAAATTTTATAGTATTTCAAAACCTAGTTTGTCATCTGCAGATGAAGTAACGTGGACTGTTTCTGCAGGTTGTTTTTACTGCCCTTGCAGCACTTCTAAAACAGTTCAACCTCTCTTTGCTATTATTAGTTCCAAGTGTACACTTTGTTCTAGTGACATCTTTAAAGGACCTTTTGTGCCCTTAGGTATGTTAGACATAATATTTATCAGCTTAGTTCTAGAGATAAGCACTTACGTCCTTTGACTCCAGGAAAGCAAGTTTGGTGATCAATCACTGAAGTGCAAAACAATATCAGTGTAACATATTCAGCTACTCCACTTTACCTTATAAAGTCTAAATTAAAACTCTAGCTGTAGCTGTCAGTCTTTGGACAATTAACTGATTGATTGCTTCACCTTTAGTTGCCCTCCCTAACCTTTAATTTTGGATTTGCTTACTGTTACCTGAAGATCTGTCTCCAAACTCTTGAAGTATTTACAAAGTACTGTTTGCTTATAGCAGTCTTTGGGTCTCTGACCTATGCAAGGGTTACCCTAAGAAAATATATTACAAGGTCTCCCTAAGATGACATTTCAGCTGTTAAAAAGCCTGTTTTAGGCATACTGTGATATGCCTGGCTTGCTTTCAGAGTAATCAAAGCCTTTCCTTTTGTCTCATAGACTTGTTCTGTTTTCAATCTAGAATTTCTTCATTACTTTCAGTGCCATTGTAGCAACTCACAGACTGCTGAAAAAGAGCAAGTACCAATCCCACCATGGCAATGTGCAAAAAGAAGATAAGAATGCAGAGGTTATCTCTATTTTATACTTGTGTACAGATAATCACAGAATCACAGAATGCGCTGAGTTGGAAGAAACCCACAGGAACATTAAGTCCAGCCACTAACCCTTCATAGGACTATTCCAAGAGTCACATCATGTGCCTGAGAGTATCGTTGAAACACTTCTTGAACTCTGTCAGGCTTGGTGCTGTGACCTCTTCTCTGAGGAGTTTCAACCACCCTCTGGGTGAAGAAACTTTTCCTAATGTCCAACCTAAACCTCCCCTGACACAATTTCAGCACATTCCTTTGGGTCCTGTTGCTGGTCACCACACAGAAGAGATCAGTGCCTGCCCCTCCTCTTCCCCTCACAAGGAAGTTGTAGACTGCAATGAGGTTTCCCGTCAGTCTCCTCTTCTCCAGGCAGAACAGACCAAGTCATTTCATCTGCTTCTCATATGGCTTCCCCTCAAGGCCCTTCACCATCTTCATTGCCCTCCTTTGGACACTCTCTAAGACTTTAATATCTTTCTTATATTGTGGTGCCCAAAACTGCCACAATATTCAAGGTGAGGCCGCACCAGTGCAGAGCAGAGTGGGAAAATCCCCTCCGTCGACCAGCTGGTGATGCTTTGCCTGATGCCCCCCAGGACACAGCTGGCCTCCTGTCTGCCAGGGTACTGCTGACTCATAGTCAACTTGCTGTCAACCAGGCTCCCCAGTTCCCTTTCTGTGGCACTGCTTCCCAGCATTTCATTCCCTAGGCTCTACGAACATCCAAGGTTGCCCCATCCCAGGTGCAGAACCCAGCATTTTCCCTTTTTGAACTTCATATAGTTCATAATGATCCTAATAAGAAAATTATAATCTCATATCCAGGGTCTAGAAAAATCCCATCTAAACAGACAACTCCCTTGAATTCTTAACTGAATGACTGGCAAAAAAAATTTTTTAAAAAAAGTTAGCAAGTTACTGAATTCCACCCAACAACTTTTCTGCTATGGAAGAAAGGCTTTTGAAATTTCAAATATATAGAAACATTATGATAATTGAAAATAATGTACAGCAAAAATATTTCTGTGAAAATAGATGAAATATCACTGGTATAAAATAATTATGGGAAGGAAAACTAGGTTAAGTCATCTGTGAAGATGCAGGCAGCTGAAGCCCAATTCCTTTCAGTCCATGCTCTGTTTTCCTTTCTTATTCATGTTGTGAACCGAGTGAATGATCTTTTGAAAGGAATGGGGTTACGTTCTGTTTTCTCTCATTGCTTTCTCATCAAATTTTGACATTGAAGGACAGGAATAGAAGACTTGGTTTCAGGGAATGTTATGACTTTTATTCCTACTTTTTTTATGCAGAATAGACACTTGTCAGAATATGCTTTTATTTGTATATTAGGGAATTTAGAAGAGAGGAAAGCTGAACTAAAGGAATATATTTGTATGCAACCTCTCACACGATTTGTATGCAGCCTTTCTACCTACAGTAGTTCAGTACATAGGAAAGTAATGCAGCAAGGTAATGCAATAGAAATATCTCAAGATAAGCTACAGCAGTAATTTCTCCCCAAAACTAGTTTTGACTTCCTTTCAGTGTGATTCTTTTTTTGCCCTTCAGTCTTACATTGACACCTACCTATTTTCTCTTGATGATCAACAGCTAACTCAGTTTTCACAGAATCATGGAATAGCTAGGGTTGGAAAGGACTTCTTAAGAAACCCTGAAATTGGAAATTGAAATTGATTACCGTTTTAATGGTCCCACTAATTACAAAGCCCCTGTCTTTTCAGTTTTTGCTAGAAAAAGTTACCAGGTTGTGTAACATTTAGCACTTACAGAATCTTAGAACCATAGAATATGCTGAGTTAGAAGGTACCTATCAGGATCATCAAGTCCAACTCCTGGCCCTGTGCAGGACACCCCAAGAGTCACACCATGTCCAAATGCTTTTTGAACTCAGATAGGTGTTGTGCCGTGACCACTTCCCTGGGGTGCCTGTTCCAGTGCTCAGCCACCCCCCAGGTGAAAAACTTTTTCCTGATACCTAACCTAAACCTCCATTGACTCAGCTTCATGCTTTTTCCTCTAGTTCTGTCACTGATAGCCCTGTTAATTGCAAAGACAGCCTTCACTATTTCACCATGCACCAAAAATTAACCAATTTATTATGTGGCTGTTTTTTTCTTTTCAGACACCTAAAAGGATGAACCCTTACATTTCTCTGCAATGTAAGATTTTCACTGAGATTTTGACAAGCAAAAAAGACTTATGGAAATAAAGTTTTATTAGCCTTCATTATTTCTAATGACTGGTAACTAGGCTTCTAAAAGGTGACACATGTTTAAGCTAGGAGTACTGTAACCAAGAGATCTAATATAACTTTTGAAAGGTAGTATAACTGCATTCTTCGTAGTTAAACAAACCTGGAAGACTCCTCACAATGAGTAATTTCCTTTAAAAGCAAAGAAACTCTAAGAAAAAATGTTTAAGAACCTCATTGGGCTATAATGATTTCCCTCAGTTAAAATATGAAATATTAATATATTGGATGAAGAGTTAGTTGAATGAATATTTATTACTCGTCTATTTTCTTTCGTGTCTCAATTTTTTCTTAACTAAAATATTTTAAAATTGGCTTTTAGATGTCAAACATTTTATTTTCCTATTTTATATATTTATTTATTTGCTTCCAGTTAAAAAGCCCTTAGAAGTGTGTCTTTCAATGCGTTGGTTTGGTTTGGTTTGGTTTGGTTGGTAGGGTTTTTGGCTTGGATTTTTTTTTTCTGTATACTCTTGACTTTTCTTTTTCTCATCATGCCAACTTGTCCCCTGGCAAACATTAATCTCAGTCCAGGTGCTTCGCATAAAAACAAACCCAAAATATTAAAACACATACTAAAACACATACTATTTTCCTTATTTTTAAGCTTACCTGCAGTTTCATACTAGAGAAAAATTGCCTGCCATTTGGGTTGATTTTGCTATACTGAATGGCTGCCTCTGGAAAACTATTTTCTGATAAGGTCACTAAGGAGCAGTTTAGACAATTCAGCCAATGAGTCTTGGGAAGACGGGTAATATTTTGAATCTGCTCTATATTAATTGCTACAATAAGTTGTATCTTCTGTAGTGTGGTAAGGTGATAGAATGACCATTTCTAGTTCTTTCACTTATCATGTAAATCAGGTGTGTCTCTTTTTAAAGCAAAATGTAGATTTTATATTTCTGGGTATCTAGGAATATTCATAGAACACCTATACCTCTGAATGAAGTGTAAATTAAATTATCATACAAGCTTTTTCTAGAAGAACTAGGAGATGAATGTCATGTGGGAAAAATTGCAATACAATGTGTCACTGAACAATATTTTTGTAATTATTTGGGCACCTGTAATCAAGTATATAAGCACTGCAGCAATGTAACAGATGTAAGAGTGGAGTAGATTTTTCACTCTTGGATATAAAACATTTCCTAAGTAATGTATCTGTCTCGGTGTATCAAAATAATAATAAAACTACTATATAGGAGGAAAATCCCTTGGGTGAGTTTGTTCAGTTTTGCTCTCTACCTTTCTCTTCCGCTGCTTTATTTGCTTTCCCTGAAGGAATGTTCATTTCATCTTCACTGACATTTTAAAGTCAGGTGGTGACTTTTATTTCTACCCAACCTGAGTTCCTTCAGTGCCCTCAAGATGCTCTTGACTTCCTCTTCAAACAAGGGAATGCCTCAGTCCCACCTAGAGATCACAGCCATGACAGAGCTACTGGAAAAATAAATGTTAGTATGTTTGTAATATTTTTTTCTCTCACAAACTACTAAGCAGCTGAAACCAACACTGGCAATCTGTTAGATTGTAAACAGAACAGGCAAAAGGATTAAAATTTCTAGTGTGACTTTTACTCCTTCTGTTCTCCCTCTTGTGTTAAAGGAGAGAGAAAGATGTATCTTTCCTCTTTAAGAAGTTCATGTTCTCACAGTCAGTGGATGGGAAACACTTATGATTTGCTTGCAACGTTAGCTTTACAATGTCAGCTTTAAGTTTTGGAAATTTATATTACCTGTAAGTAAAGGACTAATTTTTTTTCTCATTTTAATAGATTCGATTCATTACTGCTAGTACTTCTTGTTTTTAGAAATCCTGTTTACATTTCCATATTTTCAGTGATATACTTCCATGAAATATATTCCATTTCCAAGATACTGAACAAGTTCCGGACAATATTATTAAGGAAAATTTTCAGAAGACAGAAGACTCATAATGTTAATGATTGCCTTTCTTCCTCGGGATGAGTTAATTGGTGTTCCAATTAGATCCAACCAGAAAACCTAAAGTGAAATCTTTTATTTCATGGAAAGTCATGCAGCTTCTAGTCTTGCTTCTAGATTAGTGCCTGCCCTTGGGTATACAAAGAAAAATTTAGACTGGAAGGGATCCCTGAAAGCTGTATGGTCTAACCTCCATCTCAAAGCAGGGCCAACTTTAAACAGGGGGATTAATGCCTGTCCATTTGACTTTGTTTGTTTGTTTGTTTGTTTTAAAGCAGAATCTACTCAGAATTTCAGTGCTTACAACATAGGTCTACTGCTGCTTGCCCTTTCACTGTACAGCCCCAAGAAGAGCCTGGTTTTTTGTTGTTTTTTTTTTTTTTCCTCTCTCTCTACTTTCTTACTGGTTAGTTAGAGACAGCAGTAAGATCACTATTCACAATATCAAATTAACTAATAACTTTGCAATGCAGATATCAAACATGCACTTTCAAAATAATGTCCTTCTACATGGTCTTTATTGAAAGTACTGGTGTTCCTAAGTAGCAAAGGACTAAGTGTTTGCATCTTGATAGGAGCCAACAGTTGTTCGCTTCATCTGTTAATTTTTAACTACAATTTAAAATTCCTGTAGTCCTTCCAAAGTGGCTGTTACTACATGTTTAGCTTTTAAGATACAAACCAGTGGTAAACAACCCTCATCAGCTCTCAGAAATCTTAAAATAAATATGCTCTTCATGACTACCGATAAAATGGAAAGTTGGATATATTTGTAAGGGACTGTCTTGTTAGTACTCTACTGGGTTGGCATAATGCGCATTTTTCCATATGGTGAGGCAGGACTCTTCCAATCATTATAAGCTCTCATTCAAATTCTGCCTGCTGCAGGAAATTAGCACTGTTCACACTTGTTTAGGCTTAATAAAAATCATTTTTCCTAAAGCACAGGGATAAGGTCACCATCTGCCACATGAAAATGCCAATTTCAAATGAGCAGCAGTCAAAAGAGAGTGTCTTTCATTTTTAGACACTTTCAGGAGTAACTTAATAGGAGAAATTGTAATTGATTCTGACATCTATTAGAACACAAGAATGTTAAGGTATCAGATTTTCGGTTTTGCAGACGTGGTTTTTTTTTTTTTTTCATATAGTTCTATGAATGTTACATAGAGCACTTTCCTGTTTTCAGCTCTGCTCACATTTGGGAATATCTGACCATATTTAATAGGCATTTGAAAATCCTTTGCTAAGCATGAAGGCAGTAGAACAATTTTCTGCCTAAGTTCAGTGGTTCAGCACTCATCTTTCATTTTATCAGTTATTTCAGAATATCAAATCCATAAAATATATGCTGAAATACTTTGATAAAAAGTTTGTTACAAATTTGTAGTGTCTATCAAAAACTTTTATAACAAAGTGTATGTATGTCTGTATATATATATATATATCATATGACATTTTTCTGCTAAAATAGATTAAAAACCCGCTACACTTTCCATGAGTTACAGAGAACATGTACACTTATTTATTCCGAGTTCATGTGCTAAATAAACACATAATTAATGACTGTAGAATAAATGACTGAACACGGCCTTTTCATGACCAGCATGTTCGTACTTTAATAAAGGAAATTAAAAGATGCAACTGCATCTGAGTAGTTGAAGAGCCCTTTTACTTAAATTTGGAAACATCTGCTTTTCAAAATTATACTCAGATTTTTGTAGTCTTTCCAAAGAGGAAACCAAAATTTACATTTGATTATTTTTTAAAATCTCCTTAGTTTATGAACTATTTAGTAGTGATAAGGTTGTTTGAATTGAATATACCACAGTTTGAATTGAATATACCACAGTTCAATCACTAGTTCAGTAGTTATTTGTTATATATCGATTTTTTTTTTTAAAAAATCATACAATCATCTTTTCATGCTTGGGAAAATCAAGTAATTGAGGAATTAAAATTAAAAAAAATCCCAAACATCTAATCATTGACTGGTTTCTACTTTTTCAAAGCACAAAGTTCAAAAAGCTAGAGGATGAGGACAGAGTCACTCTGATGATTGGCAACCTGGGGATAGCAGAAGGGATAAAAGTCACATATAATAGTGACAGGAACACATTGTAGACAGAAGAAAGTAGTGACAGATTGTTTCCACCTCACTCATTACAGAATTCTAGACTTGTGTTTAGTGATATCATGTATCCAAATACGAACTCGAAAATAGAGTGTGATTTACTATTTGGACAATGGAAATTGACAGCACTTCTTAAATTACTTCCCTCAGTCGCTGATGTTTTTTGGCTTTAATCAGAATGCTGACCTCTAACTATTTTCAAAAAATTATACAGATAGGTTTATGAGCTGGATGTCTGCTTTGCTCTCACAGCAGTTTTTGGATTGGGTGGTTGTAAGAATAAGTTGCCCTTTATCTTGAATGTGAGGAACTAATTTCTTTGTTGATGGCCCTGACGTTACAGCTGCTGTAAAGTCAACTTCATTTCCTCCAGCTCTATATCGAGTAAAATATTACCAAAGACCTCATGGTTTAATTCTAAGTGCTACCCTTATTTTTTTAATTACTATTCATAGTATTTTTAAATAGTTTACTGATCTAGAATCAATTCCTAAAAGTGAAAACACATTGAGAAAAATGTAACTGTTATCAGTTTTCAAGCAAGTGTGCTTCAATCACTCTTTTAAATTTCTTCATTATTAACTAAACAGAACCTTTTGTCAGCTGTAGTCTTGACTTTTAGTGTTTGTCAATCTTATAATATTTTTTCCTTTGTTCTTCTTTTTTTTTTTTTTTTTTTTTTTTCCTGAAATGCTTTTAGAGGTGTTGAGGTACTATTTTCATACTGTTAACTTCCTCCTTTAATTATATGGTAAATAAAAATCCCATCCAAGAGAATAAAGGGAAAAGCATGTGTCCATTTTCATCTCTCATGTTTTTAAACCCATTTCCAGTTATTTCATTTGTAGGAGAGTACTTTTAACTTTGTAGCACGATTGAGTTAAAAAAGAGAAGCATGGATGAGTACTATTCTTCCCTTAACTCTGACTCTGCAAGCACTACATAGCATATAGCTGGGCCAAGTGTGAAATTATTCATGTACCTGCAATCTGTTCCTGTGGCAATATTATGTACCTGGTAAAGGATGTGTACAAAAAAGACAGATGGGATTTTTAGATATCCCGTATTTTGGCTTTGTATAACCGGTATGGGTGGACTGGAGCACCATAAAATATAGATAAACTAAGCTGTGTCACAAGAAACACCATGTGTATGAATACTCCTGGCCCTTGCTCTTAAGACAGAAAGGAAAAATATGGCTTAAGACTACCGTAGAAATTTACTTCTTAATGAGCATCAGCTAAATAAAACCAAATACTATAATATTTTAATGTAGAAAATAATGAAAAAGCAAGCCAAGAAGACTTGGCAATTACATGTGAAGGACACTAATAGATCCGTTTATATTGGTAATATTTCTTTCTATTTCCACTTAGCACAATGTTGTGACATTTTACAAGCTATCAGACTGACATTTCAGTCACCCATGGAAACTAGAGACAGTCTTCTACAGCAGCAGCATCAGCAGCAGTTAATGGGGGCTACATTTTTGCAAGTGTCTAGACATCAGTCTGGCAAAATTTATCAGGAGAATGGACTCATAGTGAAGCCCAGGATTGCTCTAAGAAAGCGTGGTAAATCAAACTTTCTGTCTTGCTTGTGTGTACGCAATAGTCAGCAATGACCACTGGCTTGGGGGCACAGAGTCCTGTTGCTCATGGGAGCAACAAAATACCCTCCTACAATACAATGAAATCCTTCCCCAGTTCAGTCACTGATTCCAGTAGCAGACTGCAGGAGCAATTTAGTCTCTGCTCCTATTCATGTTTCTTCCAACTGTGCCAAAGGTGGCAATAGCCATATCTGAATGAGAGTGCTATTGCTAGGAGATGAACTAGTATATTGTTTCATTTTGTTCAGCTGTGGCTGAAGTCATTCCAGTTTAATTCTAGTTCAAGTTCAACAATATTTAAAAATAGCAACTTCTTCTTTCATTAATAAATAATTAAAACTTATGTCTTGAACCAATTTCTGTTTGGGAAAATAATGGGTTTGCTTCAGCTGCCTTGTTGTGCATTTAAGCAGGAGCTGCAATGTATTTTTCAATAAGGACCATGGGTAAACCTATTAAGGGTAAACCTTTTTCAGCCCATCTTTGCTGACCCTACATGCATATGCACTGAAATAAACTAGAGCATAGTTTCATCCTAAAAAAAAAAAAAAAAGGTATATTAAAATTTCTACAGCACTGTTTGTGCTTCTGCTATAAAAAGAAGACTCTAAAAATGGTGTGGTTCTATATTTAGGGCCTTCCACTTCTATAACAAATATATTTATTTTAAAATGAATTTAAAATGAATATTTTTAACTGCTAATCCTACTCATCCAATTTAAGGTCTGAGAAGCTGTGTTTTTCCCTTGTGCTGTCATAGGTGAAAAGAAGTTATGAATGTCAAATTAGGATTTCAGTTGTATCCTCAGTTGTTTCAGTAACACTTGCATCTCTACTGTCCACAAAATATTTTGTCAGTGTAGTTGCTGAGTATTATCTCAAATCTTACCATTTTTAGGGTTGTGTGGGGCTAGCAGAAGTTTGTTTTTTTCCAGTTAAATGAGCAGAGATATCTGAAACTGTGAAGCAGATCAATTTAGAAAATAAGAAAGAGTCAATCTATGCAATTATTTTTTTATGGTATAATTGTCCTCTAATTAGCAAAATGAGGTAATATTATTGTAACTCTTCCAATAAAAGCGAAAACTATGCCTATTTCTCAGTTTCTTAAAAAGAATACACTAAGAACAAGAGACATAAAGGGGACAGTAATCTATTACAGAAACAATGTATCCACATAACTGGAGAATACGCAGTTATGGTGGGCATAGGTAACACATTTCTGGTTACAGCTCAGCTGTCATTTGTCTGGCCATATAGTCTATTAAAGTTAATCTAAGAATATCCTTTCTTCACAGTGATTTTCCTTCCAAAGTCTTTTTAAAACATAATTTCTTTTCATAGCAAAGGCCCTCCCTATACTTCACAGTCATTAAAATGTTAAGGGACAGGCTTTCCTGAAGCAAATGCCTCTCCTATGGGTTCTTTGTCCTGCAACTTTCTTTTCTCTCAGCTCTTGGAATGACTGGAGAAGCTTCCATCCTTCAGGCAAGAGCCAAAGGAATATATTTGGACTCTATTAATGGGAGTATATCTTCCATGAAACTCATTGTAAAGAGGGTTTTATTTGCTGAGAAAACATTCAATAATCCATTACTTTCATGTTGTTACACTGATTTATGGACCTGGTAGTTGAACATGTCTATATGAGCCATGTTTATGACTTTCTGACAGAGATCTAGAAAGCAATAAGAGTTTAAAGAGATCAACCCTGAACCACTTCTGAACAGTATTTTTACTATCAGAGATCTGCTTTCTATTTTTTCCTTCTTATAACTGAATTTCTTAGAATCCTTGACAGAAAGATATATTACTGCCTGATTGTCTTTCAAATCCACATATTTACCTCTTCCTGTCAGAATCGTATGGTACTCAAACATGCACATATGAAGTTACAGTATTTTTATCTCTGAAACTGTTGAAACAATGTGGTAGAGAATGCTAGTGTAAATTCAACACTGTTTCTAAGGATATGAACTCTTGAAGGCAGTTTGTGCCTAAAAGCAAAACAGAGTTCAAAATTGCATTCTACAAGTTAAATATAGAGCATGGCTTACATACTTAGTGCTAAAGAGATTATGTTAAAGAAAATACTCATAAATGGAAATAAGTTACTATGAAAAATATTTTTTTTTTTTTTAGTAAATGATCTATGATTTAGAAAGGCACAGAGTTCTTCTGAAACTAATTAAAATTGAAAGTTAAGGATGCATTTTCTTCAAGTATGACCCAACTCTCTCTGACCTCAATTTTTGACCTTGATGTAAAATAGCCAAAATAAAAAAATATATAAATATTAATAATTATTTCACTATTAAGTGAAATGATTTTCTGTAATTTAAAATATATATATTTGCAACAAATTGAAATTGACTCAACATAGGATTAGAACATAGCATATAATCAGACACTGAATAAGCTTGTTCCTTGAAAAGGAACCTAATTTCAGATAGGTCAAGGCATTCACCTTTAGGAATGGAATATGACTGTGCTTAATAATGCTTTCTTTTTTTTTTTTCTGTCACCAAATGAAGATTTTTACAATATATTCTCTTTATGTTGTTGTTGCTCTGCAAAGAAACCTTAAAACAAATAAAGCTGCACTTTTCTCCACTTCAATATTTTCTTAATATTTCCAGAGTAGTTGAACAAGGCTTTAGTGAAAATGAAAAAAAAAAAAGTCCTAAAGGTATAAGAATATGACAGTGTCCAGTGAAGTCCAACCTAAGCTGTAGCTCACAAAAAATCAAAAAAAACCCCCTCCCCAACAAAACAATACAGCTTAAATCTAAAAATAATTAACTTTCAATTATTTGTGATATACAGTAGAGATGCATCACTGCTGTCTTTTTAGTTTCACATCAGGTAAATCACCACCATTGGGTTTTAGACTTTGTTTCAGTAGGGCAGTTTATACCTTGGCTTGCTGCTACTTTCCCTTCATTTCTTTCATATTTGCTGCAGGAATTGAAATGAGGAACATACATCATCTCCATTTTAGCCATACACATTCAGTTCTAAAATATCACACTGTCCATGACAGATGAATTATCCAGTGCACTATTTAATAATGAGAAGTCTATAGATTGTTTGTATTTTAATTAAACATAACCTAAATTCAGAATCAGTCCCTAAAACCTGAGGATGGAGCCTTGGATTTCCATTACTTTAGTACATGATAGTCATTTAGTTATACATTTCAGAATATAGGTCTGTAGGAGTACTTTTAAGTAGGAAGTTTTGAGAATTTGTTTCAAGTGCCAGTCTATACTCTCCTATTGACCTTTGTATTGCACAGAAGAGCTACTATGCTGAGATTTTTTAATAATTTGGTTTTGTATTTATTAAGGTCTGCACAATGTTAAATGACCTTTTTTTTTTTTTTCCTCTTTTTTTAGTTTTGTTAGCTCATACAGAAAAAAACCCTGATTTGGCAATACTAAGATACCAATCTGATAAAAGTAACAGCGAAAGGGCAAAAGGACTGAGTGTTTTGTTATTCTGAGGAATTATTATGTTAATTGTAGGTGCCAGAACAGTTTTTCCTGAGACTTGATTGGAGTAGAAGGATGAGGATTCTGGGATCAGGGTGAGGATTGTTCTGAATTTTAAAACAATTTCTATCATTTACATCTGGCTAAAATGAAAATAAAGACAATTTTTTTGGGGAATAAAGTAAAACTCTTTTAATTCTCAAAGGATAAGAGATGGATTCAAGTGGATCCCTTTTAGGATAAATATAGAAACTGATGTCAGAATTTAAGTAATTTTTTTAATTAATATTTGATGGTGAAAGGTTTCTTTGTGGAATGAAAAAAGTTTGTGTATATGTCTACAGAGTGAACTTAGAAAAATATAATTTCACCTCCTTTCAGCACTTAGTTTATATCTAAGAAAGTCTGTGTGACAGTTTTTTCTTAATCAGAAAAAGTATACCTCATTATAGTCTTTCAAGAGCTGTAAATCAACTCAAGGAATTTAAATTTCAAAGTGGCTTCACCTTTCTCATGCTTATTCTGATTGCTTGATAACCTTAATGACCTTCACATGATACCAAAATTAGCAACTTGGAGGAATGGTAAGAAAGTTTGCTGACCACACTACATGGGGAGGAGCTGTTGACTCTTGAGGCCAGAGAGAACTCCACAAATTAGAGATGTGGGCAATCACCAACCATACAAAGATTAACAAGGGTAAGTGTCAGATTCTGCACGGGACAGGGTAATTCTGGATGTATGTACAACCTGGGGAATGAGATGCTGGAAAGCAGTGCTGCAGAGAGGGAATTGGGGAGCCTGGTTGACAGCAAGTTGACTATGAGTCAGCAGTGCCCTGGCAGACAGGAGGGCCAACCGTGTCCTGGGGGGCATCACCAGTCAGTTGAGGGAGGTGATTGTCCCACTCTGCTCTGCACTGGTGTGGCCTCACCTTGAATGTGGTGTGCAGTTTTGGGCACCACAACATAAGAAAGTTATTAAGCTCTTTGAGAGTGTCCAAAGGAAGGCAGTGAAGATGGTGAAGGGCCTTGAGGGGAAGCTGTATGAGGAGTAGCTGAGGCCACTTGGTGTGTTCAACCTGGAGAAGAGGAGACTCAGGGGAGATCTCACTGCAGTTACAACTTCCTTGTGAGGGAAGAGGAGGGGTAGGTAGGTGCTGATCTGTTCTCTGTGGTAACCAGTGACAGGACATGAAGAAATGGCCTGAAGCTGGATCAGGAGAGGTTTGATTTAGATATCAGGAAGTGGTTCTTCACCCAGAGGGTAATTGAGCACTGGAACAGGCTCCCAGGGAAATGATCACAGCACCAAGCCTGACTGAGTTCAAAAAGTGTTAGGACAACACTCAGGCACATGACGTGGTTCTTGCGGCTGTCCTGCACAGGGCCAGGATTTGGACTCAATGATCCATCTGTGTCCCTTCCATCTCAGCATATTCTATGATTCTATGACATCCAGTCTCTCTGCTAACAATTAAATCAACCATGCTTCCATAACCTAGCCTGGAAAACTCTTTATTTTCTTGTAGAAGGAAAAGGGATGTTCCTTCTCTTTGCTTTGTCAATTTCTTTTTTTCTGTAATTTTTTTTAACAGCACAGCTCTACCTCTCAGTGGAATTTAACAAAGCTTTTTCCAGAACAGAAAATGAGCAGCTTTTTCTGGCAATCATAGATAGATTTTGCTAAAGTTTCAAATTGGAACCTTTTGATGGAAGTGTGAGTTTATGATAATTGGTATAAAGCAGTTTGATGATTAGGGAACTGAATGGTTGTTCAAATGAGAAACTGGACCTTTACAAATCTATCTGTCTTTTACTATAAAAAGAGTGAAATAGTATGCTTCAAGTGGTAAATTAATCAGTGGATTATATCTGCTGATTTTGGAATGAAGGATTTTGAAACAAAATTAACTTTAAAATGGTAGTGTTGAGTTAAAGGTCAGGCACATAAAAAAGCATATATATATATATATTCAGTTTAGCTAAGGAAATAGCTTGTAGTAGATACCCTTCAGGTATTAGAACTTCATCTGTTTTACTCTCAAGATTTTTTATATGTATATATTTATATTTTATTTAATACCAACACATATATCAACTCTGAGATTAGCTCATTTTGTTAGAGCATGCTGCTAATAATACCAAGGTCATGGGTTTGATCCCTTTATGGGCCATTCACTTAAGAGCTTGACTAAATGATTCTTATGGATCTCTTCCAGCTCAAAATATTCTGTGATTGTAACAGAGAGTACTAAGGTAACTTTAGTAAGAATGTTATGAGGGACTATGTCAAAGATCTCATGCAAGTCTAACTGGGTGATATCTATATCTCTTCTCTTGTCCACTTATGTGGGTACTCCATTGTAGGATGCCACTTGATTAGTTAGTGTTGATTATTCTTTCAAACCACACAGCTAACTGCAATGCTATCCTTCCAACACAGGAGTTTGTTTCACAACTAGCAATGAAGAAATTGGATTCTTAAGAATGGTGATTTTCTGTGTGTGAAAGTTTACAAGTGAATGCACAAAAGATATTAACACAGACACAAAATTCTCCTTTTATACGTGTATAAGTATATAAAATGCTGATCTTAAAATCACTTAACCTTATTCAATTTTACTGTTACTGATGAAGCTCCAATCTGTCCTAGTTTGGTTTGGTAAATATAGAAGGAATGCAAACTAGTACTGTAGTAAAATGGCAGAAGAGCCAAGGAGAATATTTATTGGCTAGAATACACAGATCTCAGCTGTTTATGAAAGCAGTGTGTAATCCAAGCAATCAGTTCAGCATGCAGCTTTGATTAAGGAGAAGAACAGACATGAAGAAATGTTTTTTAAAAAAGAGGAAACTACAGGGAAAAGAAAAAAATCTCTAATATTGTCCTCTTAGGCCTTCTCTGACTTGTTCCCAGTGACTGATGTATAGAAGACATCCTGTAATCATTGTTTCTGTTGCTGCTGTCACCCCCATTTCAGTTACATTTCAAAAAAACTGTTCTTTTTTTATTTTTCCGCTATGCCAGACAACTATACAAATACACGGAAACTGCTGAGTGCTGTGGCTGCATTGTAAGCATGCTTCTGACGCAGGAAGAGTTTGGCACAGTGAGCAGCTGGTGTTCTGTATTTTAAAGGAAGGCAATCAATCACTTAACACTTGCCATGTCTGGGTCACGTGAGACTATCCTTTTTGCTAGCTTGGTAGCCCTATGCTGTTGACTGACTTCTGCCTCCTGTACCCAGCACTGTGAACCTGTCCTCTCCCTTTTGCCTCTTCTGGCCCTTGTCTCTCCCTGCTTCCAGTGAGTCGATGCAACTTGTCAGTAGTTTTAGGATTTCTTTTCTGTGGTAGGTTTTCTGCTAATAAGTGAATTAAATGAGCTCATTGAAAATCAAACAAGTGCCAGAAATAATACGCTGGAAGACTGGATGAAAAGACTGTGTAAGACACCTTGGAAGGAGGACTTCAGTTCCCTTGGCAGCAGCCAGATATCAACTCTTAGACCACTTAATGCATTTGTGTCCTTCAGCTCCCAAAGAGTTGAGAGCATTCTTAGGTGACAAAGGTTTTGTATTGCAGTCCAGTGGATAAGTGACTACAGTGGTGTCCAAGTACTTAAGTAAGATCCAACACTGAGAGAATATGACCTAATGAGAGAAAAATTAGTTGGATATTCCTTCTGTTTATTTTTGCCTGAGATTTTTTTTTTTGAGCTTCTGTCATTAGGAGATGCTGTTTATTGTATTATTCTCTGATCATACATAATATTTGGGACTCTAGGATATAATTTAGATTACTCTAGGATATAATTTAGATTATAGTCTGGATTACTTTACCAGGGTTGAGAGGCATCTAGTTTAGGTTGCAATTACGTACGTAAAAGACTCTATATTGTGTAAAAACTTTTTCATGGGATCACGTTGACTAACTTAGTTGAGAAATATATTTCTTACTCTTGTTCCTTTCATAGAGTGATCTTTGTGCATTCACTGTCCATGACTCTTCAACGTGATATACTTTTCTTGTTGGTTTGCTGTTCTTGCCTTAATATTACAAGGAGAGCACCTAATCTTCAGATGTTGTAATTGTTTCTGTGCTAAATTTTAGAAACATGTGCACATTTACTGTTCAATTCACAGCTTTTTGAAGTTACCTAATAAAAAACAAATTCATCGATATTTGGAGAAATAGCTTCTAATTTATTCTGCTGAACACAGCAAAATGGTTTGCAATGAAAGCATTTCTCAAAACATGGTTCTATAATTTATTGTGTGACAGGAAGAAGACTGCTAATCTTATTTTTAAGATCTACAATTAATAAATACACCCCAATGTTTTTTTGTATATAAAGAGGGAGAAGCATTTTCATGTACATATCTGTGATCTGATAATTCAGGATAATGTAGTAACTGCACTTAAGCCTAATAAAATACAGCATAAATAATAAAATATATATAATACATAAATTACAAATCCAGTCAAGACGTTTGCAACATTGTACTAGATGGTCATGCAATTAAAATCTATGTCTGCTTTATCATATATGGAAAAATGAAGTGTAGGATAGGAATCTAAGCAGAGATGAAATGATGCAATGCAAACAGGTCAGAGGCAGAGATGGAAATGGAACTTGGGTTACTTGACCCCAAGTTCTTTGCTCTGCTTATTGACCAAAATTGTTGTTGGAATAGCTTTGAGGAGAATACAAATATTTTTGAAATATAATTCAGTACAAGTTTTCCTTTTCAGAAAAGTAATTTGGCTAAAATTGTTATATCTGATAAAATGAGACTAAAAAATGAAAATATGAACACTGGTGGATAAAAATGGCAAATGTAGATAAAAGTAGGGATTATATCAATGTGATTTTTTTTCCCCAATTTCTTTTCCAAAAATATGTGTGACTTATTTTGCATCATCAGAAATTCTCTTTTTGAAGAGATATACTAAGCTAAGAGCAGCATGAAACCTTCAAGGAAATATGAAATGTGTAGAATATCCCCTTGGATGGTATAGCCTCAGATATTCTCAATGTCTAGTTAATATTCAGATCTCCAAATGAAAGATGTTAAATTACAATTGCTTGTTCACGTAAGGTCCTTACTAGTCTTTGATACATTTTCAATAAATGTAATTGGACTAAATACATGCAGTTGTTAGATAATCTAAATATCCTCCAAAATGTTATGCAAATATTGCTTTTAGGAGTAAATACATTTTAAATGTATTTATCTAAAGTAGAAATTCAGATCATTATAACAGAGAGGCCTTTATTTCATATGTAATTAACAGAGAAAACATTCACTGACTTCATGGAGAATTGTCTTTCTTTCTGAAGATTAGATGTCCATGTATTAAACTGTTCAGAATAAATTTGGATAATTAATAATGGATTTTGCATCCTTAAACCAGACCATTTTTCTTACTGATGTTTAGTTAGTTTTCTAGTACATTTTTTTTGGTATTAATAAACAACTGATTTGTTGGTATGTGCATATTGCAAAGGTAGTGAAATTCAGAAAAAAAATCAACTAAGAAAAGAAGTTTCTTCACATACAATTGCATATATTCATAGACATGTGAGTGAATTAGTAATGCAGAGCACAATCAATCAAAAGTTTTGAAGGCTTTGCAGTACAGAATAAAGTACTGATGTCTCTAACTAATACTGGTCCAGAAAATTTTGTATTCTAATTTCCAAGGCATTATTTTTGTGTAGAAATAAGCCTTTTTCAGTTGATTACATGAGTCCATTTGAATCTCAGATCTGCAAGATGTGAACCTATGTGACATCCTTTAAGCAATTGACGTGAAAGGCTTTTCTTGCTTGTACTAACACAGATCCTATAAAAGATATAAAAACTATTTTTTGTCTTCAAGGGTTGGTGCTTGTAATGTAGAAAGTTGCACACTGCCAGGCTGTGCAACAAAGGAGCCGTTCTCTGCACAAATGCAAAAGATCATGGGGTGGATAGGGGAACCAGAGCAATATCCTGCTTCTTCTACTTTCTGGGCCACCACAAAAATGTGATCAGTCCATGGAAAGTTCACATTCCCCCAAGCACAGGGATGTACAGAGGCATGATGGCAGGTGGGGGAACAGCAGTACCTCAGTCAGTGGAACAAGCCCTGTGCTGGGTGTCCCAGTTACCTCTGTGGGCTGGGTGGGACCCACTGCTGTGATTCAGTGGAAGTCTACAGTGTGGGCTTTAGGGACTTTACTTGCTCTAGGGACTTTACTTGCTTCTCCTCCAGGCACTGCTGGTATTCTCATTTCTGTTTGTTTGTAACTTTTGAGTAGATTTGACTAATCTGTCAATTAATCATACAGCCACATGACCCCATTTAGAAGAAAAATTCGGGTATCAAAATCATGAGAACAGCAATTATTTGGACTGGTCAGATGTAAAATTTAGAAAACAGTATTCGGTCATTTTGATCTACTGTCATTTGCCCTTGGTAAGTACTTAGTCTGTGCTCTAACATAGGATAAGAAGCAGCACCTTTTAAATGAAGCGAATATGGCAATTAAAGAGTTAAATACAGTAGTGTGGCTAACCTCTACTTTGAATAACACCTGTTTTTTGGATGTTATGCTCTAATGGATGTAGTATTCTTCACCACTTACCTTTAATATGCACTGATTTTTTATGTTGTAAAGTCTATAAGACTTCTACTGAACAGCTTAAAAATACACAAACCAGTACATACTCAAATCTACATAGATAAAACAAATACAGTTCTCTAAACAAGAACTAACCAAGAAACAAAGGCAACTAACTTCGTTTGTTGTTAGGGCTAAGCAGACAAGCACTAAGCCTCAGCCTCTTACTGCTGCTGCAGTTCCATTATAATTCAGGAAAAGCCCCAGGTTCCTTGGAAGATCCTATGGGGAACTTGGCCAGATCTGGGGAAAACTTTTACGCAGGCAGCAGAACCACTGGTGGATTTTCAGCCCTGCCAGTGCAGCCATGCTAAGAGGAAAAATTAAATCTCTCTGTCCACATTAGTTTGAAATGTATTAACTAATAGACATGAAAAACACGTCTATCTTGCTTATTCTTGCCTATGTGCAGGAACTTCAGGTAATTACATCTCCTAAAGCTGTTCAAACTGCCTAAGTGTTTGTTTGGGTATGACTTGGCCAGACAACATATGTGACCAAAAGCAACATGTTACGCAATTTTGCTAGTTGCAAACAGCCTGCATTTCTATAGTATTACTTTAGTGTCTCTTGCCTTATGCCAGGTCTTTTGTTTGTAGAATACTTTAACATCCTTCATGCCAAAGACGTTATGTAAACCCAAGATGATCATATTAATAACTTTAAGCCAAATATGTTGCTTTCATTCTCATCCTTAAATCTGTTGTGTTCCACTCCAGGCAACAACTGTTACACCAAGTAGCTTTCAGGAACTGCAGCAGAGTGTTGTTGTTATGATACACCATATGCTCTGGATGTAATTTTTTTTTTTTTAAAGATTTGCAGTAGTGAGTGACATGGACTAAGCACATGACAGAAGCCAGCTAATTTTTAATGTGCCTGGCAAGGCTGTTTCCAATGAACCTGGCTGTGTCAGTCACCTTTCCTATTATGTTTCTACCTCCATGAAGGTTGGTATGTTAACAGTGTCTTTAGAGTACGTGTAGGAGAGCTAATTAACCAATTACTATATCAATAATTGAGCAGATAAACTTGACTATATAGTGCATTTGAGGTTAAGTGGCATTTTATTAATAAAAACAATCATGGAGTAAGCAATATGTTAGAGAAACTAGACGTACTAAATAGATGTATCATGTTTGTATCCACTGTGCAAAACTGAAGTATTTAGAGGATGGTAAAAGAAAATGTAATGGGAGGCTTTTGTACATAGGAGATTTTTATCTTCACAGGGTGGGAACAAAGCAAGGAGATGCTACAACTCTCATTATGAAGCAACCTCTGTATTATAATCATGTTACTGCTTAAATACAAAGCATGCAAATATGTGAGAAAATAACTATTAAGGAATACTTGTATGACTAAAACTGACAAGCATATTTTAAAGAACCTCTAAGGTTTTCAGTAAAACCTTCATTTGACTTGCAGTTAAAGACCATCTCGGTTAGTCTAATGACATTTGCTAGTTCCTTAGGTTATGATTTCCAATGGGTTTCACTGTACTCATTTAACTCACAAAATTCACACAACTGCATAACCTGTTTAGTCACAGTAAACAAGTAAAACTTACTCTACTTTATTAATTTTTAACCACAGTGCATAATTCAGCAATGCAATATATTATTGAATTGGTAGCATCACATTTCCTTTTGAATCGTTTTCTTTGTTCTATTATAAAAATCCTTTTCAGAGATGGCTTTCCTGTTGACTTCCTATTCCTTCTTGCTGAAGGAGTTGTGTTAAATGTAGTTTTGAATGCATCAAAATCATTCAGTGTGTCAGCAGCATGGAACCACAGCACAGAAATGTGGATGGCCCTTACTCTATGGATAAGGCTGGCTTTTCTACATCCTCTTTTCTGCCTGCTAGATGAAAATAGCTTCATATCCAATTCACATCTTAAATAGGAAGCAAGTCCTGATTTGGCTTTTTTTGGTAGAAATTGTTTTCATACATGAAAGCATTCCACTCTCAAGCCTTACTTTATACCTTTGATCTTTAATTCTTGATAGAAAATGGCCATTAATTTCAGTAGAACCTTCACAGTGATTCAGTGATTTCTTTTTTTAATACACTGCTTTTTAATATTGTCCAAATTGGTTATACAGGAAGATGACAAAAATAACCATTTCAGAACTTGCCTTGATTTTTAATTTTTGTTGGTTATGACATTCTTGAACTGGTTGTATCTTGGTTGTATTTTCTGAACTATTACTATATGAAAATTCCAACTCTGTTGACATCTCTTGCCTAACGTAACAGATATGTACATGCTCTTTATTTAGAAGGATAAAGCATGAAAATGTGAGGTTGCATATGATTTATTTTTTCCACAAAGGAGTTTCTTTTGTCTGAAAAGTGATTATCACATTATTAAAGAGTTTCTAAAGTGTAAAAAGAGTCCAAACCCTTAAAATTTTTATTTTCCGCCTACTTGTAGCATAATTGTATGGCATTAATGCTGGAATGCATGTTTGTGCCTTAAAACAGTGGTAAAAATCCATTATTATTTCTTGTTTAGGTAATTCAGGATTTTGTAATTAGATTATGAAATTTCAGTTACAGCTAATATTTTGTTAAGGTAGATTATGCCTTACAGGTACACTGAAGACTGTAGCAGAATTCTTCATTATAGAATGCTGAATTTTGCTTTTGAATGAAGATGGAGCAAAGAACTGCTATAGCAAACTGGGAAAAAAGGCTGGACATGTAATGATAAGCTATTTTAATCAAACCTTGTTAGAAGAATCTTTTCCTGATGCTGAAAGTAGGTTAAAACTGGGAAATTCTAACAATTTTTACTTAGTGGGTGTGCTGTTATACACCTGAGCCAGCTTTGAATCAAAGCCTCACCATGCAGGGAAAATTTCAATTAATGGGCATGAATAGACCTGGACAACATGAGAGAAGGGCAGTCATCCAGTCTAGCTTCCTGCAAGGTTAGAGTTATTCTATCTTCACATGTTATAAAATGTCTGAAGTCTGTTTCTGTGTGTTCCATATATCCTGAACTCTTATCCTTTTTCATATGATGTTGTGTAGGCAAGTTTCAATTAGTACAACTAATGTCTATATTAGCCATTCTTTATACAAATGTGATTCTTTGGTATCTTCACTACACTTTCTTCTTGCTTTTTCTGCTATCTTAAGATTTTTTTGTATCTTTTCATATTCCTCCTAGACACCTGCAGGATTATTTGATATCATAATAAAGGATCTAATTTTGGCACCTTTAGCGATGCTGCTTTATAGTATTGTGAGGAGAGTGGAAGCTACCATTAGGCTTCAACAATTTTTGCTAATGTGCTTTGTCTCTCGTGATATGAAATAGTGACCCATAATGCAAATCGCACTGACATTTTAGAAACTTCTGGTCAATACACTGGCATTTATTACTAACTTGGTTTACAGCTGTTAACTTTGCATGAGTGTGTTGGTAACTAATTTCAAGAATAGCTTTTAAGGAAGATTTTGTGAGAGTCTAAGATACAAGCAAAACTCTGGACGACATTCAGAGTATTCTTTTTGCCTCCTCATTCTAAAAGTTGGGTAGCCATAAGTACTGACTTCTTACAGTCCTGGTGTGTTAATAGTTTGATGATCAGATTGCATATAGGCATCACAAAGTTGCACAAAATTTTAATATGAAACAGATAGGCACTTTTAAGTACCTTTACAAATATTGATCACACCTTTCTCTGTGAAGTGAGGCTCATTGTGCTTAATAAGAGTCTTGTCCATCTGAATGCTACCTCTAGACATTGTGTCAACAATCACAAATAACAAAAAATACATAGTAAATTATAGAGTTTTGAACTTCTTATTGCACAACTGGTTAAATCATGAATGAGAATCTCTAGCACCTCCCTAAATGTTTCACCCTCTTTTGCTTCGGTTAAAAATTAAGCACTATTGCATATATAAACAAACAAAACATCACCTGAAATGACAAAACACTTTTTATAGCTAGGAAAAAATGGCCACAAGTTAAGAAAGTTGAGATGGAGAATAAAAAAGATAAGCCATATGAGTTTGTGAAAAGGAATTTTTTACTTTAGTATCTAAGATTCTATTTGTGCTGGGTGTAGATCATCAGTTTCCATAGCCTGCAATTATATTTCAGATGAGCATATATTTCAGATGTCTACACTGCAGATTTATTTCCCTGCTTTTAAGGTTGCTATATTTTGTGAATGGTAACCTGAATCCCACTGATGAGGTGCATGTCAAAATGAAACGGAGAGAGAAAAGAAAAAGCTTATTTTCTTAATATTTCAGAGTAGTATGGCCCTTGTTATAACTGAAATATTTCTGTTCCACTGGCAAGAATTTGAAATATCACAGCATTTTATGTAAATTTTTTTCATGGCTGTGTGCTTCAATAGAAGGTTTTCTGTATATAAAGTATTTTTTTTACTTATAGGGAATAATACATAAGTATTTATTAAACAGCAATTAGATAAGAGTACATAAGATCAAGGAAATTAATACAGTAGTGTAAATTTCAAGTTTTTGTAACACTAATACATCTATGTGCTGTCTGCTTATGGCACTTGGATCTTTGAGTTAGCTGAAAAAAATGTAAAAGTACATGAAGGTAGATAGTTCTCTATGGACTACTCATGTAAGGCAGTTAATGTGCTTTTTAGTTTATTTTTGGGTTTTGTTTTGTGGTTTTTTTTGTTTGTGTTTTTTGTCTGTTTGTTTTCTGTGAAGTTCCTCACTTCCCAAAGGGAACTCTGAATAATCCTCTCTTGTGAGTTCCAAATACCATTCCAATCTTTTGACAGATGGGACAATATGCAATGTTTCTGATCTTGTCTCATTCAACCGGTCAGAAAAGGCTGTTTGAAAACCTGAACTACTCAAGAGTAGATTTTTTCGCTTGGTATTTGATTGATGAGTGTAAGGTATTTTGAGTGGCTCATGACCTAGGAAGCAAGCGGTCTCAAGACGTCAACTTGTTAGTTCTTAGAACTTGCCAATAGGCTAGGATAATCTCTGTGACTATTTAGAAACATAACAAAAAAACCCCAAGCCCTTAAATATTTTGGCATCTTTATGGAATAAGCTAATGCTTACGTTTCACAAAGTTAGCCAGAAGCCAAATATTTAGCATATTAACTAAATATGAAATCTAAGTAGTGAATTAGTGAGATACTCTTCTGAGACAACTAATTCAATTTTTGCTTCATTGCAATACCTGTAAGTTCACAAACTGTGTGATCTTTTCTTATGGAAACTCACCAGTAGAAAACTGCCTTGTTGGAATGACCTGTTCACTTTATGTCACCACTGCACATAAATACATATGAGAAGCTATCTGATACCATTCAATGGCCATTCAAGCATTCAGGAAAAGAATGGGAACGCTTTTTCTAGCTCTGCCAATGGAAGAATTATAAGCGTTTCACTCACCACTTATTTCAGAACAGAGCTATTTAACTTGACACTTACTTACAGGAACCTGTACCCAGTAGTGGCTGATGTACGTCCAATGCTATTACCTACTATTAAAAATCATATTGCCCGGCTGCAGCAATAGTCTTTGCAATCATACGTCTGGTTATAATTGTGTCATAAATTTTTATTTCCTGTTGAAAAGAGGCAGTTATTTTATTACAAGAACTAAAAGGTATCCTTGCTTTCAGGTTTTAATATTCTCTACAACACTAACATACAAAAGTTGGCATGAAAAATTTTACATTTGTAATATGGATTTGTAATATGTCAAAAAGAAATAACAGGGTCTTAAAACAGTCTTTAATTGAATAGCTCTTATTTTCTCAGAATACTATGTTTATTTACCCTTGACTGATCTTCAGGTCAGACTTCTCTCCTCTAAGTTCATATAAAATATGACAAGCTAAGTAATTTCAACCATAGCAGAACATATATACAACTAAGTATAATGATTGTGTTCATGCTCTTACCCTATCAACATCAATGCAAGAAAAAATTTGAAAAGGTAATGCATCAGGTAAACATTAAAATGGAAAAGAGCTAGAAAATTCAAACTTGTAAATTCAAAGCTGAAGAAGAAGAAAGTTGATGAATGAGTTGTTAAACAGTTCATATTACAAGTAGTACTAATTTAAAGCAAACATTTTGTTTTGTCAGGGCTTTGGTTGTAGATCGTTACTTTAGAGCAAACTATTTCCATACATATTTTAATCTTACGAGTACTGTTCTCATGAAAACTGTTACAATTGAAAAACTAGTTTGGAAGACACTTCAAGGTATTGAACTGAAAAAAAAATTCTACTTATTCTTTGATCTTTCCCTCTAGTCTGTGTTAATAAATTTTTTGCTGTATTTTAGACTCTGTATTATAAGGTCCATTTCAGATTTCTTGCTAATCACCACCCAAACCCACCCAATTCAGCACAGACTTAAATCTCAAACACATGCTAAAATCTGAATTGTCTCTTTTCTGGTTACTTGAGTCGAGACATGTATACCTTTAATAGGAGTCTGGGAAAATTTTTAATTAACCTGGTTACAGAATTGTTGAATTGCATGTTGAACTTTTTCAGACAGAATTTGCATATCAACTATCTAATATTTTCATGCATTTTTTAAGAAAAATGTCAGGCCTAGGTGTCCAGCTGCTGTTAGTATTATATAAATGCCTTTTTTGTTCTAATCCATGAAGGTCTAAATATTTGGTATTTTCTGTTATTTCATTCTACAGTAAACTATGGTCCCAACAGCACATGTTGTTCCATGTTTAAGTATTGGCACTTATGGTTCAGGTACTTTCATCTGTTTTAAGTCAACCTTTTTATTCATAAACATATTGAAAGGAATGAATGAATGTTCTTTACAGAGAGTGATCAGACATTGGAATGGCCTGCCCAGAGAGGTGGTGGATTCACCATCCCTGGAGGTGTTTAAGATGAGGCTGGATGTGGCACTGAGTGCCATGATCTAGTAATCACAGTGGGGTTGGATCAAGGGTTGGACTTGATGATCTCGGAGGTCTCTTCCAACCCAGTTAATTCTATGATTCTATGATCCTATAAAAAGCCTCTACTGCGAGTCAACGGTCTATGATTTTCCTGGTTGAAGAAGAAACAGGATTAGAATTAAGGTTTCTGTCACTTCAAAGTGCATTTTAAGTACACGACTTCAGGAATAAGCCAACCTGTGACATTCAACTACCCTTTAACTTTTGTTTCAGAAATCCTAATTATTCTTTTAGCACTTGCCCTTACATTCCAAAGATATCCTGTAGGCTTCTAGGAATCCTCTAGCTTAGCAGCCACTCCTCCCAGTTTCATGCCAGTCTTCCGGTACCTCTCCCAATTCCTGTGTTCGTTCAAAGACCACTGAGCGTGGCCTGAAATAGATGTCTGTTCCTTCACAGGTACATCCCATCAGGGCACTGGACTTACTAAGTCCAATTTGATTAAGTATAAAACACTTATTTTTCAAAGACAGTCTTCCTGTGATGTACCTACATCTCTTCTCCACTCTCTTACATAGCAGTATGTGGTCAGGCTTACACATCTCTCTCAACAACATTGCCTGTACACAATAAAAGAGATAAAATAATCGGCAAGATATTAAAATATCTGACCAGCACCTATAATGCCAAAATCACATCTGTAGACATGGGAGCAAATGCTGTAAAACTGCAGCTGTTGGGCCTCATGGACCACATGTGCCCACAAGATGGGAAGTTCTCACACCTATTACCACATCTTGTGGCCAGCACAGCCTTCAGAAAATTGGAGCTCCATAAAGTTATTCATAATCAAATCAGGCAAAATAGAAGTTGCTTTTCCTTTCCAGCATTGCTGCACATTTGCTTTTTTTATTACATGAGGTGTAACAGCCAATTGCATTGCTATTGAGAACGTACTGTTTGCTCTTGCTCTTTTTTGTTAATATTCGAGTTGGAATTTCATTTGCTTAAGAAGTATCCAGTCTATACAAATTTACATCAGATACATACCTAAGTGTATGAAAAAAATATCTGAAAACAAAGCAAGGAACAATATATGAGAAAAAGTAAGGTAGACCGAGGCTTTTCATGAAACAACAACATATATCATCACTTTCACCTATGAACTTCATAGATAAAACCCACCAGAACATCTCACATTTCTCACAGATCTTAGCAAAGATAGATGTACTTTCCAATTTTACTACCGTATTATTTGACAGTTAAAACTTCAAGCTTTAATCATTGTCAAATGCTAATACACTTGGCTATCCCAGATGTACAGAACTGGCTGGAGGGTAAATATGCTTCAGAATTCCTGTCCCCATTAAGTTTAAATTTCACAGTTATGTTTACTGCAGCTTCCTATTTTCTCAGCAGCATGGGAGGCTTTACTGGATTATAAGTAACATGCAAGGCATTCCCCTACTTGTATAAGCAGATTATTTCTTTTATCAAATAATTTTCAGTAAACAGAAACAGACCCATCAGGCTTGGACTCTCTGCACTGGCCTATTTAACTATGCAGCTTGTTTTTCACCAAAAGGATGGAAGGTGAATCATCAATCTTCAGCCATATTTTAGCTGTTGCTGCCATAAAAAAAAGACACACAAAGCATCCAGAAAGGACTTGGGAATTAGTCCGTGTTATTTGTTACTATCAATACACATCCTGAAGAAGAACTGACACCAGGCCTGGTAGAGACAGAAAGATGTAGATTTTCTTGAGTAGAAAATATTCCCGATCCTGTTTTGAGTAGCTGCACTTCAAATGGGATGCCCTGAAGCAACTGCAGACAACAATCTGATGAGGTTTGGAAACGGGGACATTGCCTATCATGCTTCGGACCGCGTGACTTTTCACTTTCACTACGTTATTCAGTAACTACAAAAAACACTTTGAAAAACAGTTATAGTAATAAACTCCAGCTTTTTCACTACCCACTAAGAGTACAACTGGAGTTTAAGCAGCTGCTCCACAGCCAGATAAGGTTAAGTTAATACTAGCAATTAGCAGCGTGAGGGAATGCAGGACGTCTGATGATGTTTCTGATTTCTCAAAGTGAGTAAGAACTAGAAAGTAACCTTCTATCATCTTTGTTTCTCCCAACATCTAATTAAAAATTCAAAAGAAGATCGATCCAAACAACTAATTACTTCCATGTGCCTTATTAAATATTGTGAAGTTCAGAAGCATACTTAGATTAAATAATTTTCTTTTAGTGAAGCAGGACAACCTAAGCCAGTCTTTAAGATCACAGAATGCTGATGGACTTAACTGGAATTTATCTTTGAGTAGATTTGGAGACTAGTAGATTAAAGATCAATTTTTAAATTTTATTTTTAGGGACAACATGGCTTAGACTGTGACAACCGTACTCTATTTATAAAAAGCAACAAATACAATGCAATGACTACTTTTTTAGGGGATTCAGATACGAACTACTGAATGACTGTATAATTATATATCCCTTTCCTATGTGAGTTTCAATACTAGTGTTTTTGCAAAGTTTACTAAAACATAGTGATTAACTGTTAACTCTGCAACTACTCTAAAAACACACAAAAATAAAATCAATCAAAAAAGAATGCTCCCCTGAGAAATCCCACCACATATTCATTTTAGCTTCTTTTAAAAACACAATGGAGAGCAACCACACTGCATTCAAATATTTTGAGAGAGAACCATTCAGGCGTTCTCTCAGCTTCTGCTACTAAAAAGAAGAGTTTCAGTTATGCAGAACCCATAAAGTGAAATTTGCTGTTATTATTAAAAAAAAAAAAATCTCATTAGTGTTCAGGACATAGAAGATCTCACAGCCCTTGGCTAAACACTCGTATTTCTTTGAATATGAAAATGCATTTCTTCTGAGGGCTGGGAAAAATCTAATATGTAAGAAAAATGAGCATAGTTGAGACTTCTAAAAAGGAATACTGCTGGGAGTGACAGTGAAGGGCCAGCACGTCACTCAGCAACAGCAAGGCCAGCAGACAACGCTTGGAAACACTGACTCAAGTACTAAAAAACAAGCATCACAAAAATCAGATTTAGCATCCTTAACGTACAATAAGAACGTCAAGACTTTCACTACAAAGTGAGTCTATCTATGCCCAGGAAAACCTTAGAAGGATGGGATTTCTCGTGATAGATTACTCAGGCAAGCTAAGAAGGACTGTGCATCTGATCTGTGATTACACAAGTCACATAGAATCACAGAATATCCTGAGTTGGAAAGGACCCATCAGGATCTTGAGTCCAACTCCTGGCCCTGCACAGGACAACGCCAAGAATCACAGTGTTTGCATCAGAGCATTGTCCAAACATTTTCTGAACTCTGTCAGGGTTGGTACTGTGGCACTCAAAACTCCACACAGGGCTTGAGGTGAGGCCGCACCAGCATGGAGTAGAGCAGAGCAATCACCTCCCTCAACTGGCTCACAACGCTGTGCTCGATGCACCTCAGCATACGGTTATCAGCAATTAATCTACAAATTTTAGATAAAACAAGATCTGGTCCTAAAATGAAGCTATACAAATATACCAAACCCAAAGATTTTAAATTGTAAAGGTCTCAACTCTATTGGTATCAGGAACAAACTCAAATTCCTTGATTCAAGAACAAAAGGCTAAAAAAAAGGATTCTGCAGTTTACATGGACTTAAGAGTTTAAAACACGATAGATCACAAAATTTATATTCACTGTTCAGACTAGATGATTGCAATCACTCCCCCAAGCCTCATTAAAATCACATTTAGAATGCTATTCAAAACGTGAATCAGATTCAGTTCTGTTTGTTGGAACAAAACTGGTATGAATGGCAGAATATTTAATAATGTGGAGATGATAAGAATTAATTGTAACTGGTACATTCTATAGTTTGAATAAGTACACTTCTCTTTCAACAATAGAAAATAATACTGCCAATGGTTTTCCTAGCATTAGCATGTTTGTTGTATTCCAGACTACAGAAAGTGGCACAAGGCAGGTGAAAAGGAAAACATGAAAACATTCTTTTTGCAGGTTTTGAAATATTTTTTTTATACTGGTCCAGAATTTCTACCCCTAAACATTAACTCCACTGCTTTTGCTCAATACTACTAAAGGTCATAATGCTACCTTCTACTTTAGGTGACCAAACTCTTATTTTCACTAAACTGGTCCTGAAGCACAGTGAACTGAGTTGATAATCTTGTTTCAGATTTTAATTTACACTTAAGGGGAAAAAAAAGTTTTGTTTGTTTAAACTTAAAACCAGAGGGTGATTGTGGGCAAAGAACAGAGAATTAGCTGATGTAGCTTGGCAAGAGCACTCGCTGTGCAAAGACTTTCACACAACAGTGGGGCAGAAACAAGACAAAGACAACTCAGAAATGGAAAAAATATTCTGAGAGACAGAAAAAAAGCATGGGAGATATTAAAGGGACGCAATAGAAACATATTAATGACATTGAAAAGCTGTTAAGTCAGCCTTAAAATAGAATTTCTTTAGGGATTTCTATAGTACACACATTTTTATGTCTTAAAAAGGAAAGAAAAATCAATCATAACACATCTTGCTGAAGTGTTTTTTAAAAAAAAAAAAAAATCACAGGAAACCCACAAGAATATTATTAAAAAAAATGAAAACCCGAATTTCTCAGAGCTGAATCATCTAAGCATTTGTTTAGTTCTACCTGTCCCCCTGATAGAAGGTGTTATTTGCAAATCCTGAGCCAAGTTTGCTAAGACTCAGAAGGAGAAAGTTTATTTGGATTAAAAAGAGCAAGTTTTCGTTATCTTTTCATACTTTCCATAAAACCAAGCACTTGGGAGTGGTACTTGAAATTTCCTTGGCCTGACTTTGGACTAAGATATTTTTGAAATTATTTCAGATAAATGTTTAAACTACTGTAGCAGCTCTTTTAATTTAAACTAGTTTTGATCCAATTTACAGGATTTTGTTGTATTTGAAGCTCCATTTTGTGAATTTTCTCTACTGATGGCAATAAAACCATTCCATTTGGTTCTATACAATATATCATAGACAGTATTTCCAGGAAGTTAGTCTTTAGCAGATGAGCCCCTATGAAAATGCTACACACAAATAGAGACAGAGTATCAAAGACTCAAAGTCTAGAGTAATAGCATCTCCCACAAATATTCAGAAAACAGTTAAAAGCCTTGAGGTAGTTAGAAGCTCCATCAAAGCCCTTTATAACCTTCAGAAGCTGAACAAACTAGATCTTGCCTGCCATACATCACTTGCTTTATCTATTCTAATGTTATTGAAACAAGAGCACCCTTTCCTGGCACAGAAATTACATAATTTTCCAATTAGTTTCTCTGAAAGCAACTTTATGAGCGTTGTATTTTAACCCCAGCCTCTAACTTTGTCCCTGCACAAGGGTGACACGCAAATTTGCGAAGCAAATTAACCTCACCCCAGCCAAAATCAGCACAATGAGGTACGAACTACTTCACATTTCATGCACTTCTGAAGTGAGGACACATTTCCAAAAGTGAAGTGCAATTTGAGACTGGCCATATTTAACACACAGCAGATAGAGAGGGGTTTGTTTCTGACAGTAGGTCAGAAAGCATTGTCAGACCTCTCTGTCTCTTGGAAGTTCAAGAAATACACTTGCTTCCAGCGTAACCACCAGAAGTATAGAGCCCAGCTTTGTCTCCTTAATCAGCATACTAATTAATAGGCAATTTTAGCACAGGAACATTTTTTTTCTTTGCATTTAAATGGTAAGCAATACAGTCAGTTAACTAATGTTAACTTGTGTTATAAGTGTTTAACATCAGGAAGGTTACAAGCACATGGCACAAGTCAGTTTACACAGAGCACTAACTAAAACAGCCAGCACACAAGATGTCATGGGTTTATGCAGCTGGGTTTTTGGTAGTGAAGGGACCATAGGGGTGGCTTCAGTTAGAAGCTTCTAGAAGCTTTCCCAGTCCTATGAAGAGCCAATGACAGCCAGTTCCAGGATGGATTTCCTGCTGCAGGCTAAGGCTGAGCCAATTAGAAGTGATACTATAGTGCTCCTGCAGGAGACTGTGGCCTGTGGAGAGGTAAACCCACGTTGAAGCAAGTTTTTCCCGTGTAGGACTTGTGGCCCTGTGGGGGACCCACGCCAGTACAGCTCATTTGTGAAGGAGTGACCCACGTCACAGCAGATTGGGAAGAACTGCTGCCTGAGGGATGGACTCACGCCTGGAGAGGTCCATCAAGGACTGTATCCCGTGGGAGGGACCCCCATGGGAACAGGGGAAGGACTCAGTGATGTGGTCCCCCTGTAGCCCACAGTGAAGACCATGGTGACGTAGCGATCAGGGAGGAGTAACCCACAGGACAACAGAATGGGAAGAGCTGCTGCCCGAGGGATGGACTTAACACCCTGACTGCAAAAAACCCCGTTCCCAGACCTCCTGCACTGCTGGGAGGAGGGAGAGCTGACAAAGAAGTAGAGGTGGGGGGAAAGGTGTTTTTAAGACTGTTTCATTTCTCATTCTTTAGCTTTTATTTTGTTAGGAATAAATTTAAGTATTATCCCCAATCTGACTTGTTTTGCCTATGAAAGCAAGTGACTTCTCCCTAACCCTTATCTCTACTCAGGAATTCTTTAGCAGTTTTTTTTTTTTCTCTCCTCTGTGGAGTTGCAGCAGGAGAGGGGTATGTGATGTAGCGGCTTTTGGTGGGTTTTTGAAATCTGACAAGGGTCAAACCACAAGATTTCACTGAAGACCATAAGAACCCAGCTGAAATGAAACAACGCCAACACCTAAGGATACAAGCTTCACAAGTGAGACACTTAGGTGAAAGTCACAAAAGGATTTGTGCTGGGGGAAGGAGGGCAGAGAAAGGCTGGTGTAGCACTGACTCATTCCTAATATGTCACTTCTGACAACACACCGCTCACATTGCTTCTGGGGACACATGTGGAAATGTCATTGACTGTGCAAAAGCAGCGGGTGAGGAACAAGTTGCCAAAAGAGCAATTTACAAAAGCACAAAAGGTATGATAAACCTGACAGCTTCCTTTTGTATTTAGTAATTGTCTTCTGCAGTTTTGCTAACAGAGGAGGATGCTTGATGAACATATTCATTATACCAGCAATGTAATTTAACACAGATTTGACGCTGTAAAGCTGTATGTTACAACTCAAACTTCTTGGAAGCACTCTTTCTATAAATAATTTCAAGTAACTTGGCAAAGCAGAAAGTATGGAAAACATACATCTTGTTATAAAAACATTTCTTTAAACTTAACTCTATGCAAACAATACTAATATATACAAATTAAGAACAACATTTTTTCTCATAACAATACAATTAAACAATTAATATTTAACATTAAATTAGAAACAGCTTTAACAAAAGGTTTGTTCCTTCATGTGAATTCCCTTTTTAAACTCTTACTATGCAAGCAGTTCGGCCCCACTCCTTGCAAATTTTTAAACTGATCACACCCTAAAATTTTATAAATTAAGGAGTAGGTACCTTAGCATGAAATGTTGCATAATGAAGAGAATTATATCTGAAAGAAAATACAAACATAGTCATGGAGACAATTTGTTTTGTCTCATTCCTGTATCTTTTCCCCACATGATAGCTGCATAACATCTAATTGAAAGAGGGGGAAAATGACAGGTAAAAAGACAATTCAAATCAGTCCTCTCTTTAGAGCTCAGAGTGACTCTAGAGGACTGGAACCTGGAATCTAGAAAGGCAAAAGTATCCCTTTCCCTGTTACAGATAGGAAGCTTTAATCTTCAGATATAAAGTTGGAAAAAATTAAAGAATATAAAAGGAAGTTATGTTTGCTGAGAACCATATGATCATTTTTAGCTCATGGATTATTTTCCAGGATAATCTTTAACCTATTTCTCTGTGTTATATTAGTGCTATTAAGGAACAATACCATCATGCAGTGTTCCCAAGTTCTGCATGTGCATTATGCATGTTTTATTCTTACGTAATTTTATACTGCATAAATCAACTGTAATCAGCATCTGACAAGCTGTAGTGTCAAAACCTTTGGCCAAAAACTGTATGTAACTTGTTACTCTGCTCCCCGGACCAAAAATCTGCAGCTATTAACCAAATGAGAACATGGAAAACTATGTGATTTTTTTTTTTTTTGCAGAAATCACTACCCAGGAGTTTAATGAAAATCATTCTGTAATGAAAAGAGGCCCTCTATAGTCTTAATGCGTTACTAATAAGATAAGAAGTCAGTTTAAAAGACAGATCAAATGATATAACAATGGTGATAAGTTTTCCATTTCCTATTTAATGAAATTATATTTTTTTGTTGACTGGGGTCTCATGTTTGACCTTCCGGGAAAACAGGTAATTTAGAGATACACAAAGATTAAAAACTTAAAAACTAAATAGTCCAGGAAACAATTTACATACTTAGGATGTCGGATGTCTGGCAGTGATCGTTCCAGTGCTATATTGTTGCTAACAAATATGTTGAAGCCATTTTCCCTATAAGCAGAATCATCGTGGTCTTCCTCTGTAAGAGGGTATGGCTTTCCATGTTCACCTTTCCCTATAACAAAACAAAACAATTATTTGCCTCAAACTCACAGCACAAAATGGACTACAAAGTGAAAAATAAGTTACACTAACCTTCAGTTAGAACACTGTGCCTGGAACATCTCAAAGAAATGTATCTTTAGCAACACTCCTGTTACTCCCAACACAAAACCACAAAATAGGGACAAATAATGAGACGAAGAAGTCCCTCTGAATTCACCCAAGTCATCTAGTTTTCTCTTTCCAGATACACAATTAGCTTAAAGCCATCTTACACAGAAAAAATTGAATTGTAGATTAAGCTAAGACCTTTCTGCACCAAAATCAAGTTTTCATGGCAAAATTAAGAACAAATTCCAGTTCCAGAAATACTCCTTTTGATTAACATGAGGAACCGGGTTACTGAGTTGCTTTACATTTTAGCAGTCAGAACACCTGTACCACCCACTCATCTTTTCAGAAAGCAACTTTATCACTGAAGTTTAGGATGTCTAACTTTCCAGAAGAAACAGTAAGGAAACCAAATGTTTTGCTCTAGGCTCCTTGAACACGCTTGCATTCCTAGGGACAAGCCAGATGTGCTCAGTTCTTCTAATGTCAGAGCACTGCTGATGTGGTTTCATACACTGGTCACTTTGTGCTTCCCCAAAGAAATCATCTGCTTGTTCCCTGGCAAACTACAGACTTCTATTCCAGCTTTTTATTTCCAAGTTAGTTCTCATCATCAGTCACTAGACTTGCTTAGTACCTACCTCAGGCAACTATACCTCTATCTGTTCCAGTTAGAGAGCAGAGAACAAATAAAAACACTTCAAAGAAAATCAGAACATAAAAACCTTCACTTCTTCTCAACTATTTTTATTCTTTTCATTCTTGCAGAGGATGTACCCTTCCGAGTTTCAAAGCCCTTCTTGCCTACTCATGTTCTCAAAAAGATATGCTTTCCTCTACATTTAATTGATCAGGTTATATATAACCTCTCTGTCCTTCTCCCTCTGGGCCCCCTCATAAGAAAATACTACCTTTTACCTCGGCTCTTATAAAGAAATTAATCAACTTGCCAGCTGGATTCAATAGGTGACCAGCTGGGTCCTGATCCTCAGCTAATCAGGAGCAGCTACAGGAGGGGATCAAGAGCTGGAGAGAAACATTCAGTGGTATCCTTAAAGCCCACAAGCCTCTGTCAATACTCTGTTTCATACTACACAAGCAAATGACAATAAAAACATAGAATATGCAACTTAAGGTGCTGTAGTTACTCAGTTTTAGATTTTTTCAGCTAAAATAATACCTCTTTATCCCAAACTTTGTGCATATATTTACAGTTTCATTTAAGATCTTATGAAAACAATTAATTTTACTTACAATGGGGAAAAAAGTTAGTTCTATTATGAAATGCATTTTGCTTATGCTATTTCATTACTAACAAGTATCTTGTCATTTTTACTTTCAAACATCCCCAAATGCATGCAACACAGTAACAATACAAAATCTGAGACTAAGCTTCAATATGAGTCTTTATGATTTCATGCTAAATATGGGGAGAAACTATGATATTCAAGAAATATCAGATAAGCCAAAGTACTCCTCAAAATTCAATAGCACAATTGTATCAAATTATGACTCATAATAAAGTAACAATAAGCTAATGTTACTCAACCCTCAAGACAGAAATTTTAGCCCCTCTCTTTCATCATATATTCTAGATAGACCAAAAGTAACTACTTTAACTGGCTATGAATAAAGTGGTTACTAATACTGTGGAAATTCCAGAATAAGTTACCTATATGATGACATACCATTACTAATAATTTTTTTTTTTTTTACTATAGAATTTTCTGTATATTCCAGCTATTCACCTAAAGAAAAGTGGATTCTTTCTTTGCTTTTCTTAAAGGAGTCCATTTGGCTATTCAGGAGATGAATATTTTTCATAATATTAGAGTTTCTTCATATTGTCCCCTGCTAGTGAAAGTGAAGATAAGCACTTTTAAGTAAGGGAAATTGTTGGCAAATAGATCAGCTGTAAATAAATTTGAACATGCAACAGAAGTGGAGTTCTGCACTACTTCCATACTCAATGGAAAGGAAACCTTGTTTAACCTATAAACAACAAAACACAGGGCAACAGGTTCTCTTTTCAGGGTCTTCTGGGTTTTCTTTTTGGGTTTTGTTTTTATAATTCAGATGAGCGTTATTTATAATTCAATAGGCATGGTAAAAAAGATTGGCTTTGCCAGATAAGTTCAAGGAGTTAAACAATTGCTTGATGTCTTAACACAGGAAACCAAGTGGATAAAGAACATAAACCACTCAGTGTCTGTGGGGAAGAACTGTGTACAAATCTGAATTATTTACTGCTTATACTCACTGCTATTAGTTTACTCAGGCATGACTACACAGCTCTACCAAGTCAAGATTATAATTCACAAAAGTATTTAAGCACACCCTTTAATTCAGGCATTCAAGCATCCTTTAATCCAATAACATTTGTAGTAAGGAATAAGAACTCTCCATGTGCTAAAAGCTTTACTAAATACAATAAGTTTAATACACAAATATACAAGTAAGTAAGTTTTCTTATTATAGTGTTTTGGGGGTTTTTTTGGATAAGTTAATTCTGCCATTTTTTTTAAAAATATATTATGAATTTTGTCTACTATCTCTAAACATTCCATTGAGAATATAGTACAACATTGTCTTTGCTCATCATGCATAAAGTTCAAGTCCATCCTCCCTCTTGAAAGTTCTCACAGTGAGGCCAGTTATTTCATCTTATTGTAGGGCCATATGTCAATACAGAATTGAAGGCCCATGAGGGCTGGTAGGGAGTGATTATATTTCTTCAACAGAGAAACACAAATTCCAAATGAATGCAGTCACATCAGCTTCAAAAAAAGTGTGGGAAGTAAAATGGGAAATAAAGATCAGCAACAAAATAAGAGCATTGAATCAGACATCTTACATCCTCTTGTTACATAAACTTCTACACAATAACCTTTTTGATCCCTGATATGGAACTGGCTGAGTCAGAGGGCAAAAACTCTGTTTAAAGCTATTGTAGCATCTTTTACATAATTTCTGAATTTCCCTAATGCACAGTTGTATGCAACTCGCCAACTTGCGCTGTGGAGACCAATTTCATATTATTTAGATTAATAAGTATAACAGATTAGCAATTCAAACTGCCAGCACATTCTGCTTTTCTAGGAAGTGAATTTCCATTTGAGTACAAACAAAATAATTGTATTTCATACTTTCCCTCACAAACAGAAAGTCAGGGTGCAATGCATCTGCTAAAAAAATGATTAAATTATCTTGAACAGAGAGGAAACTTGATATATACACAAAAAAAAGGATTTTTTTTTCCTGATAGTATACATCTCATCTTCATCCTATATCAAGAGTATCTACACTTGGTGGAGTTCTCATCCTATTCACAAATGTTGTATTTTGAACCCTTAGAAAGAAATACAGGAGAACAATTTTTTAGTTTAAGGGGCAAATCAGGGATTAGTATAGACTAGTCCTTGGGGAAAAAAGGAATTGGTTGTTTTAAGCAAAAGCCTTCTGTGGTTTTGCACACTTATGTTAATTTCCAATAAAAATGATTAACACTTCAATAAATTAATGAAGGATTTTCTTTGGCATAGGAAATCCAGGGAACTGCAGAATACATGCAAGCAAGAAATGACACCATGACTTTGGTAATTTACTGAGGTTGATCCTAACCTTAAATTCCTATGAACACTATGAGAACCAGGAGGAGAAATGTCAGTAAGTTCCCTCACAGTCCAGAAAACTTGCATCAGAAACTGAAATATATTTATGTCTAGTCTGTTCTACTTTTCCCAAACTTCTCAGAGTATCCCACTAAGTCATACAATTTCATTAGCCTAATTTATAGGAGAGGAATTTAATTGATTTTACATCAATGGAAATGAGATCAAAATAAGCTTTTTAAATTTATTTTATTGCTATTCTACCTTGTAACAGCTTGAAAAGCCACTGCAGTAAGATTTACAACACTTTTAATTATTTATTACATAACTCTGTCAAGATCTGAGGCAATGTAAAAGGCTTTTTCTTAGCATTACAGACACAGCTGAAACCAAATCATATGTAACTCAAATTTATTTATTACAGTTCCAACATCAAACTACTACAGAATACGACAATCAAACATTCACTCGGTTTTCTGGTAGAAAGTCCCTACTATTTTATCTACCTTCAGATGACAGTAGCATCCACAGATTTTCTGTTCAAGGACCATGTAGGGCTTGGTAAGTGGTATAGAGATGTCACTGGGAGCAAATATGAGGCTTTGGCCTCCAGACTGCTGCTACAGTAACATGATGGTCAGCTGGAGAAATATGAACTAAATTGCTTCTCTCTTCAGGAATGGCTTTATAAAAATAGCATAGGTTGGGAGAAAAGGGAAGAAAAAATGTGCAACTTTAAATTTTGTTATTTGACTGCCTGCTCACATCCAGAACTAAAAAAACCCCACAAAACCTCAATGAAACTACCAAACCACAAGAGCAAAAAACAAAACAAACAAATAAACAAAAAAGAAAAAAAGAGGGAAGAAAGAACATGTTCCTTAAAATTTTTAAAAGGGTACATTCATATTGTACTGTAGCTGAATCTTTGGAGTATTGTTTGCTTATGATTCACATAAGATACAAAGGAAAGGAACTGCTGCTAACATAAAATGTAGTGATGTGTTCCCCCATAGTTGGTCGGAAGTAGGTAAAGGAAGAGCATTTCCTGGAGAGCAAGGACATGAGAGAGACAAATGGGAACCTCTGAAATGTACTTATTTTACAGATGTTTGAGAAGCATTTCTGTAAAAAGAAATTAATATCAAAGTAGAAAAAAAACCTTACAGCTTTGTAACTGCCTTAGACATAACTTACAGATTTCCAGAGACCTACTAGGCCAACTCTTTATGTTAATCTAGAGAGATCATAACTTCTGTAAGGAAAAAATGGCACAGGATTTTTTTTTTAAGACTCCATGAAGTGGGAGAATCTGATTACCAGTATTCTGCATACATAAAGGACATGGCAGTATGCATTTCTTAAAAGCTGAAGCAAGAAGAAATGCTAGAAAATGACAGTGATGAGGCAGGACAGCTCAAAAATGAGGAGCAGAGTAGCAGCAGTCAGCAGAAGAATGAATCAGTGGAGCAAGTGGAGCAAGCAACAGCAACATCTGGCAGTGTCAAAAGCCCCAGATCGCAGCACAAAGCTCTGGCAACTTCAACTGGGGCTTGTTGACTCCCAGGACTCCACAGTTCCCAAAAGTAAGGAAGGCTTTATTTTAGGAGTGGGGAACAATCAGCTGGTCTAGCTGTTGCCTTGGCAAAGAGGACTGCAAAATTATTGTTGTTATACTTCAGGAATTAGCTCTTTTATGTTACCTGTTTATATTTAATAAAATATTGTTTACTGAGTCAATTAATTTGCAAGGAAAAAAATAGATCAGTGCTCTTGAGATTAATTCCTGGAGGTATCTAGGCATTTTACTAGATGTCACTTTAAGTTTCAATCTGGCCCTTGCTGTTGGCAGTGCTGTCCTAGCAGAAAAGTGCAATTTACAGCTAACCACTGGAACAATCCAACTCTGCACCTTACAACTTTCAAATAACCATCGGGGAATGACACTGTGATTTATCTTAAATATGTGCATTTTTTCATTTGATAATTAATTGCTAAATCTTATAGCCTGTGCTTTATGGAACATTAGATTAGTGTACCCTCACCTTTTTCATTTTTTGAAACATTGAAAATGCAGCCTGTAAATTTCCAACATATACATCGCAGAGTAAAAATACAGTGTGTGGGGGGGGAAGTGATTGTTTTAAGATAAATCATGAGGTTAACTAGTGGCATTGTTTTGTTTTAGCAGAAAAGTGACTGCATATGAACTCTGAAACGTAAATTGTCTGAAGGCTTGAATAAACACAGAAATATGTACTGCAATTTAAAAAAAAAAATCTATGGCTTTTAAAACTTGGTGCAAGTACTGCAGTGTCTTGGTGGGTGGAAAGACTCATTCTATCCCCCTTTCCCATTTTAATAAGTCTAGGAAAAAAAAAAGGAAGAAAAAAATAGACCATACTATTTGGTTTGTCCAGTGTATTAGAATGCCACAGTGTACAATGAAAGATAAGCAGCAACACATGCTGTTTTGATATGAGTTGCTCTATCACTACAGCAGAGCAGCAATATCCTCAGTAGCATTCTGCAGGCTGAGCTGAATCTAATCATAACTCTGTAGCCAAGGGATGCATAGTACATCTTCTATTTAGTCTAACTACTTATCACCAAATGCCACAGCCTCCAGAATGTTTTTTTCATTTAACATTAGAACAGACTGACTGTAGACCATTAATCAGAGCCAAGTACTGAATGAGCAAGCATATGAGAAACAGAATTCAACCATAAAAAAGCCTTCGCAGTTTCATTTAGTAACTGAATGACCTGCTAGAATAAAAAGTCTCTACTACAGAACAAGATTACCTTAAAAAAAATCTACTAATAATGGTAAGGTGTTTGTTTCAGTACTTACATAAATTAATTCACGCAAACTGCATCAAGAATGGCATTCTAATAGTCTCTAGTACCAGTGGGTCTTCTCTAATTAAAGTCTATGGTCAAGCTGATATCTTGAAAAAGCTCAAACTAAAGTGTTTCTAACATGATTTTAGATAGGAACTAAACAGCTACACAAATTTAATGCAAAATTACAGTTGCAAAGATAGTGTTTCAGAAAACCCAAAAATACAAAATAATGGGAGTCTGAGACCTATCCCTCCTCCTCTACTGTATTTCATTCTAAGACATAGTATAACCATGTGCCATTTACCAAATACTATTATAGGAAATCAAAAAGGACATTCCATGCAACAAACTTATTAATACGAGCTCCTTATTTTTTCCTTTTTTTTTTTTTTTCATGAATTCAACCTAAACTAGCTCCAGAAGCTGGCTTTGTGGCTGTCACACAAAGAAGATGGAATAACCTGTAAAAATGAATTTAGCTATGTGTGAGTTAACAATGTGCAATAGTGTAGTGTGAGTCAACAGTGTGCAATAGTGTAGTCACTCTTGTACCTGAAACGCTATTCCATGATGTATATTTATTACAAAGAACACATGAGCTGTCACAGCTCCCAGTAAATTTAGATTTAGCCTGTAAGATTCCTACAAAAAAAAAAAAAAAAAAATCCGTTCCTGTATATGGAGATAGTAAATATTCACAGTTAAAGTTTGAGGCAGACCCAGGAAGTACAACTATGCCATCGGATTCCCCACATGGTGACTCGGTGACAAGGTCAAAAAATGCCCATAAGCAATCAGAGTTTGCACACTCAGGACAACTTCCTCATGTAGTATATAAGTGGTTTATTTCAGGTCCCCTTGGATCTATACAATATACAACACAGTGCCATATTTCTCAGATGATAATGAGTTTAATAAAAAACTGAAGCTGAGTATGCAAATAATTACCTGGGTTAATGAACAAAACAGGCACCCCTTCAAATTCAGAGGGACAAGAATTATCCTCAAGGCAAGCAATATAAGACCAAGAAAGTGTACTAACATGTTAAGATATAGTAAGGTGCAGTTACAGCAGATACAAGTGAAAAATATCATGTTCTTGGGACTGGCCTACCAAAGTCCCTCCACTTTACTTAAAACAATGCATATTGTTCTACCACACCCAAAGTAACACTATTAATCTCAACTCTCTTCTCCTGTCCATGTTTTCTTTAAAAAAATCAGACACATTCCTGTGAAAACTGTTCTGATACTACATAACTGCTGCATATACATACTCCCTACTGCTGCATTTCCCAGTGACTGCCTTTCCCTCTTCTTATAAAAGACACCACTAATGCCATAATCATTAATAATGCCTTTCAGAATTCATTTTGTGGTTTAAAATGCATTCTTTATTTTAAACAGTGTTACAACTGACTGACATTATTGTGGTAAGGAAAGCTAAATTTAATGCTTGACCTGCTATGAGCACAGCTCTGCACAGCCCTTTTCCTCCCTTGCCATTGATTCACATCTTTCTGAATAACACAGGTGCAATTAATGCCAACTGTTTTTCAAATGCTTGACATAAATTTGAGTAAATTCCCTGTATTAAAGTCAAGTGAAACTTCCAGTCAATACATGCTGTGGAATCAGGCAGAGGCAGAAGTGGAGAATCACCTTCAGCCATGAACAGAATAGGTTTTCAACTAATTAGTTTAAAATATTTTCTATTCAAAAAGACAAGTCATCACTTACAGAACACAACTAAATAATTATCCCAAGGCCATATTTATGCATAATTCAGCACAAAACTGGTATGTCCATTGGGAACTGTTTTGAAAAAGTTAACTTTCTGAAAACTGATGTTTAGAATCAGCCAAAAGTATCTGCTGTTTTGGTTTGCTGATTTTTTCTTGTTTTTTTTTTGTTTTTTTTTGTTTTTTTTTTTTGTTTGTTTGTTTGTTTTGGGTTTTTTTTTCACTGATACCTGGCTTAAAATAAGAAAATGAAAAATATATTTTGAAAACCAAAATTTTAAAAATACGGTCTTTGTTTTTCAAAACCTTATATAACTGACAGAACTTAAGTAACATTATTAATGGATAGACATTCAAGTTGAAAATTCTTTTTGTGAACCAAAACAATACTTGCTAGTTTTATCATAGACAGAAAAAAGTTTCAAGTATCAACACAGCTTGAAATTAAAAAAAAAATCCATAAAAATTTCTTACTTACTGAGAAAAATTTTTTAAAAATAAATTCTATTATGCAGATTCATTATGTATTTTTGCAGCACACAGGAATTCTGAGTTCTACTTTTGACTGTATGATCAAAAGCCCTTCAATAAATCCAGTTTTTGAGGAGAAGGGAGGCAATCTTTAGCAACTACATTAAAAGACAGCAAGAATACACACCTCCCTAACCCTCCATAACAACAGGTAACAGAGGAATAGGACATACTGCAGAGATTTACTTTAATTGAAGGCTTTGCTTTAAAAGCATTACCAGAAATCCCACCATTTAATTTGTCAACTATATTTGAAACTAGAAAAGCAGAAAGAAATCATCATTCCTTATATTTCCCAGAGGGGAAAAAAAAACCACTTATTTTGTCTATTTTGTTGCTATGAATTCATCTCTGCATTCATGTGATATGATTTAACTTAGAGGAAGTGCTTCTAAATACGTTTAATTTAATTTTTCCTGTACTTGCTTAAATAGTAAACCAACATCTTTACAACAGTGAGAGAAATTATAACAAAGGACTTGGACTGGATTAAGAATTCATGTTCCACTGTGCTGGGCTGGCGCCAGGTACCCACCAAAACCACTCCCCTCCTCAGCTGGACAGAGAAGAGAAAATATAACAAAAGGCTTGTGGGTTGAGATAAGGGCAGGGAGAGATCACTCACCAATTACTGTCATGGGCAAAGCAGGCTTGACTTGGGGAAAGATTAATTTACTGCCAATCAATGCTCAGAGTCTCATAACTTCTATGTATGTCTTCAGACATCTCCAAAAATAAACAGAAAAGATGAAAACATAGTTTATTATAAATTTTAAAAAGCTGATCATTGGATAAACTGGAGGGGAAAAGTAATTTAAATGCCATACTGAAGTGGCAGTATGTTAGTAACTTGCTTAACTTACTCATTAATGGCAGCTAATGAAAATGTCAGCCCTCTAGAACTTTAACCACTCACAGCTTTCACTCTTTTTTGTGACACACATGAAGTTTGGATTTCTTCCCAGTATAACTGCTTCAGTAAAAGCTGGGAAAAAATACATAAACACCCCTCCCCCCGCCTCCCACCCACCCCAAATAAATCAACATGTTATTTAGAGGCTTCTTTTCTTTTTGTGTGACAATATTAGAAATAGATTAGTCTCTCAGCTAAAAAATCCTTGAAGTATTCAGAATTGCTCTAGAGTGGAAAGAAGACCTGGGAGGGCAACAGAATCAGTATCTTTTCAATGTCTCCAACTTGCCCACTGGAGACAACTCCTTCCCTGCTTTATACACCAGTGCTCACCCTGTTTCAGAATCAGTCTCAGCTTTTGTAAGCTGCCATGGAATAAAAATGCAAGGACCAATTAAGAAGCATCAGTAGCCTCATATACTTTGACAAAAGTTTCCAAAGCACATACAAGCTCTCCAATTAAATAGCATCTAAAATAGAAGTAACAGTCAGGTTAACCTGAAATGACTTAGCTATCATTAAAAAATATAAAAACGTAAACCAAAATGTATACCAAAAGAAAGACTTTTTCTATGTTTTGAGAATGCAATTTAAATGCGTATCTTGATTTCTTTTTTTTTAAATCTGAGAATATTTGCTCTGAATTTCCTGGCAAGTTTTACAATTCACATTTCAATACCACCTACAGAACCTCTAGTTCTAGAACCTACAGAATTGCCTATAAAGAAGTTTATTTCCAGCCTGTAGTGAGCAGAACTTTCACATAGGTTGGCAGAACAAAATGCCACTCCTAGAATGCCACTCCTTTTTTTACTTCCTTTTTGTTAGGAGGACAGATTCCCCCAGACACCACTTCACTGAAAAAAAGGAGGGCGGAGAACTTTGTGTCACATAATAGCATCCAAAAGGGAGCTGTGTTCCTTGAGAAGCAGTGATTACAGGGCATCGTTTGATGAGCTAGTGTCTAAAAAGCAAATTACAGCAAAACAATCATACATCTCTGCCTTTTCACATATATTCAATCGATGTCAGACGAATTGTTTCACCAGTCCAATAATTTTCCTCTGTCAGCTTGTTTAATGAAAACAGGAAGGAAAAGAAAGTCACCTTATACATATTTCAGTCATAAACTGCATTGAGATAAGTATACTAGACTTTTGTACTTGCAAACTTAATTCATATCCCCAAAAGAAAAAAAGCTATAGGAAAGTAAGCACAATTTATTGGTTGGTTTTTGTTTGTTTGTTTGTTTTGGGAGTTGTTTGTTTCTCTTTGGTTGTTTTATTTCAGGAATCCAAACATCTTGCTGGTGGTTTGAAGACCAAAAGGCTAAAATAAGACTCTAAAAATGTGTTAGCGAATTTAACTACATCCTCTGCTAAACTGTATTTTCTATACATGAAAATAATTAAGTTTACAGTATCAAGCCAATTGCAATGTTAAGGAAAGCAAGTGGTGAATTTTAGAGTGTAAAGAGCTTTCTAATGTCTTTGGAATGGTGTGCTTGTGATTATTATCATGATTATTCTAGATGATGGTGTCTGTAACATACAAGGTTTCTCACCAGTGTGCAAGCAGTATCTGGCACTGGCATACAATGCTGATAGCAAATCCCTGCAAATATTGGAGCTTAGACCAAAAAAGAGCCTTGTTCATTTGGCAAACCTTTAAAATTTTAGTTTTTCTTATGGATCTTTTGACCTGCACTCAGATTAAAGGAAAGTCTTTCTTAAATCTTTAAAAGAAACAGACTTTAAAGATGGTTGACAGCAGTTTATTCCATGTTCTAAAATTAAAAGATGACACAGAAGTAGTAAGGAAAAATTTCATTTTCCCATTGCAACTGAATTGAAAAGTATGGTCTTGATATGCTATAATTGCTGCCAACTACATGTTCAAGCTCTTTCACTACAGTTTAGTCAGGATTCATTTCCTTCTTCTCTGAATTTGAGTTTTCACAGTAAACCAAGCAACGGTTCTTTGTTCCACTGACTCAACAGTAATTGCCCCGAACTGACAAACTTGATCATCTTTACATTTATCATAAGAGACAACAAGCTCAATTTAGATGGTCTATAGAGCTCTCCTCCTTCTTACATGTAGACAGGTCTAGCCTGAAGGTCTCTAAGCTATTCACTCCAAACTCTCCCTGCAAATGAGACACGTGCTTCAGAAGAGTATCCAGATAAAATTAGTTTTTCCAGAATTAATATAAAATACATCTCTCCTTAAAAAAAACACCAAACAAAAAAAACCACCAAACAGCCAAGTATCTACAGATGGACTCCTACTAAATAACAAACACTTAAAGAGTCCTGAAAAAGTTTAAGGACAGTGCCCAAAAACCAAAACACCCTTCCAGACTGCAAGTGCCAAATTAAAAGATCCATTTTAGCTGAAACTTCCCCTCATACCCCTCCTTCCCAAAAATCTCCAACCCCAAAACTTCTAAACTCAAGTTTCCTTGATACTCACATGATGTGAGTACACTCACAGCTCTTCACCACTATACAGAACAGATAATAATATACTTGGGATTATCACAAGCAGATGGCAAGATTATAAGAGAGCACTTCTTAGAACCTGGATGCTAGTTTCAATCTAGAATATGTATAATTGATTTGCCATGTAGTCATAGATATTTCTTGCCAAGTTCCTGGAAACACGATTTGCTTTCTGCCTATCATGGTAAAAACCAACATGCCAATGCCCAGCACAGAAAGGTACACAGAAGATAATGTTCTATATAATATGTGTCATATTATAGTGTTCTATATGAGTCATATTAAGAATTCTGCTCCTGCTTCCGTGGCCTCTCCGGTAGCTCTTTAAAGTTAACTTATCAACTAAGTGGTTTAATTGATGAGTTTCCAACTATTGTGTGTGTGGATGGGGGGGGTGGGGACAGGAAAGAACATGAAAATAATCAAATTAACTTTAAACCAGAAGAAGGGCCTCAAATCTGGCCAAGGCAACAGAGGTATGGTACTTTAAAAGAGCTTAGCTGTGACTTACAGCACCTTTAAACTCTTTCTTATGGAAAGATTTAAGTGTCAAGAGTTAGTTCTATCATGTGCACACTTTTCTGACAGACACAAATTCTACACAATGACAGCCTTACTCTTCCTGGCTTCTTCTGCAGCAGTGTAATATTAAGTCGTAACTTGAGGTCCAGTGAGGGTGTGTAGTCACAGAAATTATCACTGAAATAATACTGTGATATGCCATTTCACAATCTGAGAAAGCCAATCTGTAGTCACCCAGGGAGAAACCTAAGCACTTGTGAAAAAAAACAAACAAACCAAACCATATTTTCTAGATATCACGGTTTAAACTTCTGAAGAAGGCACCACTGAAAAAAACTATCTCTTTCCAAATCATTATTTGAGAGTATAATACAAGTTTTTTTCTGCTTGGCACCGAGCTCCAAACTGATCTCACTGTTTTCATTAGGATAGCCTGACTATTAAGAATAAGAATGATAGAATCACATCTCAGTCTACAGCACTTTATTTACCGAGCAAATGCATTTTAAAATGTGAAACACTTTATGTAACTGCAGTAGATTGAAATCATCTTTCATATTATATATCCTTTATATGCTGTCTGTTTGACAAGCCATGATTAACATTACAGTTTAGAACTTTTTAATCATGTCAGACTTGCATTAAGATAAACTGATAAACATTTTTCTCTTTTAAAAAACAATACATTGTAAACTTCATGAAGCATATTCGTGATTAATGCTATGAAAAATTAGGTTAGGAATGTTTATTGAGACCTTGGCTATCACTACAGCTCCAATTATACTGCAAGTTTTCAAATTCTTTTGAAAAGACTTGCAAGTTCAGGGGCCTAAATTAAATCTAGAAAATTTGTTTAATATATAATGCTGACAAAACCCCAAGTGTATAATCCCATTCAAAATACAGGATAAGTAAAATCAATATTTCAGTATACACGTCTTCTTCTGCACAACTTTTATTACATTTACCTATATAAGTATCACAGAACTAATTTTTTTCATAACCAATAGGGAATTGCATTTAATGCTGCTTTTGTATCAAACTGTCTCAAATCTTCTAGCGGCACTCTGGCACGAGGCTTTGCCTTGACAAGTTGATCTGAATTTAAGAACAGGCACTGTTCAAAATTATAAGGTTTAACCGCACAAGTTTGAGGGAATTATTTTATTCTCAAAAATACTTGAACAGAAGGGATGGAAAACAATCACCACTTCACAATGTCTTTAGGTCACACTGAAGTCAAATGTCAGGTGTTCACTACTTGTTACTGCAGTACAAAAGCACTCGAGACTTTTGCTTCCTTTAACATTCCACCCCAACAATACAGAGCTTCACTCTATTTCCATTTTCATCACGAACATGTTCACTTATTTTTCAGTATCTCCGCTTAGTTTGTTTATAAAACTAATCAGTATGAATGTTTGTTTGTAGAACCATAGAACATACTGTCTGTTTGTTTATAGAACTAATCTCTATGAAATGCCTGCACTGAGGCATGTAAAGGTCAAGATCTTTAAAATCCTCTTCTCCCAGTCAAGGTAACATTTTCAAGAAGCAGAAAGGTAAAAACAATACCGAATACAGGAAAGAATTAAAACCTTCATTCCTTCCCTCCACAGCAGGCTTCCACATACTATTTAAATATAGAAATAGGAGGAACAAAGAATGTGCAAATGCCTCGATAACTGCTGCAATAACTATTGGCTGTTATGGTACATTCTGAAAGGTTTTTCCTCTGAGATCTTATTAGCAAAGGAGCAAAATGGCTCAACAGTCAAACATGAAAGTATTGACAGCTACATCTCAGAATTCACTTCATCAATGCCTTAAACAATTTCCTTTGAAGACAAAGGCTTTTACATATTTATATTTACACAGCTCTTTACATGTCACCATTCTCTCAGAAATTTGCCTATTGCACTAAATTTTTAACGAACGTCATAGAACATAATCATTTCAGCATACACATGCAATCGGACCAAAATATCTCCAAAGCATTATAAAGAAGAAAAAAATAAAAGAATTTATTAAAAATATATAAATTGAAAATGAAAAAAACACTATGGAACTTGCAGTATGCAATAATTCTACATGTACCTTATATGCTATTAATATAATTATTAGAATCGATAAAACTTTTTCAGAAATTAAACCTTATTTTTTGTTTTCTAGTTCTGCCCAGCTGGAAATTTTCCCTTTTTCTAATCCTTCTGTTCTCCTTTTCTAGTGTTTTACATGGGAAAGCTATCACTTGTAGTTAGGAATAGCTTCTCATATTAAATGAACAGCACCATATAAAAAATAGCACCATATTAAAATATAAACATTCAATCTATACTTGTTTAAAAGCCCAAGAATTACACATATGAATCCTTCCTCTTATCTGAAAAGGGCTGTAATTCATCATTACTGGTCCTACTTGTGTCTGATGGTACAGCTGAGAATTTCTTGAGTGATATAGATAAAATAACTTTCAGAAATGGAGGAACAATGACATTGACTGATTCTCGAGGACTTTTATTCTCACTACCCAGGACATAAAGATAGAGGTGAAATCAACATAATTTCTTCTCGTGGATGCTTTTGAATTACTACCTTAGGCTTTCATGGCTCTCTCCCATGTGAATCTCATCCCACACAGGAGCATTCAGGGACCTCACATTCCTAGTTCTGCACAGAAAGCTTGGGAAATCAGTGGCCATTGGTGCCACAGAGGCTGCCACGCTCCTGAAATGAATGTCTTGGTAGAAAAGCCCTCAGAGCCCTCCCCAGACAACTCCAGACAACTGAAGGCAAGTAGGGAAATCTCTGATGAAATGAAGAAATGACAACTACAGTAGCTGATTAATGGCAATATCAAGGGCTGCAGCCTCCGGGATCTCCACTCTATCTAGGGATGCAGGGAGGTTTACACTGCCACGACACAATCGGTGCTGCCGTAGCTGGGTTAATATGCACAGCAGCTACCTAGGTTATTATCATACAAGCTGAGTAAGGTGCACCCACAGCTCTGAACTTCAATGCAAGAGCACTTTCCCAATATACTTGGGACACTGTTTATTGCTTACTGAAACAAAAATTGACAGATGTACGATTTGCATTTGTTTACAGTTCTCATATTTTTAGCGCAAATTAAGCATATTCTTCATCAAGGCATGTCATCAGTTGTATTCCCAAAGGAAAATAAATTAATAGAAACAGCTCTTATTTTAAATGCTGATTTCTTGTCAAAAAGATGGCATGACATATCAACTCCAATAAAGTCAGTTTCTCTGATTAGCTGATTTTGTTCCCTCCTCCTCCATTGTAATATCTGATTGACTTAATGGCTCACTTCAGAAAGTGGAAGCAATTAAACTTCTTCTTTTTTTTTTTTTTCTTTCTGAAGTATCTGTACCACAACTGTTTAGCTAGGAATTACTTCTTGTTAAGGTTAAATCTTTGCATTCCTATTCCTGTATTTCAGTCACTGGTTTTGAGATAATGATAGAATAATATTCAGAGAAAAACTGAAGTGATTGACTGAATGACATAATCTTCATTTCACTACATCTATTCTGTACTGATAAGTAGTATATTTATAAAGCAAATGGCTTTACTCCTTGGCTTTAAGAGGAGAGACCACGCAAATCCAGGAACATAATTCTTTAATTTAATGGAATGAAAAGGGATCAAAATATTTGGCCGTGAAACAGAAGTAGTAGTCATGGAGAAACTAGTACCTCTGAATAATTAGAAATGATGAAATTCACATTTCCAGTGCTTAGGAAATTGTAAGCTTTACAGATCAACAGGTAGACTGAATTAAAATAAATACTTCACTCCATTCTTCTTAGATCTGACAACTCCTAAGGTGCGTAGAATAACTTCCTCCTCTTCCCCACCTTTTTATACCTCCTAAGCACATGTGGGAGGAAAGGATAGGTTTTTTATAGTTAGTGATCAAAATTCAAAAGAGAAAGGGAGAAGCAGCTTACACAATTAACCTACATTTGCAATATTTTACTTGTTTTATCTGTACTTACTGCAAAATTAAGTACTTACTAAGTCTTAAGAATTTGTCAACTAGATTCAGCTATAGAGGTATTTTGAGGGCGGTTTTGGCTGTTTCAAGACAGTGGGATCAAGACAGCATAATTTATTTTACAGTAGTAGATAGGCCTCTGTAAAATAATGACTTTGAAACACTGATTAAGGTGCAACTCAACTGCTGTTTCCCTTCCTTCTCATTTAATTCATCTTATTTTGAATAGTTGTACATTTTATTATAAAAGAAGAATACAAATCTGAACACACTCTGATGACAGAAAAAGGAACACAAACCATCCTTTGCAATTAAGGCATGCAGCACGAGAAGGTGCATTAAAATTGCATTCTTCACTGTAACAAAGTCTCCTTCAGTGTATCTGCAAATACAATTTTCTCCCATTTTCAAATACTTTTAGACTGTCAGAATGAAGTGCAGTAGCTTCAGCATTTAGGATTGAAGTTTGACAATGGTAAAATTGTCAAAAGTTTTCTTCTAAGACAACCCTAGATGTTCTTGGCAGCGATATGTACTGAACTCACCAAAGTCAGGTTTTATTCATTGATTTAAGGACAACTTGGCTTTAGTTGTAATGTATGTCCCTTTGGAAACCAACACTTTGTTACAATTTGGTCACAGTCTAACAACTGATTTCAATAAGAAAAATATTTTGTTGACTTTTTTCCCATTACAAAATCATTATACACTTATCAGCATGAAACACATTATTTTTATTGTCATCCAGCTGTTTTCAGAGATAAGGTATTTATGCTTGGTCTGACCCCTAAATTCAGAACATTATGTCCTTGTGGCATTGCAATAAAAAAAAAAGGTTGTTAGGAATGTCTTTTAGATGACGTAAAAGAAAAAAATAACCATGTAGATATGGAATGAGTAAACCACTTTAATTTGTTCTGAACTCACGTATACCTGAACGCATAGCATCTTTTTGAATGCTTTCATAATCATGCCAGTCCTTCCTTTTTAAGCCATCAGTCCAGGTAAAGAGCTGTCCATCTCCCAGCCCTAATGGAAGTGTCTGTGAAAACAGTAAACAAACAAACAAATAAATATATATATACATATGTGGTTTGCATTATTTAAGAGGAACAGTCAAGCAAATAAAACATTCAGCTTATTCAATGGAAATATTGAAACTTTATTGTGGTAAATGAAGTACCTTGATTTTTTCCTTAAACTATCACTTGTGCAAAATTGGAGTTACATAGTTATATTTACGCTGTACCTTTCAATGTTTCCCTTTCATTTTTTTTTTTTAATACCTGCTGTTGAGTTATTGGTATTTATACAAGGTCAAAGGAATGCATCAAAGACACAGAGCAAAGAGATCCCCAAAACACTTTCAAATCCTGTAGATCTTTCTTCATGATAAGTGATAAGGGGAAAAAACCAAACACATACCACCACAAAATACCAGGAAAAAACCCCATATGACACCTAGTTGGTAAGTTGACTTCCTCTTTCCAGACTCCTCCTTCTTGGGTTAAGCTAAGAACTGCCTTTTGCTTCTAGGCAAAATTGTCTTTCTAGCACTTTTATTTTCATCATTTTTTTCTGCCAAATGCTAGTATTTTTATGAAAAATAAGAATTGAAAAGTCCCATTAGAAGTACATGAAATGTAGATCTGTAGGAAGTAGTACAAAGCTGCAGAAGGTTTCAAATAAAGTCAGCCTTTTCTAAATGCTTAATTTACAAAATAATATGGCAAAAGAAGTGGACAAAATTTGCCAAGCAGAGAAGATGACTGAATCAGTAGGTTTGAATCAGCAAGCTGTTCAGAATAAAGAGCAGATATATAATGCATGTTAGAAACATTGTTATCAAAGTTCTGTGAAAACACACTCAAAAAGCAATTCCAGGGACCCAACATCTGATCAATCTTCTAACAGCAAATATTGAAAGTTCTACAAAAATCTTATGCATACGTAACAGTGACGCTTTGCCCTTCACGTATCAAGTCTGTAAACCCAAACAACACAGGACTCACCCATCTGCCATTCCTGACTGTACACTACTGGCTGCACAAAACTGAATGACACTCACTGTCTCCAAGTGAAATTGTCTCAGAAAGATAAGTTCTGAGTAGGTGAATATGATGACATCAAAAGACGGAATGTGCTAATGGATGCTGATTCTGATTTTTTGCTGAACACATATTTAATCATAAACTGATGGACTAAACTCAAATAAGAGTAACCACACTGCACAAGCAGAAATACTAAAGATGGCAACTAAAGCAATTCTTCGTTTCAGGGGTAATGTATAAACAGCCAGATCAAAAATTAATAAATTCATGCTGTAAAATACCTTATAAATTCAGCACAAAAAATGGGTTTAAGCATGTAAACAAATAACCAAATAAGGTTAGGTTTCAAACCATAAAAGAAAAATTTATCAAAGATTATTAATCTGTGGCTAAGCAAAATATTGACCCATAGATCATGGGAGACAAATTGTTCTAGAAATACACATTTGCCATTTGCACAGCCTGGGTTCTTATATACTTAAATGGCAGCAACACTCCATGACTAGTGTGAAGTGTTAGTTCTACATGTGCCCGTAACTGTAAGAGCAATAATACTCTTCTGGTATACGCGAGGGCCTTAGAAATGGGAAGCATGACTTTGGAACACTTTGGCTCCTTCCAACATATGAAGCAAGGCTTCTTTCTGGTGGAAACCAAGATATGAGAAAGGAGAAGACACAGGCACACCTGTCCCTGCTTTCCCTCACTATCTCATCCTCACACAAAAGCAGTGCTTATATGTGTTCTTTAGTGTCATCCAATACATAGGGATGAGAAATGAGCTCAACTGATCAGCTGAAACATATTCAGGGTTTCCCCCCCCAAAACATTTCTGTAACTCCTCCCTAAATAGTGCAGTCTGCCTCTACAGCCCTTAGCCTCTTGAACTCACAAACTATTTTCATCATTTCAGAACAATCACAATCGCAAATATCCCACTGCATACAAAGTATTGGATTTTGACTGACTGTCAAAAAAATCCTACAACAATTTATCATCCAACCACTTTTTTCATGTAGTATGCACCTGTGAGTTGCACATTTTTAAGTGTTTCAGTCCAAAAGGGATTACCCATCTACAGGAACATTACATACAGCATCTGCCATACTATTTCATTTTCACATTAACCTCGAACCTTTTGGGATGCAAGACTGATACACTACTACATAGACTCAGAAGACCCTTTTCCTCCAGAGAAGACTCAACATCTGGTTCAATTACAGAGACTATGATAAGCCCCAAAAATAGCACAATTACCAAAAACTCACTCACAGACTGTTACATCCCTCAGACAGGGAAAAAAGCTTCTCTGCTGTGACATTTGAAAGCTCCAACTCAGAAAGAAGTGCCTTCATTGAATAATTCATTTATTTTTAATTTCACTCAGTGGAGGCAGACAATTAGAGGCGACTCAGGCAAGGGAAGAGGAAATATCAATGGAAATGCACCTTTCTAAAAACATTTAAAAAAAAAGAAGAAGATATAATTACAGATTCACTTTGAGCCTGAAGCTTTGTTCCCTAGCTCTGGGGTTATTTTACTAAACACCAATATACAACTGAATACTGCATTAACAAAACTTCGTATGTTGATCAGCATAACCACTTCCAATTGTTTAATGAATTTTAGGAAATAATCTTACTTAGAACATAAGCACTTGCTCACACTCAGGAAAAGATGCACATGGGAAATAAAGGCATAAAGAAGTACTGAGTGTAGACACCTTCAGGGACGTTTCAAGAGAAGCATAAAAACAACCACACTTTTATTCCTGTTTGTTCTTGGAAAAAAAGATTTTGTATAGTGTTTGTAAACAGTGTTGTGTAAAACAGACAATTCACTACTTTTTTTTCTATACTTGTAACACTGGTCTCTCTCAGGACTCTAAGCTCTGACCAAGTACTCTGATCAAACAAGTTAATAAAAACAAACAAACAAACAAACAAAACCCCTGAACAATTACAGTCATTCCTTTATCAAAATAAAATTAAGGATAACTTTTTAAAGAGTGGTGTCACTGGATATTATGATCATATACTTATTATAAATCAGCTGCAAAATCACAACATCTTCATTTCCTAAATTTCTGTTCTGGTATTATGACAAGTATATGAACACAGACACCCTCATGAAGCTTCCTCCCCTGTAGCTGGATCAGTCATGAAAACTATTAATTTTAAAAGATTTCCCCTTTTTCTGATTATGCTATATTTTAGCACAGGAACATCAAAGTGATATCTTAGCACTAGGGCACCCAAATCTGAAGTCAAGTGCTCTCTCACTTCTACACTCAAGCAAAATCCGTTCTGGTGCCAGTGACTGGCTGAGGATATTAGAGATGAAAACCAAAATATTATTTCCCCTAAGGATGTGCTTGATATAAGGCAGCCTGATCTACAGAAAAGGTATAAAATCCAAGCATCACACTATCTCACCTCTATACCTTTAAGCTTAAGCTTTGTATACTGCCTATGTGGCTCTCCCTTCCTGTATCTCTTCAATATTACACTGAAAAAACAGAAAAGGCCCTGTATCTGAACTGAGATCTGCATACAAGTATTATGAAGGGTACAATACAATCCTTAAGCACCTGTGAAGTCCCCACAACCATAAAATGAGATTATCACATGTAGTAATTTGAATCCACCATGAACCTTTCCTAAAGATAACAGGAGCAAGGCATCACATGGGCTAAAAATACCAGCCAGTAATTCTGAACCCCCAAGCTCCATGTTTCCTGCCAGAGTCCTTCTCTGGGATTCTGTCCCTTTAGGTGGGGGGCAGAGGTACATGCAGTGGCAGGCTTTGAGGGGTGGCAGCTGCCCTGCACACCTCTTGATGCCATTCCCAGACAGTTCCAGTCAGTCCTGCACCGCTGCTGGGCAGCCATTGCCTGCCAAAACTGCTGCCCATTGGAGAGGGACTTCAGGGACATACAAGACATCCCCAGGGAGAACTGAAGGGACAAGAGCACCAGAGGGACATTTGAGGGACCTCATCATACAGTGTCACTCTCCCGCACACTTCAAACAAATCGCTGCTGCAGATCTGGATGGATCCTCATTAGGCTGGGAGACACTGACGATGAAGCAAAGGTTGTTCAGTAAAATGTAGAGAACTACTATTTGTTATCAGGAGAAGGTGGTAAAGGTTCTAAATCTAGAATCTTTAAAAAAGAAGGAAAAAGAATATATTAAGATATAATTACTGCCTTTTATTTTTACTTCATTTTTATGAACTTTAAAAACATTTTTAAAAATATGAGCCCAAATTATTTTCTAAATCTTTGGCTTGAAGCTATATAATAAAGACTTTAGGACATGATAGATTTCTTCATAGGCTGAGCTTTCCAGTGCCATTTATTTGTTATGCCACAGCAAATAAGTGTTCATTGCACTGACATTTACATTAGTAGAAATAATTAGTCCAGCACATCACAAAAAAGGGCATCACTTGATTTAGTCTGTGACATCTAAATGACTCAAGTTTATTTCACTTTTGAAACACTTACATCAGATTTTCTGTGCTGTTGGATTTTAGAATATCACGGACAACTCAGTAGCATCATGCCATCAATTCCAAATCAAAGCTGTTAATAATGTTATTTAGAAAATGCCAACCTCCCAAGCATTTCTTTACTGAGATTTTTTATAGACATGTATAAAAGCTACATAAGAGACATGTATAAAAATTGCTGTATAAGAGTTATATATTTAAAGTCACAAAACTCCAACCAAAAAACTAACTTAAAACATGTGTTTTAAAAACTTCAGCATTTCCTACTGACCCATGTATGAGTGCTTGAGCAGGGGGTGAATGAGAACTCTTTAACGATGCATTTGCACGCTGCAAAGTTGTGATTTGTCATGTCAAGTAATGGAAGATTACAGATGTTTAATAATATACATTGGTATGAGAAGACTAACAGCTTCTTTAGCACAGATACTGTCTTGCATCCATCATACACGGATTAAAATCTTGCAGTATGTGCTATCATTCAGGATGTTGAATTTCAAACACATGTATTTTGCAGTTATCAGGAAAAGTGTTCATGGACTCCTGTGTTGACTACATCAGGTATTCACCAAGGAAAGTTCTGAGCTTCACAACTCTGCTGTATCTATCCTCAAAACTATTGAAACTATCCTCAAAAATTATTTATTTCTTTTAATATCTAACACCTTCAAAACATTCATTGTCACCTCGACAGAACCAAAACAATTTCAGTTAATTTATCATATGAACAATGATGGCATCTCTTATTACTATAAAGGAGAAGCAACAAAGAAGTTCTATTTCTTGACTGACAAGGATGACTCGGATAACACAGGCAAAAGGATTCTAAACCCCCAAAGAAGACAGCAGAATGGAAATTAATAGCATCAAGTAGCTATCCTGGGAACATCACAGTATGTCTAAATGGATTCTTCTGTATTTCAGTCAGAGCCCCTTGCCTTTTACCCTTTCCCTTGGCACCACTAAAAAAGGTCTGGCTCTGTCTTCTTTACTGCATGGTCGTATATTTATATCCACTAATATGATGCATCTCAACATCTGCTCTTGTTAAGGCTAAGTAGATCTGGCTTCCTGAGCTTCTCCCCAGAAGACAGATGCTCCAGTCCCTTTGGAGAGGGATGATGGTATTACTATTGACAGGGAATACCAGAGGAGACTGGACTCCGTATCAGTGAAATGTGAAACACTATGAGTTGCCAAAGGTGACCTACAAAGTCTGGTTTCCTAAACAACATTATTTGATCTGACTGTAGGACAGGAGATAGGGTCTAGACTGAAGGGATAATAATAAAAAAATATAGCAAGCAACTCCCATCTCTCTGCATGCTGGTCTAAGCTGCTGGTAAATCTGCTCAATAACTAAAACACCTCACCCCATCTTTATTTGTTTTATTTCCATTTGTCTCATTTCCAATTTGATAAAAAGGAACCAAACTCAAGTAACATAAGCATCTATGACAGATCTCAATGAACACATGCTGACAAGGTACTGCTTCTTCGGGTCTTCTCTTTCAAATGAAGAGTGCTTTGGCAGCACAACAGAGTAAGCTTGCAGAAGAGCCTGCATCCATATTCAACTATTCATTTTCAGCAAGTTTAAAAATCATACCTGATGATGTGTTAATGCTGCATATTTTTAATGACTCTTTTTTTCCCCAGAAATTATTTTTAACATCAAAAGACATGAAAGGGGTTTGAAGAGGCTCAGCAGGATTTTTGTCAGTATGGCTACTGGTTGGTCTTTGAACAAAAAAAATTCTCTAAGACCCTTCTGATGAACAATATACAAAATAGCTTTGAGTGACTCCTGAAAGAATTTATTATATGCTAGGTTTATGGGGTTTTTAACCAAGTGCTACACAGTCATAGAAAATTTTAAGTGTATTCTTTTATATGAACAGTCTTTTTCTCCTTACAAACAAACACACTAAAATAACCCCCTAAAACACCAAATCCCCCAAACCAAAACAGAACCCTATGTTTATGGCAAAGAATCAAATTGTTAGTAATTTTGAGATTTCTGAAAGTTAAAAAAAAACCATAAACCAACAGAACTAGAGAGAATCTATTTACAGTCTGCAGACTAATTAATTTTTTGACTACCTGCAGTGTGCAATGCTGCAAGGCTGTATAATAAAGATATAATAGTGCTTATTGCTAATAGACTTTTCATAAAAGTGTTTTTCCTCAAGTTAAGAAAAATGTCTTTAGATTTTTTCTATGCTAAGTGTCATGCTGTTTCACATTGGCCACAGCAACAACTTAACACAAAAAGTGCTTTTGTTTGATTCAACTGTCGGGTGTTTTAAGCAGGAATACATTTTTTATTTTGAGATACCTGTTCAGTGTGATGGTGATTAAAAATCTTATTTTCTTATGATAACTTACTCCTAAAGTAATTTGCTTTTGAATTTCTTTTACTAAAAGCCCATTCTCTCTTAGGGAACAGATTTTATAAACAGTACAGAACATTCACTACAGTTAGGTTATCCCTTATGAGTAAAATTCAATTTATTTGTTGCTTCATCAGAGAATGACAATAATTTCAGAAGCATTTTCTATTTTGCCTTCTCCTTTGATGCAGCTCTCACTTATAAAAATACTATTTGCTTCATGAGTGTAACATTGTTAAAATCTCTGAAGCACAATTGAAACAGCTTTGCAGCAAATCTCAAACCACTGATCCAGCAGACACAGTAATATTAGAAAAAAGATAACTACCATTTATTATTACTTTTCTTAAATAACCCAAGGTGACCAATCTTTTCAGTAGAAATGGTTTTTTTTCTTTTGTTTGCATATTCTATTGTAATAGAAACATTTTAAGAGGAAAGTCAGATGCAGAAACTAACTTCATCCACATTTGCTACCTAGAATGTTGGAGCACAAATAAAAAATTTGTTACAAAACATCAGCTTCTGCAGCAGTGAGATAGCACATTCTGTATTTTTGACTGCAGTATAAGGTACAACTTAATTTGACCTCTCTGAATATTTGTAAAAGCTAATTGCCTTCTATGAGTACATTTTTTGATTTTTATAACAGAAAAGTAATAGATTTTTTAACAAGCATTTTAATGAGCTTTAAATTATAATCTCTACAGTTACACTAGATAACAGTTAAACAGCTTTGCATACAGGTGAAACACAATGACTTTTTATTTTATGCAATTACATGCACATTTTCAGAAGCAGCAGAAAGAAAATACTGATCTGTTTAAATAGTATTTTTGAAATTTCTTGCTCATCCATGATACAACAGAATTTCCATGGATACCAATTTGCAAAATACTAAAGCTTTTGGCATTAATAACTGATTTTGTAATTTGCAGTTCAAGTTATACTAGAATTAAGAAAAAAACCCCAATGTTTAGTTAACTAAAGAAATGAACCCATGTTGGAAAAGAATTATTAGCTTGTACTTTAAAGAAGACCTTAAATCAAACTAATCTGCCCAAATGAGAGAGAAAACCCTTATCAGCAGGCTTCTGATGCTGCAGCACATGCATTTTTACATGATCTTTCAAAGAATTCTCTTCTCATGTGGGCATTGGATAGTAATTTCCATTGTCTTAGAGATTTTCAAACTCCACAGACTGCTGCAGAAAGCAAGCCGATTAAACATAACTGATAGGTTTGCATCCTTGTTCAGCCTTCTTAAGACAGCACACAGCTGATAAGGAGACCTCGACCTCTTGCGAGGTCTTTGGAAACATGACAATTTCTCTGCTTTGTGTGAACTCAATGCAAGTTTACTGGGATCAAAGACAGTCAGTCTTCCTAGTGCTTCCAGCATGATGAAGTCTGCACCCAAAGGAACTAAAAGTTTTGCTACATTTGGTTGCACATTTTCACAGTTGATCGTAAGTGAAGTCAGAGACTCATCCACTTAAAACAGATACTAAGCCCTGAGTTAAAGACTTTATTTCACTTCCCTATGTAAAGTCAGATTGAATTTATACTGCCTTTTTTTTTTTCAGTCTGCACTATAACCCTTCTTCCTACTATTAATAAATTGATTTTAAGTTTTGGGGATTTGGGTTTGTTGGTTTTTTTTAAAGTCTCATCATGCTTTCTCAATCTGACTCCAATGCTTGTTTTCTTCTAAATATCATACTCATTCCCACAATCATTTCCTTTCTTCTAAGTGTTTTTAAGTCAAGCTATTCCCATCCATATGACTTTTTTATAGGTAACTGTCTAAAAATTAAGTAAATTGAGGGAGATTTGACAAAACATCGCTGTTTAATATAATACTTCCATGTGAGAAAAAAGTTTTCACTCTACCAACAGAACAGTAACACAAGACTATAATGAATACCTTAACATATTAAAATAGAATAGATTTTGTTCACTTTTAACTTAATCCAGTTACCTGCAAGAACAGGCAAATTAATACTGAAGTATCTTAATACTAAGATATTATGTCAGCTCCTGTTGCAACATTGTCATGTCCATTTCTGTTGAAATACCAAAATAAATTGACTACTACAGTAAGTTTTAAGGTTTTTTGTGTGGAATTCAACAATCAGGCACAGATTCATAAAATATATCTGGAAGTTCCTTTGAGACATAACCTTGCCCCACCTCAAATCGGGACTGGGTATGCCTAAATCACATGTGCCCTTGCAAGATTTCCAATAGCTGAGATTGTACAATCACTCAAGGCAATCTCCTTCAATACCTCATTACTCTTGCAATTAGAAAACTTCCCCTTTCATCTAACCTGCATTACTTGCCATAATTTAAGCCTTTTATTTCTTTGTTCTTTTCACCAGGGACAGGAATAACATATTTCCTTTCCAGGAGCTACATTTCACAGACATGAAAATTATTTTCTCCCCTAGACTAAATGCTCTTATTTTTTCAACTTCTCAGTTCTTGTTGCTGACCCTGGGAGTATACAAAACTTTGAGGAGAACAGCATTACTGTTAGTAATTGGGTAAGGCTAAGAATAGCAAGTATAAACCCCAAACAAATCAACAAGAAACATGATTACTAAATGGACAAAAACTAAGACATGTCAATAGGCTAGCACTTCCTAAAAATAACAGAGATTAAATTATTTACTGTAACATCCTTTTTCCCTGTCTGAGAATAAAATAGGCTTGTTGGGCATTCACATACTTTATACTTCCAACTCAACCTCAAACCATTTTGTGAAGCAACAGTGAATTCTCCTAATTAAAGTGGACAAATGACTGAAATGTGTAGACACAACTAAGGCAGTCAAGGTTACAAATGATGTTACAAACCTGAAAATACAGTAGAGTTCAACAGGATTCATATACTTAAAATTACCAAACTACTAGCAATAATGATCTTACAGGTCTTGTACTTCTGGTTGTGCCTGAATCAATGCCAGATTTTCCCCTAGCAGTGAGAGCATATTTAAAGAATTCACATATGCAAAGAAAGTCATCCCCAGGTGGGAAAATAGGAACAGGAGTGGAAGGAGGGAAGATTTATAAGAGGTTCAAATTTAAACAGTGACTTAATTTTTTTCCTCTGAACAAAAAATATTGATATTGGACAAACTGATGATATCCTCTGCCCAATGCCATTTAAGATGACCTTTCCATTTTATGCCAATAGTTTTCAATTAAAAAACCAATCACAGTATATTTCACTAAAAGGAGCACTCTGATTAGTTAAATCTAATTTTATCAACAGCCACAATGTGAATAGCATATTAAAGTAAGATGAAATGAAGCTTTGATTTATACACCAAGTTTTAATTTCTAATTTCTTGTCTCCCACTCTTTTGGTAGGAATTGAAGGTTACACATCACTGAACAGGGTAAACTCCTGTAATTGAAATGTAGCTTTAAAGATCTGACCTTCAATTGTTCTCAGATCTCTTTTTTTTTCCCCAGTAGTATATAGACACCAAATTGATAGGTCTGAAGCTACGTCAAAAGTTCTAAAACATAAAATCCTTATTTAAAAACAATCACAACAAACCAGGATGAGCATTAAAATTAACTATCATAGTTCCTTCAGCAGAAGACTCTATACCCATCTTTGCTACAGAATATTTCTATAGATTTTGAAAAAGTCTTCCTTAAAATGCAGGTCGGGTTCACTATTTGAGCTAATTAAATAAGACCTTCAGTCTTCTAAGAACTAGAACCATGTCCAAAGGTAGGTATCTAACTTTGTGTTTACATATATTAATAGAGGGAGCCTAATTTTCATCGCTACTCGCAGCTCATACCGATGTCAGCTTTTAAGTTTGAAAATGTTAATGTTAGGTACTATATCTAAACATGTTGTACTTTAGATCTTCCTGTGGCATTGCACTGAGAAATTCATGCAAAGTTTGTGCTCAAGAGCCTTTAAATTCTACAGAAACCATGGCAGACAGAGAAATGGTACTGCACTTTCCATAGCCCTCGCCCTTGAGAAAAGATGCTGCAGCAAGGTCTTACTGACCCTTTCAATAATTCCTCCTCTCCGAGGGCAGGTTTCCAGTAAACTCAAGGCAACAGACCTTCCTGCCAGCCTCCTGCTGGGTCACAGCTGCGGTACCAGTTAACCCCGGCCCTTGTGGAGGCTTTCATCCCGGCAGGCCCACGTCTGCCTGCAGGCTGGCTTTCACCAGGCCTTCTGGCTAAGAGCTTAGGACAGCATCCCTTCTGTCTTTGCAAAGTCTCTATGCATAAACATAAAATGCTCTTATTCCCTTCACACTACCTTGGCTGAACTCAGTATCCTTATGTTCCCCAGCAGATCTCATATCCAGCTACGCTTCAATGGCTTTAAGGCAAACTCCAGGGCTCCCTTAAAGACCAATTCTCTCTACAAGCAGGGCCATTACTACCATGCAGAAACAGTCAAAAAAAATTATCACACCTAGCACCATGAAGTAGCTTTTTTTTTTAAAACTTTTTACTGATGACTGTAATAATTATAGGGATTAATATTATTAGTCCCCTTTTTCTCTTCGCTGGATATTTCAATATTCAAAACCTCCACAATTTTAAAATGTCTGGAATCTGGGGAGGAGTCAAAAAGGAAACACATTAAATTGTCAGTTTAATATGTATTAGAATCCATGGAGACATTAAATTTTGCTTTTCATCTATGAATATTAAACATTAATGAGGTCTCAGGTACAAAGACATTAGTGAAACATCAGAGAGCTATGACTTAGATCGTATACAGAGAAAGGAAGTTCACGAGGGAAGTTAATAAAGGTCAAAACCACAGAACTACCATAAAACCAGAATACACAAAAGATGAAAAACAGCGATTCAAGTTAAACCTGATTTTAAAGGGATTATTAAGAAATGTATATGCATTTCCAGAAGCAGAATCTTCATGTAAAACACAACGAAATGGGAAATAATTAAATAATTAGTTCTATTGGTGTATAATATTCAAACTGAGAGCCCACAGACATTTCTTGGGTGACTTGAGAAAACTTGTAGAGCAAGATGTCAAACCTTAAATTGAAGAATTCATAAGCACAAACAAAAATCATAGTAATAGCTGTATCCATGTCTCTTATTCCTCCCATGCCTCCTCTTCTGGAGACTTCAATGTCTACAGCTATAAACATAGTAATTAAAAAACCCAGACACACAGGGATTACACAGAAAGATAAGGTAATACTCATTGATTGCATGACAGCATACACAAAATACAAGGAAAGAAATGTCTACAAATAAGTAGAAAAGCAAAATATCATAAACCAAGAGCTTATTTTTTGTGCACTTGTCATTTACCGTTTTTCCCTCTGTCGCTTATTCATACACACAACCCCTCCCTAGAAGTATAAAAGCAGATATTCCTTTCCTCCACCCTGAAGACAAAATTTCTGGTTACAACATAAAAGCCAGCCTGGGAGATATTCAGTATTTGGAGGCGTAGTCTAGCACATTTGACAGAAACACAGTGAGGCAAAATTCAATACTAAATGTTCCATAGATAAAAACAAAACTGGAAGTCACAGATCTCCCTAACTTTATATAGTAACTAGAACTGTGTTTTTAGGTTGTATTTAAAGATGTAATTCTGTAAAATCAGAGTTACAAGCATATGATGCCTAGCACAGCATATTCTGAATGCTATCAACAGTATAAATTTAACAAAAAATTTTCACTTCTAAATGTTCTATTATCAGTCTGATATACAGTGCCTTGGCACACACACCATACAATACAATATGAATAGCTCAATAGTAATTTGTAAAATACCTCAGAAATATATTTCGAGATAGATATAAGGTAAGGTCCTTTTATTATATTACAGCATCTACCACCATATTACCAGTCACCAATATGTGTACCTTGAAAAGAGAGGTATCATTACCTGTTACTGTTAGATCTTTGAATAAAAGCCGTTTGAAGAAGACCATCACTTACGTAGAGTTGATCAGGTCACCATGAACCCTAAACGAAACAAAGCTCTGACAGTATTTTCCTCCAAGTAATTTTCTGAGCAGTAAAATCTGAGCCCCAGAGCCACCTGCGCACATTCATGTGCCTCCCTGAATTTACAGCTGTGAAGCCTGTTAAACCTCTAATTGCAGGGGAATTATCAAACCCAGTCAGGGTGAAGGAGAAGGAATAAACTGAAGCTATGCTTTTAGTTGTGCTCAGCATGAACAACGTTACCAGAAGGAAAACAAAAGGATCTAGTTCTGCCACTAAATTAAACACCCTCACTTCTGCATTCATACTAACTGGAAATCTACTCAACAGAAAATTTCTTTTAAAATAGAATTTCAGAGTGCAAACAAATCTTATTAAGCTTTTACCATAGACAAAGTTTCAGCAACAAGATCAAGAACAGTTGCAATTAAAGTTTTATTACAGATCCTTCAATAGCACAGTGCCTAACAATCATAAGCCTACTGTGCTCAGCAGCAAAACCTAGTTTTTGACCAAATGTGTTTACAATCAAAGCCTAAGAAGATGAGGAGAGAAATACAAGCAATGAGACAGGATCGTTCAGCATGGAAAATTAAGTTTTCAGTGCACTGTGACCCTAACCAGTGCTAAATTCAATAATCAGTCATCACAACAAAGGATTTTTCTTTTTACTTAAGGAATAGTTACAATATTTCGTAAGAGTTTACCTTGTGCTCTTCCCAGGCACCTACACAAAAGGGAGATCAGGGTTTAGCCCGAGTTCCCTGGGCTGATGAGAGTTGGTATTACAAGACCTAATGAAACAGCTGGGGTAATTTCCAAATCACTTGGGGATTAAAATCCAGAAGAGAATGCTCCATGATTTATATTAGGGACAACAGTGTGTCATAGGCAAGGCAGTAGTCTTCTCCTTGTCCTTTGTCAATTCCAGGGAGAAAGATATAACAGTAATTGAGATGCTGATGCCTGAAAAAACACTCAGCTCCACAGATCAATAGGAAAGGTTGCATGTCCCTAAAGATATGGGGAAAAAAAGCCTTACATTTTCAATTTGTCTTCAAACAAGATATCATACAGGGTCCTTAGACCACAAGTAACCATTTAGTTTGCTGATTTTTCTTGTAACTGGTCTGGAAATTTTGTAAGACACAATTTTCTTCATCCACATCCTTTTATATATTAAGCATGCCTGTTGGGTTTTACACAGTCAACTAGACCCATGCACTCCTGCCCTCCCCATGCTTCTTTATTTCGTACAGACACAGCAATGACAAAGGTGGTGACACAAAACTGCACCATCAGTAAAGGCTTCATATCACTGCTCTTCCTGGAGAATATGTGCATGACCCTTGGTCAGGTCTATATTTCACTGATTACTTATATCAAGACCCCACTGCACATGCAAACCCTTCAGAAAGTGCATCACTTGGGCACTGTCCTTTATCTGTGTTCAGCTACTCATCTGTCAGATCATCTGTACTTAGCACCACATATAAATAATTTAAAACCAGTTTCTTTTACTGTTTCTGCCACCCAATTCCAGTTCAACATACAATTCCTACTATACGTGACAACAGTTCTCCTTAAGCTGACCTGAAGAGGAATTAAGAGCTTCAAGAGAAGCTAAAACCCAGTCCTCCTCATACCATGGAGGACAAAACCCCCTTCAGTTATTGCTAACAGTCTCTTCTGAGATGAAAAATAATCTCTAATCTATGTCTACTATAAATATGTCTAGCAAGTGCAACTTAACCAATTCATTCAGTGAGAAATACAACTAAAGCAATTTATTCAACTCAAGAGTCATTCAATTTCTTCAGGAACTGGCTGTAACTTCTTTTTCATCCAATAATGTTTTCTACAACTCTTTAAAGGATGGGATCGTCCTTGGATCGATCACCAGGTGCCTTAGCTAATACACACATGGAAATAAAAAAATTTTTTGGAAGAGTTTAATTTGAATTTGTATTTCCATATAGTTTTTTTTCTTTCTGCCAATTACTTCATATTATCTGAAAAACTGGTAACATAGATAACATAATGTAATAATTATGAATGTTAAACTGAAATATTTTTTCACAAACACTGTATCTTTGTTACTAAGGTGTAACTTGGTGGCAAATAATCACATTACAGTCATCTTTAAATGCTTAACTATTGTTAAAATGAATTGATCTATTAAAAAGCTGCACTATGTAAGGTACTTATAATACAATATTCTTGTCAGGTTGCTGCATCTCCCCCTCTAGGGTCTTGCTGGGGAGACCCAGACCTTACCCGAGTGGTCGGTGCTGCCAAACTGGGCCCATCCATGTGCCTGGGAGCCAGTCCCCAAGCCATGGGCTGTCTGCTCATCCCCTGCCCTGCTCATGCCCTGCCACCAGGCCCTACAGTTGGGCACTTGCTGCTCCTGGCCAGTCCAGACCTACACTGAAAATATTACCCACTTTCCCAAGTTCAAAAGGCCCAAGAGTACCTTTAAAAAATACAAAACTCACCAGAAAGATGGAGGTACATTATCCACAGAAATATAAATCACTAAGTGGGATCGTTATGTAATGTTAATTAATACTTAGCTTTAAAATGACTGCATTAATTAATTGTTACATAATGTGAAGAAAGAATATCATAAAGTCAGCTAAAAAGTCAACAGCTGCAGCCACCCACCCACCACCACAGGATCGCCCTTGTGTCCTGGAAACTAAGGGAAGGTCACAACTTCTCTCCAGAAAGTTGTTCTTGAGGCCTGAGAGCCACCCATCCACATGGGGATCTGGAATATAAACCCAGCACCCAGCAGGGCCCACAGCAGACCATCTGCTCATACTGGTTGTTAAACATTACCTAAGAAATGCACCAAGCCCGGGGTGAACTAAATCAGGGCAACAACAGATGGAGGTCAATTTTCTGTGGGTCATGATGCACCTGAGTTTACAGTGACCTAGAGGCTTCTTCAAAGCACCTCTGGTGAAACCACAAAGGAAGCTGACTTCTGGACCCAACATAAATCATTTACAAGAGATACACCATACTGCTCAGGCCATAATGAGCTCGAATAAATTAACATACCTGAAAACAAATGCTATAAACAGCAGTCTTTGAGGAGAATACAAGGCTACAGTCAAGAACTACTAAAAAAGCAAAAGGAAGACCAGACATGACAGAATATGCTTGCTAAAACATATCTCAGTCATAAAAAGGGGAGCATAATGCAAAAATAAAATCAGCAAGCGAAGGGAAGGTCGTGAAGAAAAATCATTTGACTGCAAGTAAGTCAAATCAATATTGAAAAAAACCTGTCATCTATCTGGTTTAGATACCAGAGATATTACTAAATGAGGCACTACATAAAAGCACTGACAAATGATGTAATTTTGTTCTTTTAAAAAGGGTAATAATCTGACAGAGTGGACTGCAGCCTATGAAACGTGACAGGCTATACCCGCACTAACACTTTTAAAAGTGCTTGCAAGTAATTTGGGGCAAGGGAACATGGCTTTTCATAACTGAGAACCATTAGAACAATCCCTACCATGCTTTTGTCTCTTACCAACTAGTCCACATAAATTTCTGCAATGATAATATCCTAAGTGTCAATTCATATCTGCTGTTTTTCATTGAGGCATCTTGTTTTGGAGACCAGGAGCTGCATGTGAGGATGGTGATCACCTTGTGACAAGTGGCTACCATTCATGGAAGTCTTCATAATTTGGGGAATTACATGCAATAAGAGCATTGCTTGGCCAAAGTGTTAATGCAACACAGTCAAGTATCATCTGTCACATTTCATCATTCAATTTCTCTGTTCTCACATTTACATTTAACAATCATAAAAAATACTAAAACTCATATCTGCAAAGTACAGTTAACTGACTTAATGACAAAAATTATAAATACATTAGCTGTAACTCTGCTAAATTTCATTTTTAATCTCAGTAATGTCACATCCTCAAAATGCTTGCTGAAGAAACTACAGGCATTATTGCTGTGTAGTAGAGCACTGAGCAGCAGACAAACAAATTTTCATTACATCAGTTAATTCACAAGCTTTGAATCATCAGTTAGTACATTTCAATTGAGGTACAATAAATAGACATGAGAGACACCACAATATTACCCCAGATTGTAAAAAGAATGAAATCTATAAAACAGTCCTTGCAGACATAGAAATAAAGCCTACAATGTCTATCATGTATATACGTATATATGACTACTATAGCCTGGATGCTTATTAACTGAAAGTAAAGAGAATTTAATTAAAGTGCCAAAGGTGTTTCCAGTACCTTCTTCTTACTTGTCATATCAAATAGCAGCACTATAAATGTCATATAACAACAATTTAATCACAAATACTGAAGCACTACAGCTACTATACAGTCAAAACATATGCAGACAGAAGAAAATCTTCATGGTGTTTAACTGATCCTAAATAACACTTGATTGTTTTCTGCTTAATTCTTATGCCTTAGTGTAATAGACGTCTGCACACACCTGTATTGCAGTTGTGACCTTAATTCGACATTATAATTTCCTATATAATTGCCTTGGAACTGTGATCTATGTTTCAAGAACATGTAACCCACAAGTAGCTGTCACAGGTAAGCTGCTGACAAGTTATTGGAATGCCTGTCACCTTCTTGGATGGCTTACAGAAGTGTCATGAGTGATGACTGCCACCTCAACATAAGGACTTCACCTTTAAAAGAAAATTTTGCTCAAGAGCATCTCTGAAGTGATGTTGAGTATTGGGTGTTACAAGAACTCGAAGAAAGTTTATTCTATAAAGTATTTCCCTTGGTTAACCACCATTACCAAAGAGGATCTGTACATGCAAGAAAAGACCTGCCTGAAAAGACACCTGGTCTAAGGAACTGAGGACAGAGGAGAGACAGGAGACCTTGATGTGTTTTCTCACTTTTCCTGAAGATCTAAAACTTTCACATGGCCTGAGCCCCTGACCTTTTGTATTGTGTAAAGCTCATGTTCCTTATTTTTTGTGGTATATTGTCTGTAAAGTATTACAGCACATAATAACTACTTGTGGGCACAGAACTGATGGCGGGGACAAGTATTTCAGATCCTGTGTGAGTCAACACAGGCAGGCAGCCAGAACAAACACAAAACCACAGCTGAAACGCAAAGAGTAAATTTATTTCATCACCTTGCTAAGCTGAGGATCCCAAAGCAACACCCAGATGGAGACACACAAGCAGGAACACAGGCATCATTAGGCTCAATCCATCCTAGCAGGTGGTGGGCCTCCTGTTTGTACCCATTTATCAAGGGTCCATGCACATGTAGTTTACCACCATGCTCTAATCTTCTCTGCGCTTTTTATGATCTCTGAGCTTTGATCTTCTCTCTTCCAAAACAAGGATCTCAAGCATGTCCGTGAAAGTGCCTCTAAGTCTCAAAACACTGCATCTCTACACAGAAATTCCACTTCTCAAAACAGACAGAGGCAATAATATATGTGGGCCTTTCCACACTGTTATTCTCCAGACCTTGGCATTCTGAGCTGCCAGGTCACTACCATCCTCCTCACCATTTTCCCACTTTTAACCCTTTCCTCCCAACAGAGTCTATGCAGTCTAGTACTTGAAATATTGTTCAAGGAGGAAATATATTATCCCATGTCAATGATACATTCCCAATATGGTGCAGTGCCTTTGATGGGGAAGACCCAGGACAAGCCCATGTGAGCACAAAACTCTTTCACTCTATTGGTACATTTCGGTATAGATACAGTAAATACACATAAGAGACGCAGTAATATTATCTAAGATTGCAAAAAGAATGAAATCTATAAAACAGTCTTTGCAGACATAGAAATAAAACCTACACAAAACAAAAATGCAGGAATAGCCCAGACTACAATCTCAGAGCACACTATCCATAAATGTGGTTTTCAGAAACAAATATAGATGGTGCATTGGAGCTTAATTCAAGCAGCATGGAAAACATGGTTTTATATAACATTGTAAAGCACCTTAAAAAGTATTCTACTTAGATGGTACAAAAGCAGTGTTACCTCTGCATTGTTAGTGGTTTTGTGTCTGTTTGTTCTCCTGCAAAGCTGCTAGCTAGAATTTTTATCAGCTTTTAAAATTTTTCACATAGAAACAATTATGGAGTAACAACACTCTATTTTAAAATATGCTGGCATGCTGCAGAAATCTGTTTGTGTGTCCATCTATGATTATTACAGAAGATAAGTACCATCAAAAAGCCTCAACATTTTCCAAGTGTCAAAAATCAGTTACTCTAGAGAATAATGAATATATGGTTTTAAAGGAGGGTGGGAAAAAAAAATCATATTTAGGCAAAGATATACCTCATCCACAAACCTGTGGCATTTACAGCTTGCAAGCAATCTGGATGATCTAAGCACATCTCTCAGCAAAGGTTCTGTCCACTTACAGAGGTCCCCAGGTCTCCCTTTCCTGAGTATAGCATAAGGTCCTTTGTGTGTACTACCACCTGCCAGACTTGAGTATTTTCTAGAGAATAACTGGATGTAAAGGCATACAATTTCTACACAAGGTTATCCTATGTGTTTATGACAGAAAAAGTAAACCACATCTATTTAGTTTGTTTTGTTCATTAGTTAGCTGATTCCCAACAGGAAAATTAAGTAGGTTATACTTTGGAATAAAAACTAAATGTCTTTTTAAATTTATTTTTACATATTCTGAGTTTAATTTTGAAAATTTGCTGTTTGATAACTCATTTACACAGACTTCAATTTCAGTAACATATGCAATTCATTATTCTCACCTTTCTCAGAAGATAAGTAAAACCATCTGCTCTAAAAAAGGTGGAAGCTTATTCCACTGAAAGAATAAACACATTTTTTCTATAAAAGAGAAGATATCTTTGTTAATGTTTTAAATTTAATATAATACTTAACCTAAACTCAGAAAATGTAGACGTTTATCTTAAAATAACTTCGTAATTGCAATAAGAAAGCCTAAATCCTCTCTAGACAGCAGCAGTACTCGAACGTAGGTATTGATGACTCACATGCTCTTGAAAGTTTTTTCATATTTCCTTTGTGGCTGCTCTAAACAGCAAATTTCAATCAAGTCTCATAGCAAACTCTCATAAAAACTTCAACTGCACCCATGGGATGAATGCTACATCTGTCATATCATCCACACTATACTTATGCATTTGTTCCTACAACTTTTGTATCTATCCTTGTTCAAGAAGCTGAAAAGGACTCTTTTGATCACAAATCTCTCTTGAAACTGATTTCTGCATGGTGAATACTGTGCTTTCTGAGACTGCAAATATTTTTAAAGCTAAATTGCAAGTGGTGGGTTGTTTGTTTTTTTTTTTATTATTTTTAGAACAGTTGCTGACTTCATTTTTCCAGGGCAGATGAAAAAGCAAAACTAAGGAAAATTATGATCACAGACACAGGTATAGCATTTAAGCAGATACCATGACATTTCAAATGCATCCAGAAACAGAAACTCTAGTGGGGCAGAATGGAGCCTGATGAATAATACTCTGAACTCTCTTTCTTTTATGCTGAGTATCTAATAAACTGACACAACAGGGCTTGCTATCTCATACTGCAGAAGAGTATCCTACTCAAGAAACGTGACTGATCCAGAATGTGGAGTCCACAACACAACAAAGTACAGCCACACTGACTCCATCTGTTCCCTGGAGCAGTACATTTTCTTTGCACAGATGGCATGAGTGGGACTAAGGAAAGAGAGTTGAATTTCCAGCTGAACTTGTGGAAATAAGATTCCTTTTAAAGGAAGAAGATTTTTTTTACTGACACCGTATGTCATTTATTGATATCATATATTGAAAAATAATGAGGCAAGGTGCCCTCTCTGCCCAATCCAAATGCTCAACTCAAACTGTAAGCATAGTTTTTAAGTATCTCTCTCCAAGTGCTTTTAAAATTGACTATTGCTAAATGGTTTCTCTGCTGTGCCTATTCTATTTGCTACCTATCTTATCCAGAAGTGAGTTAAACTTGATGCCCGAGTGCTGTCAAATGTTGAGGGAATGTGTGCATGAGTGACCATTTGATAGACACGTGGGAGACCCAAGACATGGACTTCAGAATTGAAACATTGCAGTCAGCTTGTTTAAAGGAAGGATGTTGGACCAGAGTTCCAAGACTACAAGAGTGACCAGAAACTCAGAGCAGAAACACCTAATGCTTCTCTCCTTAGGCAGAGGATTTTGGAACACTTTAGACCAACAGCCCTGTAACCACATGATTGTAGGCCAGACTGTAACATGTATGGACGTGTTTTGAATAATGAATTTCAAACTGCCATGTATTATTGCTGCTTCCCTCACACAGCCTCTGCAGTTCTGGTCAAAGTTTGATTTTTAACACTTCTGTCCTTCCTCAAGTCAGGCTGAATTTCAGCTCTGAGATTAGGTTTCTTTTACTTATAATTGTGCAACACTACATCACATCATATTGTTAAATCCACTCTTTCTGTTTTAATTAAACTAGAGTCAAAAGAATTTACTTATATTTACTTTCCAGATGTGCCAAGCAAATGAGTAAGGAATAGAGAGAGTGGATTTGGAGCTTTTAAACAGGAGTCATGTAAATAACTTAACTGCTAATAATACCACTTTGTGCTGTGACAACCCTAATTAGTAGATCTTGTCGTCTCTGCCTGCTCTTCCTCCAAACTGTCCTGAACACCTCTGAGTGTCTAAAGCTTATAGCAGCACAGGATTCCTGTGCAGACTTCAGGACAACTAAACATATGCTCTCACTTTCAAAGGATTTGGTAATGTGTAAAGACAGAGCAAAATTCAGAGGATGTCTACTGAAACATGGTGGTTATGGTCAAAAGCTTTATTTGATATGACCACTGTAATTTTTTATTAAAACATCTTTTTATTTTAAAAATTGTATTATGTAACAGACCTACACTACTCTAATAAATTATTCAGATTGTTACATAGTTGGATTACAATACATATAATACACATATGTAATATATATAATGTTTATAAATATTGTTCAAGTTATGCCTGACCTTTGTTTACAGTGAATTACTTGTCATAGAGTATCAAGTTCAGTGTTGGTAGATTTTGTTACAGGGGTGCATATTAAACTGTAAACTGACAAAAATCTATATGTGATCAGTGCCCATGGAACTATAAAATACACATTATAGTTCAGCAAGAAGAGATGAAGCACCACTGCATTTTAAAACTGAAGCACAACAGCTTTCTTATGTTATTAAAACACCTTACGCATTGTGACAAGTATATGACCTTTCTAAGATCAGAGTGGTGTGTGTTGGAAGGGACCTTAAAGATCATTGAGTTCCAACCTCTCTGCCATGGGCAGGGACACCTTCCACTAGACCACATTGCTTAAAACCCCATCCAACCTAGCCTTGAACACTTCTAGTAAGAGGGCATCCACAACTTCTCTGAGTAACCGGTTTGAGTACCTGCCCACCCTAACAAGGAGGAATTTCTTCCTAATATCTCATCTAAACTTATCCGCTGTCACTGTAAAGTTGTTAACCCTTCTCCTGACATTATTTGCCCTTGTAGAAAGTCCTGGAGTGGAAAAATAACGAAGTGTGAATATTCCTGATGCAAAAAATGTGTATTTCTAGAATAGCAAGCAATCATAAATATACACTTTGATAAGACATATTAATTGCACTACCAGTTTGCATTACATGTCCATGTTTAATTTCTGTGTATGTGCTTTTGTCTAAACAGACAGGTTAAATAACATATTCCTTCATTGTGTCATAGATGCTTAAGTTTATTTTTATATAGTATAAACAGGGCACAGTGAATTACTATTGCAAGTATGGTAAAATGGACACGTTCAGGTCTCAGCACTGATGTTCTAATTCTCACCTGCACCAGGACCTGGCAGCAGTGTGACAGAAAGTGAAGGGACACCCTCAGCAACTCCACATCTGTAACACAGTGATAAGAGTAGTGAGCAGATCAGGTTCTAGAGTGGAGTCCAAATGCAGTGGATGCTCCAGAAAGCAAAGAGGATAAAAACAGAAGAGAAAAGAATATGCCCTACATGTGCTGACAGTACAGAAGAGAACATACAGAAATGTTATTTCCAATTGAGATTTTTCTGTCATTGACCTAGAAGTTCTTATTCCTACTCCTGATATCATCATCAGGAATATTCCAACTGATGTGATGTGAAAATACACATGACTATGCATGAAAATATGGTCTCCATTTTTTCCTCTGTTCATTTCCTGAAGCAACACAAAAGAAATTCCAGATTGCTTGAAATAGAAAAAAAAAATTAATTATAAAACAAAGCGCTTTTAGGTCAGGGGTGTCAAAATGAAGCATTTCAACCCATCAAAACCAATTTTGTTCAGCTCTGTTCTGATGCTGTATATCATACTACTTACACTGGAATCTGAAAAATAAAACTGAAATATATTTAGTCAAGGGGATTCTGAAGTTGAAACTGTAATTCAAATTGTCTTAATTTAATTCATATGATCCCCAGGTAAGACCTGGATGTCATGATCCTATTTGAGGTTGACTAAAGTCCCACAGGCTTATATCTAAGAAGATAAGTAAATAACAAGAGAAGATGCATTGTGTTTGGCTGACAGAATTTGACCTGACTGAAACAACCTCTAGTATATTTTAAACTAAATCCCAGCTTCATACACCATAAGATTATTATTTGCATGTACATTAGTGTAAATAACATCCATTAGTAGTTGTAATAAGAACTGTAGATAAAGCAAATAGAAACAGTGAGAAGAATTTCACAGAAGGAGATGAATTGCACTCGAATTTTTTTGGTTTATGTCTTTCAGTAATAATCGCTGTACCAAAAACTCAGTGATGCTGAGACTGAAGCATATGATAAAGAGTACATCCATGATCCTTTAAAAACCATTCCTGAAAGATAGAGAACTGAATAGCCTGTACAGCAGATAGGTCAACCTTTCAATAATGAGTTCAGCAGCTTTAGTGGCTGTTGAGATAGATTAGACAAGCTTTTCCCACAGACTTAAAATCATCAATATATACCATTTTCTTTATCAGAATTCTGCAGGTGCCTTATTTCCTTCTCTGATAGCATTACTATACTCTCATGAGAAAATACTTCTATCCTCAGCTGTCACATTCCTGAATGATCCACACCATTCTATCTAATGCAGATTTTAGGTAATGGAAATAAATTATGCCTTTCTGTAAGTATTCTGGAACCTCTAAGTTTTGCACCTTGGAGTCTTTTGATTCAAAAATTCCATTGTTTTTCTCAAAGTGATTTTATGATCATCAAGATCATAATCATATGATCATCCATATTTCTATCTAAAAATTTTATATTAAAAATTCAGGATAGTCTCAAAAGTTACATTTGCTAGAATGAAAACAGTAAGAACTGCCAAATCCAATGTTTCAAGACCTCTGTGTTCAGAATGAACTCCCTTATATTTGTATTAGAAGTTCATTATAGATTCTTTCACTAGGTATTTTCCCTGTTATTTTCAGCCCTGTCCAAAATAGTGGATAAGACACTGGTTTAAGCTCTTACCTCTAACTCCTATTAAATTAGCAGCAAGAAATATCTATCAAACCAAAAAAAAACACAAACATAGTAATTTGAAGGGATTATATAACAAATAAGAGTGATATCATAAATCTACTGAAAATGGATATTGGACTGGGTGTAGAAAGATGGCTAGGGGTAAAATTAGAAGAAACTGAGAAATTAGATTCACATCCTAACAGAAGTTGATAACTGTCCATAACAGTATGGAAATTATAGAGTAAAATGCAGCTGCTACCCCCTGGATGGAATGAGGTTGGCTGCTCCAGGATGATTCCCCGTACAACAGTAAATACCTGCTAAGAGGGATGGAACAGAGGGTGGAGCAGAGCAGAGACACCATGACCAGGCTCTATGGAAATCCTTGCAGGGAGGGGAACTCAATGGTACTTTTCAACTGATAAACTGCACAGCACCTGTCAGCCAAGGGAGATCAGAGAAGATGTCCTGCTGCTGAGCCAACAAATGTGGCAAAATCTCTCCAGACAAACTTGGTTCATTAAAGCCTAACTGTAATATTAATGCACACCTCCAACCCAAGGTTACCCACCTCTAAGGTACAACCACCATCCCCCAAGCATGCACCCTATATTTTTTTGACTATATCTTTAAAAGCAAAAGTGAGAAATTTTTACACCAATCAATAACAAAGGTATTTATGACTAAAGTCACTCAAGCTCCACTTAAACATAAAGAAATAGCATAAAATAATAAAATAGAAAGAAAGAAATAACATAAAATAATAAAAGTAAGTTGACAGTGGGGGGGGAAGTTAGGGAAGACTCCATTGTAACTGCTGGGATCAGCCAAAGCTGAACCAGTCTTCTCCCCCACGGGGACGCCTTTGGGTAAGAACTGTACTCCATGAATGCTGAGTACTTTTATTGGGCACTAGAGCTTGTCTGTGTACTGCTTTGAATCGGTTTTTGCACTCAGACACTATCACCAGCAGCCCTCAAAACAACCTGTCACAATTTTCTATTAATGAAGAGTGTTATTCCACAAACTGTTAGTGTGAGTCCGTCACAGGCACTGGTGGCTGCCGGCAGTGGATAACACACTCAAATAAAGTGGGAAGAACCACTGAGGGCTCTCCCTTATGCTGTTGGTGTGTTTCCCTGAATAAGTCTGCCAAACCACCCCCCCAATCTAGCAGGACTGTTCAGCCAGGGGTCCCCATAACAGGATACTGACAGACTGGTCAGGCACAGAGGTCTTGGCTTTCCTGTAGTACTGACAAACAACTAAATCACAAAGGGTTCTTTGTGCCCCTTTTCATGTGACACTGGGTTTTCTGTGAGGTGCAGGTTTCAACCATTTCTTTAATTGTAAATCTGTTATAGGGATTACTAATGCAGTTGTTTAGATCTTAGTAATCTTAGTAAGGCTCAACGCTAAAAATTTTCCATGTTACAACAGCAACTTCTTACAACAAATGATAGCTTTTGGATTATAATTAGAGCTGTGATTGCTTACTGCAATAGTTATGACTACCAAGTTTTATTAAGAATACTACTTGCAGGGTCTTATGAGCAATAAAGTATATTACTTTTTCTGCAACAATAACAAAATTACTTCAAATTGGTTATTAACACCTTGATGAACAGCTGAGAATTGTTATAAACATTGCATCATAGTAGACAACCAGAAGAAAACAGGATAATATCAATATTACAAAGGTTTTATCATTTTTACTGAAGATGATACAACAGGACACAAGAGCTGCCCTTGGACTATTATTCTACCTACAACAGAAAAATATGCTTCAAGAATGGGACTTCTGGGCACTGTGGCAAGCCTAAAATAAATAAATAAATAAATAATAAATAAATAATAAAAAAAAAACTAAACCCACAAAATATAACAGAAACTACATTGCCAAGAACAACAACTTAACTGAGTTCTAGAATCTTAATTTCCTATATTCAAA
>JAWWES010000115.1:73103090-73124535 GCA_035583135.1 Lophotriccus pileatus | reverse complement strand
GTGGGGTTGGATCAAGGGTTGGACTTGATGATCTCGGAGGTCTCTTCCAACCCAGTTAATTCTATGATTCTATGAATACTCTGGTATAATATAAGAGTTCTGGAATACTAACCTGCAGCCTTAATATTGAACTATAATGTAGATCAAAGCGTGCCTGTTTGTAAAGACAAACATATTTTCAAAGTCTTATAGCAAGTGCTTATTTAATTGTATTTGGTGAGAAAACAGTCCCTGTTAATGTGGTGCAATATTTTATAATATTTTTGTGTGTTATAGAGGCAGATAGTACCTTCCTTAGAGATAGAAATTCACTTGGATCTCTTACTTTTGTTCTCATTATATTTCTCAACCTCTTCCATACTGTTTGGTTTTTACTAAATGTAGTTTTCCACCTTCACTTTTCTATTTGAAAACATGACAAGACCAATCAACAAGAATAAACTGGAGAAAAAAAACAGCAGTCCACATACTTGGTTAATTACGGTGACAATGCGGAAGAAATTATAAAATTGTAAAAAGCAGCGTCTTTTACTTCTTTTTGCGTGAGTAGAGAAGAACAGAGGAAGAAACACATGGATGGCAAAGTTCTGGCACTATGGAAGGGGAAAACAGCTGCAGTTGGCCATGGTAACTGACTTAAAAATAAAAGAAACAGACTTGTTTGCGGTGTAAGTGGCAGACACAAAGCAACTCTGCAGAAATTTTCATCTGCTGGGTTCCTCTTAATAATAATGCACTTTCCAAAGACTGAAAGAAAATATTTTATTTATGCATCCTTGAATAAGAGAAATTGTGATCTTGATGAAATTTTGAGGTATTATGCTGGTAGCCGTTGTTTTCAAACACTGAAAAATAATTTGGCGACAGAAGCATTTCTTTCCCATTTTATCTACCCATCTAGCTCTTCATTCATAAACTATGAAGGAGCTGACATTCTGCTTATCTACCTGAGGGTAAAAAAAGGTTGACATGCAGATGACTAAGCATGTGCCCACAAACAATTGGCTCTGACCCTAACTTGTGTCAAGCAGTTGGCGTGGCTTCTGATTAGTAATTAAATAAATCAGTGCCAGCAGACACTAAGGATATTTTTCCGCAGAATGGCATGCCAGACCTATTAAGGATAAACTACTTGGTACTGATTCCTGTCTTATGCTTTGTCAGTTCAGCAGGATTTTTTAGTCAATGTCAGTAAATATACCATGTGAAAGATTCATTTAGAAAAATGCTGTCTAAAACATAATGTTAAAACTAAGGTCAGAGCATATTTTTTTCTAAGCTATACTACTTCTTGCTCATTCCATGGTGTATCTGCAAGGTTACTGAAGGTTCCAATTACTTAAACTAAATTATTAAAAAAAAAAAGAAACCAAACCCCAAATCAAAAAACCCCAAACTGTGTTTTCTCTCCTCCTCTCATCTCAGGTGTAGCTTATATAATAAATTATCAGTTTTGATTCAACAAAGTACAAGAATACTGCTTGAGATTTAAGCTGTAGTTCTGGTTACAAGTGTAGTTCAGTACAACCAATCATTTTGAAAATATTTTGTCAGGTTCCTCGTGGACTTTAATTCCATTCAAAGACTGTTTTTCTATTGAACACTTTTTGCTCTGCAGGCAACATCAGTTCCTGACAGCTGATAGACACCTGCAACTACTACTTATTTTTGTGGAAGGCAGTTCTCAGGATTTGTCATGTTTATTGACCTTTTTTGTATCAAAAGGTCTCTTTTAAAGCTCTCTAAGTGAAAGAACAACCAGAGGCCACAACTTTCCTTCAGTCATAGTTACATAAACCCAAATGAACTTCGTTATTTTAGAAGTTAAGAAGCTGAACACTTAGGGTAAAAAACCCACCGAGCATCAAATGTAAAGCATTATTACACTAAGTGCTGCTGAATACTGTCTATCCAAAATTAACAGTAGCAGTGCAGGAATGGCAATAGATGCCTGACTCTCAATGGTATTTGTGATCTGTTCTAATTGCTTATTTCAGAGCAGTGAAAGAAGAAGCATGTTGAAGATTTTTCTAAACAAATATTTTCCAAAATTTTTCTGGCTATAAAGACCAAAACAGTGCTGTCCACTGGGAAGGTGAGATAATTTTTCACTTGGTTGTATTTATCTTGGAATATTAGAACCTGCTATCTCACAAAGTAACACAGCACAGTCTACACTGCCCTGCTTTGAGTCACCTAATTGCAACTCTTCTGCACAGGATACCTCTTCAGGTATTTTTAAAATACAGGTCAGAAAGCTGGCCCTGCTTTTCCTGGACTGAGCTTACTGCTGAGTTAGTAAAACATACCCATTGCCCTACAAAATAGTTTATGCAAGGTTGCAGTACAGGAAGTTTTTGAACATGTCCACCTCTGTAGTCTGTGTCTGTCTACTCCTGCACAAGGAGACCAAGCATGCAAACAGAAATATAAGAGGAAAAGTAAAAACAGTCCTTATGCTCTACAGGTGCAGGTGCTTTGAACATAAGAGTAGGTCAACCTGGATGTAATTATTGGATGCATAGGATCAACTGCATTGACTGTAATTATTAATGAGTTTAGGGAAGGTTTCCATTGCCCTCTTCATAGCTGTGACTGAGAAACAGCCTTTCTGAAACAACGTTAAAAGAAACCCAGTCTTTATGTTTCAAGAGCTGAAATATTGGAAAACAAATGTTTTGGATGAGTTGTGTTTTGAGAGTTGGTTATTTTATCAAGTAGCTTTTTGGTTTCTTGGTACAAATAAGCTGGCTGAATACCAGGCAGTCTCAGATCAGTCTTTAGAGGTTAAACTGAGAGGACAGGGTACTGATATAATTGCTGTTACAGGGACAAATTCTAATCTTCCTGTGAGGCTGAAGTCCATGTGATTATTATTAGCACTAAAGGGAAAGGACATGTGCCCTAGGTTTTCATGTAATTTTCTGATCTATGTCTGAATTCAGAGAATTTTAATACAAATTTTTATTACTTTTGGAAGATTAAAAGATGTTCTTTACTATATACCGTGGAGGAGTTTCTCCCTTGCACTTCCCTTTGCCTCTCATAAAAATTATCATTATAAAAGGAAATGAGTTTTGCATAGCTCTGACAGAACAACAGCAAGTGCCAGGCAAGGGATAGTGGGAATACTACAAGTTCCTGTGACATAAGAAACATTGAAGGATGCCTTGTCTGTTGAAAAATGTGAATGCACGAGTCTTTGGTGGTGTGGAAAGACAAAGCAATATTTTCAGCCTCTATTTTGCGTTATTGTGGGTTTTATCTCCCAAGTGAGTGCAAGGTTTGTTATGTTCTTTACTCTGGAAGAACCAATCCAGCCAAAGCTGGAATGCATAAATTTTATCAGCTTCCACAGATATAACATATGTACGTCTACTCAGACCTGGATGACACACCTGTGATCTAACGTACAAAATCCAAATATGGTTTTTAAAGTAAGACCCATGTTATTCTAAGCATATAACTCTGAAAAACATAGTTTTTACTTGAAGGTGAAAGATGAACACCTCACAGCTATGCTTTTATACCTTCTGTTAGAAATAATATGGAATTTCAAAACATTAGCCCTTAAAAAATAAGTATCCTGATATTAAATACAGAATTATTATTGCAATATTTTCTAGGGCTATGAGCTGATTATTCAAAGAAGTAATTATGAATTTATTAAGCCTCTGTGGCTTTCACCTTTAGAATTTTCCCTGAAGTTTTTTTTTTATAAACTCACCTTTTACTCAGTTTTGAAAATAAAATTAGTCTGGTTAGTGTCAAAGGTTAATAATACTTAAAATGTCTTCCTGATTTCTTATTCCACCAGTACTGCCATATTGAAAAGTGTTTGAAATCCTTAGGGATGAAAGATGACAGGTGTAATATGAATGTGTAGTTCTATTTGTGACAGATCTAGGTCAAAATCTTAGTCGAGACAGTAAAATTTTGCATGCAATTATTGCAGAGGGCAGTTTTGACGTCTTGATTGTTTTGAGTGGCTTTTAGTCTGTTGACTGAGTGCCATGTTGATGGGAGCAACTGTTGCTTGGTATTATTCCTCTGGAAATGTTTTTGGGTATGTAGACTGAGAAATACTGGCTTTTATATAAATGTGGCTATAGATATTTATTCTTTAACTAGTATTATCTCTTTAGGGGCATGATAACTCTCTTCCAGGATGGCAGAAACACAAAAAAAGGAAAATAAGATTTACCTCATTTGTCATGAAAATATGGACTTGTATGATTTCATGTTGGTGATGAAGCAGTCCTTGCTTTGAGGGAAGTAAAAATGGAAATACAGTTCACCAGCACTGAGTTTATGCAAATCTATGCCTCATTTTCAGTATGATAAACCATAAAATAAAGGGCAGAATATAGATTTAGGCTGTGATGGTGACAGAGACCTCAAAATCAGGCCATTTGTTACATGAAAGGTAACAATTTTGAAGTTGTTATAGGTAATAAGGGCATCAAATTAGCATCTGAGAGATCTTTAAAGCTTACATATGTTAAAATTGTTATCTCTGATCGTATGTACATTGCAAAACATAATATTCAATATTATTGCAGTCATATAGAGTGTTTTTAACAAATACTGGATTTTGATATGCTCTTGTGGGGTATAAATTCTACTATATTATAATTTGTTAAATTATACACTTGACTCTTGTTCTGAGGTCTTCATCATCATTGCTAGGTTTCTGCCTATTTACGTTTTCTCATAATAACAATCAAAGATTGTTCCCAAGCAAATAATTTTTGCACAAAATAAAACAATTACTCATTTGTTTTCCTTTCCTTGGATTTGAAAAAGCTTGTGCCATATGGTTTGAAGTCTTTTATATACTGTAGCCACTCAGTAATAATTGTTACAGATTTTCTTTATAATACAGTCTTATTTTGTATGTGATAGTCTAAATAAAATTGTTCTTTTGAGTGATGTTTTACATAAATGTAGGTAGCTGATTTGAGTTCAAATAAAATATAAATTACATGACTCCTGACTGAAAATAAGTCTCTAACCAAAATACAAAGTGGAGATCCTGTGACACAGATCGTGCAGACAGTACCAGTTTGGTCTGGGAATTCTAGGAATTCAAGTTCTGATGCTTTTAGTTTGTCACTTCGGGACTTGTTTTACATTATTGAAATTGGCAAAAATACCACACAGTGGTCTTAAAAGTAGAAAAAAAATTCTACATATCCCCACTATGTGTATCTCTATAGTGAATTGTACAAAGCCATGGATAACTTTAGTTGTGTCCTTCTCTCTTGCATCTGATCAGTCAGTATGTTTATCATCTTCAGAATAAAGCTTTATAACTGGTAGCATAACTATGGGTTCCAGAATGAAAGTACTAAACGTTTTAGAAAGAGTGACATAGAAAAAGTGGTGTCCCAAGTTCTTTTAGAAAATATCAGTTGTCGTTACTATTGTACAATTCCTTTGAGGTTTCTTTGATGGAAAATATTGCAGATTATGGAAAACAGAGAAAAATATTAGCCACTGGAACCTTTGAGAGGGTCAGGAATGTAGGCTCTCTTTTCAATGAACATTTTCATTTGAGATTTTCTTGTGCTCAACCTACAAAAATCTCTCAGACCTACTTATCTTTTTTTTCCCTTCTTTTCAACTAGGAAAGTTTATTTATCACCTTTTTAAAGTAGTGAAACAATTAATTATATGAAACAGAAAAATATATTGATAAAAATTACAATATTTATAAAGTTTCTAGTAGCAAACGTATAATTTAGACATTCTACTTTACATTTCACCTAGAAAATCAGGTAGTTCTGTTGGAAAAATCATAATTTACATACTCTTGTCATAAAAATCACCTAGTTTAAAATATCTCTAAAAATTAAGTTGCAAATTACCTATTTAATTCAAAAATTAGTTTGGAGATAAAAGAATTAATAAATATTACCAAATATGATTAACAAAAAAGAAGAATGTTGATATAAATAGCTATAGGTTTATGAAGTAATTGTGCTTACTATAAAAGGGTACAACACTACTTCTGTCAAAATAAGTACATTTTTGCTTCAAGTACAAAAACTGTTGGGAAACCTGTTGAACTACTTATGTTTTATATGTGATTAAAAGGTTGAATTATTTGGCAATAATGCAGTAGTTCAATGAATGTAAGAATAACTTCAAAAATCCTACACATACCTAATGGATGAGGTAGTCACAAAAACCAATTTAGTTTGATTTTTGGATGACATTTTCAGAATTATTAAAAGTAGTCTCTTTCTTACACAACACAAAGACTATAATTTTGTTCTCTAAGATCTAACGTTCATTAATTGCTTCTCTAATTGCTTTATGGGGATTTGTGGGCTGATAAATTTATCTTCCATTGTTTAGGAAAATCTGACAGTCACTAAATATTCTAGTATTAATTTAGCAAAGTAAACACTATTTAAATAGTGGTGCAAGTGGTGAATCTATTAATTACTTTAAATAACTCCTATCTAGTCTTATACTGTGACAAAAACATACAGTGGAGATGTAATGGAATTAATACTTAGAGATAACTCAGATGGTTGTGGATATGAACCATGTCATGTTAGATTTTTCCTTTGGCTGTGATTTAATTTTACATCCTTTGAAGCCAGTGATTAATAGTTTAGGGATTCTGTCTTTTAGGGCATCTTAGAATTGGGCTCAAACTTTCTGATGTGTATAAATAAGGTCAAACTTTTCCTATTTTACTTGGTATTACAGATTCTCTTCCTTTCCAAAGAAATCTTATGGACAAAAATAGAAGATCTTAGGATGATTCAAGCTGATTTAGGATGTAAAATAATTTTTGATGAAGAGATTATTGATTTGGTTAATTGTAAACAAACTCAGATGAGTTTTGCCATGGTGCTCGAGTCATTCTAGGCTAAAACAATATAGTAGTGTTACTGTGGCATTCTGTTGAAAAATCTGTAATTTTTTCCTGATGCAAACTAGCATTTGTGTATACATTTGTGTAGCTGTATAATGCTGAAATAAGTATCAGATAGATCCTTACTTACGAAGTCACTTAGAGATTATCTATTTTAGTTACTTTTGGACTTTAAGTGCTGTTAAATGATGGGACAGATTAGGCAATCTTCTTTCAGGCAATATAACTATATTTTGTATTGGCTCAAGAGCTCAAGAGGAGTTTATTTTGGTGCTGAAGTCTGGTTAGGAGTTAGGCTTCTTTGCCTTTCAGTACAACATGAAAATTACAGGAATGGTCATCACACAAAACATACTGACATGAGGAAAGCAAAATTTTCATAATGTAATTTCTTTTTAGTAGTTTTGACTAAATATTTTATTTACTAGTTTGACAATAGATTTGAGCTTCTGTTTCTGAGGGGCCAAATTCTCAGAAATCTCAGAGAATGCTCAAATAGTAGACAATTGATTTGTTTGAGGAGATACACAGGGAGAGGGGTTTCAATTATTTTTATTTCTTAAGTAATTTCATTCTTGAATGACATAATTTGAAACAGATAAGATATTTTACACTAGATAAAGCATTAATCTGAATTCCAGTTCTTCTTTAAAGGCTTTTTATATACTCAATATTAAACAGCCTTCGGATAGACTACAGAACCTGGAGTGGGAGGTAAGAGCTTTCTAGGACCTATCTTTGGACAAATTTGTGCCTTCTGAACACTAATCTTCACACAGTAGACTGAATAGACAGGCTATGATATAGACTACTCATCTAACATGAATTTTAATTTTGAATGAATACCTGAACTTGGAGCGTAAGCTTATTCATTTGGCCAATTTTTATTTTTTCACTTCTTTGTTTTGGGGTAAAGACACAAAATCCTAGAAGGCTTCAGCTAGATGATGTGTGTTTGTCAATATTTATTATCTAAGTTCAGTCTGGGTTAATTTGGTATTGTTTCAATTCTAAATGAGTTTGAAAAGTGCAGTGAAATTTTATTTTTTACGTTTAGGATTTTTATAAATATTTTATCCTAATTCCCCTTGTATACTGTTTTCTCTCCAGGAATTTTTTATGCATTAAGAAAAATTGCTTGGTTTCTTTGTCTAGTTAGAGCTATAAAAGGCAGCAATGGAGCTATAAAAGGCAACAACATTTGTTTGTCTCCATTTCATGTTTGTTGTTTTGGCAGCTGTGCGGTTTCATTTATTCCATCTACCACTACTCCTGTATAAAAGGGCACATTAAAGTAATGGATTTTTTATTTTCTTAGAGCTATGGAATACCACAAACTGAAATCCCAGAGGAATTGGTCTATACCTCCAATTTAAATTTCTCGAGGACAGGACATAGTAAATGTATTTCTGTGTGTATGTTTTCCTGTTTTACTTTCAATTACTTTTCCTATGTAGTTAAGCATCCTTATTTGCACTGTTGAGCTGTATTGACCCAGTGTGGACTTGTGGCCCCCTGGTAAAATTCTTCAGAATTTCAGATTCTGGAAGATATCTCCTATATTAAAAGTCTCTGAATACAAATAAAAAATACAGCTTTCTGATTATGCAAGTGGAAATGATAAATGCAACTGATAAATGCACTTCATATTAATTACTCCCTGTCCACGTACCAGTCCAAGCCAAACTGTAGATGCTCAACTTCTACACTGCATTTGACTGCAAACTCACAGTTCACAAAAAGGCAAGTAAGGCCTCACAATGTTTTTTAATTACTATGTGCAAGGAAGTAAAGGAAGAAGTAGGATAAGTGTAAACAGGTATACTTTGATCACCCTGTAAAAATATTTACTCTTTTCTCCTTTATAAATGTCTATTCGAACACTAACAGAAGGTGGCTCTCAAGGACTTACTCCATCTGGCAAATTTTTTTAGCCATTATTGGATAAAGTTTCCACTTGTAGATGAGGTGTGAAGTCTATCTGACATACCAGTTGCAATAGTAGTCAGAGAAGGGAACATTGTTTTTCAGGCTTGAAGAGCTGTGTGTTTCTGAGAACAGCTTCCCTACCCTTTTGATGCAGCTTTATTAAACTAAGGGCAAGATTCTGTCAAGCATGTCTATTTTTATTAAATATCTAATCTTAGCTGAATGATGTGGTCTAACAAATCAACATCTGCTGCTATTTACTCAATGACTGTGAAGGTCTGGATGATGATCTTGGGAAATACATTAGCACCAAGCAGAACCCCTGCTTTAAAAATAGATGATTAATCATTGCTTTCTGAATAGCCAATGAGTGCTGTACTTGTCTTTTAACTTTCAACAACATCTCAGTTTATCACATCTGTTGTGGGTTTTCTGTTGTTTTCTTCCCCACTGAGTCTTTTGGGATATTTAGGGAAATGGGGGATTCTGGTTGGATTCTTTCTTTCCTTTTCTAAATTTAACCCTGTGAATTCAGAGCTCTGTGTGTTATCTAGTAAAGGATTCAGGAATAGAACTATAAAAGGACTGAAGGATAAAAGTATTGAAACATCACAGTACTGAACATTATAGTGCCTAATTATCAGACACCTGCTGACTGCACGAATTCACAGTTCTGAAGTAGGTACATAAGCTTCAATACCCAGGGAGAATTTTATAACACGTGTATGGTGTATGAAATCTAGTATACATGGAAGGATGACCATTATTTATAGCACAGAAAGAGAAGGACAGGGATGATGGTAGCTAAATTACTTGATTTCCTGCAGCCATATCAGCAACTTCATTTTACTAAAGCCTGTCCCTCAGTAGTAAAGACACTCTGCTGCCATTAGGGAAATGGGAGCTCCTGTGTTCGCTAGTGGAAGAGGAACTGAAGTCTACTTCTTTCACACAGTATTAAGCAATAGCTTAATAAGTTGAAAACTGGTAAATTGAAAAATCAAGTACTAATCCATCTCCTTTGGCAAATGGTTTAAGAAGTTTCAGAATTGCTGCTCATATCCCTTATGTAATTTTTTTTGGTGAAATCACAGAGTCACAGAATGTACTGAGTTCGAAGGAACCCAGAGGGGTCACTGAGTCCAGTTCCTGGGGCTGCACAGCACCATCCCCTAGAGTCACATTGTGGGCCTGAGAGTATTGTTCAAATACTTCTTGAACTCTGTCAGGCTTGGTGCTGTAACCACTTCCCTGGGGAGCCTGTTCCAGTGCTCAACCACCCTCTGGGTGAAGAATCTCCTTCTAACATCCAACCTAAACCTCTCCTGACACAACTTCAGGCCATTCCCTTGGGTTCTGTCACTGGTCACCACAGAGAGGAGGTCAGTGCCTTCCACTTCTCTTCCCCTCATCAGGAAGTTGTAACTGCAATGAGATCTCACCTGAGTCTCCTCTTCTCCAGGCTGAACAGACCAAGTAATCTCAGCTACTCCTCATATGGCTTCCCCTCAAGGCCCTTCACCATCTTCACTGCCCTTCTTTGGACACTCTCGAAGAGCTTTAATATCTTTCTTACATTGTGGTGCCCAAAACTGCTCACAATATTCAAGGTGAGGCTGACCCAGTGCAGAGCAGAGGGGGACAATCACCTCCCTTGACCGGCTGACAATGCTTTGCCTGATGTCCCCCAGGACAGGGTTGGCCCTCCTGCCTGCTAGGGCACTGCTGACTCACATTCAACTTGGTGTCAACCAGGACCCCCAGATCCCTTTCTATGGCATCTCATTCCCAAGTCTGTAAATCATACAGGCCAGACGTGTATGGCAAGCTGACAAGCTCAAGAAGTATTCAGGGGTTAGAAAAACCTTTATCTGTGAAAAGCAAGTGCCTACAGTATTAGAAGACAAGTTAGAATTTCTGGTAATCTACACTAGGGTTTGGCAAATAAGGCATAATGATAGCAACTGAGTGGCAGAATACGTGTTTAGGAAGGTTTAACTCCAGCTTTACTAAGACAGCATGAGGGGAAGGATTCCCCCCTTCTCCCCCTACCTCCTTTATACTTTATGGCAAGCTTTCACTTTTTTTTTTATAAATTCAGTATAAAGAAGAAAATCTTCTGACTGAGACCTTTCTTCATCTACTGAATAGGGACACTTTTTCCACCTTCAGATAGAAAAATGTATTAGCCATCCAACAGCACTGTGAAAAGGCTGCAAAGACAAGTCACATTGGTTTTGCCAAGAGGTAAACTGTCAAGGTCATAAACATGTAGAGTTTGTGCGTACTCATTCTCTCAGGATGAAATAACACTCAAATAAAACAGTCTCTACAAATTTCCAACACTACAAACTGGTTTTATTTGCATTAAGTAAGAAACAAAGGTGAATAAGGAAAATTTTATTAAAGTTTTCAGAAAATCTCTGTCTGTTCCACAGAGTGTCTCCACTTATTAAAAAAAAATAGTAATTTTATATGTTTAATGAATTGTGACATTATTGGGTGATATTTTCAGAACCGCTTCAGTCAGAGAATGTATGTAGTACAGTGATAAATAGTTCTGTTGCTTATTGGCATTTATAGCCTGAGCTGTGTTTCCAGCTTAGATAACCAATGTTATCAGTATATTGACCAATGTTACTTCAAATCAATATTAAGAATGTTGCCTAATTACATCTATTCTGTTTTGTTTAATGATTGCCTCTTTCTGCCATCTTACCTAAACTGACAGGAGCTCAGTGACCTAGGTGGAAAGGCATTTTTGAACTCCAATAAGGATTTTGAAGGAAATTTTCCACACTTCCTATTAATCCCTGCAACTGATGTGACTGATACTGCAGTAAATGCCAAGAGTCCCTAGATGCAAGTCTATGCAATTTTTAGGACAATAGATATAAAAAAGAAAGAAAGGGAATCCACTTGTGTATGTAAATGCTATCTAAACAATTCAGTCATATTCACTGTGTTGTGTTGTGTTGTGTTGTGTTGTGTTGTAGAAGGCAAATACTATGCAACTCCTACACTAAATAGACTGGATGAGACACAAGCCTGTCCAGCTTATACTTCCTATTGCTCTTAAATATAAAAGATGGATTTTATGTAAAAAGTTAATGAGCTTGAAAATGCTTTCAGGATTTATTTTGCACATAAGTAGGTTGCATTTATGCAAAGAATAAATATCTTTTTTGTTAGAATATTTTTCTCTAAACATTTGAACTATGTTGATTCTTGTACCTTTACCCATTATGGTGATGAAGTTTAATACTGGGAAAAGAAGATCTACAAAATCCTACAATTTACCGTAGAGAAAATGTTAAAAGAAAAACCAATAGATCTTTTACTTTTCTTCCTTCCCTTCCCAAGTTTCTGATTTCCTATTTTATGTATCTTGTCTTAGCTAACAGATTTATAAATCAGCTCCTTGAACAGTAAAAGGATTTGCCATTTGGTGGAATTGGCTGACATTTCATTTTTGCTGTGCAGATTGCAGATAATGTTGACATTATTTTGCTGAGTGCTGTACTACATTATTAACATATTGCTCATGACTGAATCCAAAATACTTTTGCTCTTGTAGTGTAATAACCTCTGTAAAAGAAATTATGTAGATTTTTTTTGAGACAAAAATAATGTTGCGACATGATAAAATAGAAATTGCATTGAAGTTACAAAATGCAACTCTAAAGTTGATGTTAAAAGTGAAGGAAAACAATCCTATAGATCATTTGTTTACTCTTGATATCCCTAAATCTTGTGTAGAAGTGAGCAATACTCATGAAATAGACTATATCAGCACTGTAGTAATACACAATTTGTCAATTAAAGGCATATACCCTCCTGCTTGCATCACATGAAAATGACAATTCAAGCTGAGGGCATGATCCCATTCTTGCCCATATGTGATTATTTTCTCTGAAAAAGCAATCAGCTTTTTTTCTGGATTGTGAAGTAGCTTTTAGTGACCAGGAGCACTGAAATCCTATGCAGATTTTTATCAAGTTGACAGGCAATTATTAAGGAGTTTATTTCTATTATGTTTTAAGATCTACATCTACAGACTCATTTGTAAATAAAGCATTTACTGTGAAAGTTTTACATTACCTTCTGCTGAGGGAGAGAGATGGAAGTAGGGAATTGATTTTAAATTGTCTGTTACCCTGGTGCAACCTGTCCAGGTTTTATAGCCCTATCCTTACGTGTTTATCTCTGCCTTCTTAGCTATTATTTTTCGTATCTTTCATTAGGTGTGTTTTGCCATAGAGTACGACTCTTTGTTTCTATGACATATTATGGAGCATGCATCCTTCCTCATGTTAAATTTTAACTTCAGCTGTGTTTGGTCTAATTTTCAAGAATTAAAATTACAGTTGGCAATCAGGTATCTTCTTGCCATGAAAGGTGACAGCATGTCATGTGTGTTGATTAATAGCTTTTCAGCTATTTTACATATGTTCCACATACGTAAATTCTTCCACTGACCAACCAACCAGATGAGCACTTAAAAAACATAAATCCAAACACCCCACTGCTGCCAGCCACTCGATAGAGTTGTAGTGTAAATATATTGATAAGATCATTATTTCTCTACAACCATTTCACATAGGGTAAAATTTTCACATATCTTGATGACTTCATCCACAGTTACTTATTTCTTTCTATATATGTAGATGAATTGCTTGTTGTCAGGGAGACAAAAGGGTTTTTCACTGTTTACACAGTATGTGATGTTCAGAATAAGAAACAAACATTACCTTAGTTGACATGTTTTGCAATTAAGAACTAATATTCTAATAATTAAAAACTAATATTACTTAAACCAAAATAATAAATACTATTTGTTTCAGCACTTATATGAAAAATATGAAGTCATTGCATACTACTTTTGAATAAATCTGTACTTTTTCCATGGACTTCAATATTTCCATGGACTTTGATTCACTCAAGTGAGTAAATTACTTGAGTGATGTTCCCCTTCACTAGAGTGGGCAGTTTCTTACGTTTGAAAATATCTCAGGAATTTTTTTTAATATTAATTTTTTACAGGTAAAACTGTTGTGGGGTATGAACCAAAGCACTAGATCTGAGATGTCTGAAGGTTTTTTTTAGCCTTCTGGACAAGAAATATTTTTTTCCTAATTGTTTTCTGGTTTCTGTTTTTAAGAACCTTCAGCATCTGTAAAACATACTGACATGGCTATGTTTATTAATGTCTTTGGAGTTTACAAGTTGGGGACACGATACTGCAACTGACACCTGCAGATGTATAACTGTATATGATACTAGCAGAGGTTGGTTGTCCTTTTCTGACATTTTCCACAATCTTTAAAGTGTCTTATTTTACTGGCAGACTTACATTTTGGGGGTGCTGCAGAAAAACATCAGAATACACTTTCAGGAAAAGTACATTATAATCAGCCAGACTAGCAGCAGAGATTTACAGCAGCCCCATCAGAAATATAACATTCTTGTACTGTTTGGAAATCTTCTGTTTTCACTGATGATGAAGCAAACAAAAGTTGTGTGATTAACTTAATCAGCTATGAGAAACTGGCTTTGTGAAATGTACACTATAATCTACTGTCAGCAGGGGCATTGACATGCTGCTTGGTCTCCTTGCTGCTTCATCACAGCACTGCAGTGATGAAATCAAGGGGGCAGTGCCTAGTAGCAGTGCCTTCCTTTTCAGTTTTCCACTTTGCCACAGATTTTCCATGTGATTTGTAACATTGTCTTAAATTGGTTGTTAGCCAGGCAGCTGAAATATCTTCCTGATATTTTGCACTACAAAAGAAGATGTTTGCATCTATATTATGTCCTTAAATGTTCAATTAATAAGATGAATTTGAGAGAGACAAACAGGATTGTTTGTCTTTTTCCCATGTTTTTGGCATAATCACGTGGTCCTTTTTTTTTAACTCTTGCCTGAATTTCACTTTCAGCTAAGCCATCAGACTGATGTAGATGTAGATGTTTAAGTCTAGGGTTTTCTATATGTACAGATGATTGCCACCGGACATTATTACACATTTTACCTGTGAGTTTTCATACTTGTTAAAAAAGAAAGGTTGTATTTTTGTTTCCTGTCTTGGCTAAATTAAAAATAACTTCTGATATTTTGACTTTGGAGTAAACTATGTCAAGTGGATTTGAATGGATTCAGCTTCAGTAAAAATACTAAGTGTAGCGAAATCTGTTCCATATAACACTTTGACCTGGGGTTTGAGGGGGTGGAGAGAACTCTAATACTGCACTACCAAGTCTAAGTCAGCCTGGGTGCAACAATCAACTGTTTTTTGAAAGGTTGTAGCTGAAACACACACTAGATTGTTGTGTAGTTATGTGACTGAGATTCCAGTCACCACAGGGTACAGGATAAATTAAAAAGAAGCAGTCTTTCTTTAACAAATTGACCACTTTAAAACGTAATGTTGATATATTGCAGCATCTTTAACAGGAGAAGAAAATACTTTGGCAATCCCTGCTGATTTTCTTTTCTCCTGTTTGTATTGGATTTTTTTTATTTATGCACATTTTATACTTATTATACATAAGTTTTCCAGATGTTGGATTATTTGCCTTTTTTTTTTTTTTTTTTTTAAGCTCTAAAATCAGTTTTACTAATGCTCACAGTTGCACTTCTTAGTGTCTGGGAACTAATCGCTTGTTGTTTACGTCTATATTTTTGGGAGTTCCTCCTGTTATTTGGAACTTAAACCTTCAAGATCTCTGCAATAATATGCCCATGCTCGAGCTTTTTTTCCAAAGCTCACTAAAAGCTTTATTATAAAATGAAAACTGGAATCACAATGGGATTGGTCATGGGAGATGAAGAGGTCTTTATTCTGAAGTAATGCACCATGGCTGTCAACCCCCCATGCTAGTGTTGGCTCAACATTTGTTTTTTCATGGTAAGCTTGCTCACACAACTCCCCAGCTTTGATTTACAAGCCATGGTTGCATTGTTGCCATGGTCATAGGATTGACTGTCATCAGGGTTGTTTCAGACAGAAGCAAACAAAGTTAGTGTGTTCAGGTTCTTGAGAGCACATCTCCTTTGCTCTTCTGCATAGTTGTTTGAGTTATGCAGGACAAAGGGGAAGTGGGAAAAGGGAAAGGAGACCTGACAGTAGGACAGGTTTAGGCACCTCATTCACAGGCCATTATCTAGGATCATATCTTTTCCTTATCTGGTAAATAATAAGCAGAAGTATTAAGTGCTACGGTTAATGCTTACAAGGAGTACCACGTTTAGCAACAACATGAACGAATTTTGAAAATCAGCTTTTACAGAGCTGCTTTCTGAATTTGGCTTTCCCTAATAGATGGGCTTGAGAGGCATATTGATTTGGATTCAACAGTCCAAAACTCTCCTAAGATTCAGTATGAAACCATTCCTTTAGAAAGTGAGGCAAGCTCGCATGAGCTTCTGTGGGAAGGGGGATCCGCAGTCACATTTCCTTCATTGTTCTCAGCTGAATCATCTAAAATATTAGGAAACCTGTGCTTCCTCCTACTCTTTTTTGACTATGATTATTCCATTCTCCTATAGAAGCTGTGCTGTATGAGGAGGAGGACACTGCTCATGTGCATGGTGATAGCCTAGATCATCTTGCAGGATAGAGTGTTCTCATGCAAGGCAAAAAATACAGACCTCAACCCTCTGGCATAAAATAAAACTTCAAATCTGCATCTCAGGCAATTTAATCTTTAGTGGTTTGACCAAGAAAACCACCCCATTTATTTGCACAGAAAAATGACTGTTTTGTACAAAGCCCACTAGTTTGATGGTAATTTTGACTATCTGCTAAATCAGGATCTAACATTATTTCACTTCAAACTCTGACAGAGGACTAGTCAAATTCTTGCTGACAGTGACAATTCAAGTTATGTTTTGAAGGAGCATTTAAATGGATTAGAAAATGTGTTAAGAATTTTAATCTTGGTATCATGCCTAAATCTAGATGGGGGTGTCTTATTTGTCTCTGTGTTTGTTGTAAGTGCTCCACAGTTATATAAGCAATGCCATTTCTGAGATAGCAGAATTTTATTCCTTCTCACACAAAATATGTTCTCTTTCCAAGGCAGAAAAAAAAAAGTATTCAACTCCTCATACAGATCCATATGAGCCAGATATTAAAGTCTGCAAAGCAACTCATGAATTCATAATAAAGATTCAGTCATATTATGCAGGAAATCCTGAAGACGTGAAATGTGCTTGAGCAGTAAAATGAAATTTAAAGGACAATTAACTGATCTTGACTATGTGTAACCTTTGGGATAATTATAATTTCACTGGGGTTTTTCAGCTGTATAAATAAATAATAATAGAGTATTCCCTAAAGTTTAAATTTACATTCAACAACTGTGGTTAAAATGCTAATAGATACATGTGATTTCTCTTACTCTGTACATGGATCTTAATATTATTATAAGAACGTAAATGTTTGAAGATGATGTATGGTTTATTAAAAAATAGAAAGTATTCTATGGGTTTTCAGATTTGGAGGGTTTTTTAGTATTTCTATAAAGATCAAGATGGCTGACACTTTTTTTTTTTAATTGAAATGCTTCAGGCTTTAGAAGAAAACTTTCTTGTAAGTTCATTGGTGACTTCCTGAGCAGATAAATTTATGTGTATTCAAGAATTGCTACACCATATCTTAAAGCTGGTAGTACATTTCACTCTTAAATTAGTGAGATACAAAATGAGAACACCCTTCTTGTAGGTAATGTTGATGTTTAATTATATGTTTCTTTTATAACTCTGCTCTTAGTATGTTCTAGACAATGACCTCCATAATGTCCTTGGGTAAAATTAAAGGATAATAACATTTAAGAAATTCTACAGAGGGTTTTTAAGATATGCCTGAGAACTAGTGTTAGTGATTCAGTAAGACAGTTTACTGTCTGCTAAACTCTCAGTGTGTGAATAATTTTTGAGCAACATTATTTAGTATCGCATTATCACTACTACATTGCTTTGATTCAAAACAATATTTGATTACTCTGGTAATGTTTTGTTGAATTTAAAATTATTTGGATGTTAATACCAAGAATAAGATTTAAAAAAACCCAACTCATTTTAAAACGTGTTTGAACCAATTCTAAACCAATGCTCCACCTCCATCTGTGGATATCTTGAGCTCTGCATCTGTTGAATACTGCGCTTACTGTGTTTTGTATACTGAAATGTCTTTTATATATATTTATTTTTCTTTTTTTTTTTTCATGTTTAGTGTTCTCTTAGGAATGGAGGACATCTTATTTATGCAGGATACTGGTTTTATTAAAAAAAGATATTTGCACCAATGCAAAATGAGAGATTGTGTTTGCCAGCTGTATCTCTCACAGATCCTCATGTTAATTTTAAGATGCAATCGACCACCTACATCTTTCTTTTGTGCAGATGTCCACCCTCTCCGACCCAAAGGTTTGTAGCAGACATTATGGTTCCATTCCAGTGCATAAGGATACTGTATACTGTTCTAGACTGTTTAGGGGCTAGGATACCCTGGAAGAATAGAAGGAAAACATACACATAGAGATTTCTCCTCCTCTTTCCCCCTCCTTTCCTGTGGGCATAATGAAAATATAATTAAAAATAAAGCTTTCAGGACCACTTTTTCTTCCAATTAGTTTTGTGTGTTTCCTTCAGTGCTATATAGTTTATCAACATGTGAAAGCTGTTTAAGTGTCACTGTATATCAGGACTGCAAAAAAAGCAGTGATTCCTTCTAGTTAAAGATGCATAGCAAGTGCCACAACATAGGTCTCCAACTCTTACATAAAGAATAAGGCTACAAGTCCCCTAGTTTAATGTCTTTCTTTCTTAATACGCACTGCTGAGTCTGAGGCCACTGGATAAATTGCATAGGAAAATGACCTATATATATACTTCCAGATCAATAAAAAGCAAGCCTACATGCATGGCTGGCACAGCGAGAGGATTGTTTCTACAGAAGTTTTTACAAGCAGCAATTTCTTTTCTTGAACCATGATTTCTGCCTCGGAGTATAAACTCTCTGCCCCTGCCTAAGTGACAGGGAAATATGATGAAAACTGTTCAGAAGTATAATGCGTTGAGTCTTAAATCCTAGGTATGCTAAAAGGCATTTTAGCAGAGGAAAATAGTAAAGATGGAAATATTAAGTTAGTAATAAAACAGTACATCATTACTGATAATCACAACCGCATAAAGCTACAATGAGATGCTTTGTAAAATTTATTTTTCTTTTCTCATTTGAAAGAGAGATCTGTGGGATCTCAGGGACAAAAATGGGTATGTTTTATTCCTGAAAAAAGGGATCATCTGCTATCAGTATTTAAAAAAAAAGAAAAAAAAGAAAAGAAAAAAGTTGACAACAGGAGTTAGGCTTTTCAGTCAGTCAGGAGAATTAATTAATGGATGATGACAGGGTACAGGCCCCAAAACTGTGCAGCCATATAACTGAAGTCTGTGGCATCTGTGATTCTTTAACCTTAGAATGGGAGGTAACTGATAAAAAATAAGCTTAGAAATCTTGTAGTTCTTCAGTAGACAAACATGTTGAAGATTTCTGTACTGTGTACAGCTAGCAAAACTTTCATTATTGAGGTTAACATCTGACACTGAGGTGCTAAACTGTGTCCAAAGAAGGACAATAAAGTCGGTGAAGGCTCTGAAGCATGTCTTGTGACCAGTGGCTGAGGAAGCTGTGGTTGTTTTGCATGCAGAAAAGGAGTCTTAAGGAAGCCTCACAACAACTACCTGAAAAGAGGTTGTAGTGAGGTGAGAATCAGTCTCTTCTCTCAAGTAACAAGCAACAGGGCAAGAGGAAATGGCCTGAAGTTGTGCCAGGGGAGCTTTAGATTGGATATTAGGAAAAAATCAATTCAGTGAAAGGGTTGTCAATCATTGGAGCAAACTGCCCAGGGAAGTGGTTTAGTCACTATCCCTGGAGGTATTTAAAAGACATGTAGACATCGCACTTAGGGACATAGTTTGTTGGTGGACTAGGGACATAGTTTGTTGGTGGACTTGGCAGTGCTGTGTTAATGATTGGACTCAATAATCTTGGGAAGTCTGATAAATGATTCTATGATTCTATATCATGAGGGTCTTGAAGGTACATATGGCCTTCTGATGCACTGAGACTGATAGGATTTGGAAGGGTAGACTTAACAGCAGTGGCAGAAAAATATTTCTATTCATTACAGAAGAGAAATGAAAGGTGGAAGGGGTTGAAATGTCAAGAACATTGATGGTAGTGTAAAGGGTGGTGTTTGGAACATGTACAGGCAGGATAAGAAAGAGATGAACAACAGACCGTGGGTACCTGAATGTTTATGCCTTTGTAAAGGTCTGAAGTGTGACCCTACCTTTTCCTCTTGTATGCGTTTCTCAAAAAGACTGATTGAACAGTCTTTATAGTTGTATAGCTAAAAGACATAATTTTGATTGTTTTAATACCTAGTTTAAGTAGTTCTGAAAGCCTTCAGAAAAGAATGATCAATGATACTCAATGGTTTCCATGTAAGAAATAATCCAGTGAGACATTTCTCTTAACTTAGAGAAAAAGAGACAGCTGAACAGGAAAATAATGAGAATCGTGAGCAAACCTCTTGAGCAAACTGGACCTCTGGTTTGTGTCAAGGCCTCAATATATATACCCTGTAAGAATGATAAAATTATTCCTATGAGAATCCCCTTGAATATTTTTTCAGGATGATTGTGATTGGCCATTTGTGAGGATAGTATATTGGGCTAGACAGATCTTTAATCTGACCCAAGATAGGGTTTTTATGATTGCTATCTGAATCCCTAGATGAGTGATGCTGTTGTCACTATTGTCTGTTAGCTTATGTACTCGAGCAGTTAGAGGTTTGTAGGAAGTTACAGTGCTCTCAGAGGTATAAATATATTTTTTTTTTATTTTTTTCTAGAACTTGTAGCATAAAACTCAATGACACCGATCCTTTGTATTTTAGGATGATCTTAGCTGTAATAAAAACATTACCGGAGAGACTTGCTGTACTATTATTTTGCTTAAAAAATGGTGACCTTGCCTTTAATGATTAAAATATTATTTAACTGAATTATTCATTTAAACAATAAGCACTAGATATAAATAAACAAGTTTTAAAGGGTTTTTTTTAGTATTTATTTATAAGAAATATTTTGAGTGAGGAACAGATTTTAACTTTTCAGGAATAAGGTCTATGGAAGTTTGTAGTGTGATGTTCTGTTCCACATGTGGAGATAGCAGGTACCAGGAAATAATACCATCAGAAGTGCTTTCAACCCCCTGGGGGAGGACAGTGGTTGGCAAATATAACACACTAAAAAGAAAAACAATTTGAAAGCTGAGGTCATGAGAGCTGTGGATGTTGGCAAAAAAGCTTTTCTGCTTAAAGAGCTCCTGCCTACCACTATACAGGACTCAAAAGGCTAAGGAGAAAAACTCTATTTACAGACTTACAGCTTACACTGATGGTTACTCTTCCTAGAAAAGATTTTCTTCCAGAGAAGAGCAATCAGCCTGGTGAAGGGACTTGAACACAAGTCCTTTGAGGAGAGGCTGAGGGAGCTGGGGTTGTTTAGCCTGGAGAAGAGAAGGCTCAGGGGTGACCTCATCACTCTCTACA
>JAWWES010000115.1:73090572-73102990 GCA_035583135.1 Lophotriccus pileatus | reverse complement strand
GTTGTTTAGCCTGGAGAAGAGAAGGCTCAGGGGTGACCTCATCACTCTCTACAACTACCTGAGAGGAGGTTGTAGCCGGGTGAGGGTTGGTTTCTTCTCCCAGGCAACCAGCAGTAAGACAAGAGGGCATGGCCTTAAGCTATGCCAGCGGAGGTTTAGGTTGGATATTAGGAAGAAATTCTTTACAGAGAGAGTAATCAGACATTGGAATGGGCTGCCCAGGGAAGTGGTGGATTCTCTGTCCCTGGAGGTGTTTAAGATGAGGCTGGATGTGGCACTGAGTGCTGCAGTGGTAGTGGATCAAGGGTTGGACTTGATTTCAGAGGACCTTTCCAACCCAGCTGATTCTATGATTCTATGATTTGTCATTTAGCTGAGAGACTTTAGGAAGAGAAGCTTCCCTAGGCAGAAGCTGTTTGATAGCACTGATCACAAAGAGAAAATAACAAAAAATTAATGCTTATCAGCAGCCATTAGGAAGTTATTTTTTCCTTTAGCTACGTTACTGAGAAGAAAGCTCTTGCATCTACTTTTTCACTCAGGTTTAAATCAAATAGGCCTATCTTCTTAGGCCATTATTCTTAGCCTAGTTGAACTGCAGTAGGACTTGTGATTGAGGATGTGTATTTTCCTGTAATACTTGAAAACTCCTATATTTAATACCATGTAGACTTCAATAAAAAAAAAAATCTCCTGTCCAGACAGAAGTTTCCTGATCTAGTTTTTTTAAGTTATGTTTATATTGAGCTTACTCATGGCACTCCAGTTTTCTCAAATGTATGAAAAGAAATTAAAAAAAAATCATATATTAAGTAATTAATTCACTTGTTCTTTGATCCTAAGTGTCTGACAGTGACAATATTTGTATAGTGATGTGTTTACATCTAGTTTCTAACTGTTGCAACTGATAAATCCTCAGAGTGGTGAAACACTGGAACAGGTTGATCAGAGGATGGTGGATGCCCAGTCCCTGGAGGTATTCAAGGTTGGATGGGCTCTGAGCAACCTAATCTAATTGAAGATGTTTCTACCCATTGTAGAGTCATTGGACTAGATGACCTTTAAAGGTCTCTTTCAACCCAAACTATTCTATGAATGTATGATTCTCTGCTGTCTGAGTCTAGTGTGTGAAACTTGTTATACTGAGGAATTAAAGAACACTATCTGTTGAGCACTCTGATACAACCAGAGAAATATATTTACCATTTACTAAAAAGTCTACCCAGATACCTGCCTTGGGATGCTATTTTTATTAAATCACTGATGATAATAATCAATAGGGAACCCAAATAGGGAGCCAATTGTTAATGCAGTGGCAATGGGCCAAAGCGATAAGAGATCAAAACAATCACCTTGCATAAACAGCTTGCTTTGTACTATAAAATTTCCCTCACCAAATCACATTCTTGTTCCTAGGTGCTATTCAAGGGAATTTAAAAATGAAATTGTTAATGTACCCATTGTGTGAAAAATGTCCAGAATATAAAGGAAGTAATGAGCTATTGAGGGAGTCTCTTGTTGGGTTATGAAACCGGAATACATGTTTTTATGGCATATAGTCATTGTGTACAAAGGCACTAACCAATTTATCTTTCTAGAGGAGGAAGATACGCTGCACTCTGTGATGAAAGGATAGTGTTATGAAGTTATTAACTTTTTTTTCTTAGTAAATTTCCCCTTGATCCAAATAAGATTCGTAAAACAAATATCACTACATCTATATGTAGAAGAAATACTTTGGCACTGTAGTGAAACCTGCTTAAACATTCATCTCTTTTGGATACTGAAAACAAACCTAGAACAAAACATAATGAGACTAACATCAGAATCGTTGAGACAGCTGGAAACTGGAATACAAAAGTTATTCATCATTTTTATTTGTTAACATCTTAATCACTTAAGCAACTAGTTAACAAAATATCAGTGGTCTTGTACTTAAAAAATTAAAATTTTCAGAGTATGTGCCCTCTTATACAACCTCTTTTGGCATTTATCTACCTTCTAGTTTGGTAGCAAATCCTTCAAACTACTGTCACCACAATAATTTCTACCATACTATCAACCACTCACTTTTTAAAGTGCCAATATCAGTGCTAGTTTTTGTTTATTTTTCATAATCAGTGCAATCCCAACTAGTCAGGCAATTTTATTTCTTTGCTTTGGCACACAAAACCTAGGTTTGGACTTAAATCTAGTTTTAGGCTTAAAAATGGCAGATTTTCTACCTGTTATTATTACCTTATTGATTTCTTGATGGCCTCCTTTCAGTTTCAACTTTGATTGGAAAGTATTTTGTGAGCCTAGTTCCAGATCTTCAGGTCTTCACTTATAGAAACATCTCTTTTGTGGGAGAAAATTTCAGTACTTTAGAAAGAAGTGAGGTTTTACAGGGGTTAAACTAAGATAAGAAGACAAAAGGTCAGTAATCACAGATTATTATTGTAGATTAATTCAACGCACCCACAGCAAAGTTGACTTCTAAGTGCTTTTGAAAGCAGTAGAATACCAAAACTTATTTCCTCCTTCCTTTTTTCTTTTTTTTTAATTAAAAGATTTTAGCTCAAGTCAATATAGAAGTACGCTCTGGGATTTTTCTTTTATGAGATAATAAAATATCTTTTTTAAAGTGGTTATAAAATATAGATCTGCCTGTTAAGAAAACAAATAAAAAACCTGACAACCTCCAAAGTAATGTCTATCGACCATATAAGAAAAAATCAGTGAGAGCAGGAGACAAACTTACTCGTTTGCAAATATGAGATCTGAACTTGTAGCATTTCTAAAAGCTAGCTTACTGGTATCTGAAACAAGTATTTGTCTCCTTTTTTTTGAAAATATGAACAATTTTGGAAAATATGAACAATTTTTGAGAGGCTAAGTCTTCACTTTTAGACTGTACTCTGCTGTCATGGTATGTACCTTATTCTTCCCAGAAATTTTTCAATACTTGATGAATGTTTTAGGACCTTAGAGTAGTGAAGAGGCTCCACATCTATTGAACAACTTGCCACTATCACCTCGGGGATGAGAAAAGGCATGGTGAATAGTGTAGGAGTGAAAAAGATTGGGATGCAGATGGAGTGGAGGTTTTGAGGTGAGAGTTTTGGGACAACAGTGCAGGGATTTAATACAGTGAGGGAACTAAGCAGGCACCAACAGGGACAAGCAACTAGCAGAGATTCAGTTAGCAAGTATTGTCTGCCCTTTAGAGGCAAGCATTCAAATTTCATGTTTAATAAGCCTGCAAGCATTTAAATTTCATTGACATGAGTAATAGGGGCTGTAATTCAGAGGTGCAACAGTTGAATGAGATGAAGGAGAATGAAACTGAAGGTATGTGGGTTTTTTTAGGAAATCCCATCTGTTTGTATCCCCTGAAGGGGGAAGAGGGGGGTGGGCTGAGGCCTTTCTAAACCATTCTATTGAGTATTGCTAGAATTTTTTACCTTTGTACTGGTTTCCTCATGCATAGTTGAGAAGCAAATCCTGTTTTTTTTTGATTTTTGGCAAATCCCGAATTTCAGTTGAGTGAAAAGAACGTACTCTGAGAGTTTTTGAAAATACCACACTATGATTGCAAAATTATGAATTTTGCAGTTCTTGGCTTTCCTAGCTGTTTGCTATTTTAAATCTTTTTAAGACTTCTTGGGCTTCATGTTCTCCTCCCTACCCTCTGCTCTTTTCTCAAGAATTTAGTTCTGCACACAGAGTCATGTAGTTTCTTCTTACAGTCATATACCCCTGTGGGCTTTGATTTGACACTTCAGCTCTGACATATTGCATTGCAGATTTTTCAAACTTCACGAATGTGAGGTAAGAAAAGTTGATACAGATTTTAACTGGTTTTGGGCCTATTTTTTTTTCTTTTAAATTTCTAAAGTCTTTCACTCTTTTAGGGTTTCAGAACTGCAAAATAATTAATGAGCTTTATCCAAGAAAACCGTTCACTTCCAGAAAGATTGAGCAAATATAATCCATGCTTTAGGACCAAATGAACAGTTCTTAAAGTAATTTTCAGATACACTGAAAAAAATATTAGTGATTATTGACAACATAGTGAAGCAAGGGAATGTCAGTGTATGGGAAACAGAGAAGTTAATAAACTGGTAAAAGGAAACAAATGGAAGGAACAAAATGGAACCACTTCACTGGAAATGAGTGAGGAAAGTTCATCACTAGTGATACTTTGAGATAGTTTTTTGCCAGGTAATCTAACCTTCAAGTTGTTTTATCAGTATTCAGACTATCAGTCATCTTAATTTTTCAATTCATTCTATGTACTAGGACAATTTATTTCTCAATAAAAATAATAATGTAAAATACAGTAGTTTAAATTATTTAATTAACACAAAGCTATAGGGAATGTACAGCATATTCTAATATATGAATCAATGTAATATAACAGTTCTAGATGCTATCTACTTGTAACTGAGAAAAATGTTTGTAAAGTGCAATTATCACCTTGAAGCAGGGGGTTGCAATCAAACTCCATGTGGCTGATTTTAAGGACAAATACATGCATGTCAAACCAAGGCCTTTGAAGATTCTTCACAACAGAAGGAACTGGAAGGGCAAAAGAAAGGAAAAAGAACTCATGGGATGAAATACAGGCAGCTCCAAAAAGTAAGAAAGAAAAGATTAAAAAGCAGTCACTTTCCTCTAGCAGTCCAATGCCCAGACAATACCTGAGCAATAGCTACTTTGTAAAAACTCCATGCTTAGTTTTATTGATAAGCATTATGGATGATATGGAACTCTACTTTGGTCAGTTCAGGTGAGCTGTCCTGGCTGTGTCTCCTCCAAGCCTCTTGCCCAATTCCATCTTTCTTGTTGGAATGGCAGAGTTAGAAACGAAGAAGGCCTTGACACTGTGAAAAAATACTGTTCAGCAAAAAAAATTGGTGCGTTATCAACCCTGTTTTAGCCACAAACCTAAAACACAGTGCCCTATGGGCTGCTATAAAGAAAATGATCTCCATCCCAGCCAAACCCCGCGAATGACCAAACAAGCATGTTCAGCTGTTACATTTCTAAGCTTTTGAGTGCTTCACTTTCCAGTTAGAAAAACTGAAAAATCTGTAGTTTCCCAGTTTTATTGTCAGCATTTGACAGGGGGAAAGAATAGTCTAGTCCAATACTGCTACATACCAAATTTAAGATGATACGAATATTTTGAACACTGAATAACAGTATTTTGAAATTTTAATTTGAAACTGCTATTTTTCACTTTTTGCTAAGGGGCAATTAAAAACAAGTAAAATATAAGTGCAAAAAACTTGAGTAAAAATGGAAACGTAAGTCTGAAATGTAATTTCAATCAAACAAATTTTTTTAAAAAGTAGCATAATTTGCTCAAAATAGTAAAACTTACTGTTGTCAAATCTGTATTTTGCAAAAATAAGTTTAAAATAAATCATCACCTGAAGTTCAAACCACTCACCTTTCTTTTTATGTAACTGAATAGCTGAGCAAGACTGTAACAAGGGATAACACAGGTGTAATTGTCCATTAGAGTCCTTTCTAATTACAGTTGCCTGTCATTTGCTAAAGCCATGGATAAGGCACAATCAGCAAGCAATTGTTTGCCTGGAGCATAAGACCTTTGAGATGAACCACTCAGAATGGAAACTGGCTTCAAATTTGTTTAGGATACATTTATTTAAATATTTATTTTGCTTCTAAAGATCCATAGATTTGAAACTATCACGTTATGCTGTTTCTAAAGGATCCAGAAACAGCTTGCAGAAATGAGGATTGGAGTATGGCTCTTATTTTAGGCTTTGATGACCAGCTGATGCATATTCCTTGTTTGCTTTGGATCAGTGGTTTGGTTATGTATTTATGCACTGTTTTTTGCAGTACACTGTCTGCATATCTATTCTCTAGCACAAGAAATATTCATTCCACATATAGTCTTAAATTATTGCACTTCATTAGCTTGCTGGTTTGAAAGACATGGTTAGAGATGTACATATATTGCCCCGTGTTTAAAAAAGTTATAAAAATGTTATTAAAAAGTTATAAAAAATTATATCACTGAGCTGAGAGAAGACAGAATTTGACTTAAAGCTCTTACAAGTTTTGGAAATAGCCTTTTAATCTAAGGTGTAAAAATTCAGAATGCAAGATAATGTGAGCTAATCCTTTAAATTACCCCTTATTAATGAGAAATCTGAACTTTTATACATGAACTTTATAATGAACTTTCTATATTATGTTGCAAAAAACCAACACCATATTCAAAAGAAATTATTAGGGTTTGAAGAAATCTGAGTCAAAGATTAAAATCTTTCTGGAATATGGATGCATAAAATTTTGGTCTAAGGATACTATTTTATTAAGAATCTAGAGTGGCGAAAATGTATATGTTATTTCATGTTAATATTAAGATATACTTACAAATGTAATAATGCACAATTATTTACTGTAGGTTAATTTATATGACAGAGAAAACTGGTCATTGAGCATTTTGAAACAGTTGTCTTGTTTACTGTACATGCTTCTAGTTTCTTGTATTCATGGATGAATACCTCAACATAGGCAAAGTGAAAAATGTGTTTTGGAGGTAGACTTTAACTGAAGGAAAAATGCAATAAAAAGTATCTTAAATATCCTAGAAGCTTTTCGGAGGGGGTTATGTATAGACTTCAATACAGGAAAAGCTAAAAATAAATAATTAACTTTCAAGGTACCAAATGAATTTAGAAAATAGCTTAATACACCTGTGAAAAATGCAAGGAAATACTTTGCACTCCCCTAAAGTAGATGTTTAATTCTCCTATCCATATTGCTGTCTTTCTGGAAAACAGAATAAAATGACTCCTCTTTCCCAGTAAACCTGAGACAGATGTAAAAGGCAAAGTGTCACACTTCATTGTTTCCATGGCATGAGCAGCATTTCAACTAAGTTGTCACTGTTCATTCTGAACAGGTCTTTCCACGGGTCTGACTCATTATGGATTTGAATTGAATTATAAAGACACTGAGGGTAGTGGTTTACATAAATCAATACCAAAGGCTAGAAAACATGTTTTTCTCAAAAGTGGTCACTAACAATGACAGGATAATAATTTAAGACAATGTTATTTAAATCTAATTTACATGATATCTTTATAAATATGACAACTTAATCCTGCAGGTTTGGTTGTGGGGGTTTTTTTTGCGTTTTTTTTTTTTTTTTTTTTTTTTTTTTCAGTAGAGTGATATGCTTCTGCCTGCATAATTTCTAAAGAAATTCCGGCTACTGACTGGGTATGGAAAGCTATAATTTGTGAACACATATTGCAACATATTATTAATGGAAACATCACTGCATGGAATATTTATCTTTTGATTATTGGGGAAAACAACTGTGAGAAAGAACATTTATAAAAGCAAAAATATATTTTATGATGGCTGTCTGTTTCAAAACACAGTTAACAGTAAATAATTAAGCCACAGTAACAACTAAAACAGTATTTGGTGATAGGAGAATAAATATGGTGTGGTAATAAAGGGAAACTCGTAAAAAATAAGGAATAACTCATGAGGGTGTAAATACAAAATTAATTAGGAATGTAAGAGTGTACTGTCAGAAAGGTCTTGCTGGAGGACCTTATACTGTTAGTGGCTCATGTGCATGTGTTAGATACATATGCTCAGAGGAGAACCATTAAATAAGAGGCTTGAAGGGCAATCTTTAATTCATCTTATCTGAACTATATAAAGAGCAGGAAGATAAAGAACAGATGCCAAGAGCCTTCCAGTCTACTTATTTTGAAACAGTCTCTGTACGTACTTTTCTTTTTTACTGTAGTGGGAACTACTATATTAAATTCAACTGCCTGACTTTTCAACAGTAGGATGAATTTTGCACATGTAAGTGTATTCTGAATCATGTGTATAACTTTTAGTGGGCAAGCTCTATCTTTACAGATATTTCCAACATGCCTCTAAATACCAGAAAATTATTTTCATATAAATAAGTCTAATTTTATTTTTTATCAATGGGTATATAGTGGTTTAATGAAAATTAATTTCTGCTCCAGGGAGTAAATTCTGTTTATCTGGATCAGAAGGTGACTACTTCTATGTAACTTGTTTTCTGTTAGTTATTTGAGCAGTCATTGGTAAACATCAATTTTAGTTTTTGAAGTGTGTAAAAAGTAGCAAATCTAGACATAATGTACTTTTTCTTTTTTTTTTTTTTAAGTGGATTCAGGTCTGTGTGCATGGTAGTGGTTAGTACCTCTTCGTATGCATCCGTTTTTTGTATCATCTTCAGAAGGGCTGTTGAAATAAGATTTTATTTTTTCGCTAGTGAGAAACAGTTAATGGGGTTCACCTGCTGGAAGTCATTGAGGATTATACAAGAGTATTTAGAAATGTTGCATTTGTGTGTTAAACAAAGGGCAGTGGGAAAATCTGACCTCTTTTGAATAGTACTTTCAACATACAATTAATCTCATCGTAAGGAAGATTATAAAGAGTGCTTACAACAACAGACTCACAAAGGGCGTCCATCTTAAAGAAAACTAATTGCTGGTGAAATTGAATCCAAATCAGTGAATGGGATTCAACTGCTGCAGTGTAGGTGCTATGAGATATATTGCCTTCAGCCACAGCTACAGAACCCCTTGCAATTGCAATGAATCCTTTGCCATATCTGCCAGCCTCTACAGGTTGCACCCTAAGACAGTTTTAGGCAATCTGAAAAGGCAGTAAGTAATGCTTGTTTTCAGGCAACTGAATCTTGCTTTGTGTGTCCCTAAAATTCCTAATTACAACCCAGAGATAAAAGTTTTAATTGTGACTGCAAAGAAATGTGAATTGCTGGGCTGATGAACCCAAGAATAAAAAAAGAACAAATGTAAAAGACGACCAAAAAATCAGTTAAACCAGGACAGCATAGCCTTTGGCTCAGAGTTGTCACTGAGGATTTGCTTATGTCAAATGACCAACTGTTGCACAAGACATTAGTACTTAGGAAGTTTTTGGTCTTAAATACTAAAAAAAGTTATACTCTAATTAAAAATTAGTAATGAGGTGTTCCTAAACATCAGTAATCTGTTGCTTTGTTCAAATATAAAAATTATTCCAAGTGTTTCAATATTTTAAAAAGATAGTCTTCAGCACAGCAGAACTCATAAAGACATAAAAAATACAAAGAAGGTCAATCATGTTGCTCTTTGATATAGAATAAAACTGTTAGGGGTCTAGAAATGTGAAAATATAGCTGTGTTTTGATACCGCTAAAATATTAAGTATGATTGTCTCTGACCTTTTTGTTTCAAAAAAATTTAATAATATGTTCTAATTCCATTGTGTGGCACTAAAGCTAAATTTATAAGGACTTTTATCTGTCAGCTCTGCTTGAGAAATATTAAATATTTTAGATAAACTACTACTTCTGGTGAGAAATTACATCTCTTCACGATAAATATAAAATGGAGAGAATTCAGATAGATTCTCTCTCAGCATACAAAGCACCTTATTACATAAAGTTGTCTACTACAAATATCACAAGTTCACAACACCAGAAAGAAGAAAGATTCCTCGATTCCAGAGAGAAGACATACATTGTTTTGTAATGTTACTGGACTTTGGGCCACTTAGGTGATGGTAACTTGAATTCACTGTTCCTACACTGAAATCTCCTTCTTGTTTATTTTCCCTAAGTAATATCTCTGCAAAAAAAGGTGAAAATTAGCTCTGAATACTTTATAACTCGCATCGAGTAAGGCCTCCTCATTCTCGTGAGTAAAGAAACCATTTGCATGACACACATGTTTTTGCAGGATTCTATTTTACTCCAAGCTGTCTCTTTTCCAGGCTGAATTATCTTTTCCCATTCACTCATTATATGGAATTCATTATACACTTTGTTGGCATTCTCTTTACCTTTTCCAGATCTTTTATACAGTTTTTGAAACAAGCAGGATTTAGTTCAAGGTTCAGATACATATGTGTGCCAAGTACACAGACAAAATGTGCAAGCTGATCTCATAAGCTGCAAAAGGACTGATTAAATTTGAGATCTATTTGCATTTCAGAGCCACCTGTGTAGATAAGACTTGAAACCTGAGAAAGATACGTTCCTCTTCTGTACCAGGGGCCAGAAGAGGTGGCTTCAGCAATGTCAGGTAGCCCATCTGTGGACATACATATTGAGTCCTAGATGACTCTGTTCAGGTGAACTGTTCTCCGAGATCAAATGAATACAACTGGAACTTGCCCTCCTAGAACAGTTATTGGCTTCTACACATAACTGTCTAAATCTTCAACTTCAGTCATTCACTCCCTGCCCTGTCCTCACCTCCTCTCCTGTGGAGGGGATTAAAACTATGCGCAATGTGCAATGTGTCATCAGATATATTCAGATTATTGTTTTAAAACCTTTCCCCCCATTTTGTTGCTGGTATTTAGACAGTATTCCTAATGGAAATAGTTGGAATGATTCTGTCAGTGTGCTGTCTCCTTGCTAAGTATGCTTCCTTGCTTGAATACCTGAAAACAGAGGTTGCAGAGGTAAGTTCTGTGAAAAAAGTAGTAAGACAACCTGTTCATATGCTTAAAACAGAATGACCTTCAGATACTATTTTAGTTAAGCACTGACAAATCCAGTTGCAAGAAATAGATTCCTTAAGAACACACTTTATATACCTATGATTCATGGAACATCTTTTCTTTCCAAAAAACTTGTGCACTCTGTGGAGGTGTTTGAGGGAAAAAAAAAGAAAAAAGGCCTCAGCATGGTGAGAAACTGGTTGTACTGGATGAAAAAAATAATTTCCGTTTGAAGAATGTAAATTAGAAGAAAAACATGTAGTATTTTTACTGTCTAGTCTTCTGTTACAAATATGAGCCTTTAGTGTGGGCAGAGTAGTTTAAAGCATTTTAGACTTTTTTTTCTTTTTTTTTTTTTTTAATATGTATATCCTTGTAAATAAAAAAGAAAAGCAGATATTGTGGTCATGGGTTATAGTATTCTGCTTAAAGATGTATCTGTTTGGCTATGCACTAGAAAAATATATAGAAGAGAGAATAAAAAGGAAAAGTTGTTTTATATAAAATAACAGTTAATCTACGTAGAGGGTTCAGATAAATCAGGGAGTATAACTCCTGTTTTCTGCCAAAACAACTTTTCATTTTTATCAAGAGGTTTCTAATTCAGTAATTAAATCAAATTAGTGAACAACTTTTTAGAGATTAATTATCATATTAGCTAATAACTTCTTAACCTTTAGAGTCTTAATAAAACAAAGTATCTGCATATAATTGATGATGAATATAAACCCAAACTCTGGATACAATTAGCGCTGACTTTTGGGATTTAGATGAAAACAGGGTGAAAGTATGTACTATGGTAGTATTATTTTCACATATAGATTGCATTTCAGACATTAGGAAGATAAAAACCTTCCCTGGCATGGAAAAGATAATTGGATAATTACTAAGAAATACAGGTGACAGTCATATCAATTGCAAATGAGAGAGGAATGTAAGGTTTTCAGTATTTCTGTGCTTCAGATCAAATATTTTTACCTTCTGCTTGTGTAAAATGCTATCCCCCAGCCCCTCCAATAATGCTACTGCAGGATGTGAGTTACACACTTCTGGTTTATCACTGGAGATGTGAATCAGTATCTCTGATATGTAGCATACTGAAACAGGCCTTCTTGTACCTCATTAAACATTTTTGCTTGTTTACTTCAAGATTCTACTGGAATCTGTTCTTTGTGAGAGTCTGCCATAAATTACTAGTTTCTGAAGCACTCAACTTTCATATGCATTAACATGTATTTTATTGATATTTATCGCATGAATTGAATTACTTTAGAAATATGAATCTCTGGCAAAATTTGTGTAACTTTTGTGTCATATTTAGAAGATAATTTAAATTTTTTTTTCTTGTTATTTATGGAACTGATATAGTGCAGTCTATTCACTGCTTTGGAGAGCCATGTCTAAATTTCTTTTGCTAGTTCTGTTTGCATAAGTCATACTGAGATTGTTATTTATCTTGCAACACATCACAACGTGCAGTATGTTTCACTATTGTTATAACTTATGAAATAAGCAACTTCAAGGAATCTGAAACAATGTCTTTTTAAAACTTTAAAATGAAATCTGGACAGTTTAGCAGCAGAAATGCCTAATATCTGTTTTTGAAAATAAGCTTTTTTTTAAAAAAACCTTTTTTTATACACACTAACACTAAACAACAGCACAGTACATCCCTCTTTTCTTTTTTGTTTTGTTTTACTTTTTTCGTTTGGTTTGGTCTGCTTGGTTGATTGGTTTTTTTCTTACATAGCTGAAGACTCATATAGGTAATAATTGAGAGAATACAAAAATACTGGTTTTGTGCAATCCAAGCAGCTGGTACCTTAGGGACAAAAATAGTGAAGATTTTCCTAAATAACATTCAGTAAACCAA
>JAWWES010000115.1:73032930-73085872 GCA_035583135.1 Lophotriccus pileatus | reverse complement strand
CTTGTCCAAAGAAGCAGGAAATCAGTGGCAATGAAAGCAAATCCTAGACATTCCAGTTCCTTCTTCAGTCCTTGAAATTTCCACAGTGGCTTATCCATCATTTTCTTTGTCAAGTGATCCTTTTAAACCTTTTCCTGTAGTGAGATTCAGAGAGCTTTCAATACAGTTTTGAAAAGGAATAATCGAAACAGCATATACTCCAGATTCACACTATTGTATTTTAAATCTATATAATTCTATAAACTACATTACTTTATGGAAAAGGTTGCAAAGAAGAAAATTTTCCATTCATCCTTAACGTCTTGATTGAAAGTGATTCAGTTTCTTAAATCCTGTTCCAGACAGAAATAAGTGGCTAAGATGTAATTTTGTTCTGTATTTATAGGAAGCACAAGCCTTAGCTGTCAACCTTTAAGGAAGTCTTTGAACCACCTCTGTAGCTTTCAAATCCATAACGGAATCTGAAAGAGGATTATCAATACAGTGCATAGCATGCTTGATTAGGGCTAAAATGCCTTCAGCCAGCAGCCTTGATCAGTCATTGTAGCACAGCACCTACCATGGCTTCTGATCCCAGGACCATACATGCCATGTCAGTGATATCAGGTTTTTTGGATGAACCTCTTCACTGCCTTCTGGCTATATCTGTGTTTGGAGAAGTGTAGTCTATTCATACTTCTAAAAAGCCATCAATTTCATCTCTGTAAATGTCTACAGTGTGCTACTGTCCATTGACCTCTCAGTAATATGCTTTTGACTTACTCTCTCCTTCATGTAGTACCTCCCTACACAATCATCAGTTGTGATTACCAAATAGTCAATTTTAAAATTGGAACATGTCAGGTATAAACATATCTTTTAATTATATAATACCTGATATAATTTCTTGAATTCTGTCTTAAGACATTTTTTAGAAAACTTTCTTAGCCTAGATACCAGTTATTGCTTTCTGACAATTTTTCCAGTTTATTAAGCAAAGACTGTCTCAAAGTTCATGTTTTCTGAATGGGAAATAATAAATCAAAATAAGAGATTTCTATTTGTCACATCAGGGCACGATACTTAGATTCAAAGTATTGTTCTGAGGTAAGGATGAAGAGATAAAATATTTACATTCTTATAAAACGTAATATAAATTTATTAGTAAAATTTAAATATATGTGTATGTTTTCAAAGTAAAATAGTGGGAAGAAATGTTATTGGGAAGTGTTATTTTCTCCAGGCTCTCAGTCACATTTTTAATGTTACTTAAGATAGAGATTTATATTATTATATTTAAAAAGTTACTCTATCATTATATCTAGTGATTTTGTGAAGTTAAACATTTTTGTACTTTCTGCTGGGTATTATCAGATATAATATACATTGTATATTATATATTGGGTACCCATTAAAAATTTGGGGGGAATAAATTTTGCTAAGGTGTGTATCAAGCTGACTGTTTTTTTTTTCCTCTGGATTTTGTGTTTAAGAAAATGATTTAAAAATTAGGGAAAACCAGGATGACTTATAAACTAAAAATGTCAATTCTACTATAGTTTTTTTGGTGGAAAATGTAGACTTTTCATTTGAGCAATCTCAAAACAATTTTTTTGGACTTGTAAAATTGTTTTATTAACTAATTCAGATTTTCTTCTTCCTTGGAAAATAGTAAGGACATCTATGTCCTTTTCAGTAAAATATTTCCTCCCCCACCCCCAACGGTTTGTGTTATTGCATCAGTATTACATTGACAATTTTTTTCCTATTGGTTAAAAAACTTAGTTATATAAACGTTTTTTTCAATACTGACACCTGATGAAGCATCCTAGTGGATTTCCAGTTTGGTAAAAGGAGTTCTATTATGATGTGCTGCCGGTTGTATCTGAGAACTGATGTTTCTGCCAGTCATGGAGCTATAAGCTCTGTTAAAAATAAGACAAATCACAACACCTGCATTTCTCAAGCTGTTAGACAGAGATAGGCATTGGTTTGGCTGCTAGTCCACATATCAATAGCAAGATTTATGACTCTTCTGTCAGCTTATCTGAAGGCATGCAGTGCCTTCCTCAATTTGATTATGAATAAGGCTACCCTGAGTATAAAGTACAGCAGCAGTAAAGAACAGCCTGCTTGGGGGGGAACAACAGGACACAATATGCTATAACAACTTTGTTGTTTGTCTCCCAGTATTAAACCAGTGGATTTATACTACATTGTCTTTAAAATACTCAGAATTTGGGGGGGTTTTGCTATTATTTACATAACAATAAATATAAGAAAATAATGGTAAGGCCAAGGCAGTTTAAAGTTACCAAATAAGTTTCTACTTCTTATGCAGCGGTGGAAAAAGCACCATTTAAAACTTCCTATTTCTGTCAATGCTTGAACTCGTTTATGTGTCTTTGCTGAGCATTCTGGAAACACCTGACACATAGACTTCCAAGCATGCTTACGAGGTCTCTCCGCCTGGAGAATGAGGATCTGTTTTTTTACTATATTCTGATATTCAGAATGCAAACGTGTGTCTGTCTAAGCTCATGCTCTGTTTAGTGCGAGTTCAATTTAAACTATTTAGATGTTCAATTAAAAAATGGTGGTTCCCCTGTGGGCAGTATTATGTTGGTCAAAGCTAACAGCTGTATTCGCAACTGAGGAGCCTGGCATTTTCATTTTGCATATTAGTAGGACATGGCACACTTTTGAGATCCAGTTAATTTGAGTCTCTTAGTGTGAAGATGAACTGACAATTGCCATCATCCAAAATACTTAACTATTAATATTTAACTATTTCTCCTTTGCTGCTTGAGCAGAGAGAGGCCAGAGTAGCATAAAACTGAAAGGACAGGAACCTAGTGGAAGTTGGACAACCTCAAGGTTAGAAAATAGCTAGGAAACTTCAAATACATAGTCTAATTTGTGTTCCTCTATGGTTCTTATTTTTAATTCAGTGTCTACATAGTGTAAAATGTGAAAGTATTAAGGAACAGGAATCAGAAGATATGTTTTCCTTCCTCCTAGCAAAATATTCTAATCATAGGACAACAGAAACAGGGTATTCTACCTCTGTCTTCCTTAGGAATGGAAATGTACTCTGAAACAGACAGACCATATGCTACGATATTTTCAGGGGGGTACATTTATCACAGGGACAGAGAACTAGTGAGTGAGGAAAGAAACCACTGAATGGTGCATATGAGCAGTCATATATCATTGCCACTCACAGGAAATGGAGGCTTTGTCATCTTTTTAAAATTGTCTTCCTATGTGATAGACTGTCACTAACATTAAGAATTAAATAGATATGAAAGATCAAAATAAAATTTAATTTTTGTTTCTTTCTTATGCTGAAGAGTAGTGGCTGGATATTTGACATGGAATTCCCTATCTCAAGAATTTACATGAAAAATACAGGATGAAAAATACAGGAATAAAGAAGGGAGACTGTACTGAGCTTCAGACACATTGAAATTACAGAAGAAATCTTCCAATTTAAAAACTTCAGGAGAATTAAGATACTGTAATGTTTATTTTTCCTTGTTAATCCACTGTAGTTTAAGATCTTTTTTCACAACTGTTTGCGTAATATTGTATTATTTAGATATGTTTGAAAAATTCCCTTCAAGATATCTTAGGAAAGCCTATGAAACCTATCTTAATTTTCATTATTTTATGGAAATGTCTTTCTATTATCTCTGGATGTCTATATTTATAATTTTTTATTTAATGTTTAGATTTCTGCAGCAATTTTTAATTATTCTCCCCAAATCAAAATAGTATCCTCCTATATGTCACAGCTGGAATTGTAGTGTTTAGATTCTGTAAGTCTTAGCAACACAAAATCTTCACAGAATACATTTCCCTGAACAGAGCACTTCATTAAATTCAAAAGCAGTAGGTTACCTCTCATGTTCATATTCCATCATTGTGCAAATAAACATGTAATCTTTTTCAGTTTTAAAGTGTACTAGTCTTATATTTACCTGAACATTATCCAAATTTCTTTTGCTTTAGCTTCTGAAGTAATGTTAATATTGTTTACTGATTATATATACTGAATTCTGTGCTCAATCAGTTTGGACCATTTCCCTAGATATCTAATTTTTTCTTAAGAGTCTGCCTTTTCCATCATTGCCTCATTCCCAGTTTTAGGTGACTAACGTTTAAATAATTATTAGTCACATCTTATCTCAGTGGTTAGGGCTTGTGCTTTTAAATTAATACTATATGAGCATCTGCCCCTAGGGCTCTCACCAGGAATTCAAAGGCTCAATTGCAGAAAAAAAGTTAACACCACCATTCTGTAATGAGAAATGGGTTGTAAGAGGCAGGAGATTTACAAAACTGAAAAGACTTTTATATTTAATACTACCAGTAAATACTACCTACATAGACTTCTTGCTTTAGAAAAGTTTATCTACTTGATTACTCACCAGACTATTCAGAAACTGACTGTAGTTTGTGAGGTTCAGTTTGACTCAGTCATTGTATATTCAGATTCTGTGAGCTTCTGGCTGAGAAAGTAGTGATGTTGAACATTTATTTTTTTTTTTTAAGAAAATACAAAGTCAGGTAGGAGCATTACTTATGAAATGAATAAATACAAGGCAGGAGAGAGTGAATTAATAACATTTCTCACAGAGGCACAATGCCTGGCTCGTAATTAGTGATCCTGAGATGATGGCCATTTGCTGTCCATTAGTATTGACAGATGCTGTTAACGTTGAGGACTGAAGAGACCATAAGGATGCTGATCATTTTTCTGAGGCATTAGCCATGTCACCACCGTAAGGACAGATCTTCAAATTACTTCTATTGTCACAGTATCATTGGCCTTCACAGATCCAAGAGTAAATTAGATTACCCCAAAGTATGTTTAAATTTACATTTCATGGGCAATGATGTGTCATTAATGAGAAAAAATGAAGCACAGCACAAATGTACTTACTTAATTTAAGACTAGGGTTGTCTCAGAAGTGTTCTAGAAATGGTCTGTTATTTGAGGCATGTCCTACTCTGGTAGCATGCCTTGTTTGGGGATGCTGTCATTGCATGAGAGAAGTTACACAGGATATAATTGCTTTGATTCTTGCATTTGATGAAGTTAATGTCCACATGCAGCTCAAGGCAAAAGAGCAAAATTTGAACCTTTTGCTCAACATATTTATCAATTCAGTCAAACAGTCATGCTAAAATAGCTATATCTCTTCACTTCTGGAGATAAGTTGAGGCATCCTGGTTTCATACTCCTTTGGATGTTGCATTTCCAGTGAATTGTCCAGTTCATTATAGATGTATCATAAGTCTAGAATGGCAGAAGACAAGGATACAGAAATCTCTCTTCTGCCTGCACACACAAATAGGTAGTGGTAGATCTGGAAGAGGTAAATGTGTTCATTTCAAGTTTAACTATGCAAAATCATTAAATATTCTTCATCTCCCTTCTATTTTGCTTCTAAATAGTGTGGTTAGTGTATATTGCCACACTTTTTTCATTCACAGTAGTAAAATGAATATTGTATGGAAAAAACCCAACACATTTCCTTAAGGTTAGTTCTAATTGTTTCTGGTTTAGTTATTGTTTGGCTAGAACCTCATCAAAATCATAAGTTACGTTATATCAGGTCTATTAAATGAAACAATTCAAGCTGATGAATCCAAAGTATGATCAAAGATGTTACTTTATGCTCTTTCTGATTACTAGTGGTTTGTTTTGTTGTTTTGTCTTTCTTGCACTCCAGGAGGCATTTTTGAGTGCGTGGAATCTGGTCCAATGGGAGCAGAAGAATTAGCCTTCAGATTTGCTGTGAACACAATCAACAGAAACAGAACTCTTCTGCCAAACACCACATTAACATACGACACTCAAAAGATAAATCTCTATGACAGTTTTGAAGCATCCAAAAAAGGTAACCTTTTGCATACTTCATTTTTTTAATGAGGAATGAAGACTCACTTAGTTTACCTACCTGAAAAAATATCTATGCAATGAAGCCATATGCAACGAGACTGTGACATTACTGTGGTTGACATTCAGGAACTGCTTTATTGAAGGCTGTAATGGTAACTGCTTGAAAATTGCATTGTCACCTTCACTCCCAATGACCCTATCTAAAAGCTATTTCCTTAAATATTTAAAACCTGAAATAAATTTTGCTGAACATTGCGTTTAGGATGTTTCTGAGACCAGCTCTTTTGGAGTGAGAAAACAGTATCTCCAGACTTTTTCAGCAAAATGCCAAGCTACCCCAAATTCTAGTGAACTTGGAATTCAAGTTTAGGCATTTAATAGCTTTAAGTACATCTCCACAAATGCCTTTATATAGTTAATCATGTATGGACTTCAAAAGGGAAGAATCAGTTGTAATTTTGTGCATCTTATGTCAGCATAGCATAAAAATAAGACTAAATATTAACTCTGTACTATATGGCTATCAGGTGAATGTCTAGCCTGAGTTCAGCCATTTTCTCTCCAAGTATAAAGGATTTTTTTTTAAAAGATGATTAGAAGCTAAAGGTAATTTTGAATATTTTTGCTAAATTTTTCAAATTTTCAAATCTTTGATTCTCAAAAAAATTCAAGTTTTCAGATTGCTTTACATTCAAGCCAATGTGAACAGACACAAGTTGTTCTGCCCCATTGTCTTATTCCAGGAAGTGCAAATGCCAAAAAGTTCAATATGTATTTGCAAGAGAAAATACAAAGCCTGGTGTAAGACTGAATTTTGCTCTGTATTACATGTCCTTTAAAAATAACCTTTTATAAATTGAAGAGCTAATAGCATATGGATGTTATCCCTAAGAAGAGAATAATAAGGGTGAAAGAATTGGAGGTCAGCCTGTATTTCTTATTACAGGTTTTTACCCTAAATTTGCTAAGTGATCTGGTCCCAACATGCCTATCCCAAGTACTGAAGACTGAAAACTTTATACAATAAGGGATTTTTGATGTTATAGTGAGCTAACAATAAAAACATTTGATGAAACATTGGAAATGATACATAATTAAGAGCTGCTGCTGATGAATGCACAGAAAGTGGAATTTAATACTGATTAAAAATTTCAATTTAGAACTTATGGGAATTTTTATTCTCTTTTACTATACCACGCGGAGTTAATCTTGCTAATCCTTTTTATCTGTTTATTTGACAAATAAACAATTCTAATGTGGCGTCTTGTTTTTAGTCATGAAAAGAGACAGTGTCCATATTTGTACAGAAATACACACAGTTGGGTCATTGAAGAGGCTTTGATTTATGAAAAATACTATAGGTTAAATATTTATGCCTAGCAAGATGGTTTCTTGGCAGAAGAGAGTATATAGCAGAAGAAAGAGGCAAACCCCCACTTTTAACAGTGTATTTTTGGGTTGTTATTCCAGTGTTTTGGATGTTTAATTAATGCAGGTTCTGAGATAGAATACTCTGTCCTTTCCATCTCAGCCAACAGTGAAAAAATGGGCTGATCCTTAATTCTACCTCCTTCATTCTCCTTTCCTTCTCACCCTCCAAATTCATATGCTTCCTGAATCCAGCACATGCTGATCTGTGAAATATAATGGAACAGTTTCTCCCCATTCCTGAGGGAGGATGTACAGAGCAGAAAAAATTCCTCTGAGATATTTAATTCTTTAAGTCTTTCCTGAGGCAATGCAACAAACTCCTTTTAGCCCTTAGTTGGGGTTTGCTAGACCTAATATTTTGTTGTCAATTTTTGTTAGACTATAATAGCTGAAGTTAGAATGGCAATATGCTATTGATTAGATATGTTGAATAGATTGTAGATATTAATTTTTCCCACTTGCATCTTAGATGACAATGTAACTCTTTGTTTGTAACTGGTCAGGCTGTATCAAAATCTGTGTAATCTTCCAGCTATTATAGCTTTTTGCTTCATCAATTCACAATACACAAAACTACATTTGTACTCACAGGCGCTTTGGTTCAGAATCAAAGGGTAAAGGTTAACCTAAAATGGTTCATTTTATTATGATGGCTCCAAAGCAGAGTTTCAACAATGAGGTTTGAGCATTTGACTCATTTTTGTGGTTCATTATTATGCCCATTAGTGAGCAGGCGGGTGCTGAATCAAAAATAGCCTATTTAGACCTCTTAGAAACACATACTTTTGAAGTTGAATATAGATGAACTATTAATGGGTTTTTAAAGGTACTATATGAAAGAGCAAGATGATATTACAAGATACTATTTAAGTGAAGAATAATGTAAATGCAACAAAATATCCCTCAATGTGCTAGAAAAATTGGCATGTTCCTGAGAGAGCCAGTGCTATATTAAATCACGTGTGAAAGCATTGCATTATTCAAATCTCAGAAACGGGAAAAAAAAAAGCCCATTGAAAAGCCATCTGGTAGCTATTGCTGTTGTTAGTGATCCCATTTACTGACATTTGCATAAAGCTTGTTGATTACTTTTAGGAAGGGCAATATTAGCATAAATGTTTTTTTATCAAGCTAGTCATTTAGGCAACACACTGAATAGCAATGGAGAGAGATCCTGTGTGTATGAGATGTTCATTTAAACCACTGGTGTTCTACAGTAATAAAAAGGTGTGCCAGCATAGTTTATGGAATGCACTTGAAAGACAGCAATATTTTCATCAAGTTGAAAAGAACGTGCCCAATAAAATAATTAATTTTGAATTGCTGAGAAAAGTGATGCAGCAAGATGTCTTTCTACTGCTTGTTTCCTTGGCTTCTAGGAACATTGGTGATGGAGTAACAGTATTAATTAATCAAAACTCATACAAATACTTGCATCTAGTTTGTATTAGGGAGATACTTCTCATTACTTCTCCCTACCAAATAAGTTGTTTTCTTAGAAGGCAGAATCTGTTGTTTTTCAGAACTGTATGCTCATAAAGTTTATGCCTGTCGTAGTGAATGACATAGGAGGAGGGTATGGGCTGAAACACTGGTCTCCAGTATTGACTGTTTTTTCTTGCCTTCTTTTTGGCACTTCCTAACTAATATTCCACAAGGTGATACTGGAGCATGCTGTGGGAAATAACACAGAATAGAGGCTGGTAATGAACAATACAGGTAGATCCTGTAACAGAAAGTGGAGAGCTAAACTACTTGAATGCAGCAGTATCATGTCAGTGATTCTCAGGGCCAGTTTTATATACTAATACAAGTGCAGCAAAACTGAGCATTTCCAGTTTTTAAGGAGGGACACTGAACTTTTTTCACTAGCAGATAACAATTTAATTTTAGTGAAAATTTTGGCCTTTAAATTTTAGTAGTCAACCTGACTGCTTTCAAATACAGAAATTCAAATGTCCATTTAAATGAAACTAATCATGGGCCCTAGAAGCTACTTAACATGTAAAATTTCTGAGTAATTAGGATCTCAGTAAATATATCATTGATTGACCGAGGAAGACAATACTTAAACAAACTAGATTAGAATACTGTCCTATATGGCCATTTTCCAAATGTAAGATGCAGCTAAGCATAAATCTCTTTTCTTGTCAGTGCTCTTTAAATTACGCATAATTGCTGGCCTTTGTGACTTCCACTGACCTAGAAGTGTTTATTAAATATAGTTTAGCGCTTTTTAAGTGTTAAGTGTTGATATTCATCACTTTGCAGTGAAAGCTTGGAAGAGTACTCTGAAGTTAAATGTGTAAGTGAAAGTGTTACACAGGAAGGGAGTTCTGTCAGTAATGCAGTTGTATTTCATGGCGTGCCTTTTGTTTAAAATGAATTGTGCAATACCTTCTGGCACACTGCCTTCTTTCCTCTCATCATTGACAGACTTCTGTCTCCTCTTCAGCCTGCGATCAGCTGTCCCTTGGGGTGGCAGCCATCTTTGGACCATCCCATAGCTCCTCAGCTAACGCTGTGCAATCCATCTGCAACGCTTTGGGTGTTCCACATATCCAGACCCGCTGGAAACATCAGGTGTCAGACAACAAGGACTCCTTCTATGTCAGCCTCTATCCAGATTTCTCTTCACTCAGCCGTGCCATCCTTGACCTTGTGCAGTTCTTCAAGTGGAAAACTGTTACTGTTGTTTACGATGACAGCACTGGTAAGGCTAAAGCATTAGACTATGTTCAGATGTATTCCCATGTACAAAGAGAGGGAGGAGGGGTGTCACTGGTCATATTTCGTAATTTAAGAAATCTTAACTAATTTACAAGAATTTCTATTGGTGAGGCAGTGTATAACAAATAATGTGGATTTATTAGCATAAGTATTTTCAAAAGTATGCTTCAGTTGCTGAATTCTGCGTGTTTGAGCTCACAGCTGTCAATGAATTTGTCACACTCTATCTGTGTTTTCTGTAGTGTCCTAACAGTTGATAACACCTTTTGATTTTGTTTAAAACTTAAACTTGGAAGAAAAATATGGTAACTTTAAAGATATACTAGTATGTAGTAAAATAGAAGACCTAAATTCTGATGCTACTTCTGGCATTGGTTAAGATAGAAAACAGATGACTTATTTGTTTGGAATTTCAGTGCCTGCTTTCTCGAAAAGATTTGAAGCAGGAGCCTTGGTTTTAGCTGCTAGCAACTGAAACCACAGGAAGTTTGGAGCTTGTTTTGCAGATGAATTGCAAGAGTTGAAAATGAACTCCTAACTTTCCGGTAGAAATATACCAGTTTGCCACCTTTCTCTTAGTCACCCTAAAATTTGTTTTGCCCCTTCTATTTTGCCATGACAGTGGCATCTTTGAAAAGTACTGTAAAGTTTAAATTTCTTTTAAGGTCTAATGGTGATCAGAATTAAGACCTTGGTTAAGAGGAAAATCTGACTGTAATGGAAGACACATAGAAGGTACTTAGCCAAACAAGATATATTTAATCTTTTTGGAAATGTTTCTAACTTCTTCCATGCTAGTTGATCCATCACTGTCAGGAAAAAAGCATGGTGAACCTCAAACCCTTCTCATGGTCCAGGGAACTGGAAAACTCTTGATGTCCTCATTAGATAATGCTATTATCTATCCAAATCTAAAATAAAAGAAAATTAGATCAAGAAACAATGTGTTACCTGTTCGGGTACCTGTATGGGAGACTAATTCTGCTCGATAAACATCAGTTACTACAGCAAGACAGAATGGTTGCCTACTGTTCAAGCTCAGATAAGATGCACTTATGGATATCAAAAGGTGAGGAGGGAGCAGAGAAGGTAGTGTATAACAATCTTTATAACTGAATTTTTTCTTTACACCTTTTAAAAAAATGTAAGGTAGTGAAGCTTAGAGGCTGCCTCCCTAAAAGTATGTTGGTTGATTTAACCAAAGGCCTCAGGTCATCAAAGAGATTTCAAGTTTAGCTTTACAGACTTGGCAAGCAATATGTAGCCTGTTTCTTATTTTTAAAATTTTGCCATCATTGTTCTGAAATAGGAAAGAAGTGGAAAAAAGCCTCAAATTTTAATCATATGATAGAAATAAGTAATTTTTGCTTCAATGACAGTTATTGACTCAAGCTTACATAAACTGGAACTATTTCGACTTGATTAAAATCATTTGGAGACATTTTTTTCCAAAACAAGTTACTTTTTAAAACAGTCCTTCCAGTTAGAAAATTTATGTTTTAATACTTTAAAACTGCTTTGCTCTATATTTTTAATTCTCTCCACTTTCTTCCATTTGACCAGTGATTTACTAATATAAGATGAATAATTCCCTTTCCTTTGTTTCTCTTTTAATCACTCACATTTTACGCTCCTTTACTGAAAAGTTTAGAATGATAAGACATGCCTTATTTTATGATGACTTTAGTGTTATGTATTTCATTTATCTGAATGGGCAATTCCCCAAAGGACATCTTGTCAAGACAATAAAATGTTGGTATAGCAGTTACAGTGGTAATTTAATTGCTAAGACTAATTTTTTTGGGGGGGAGGGATGGTGGTGTCAAATCTGCTTTATGTATTTCTATTATTCCTTTATAAACATGGATACAAGGGGAAATGATGCCTTTATTATAGACAGGAAGAAAAGGTATAAAACGTATAAAATAGTTTGTAATTTTTCTTGAATAAATTATGTGGGGTTGCCCATATATTAAAAGGTGGATTCTAGGTCCACTCTGAGGGAAAGCATAATTTCATTAGTTCATTTATTTATTTATTTATTTGTACTTTTTAATATGTTTTTTTACCTTTAACCGTTAGGGCTCAGTTTTACCTTTAATTGTTAGGGCTCAGTTTTATGAATTCTCTAAGGAATTGTTGAAGTTTTATGATAATAAAGGACAGATATTTCATCCATGCTTCAAAGCATTCTAAAAGAAAAAAAAATTGTGTCAATGTTCTTCGTTCCTTCTGTATGGGATATATCTTCTTGAGTAAACACAAATGGAAAAAGCTGTGTGGTTATTTGACAGTTTGTAGTCAGTAAGAGCCCATGTTAACTTCAGTGTCGTTTGCAGAGATACACTGGAGACTGATGCTTCAAGTGCACACTTCAGCTCCCTCTTGACAGCACCATTGTGTCCAACAATATGCAATTCTCATGCCTCTATCTTGTATGAAGACTGTGACTGATAGACAGCAAAGCATTTTCCTGCTACTATGTGACTGTAGATGCAGTCTTCCTTTGTGGGTTTTTTTTTTTTTGTATCTTTCAGTCCTTAGTGGAGCTGCCTTCAGAACATTAATATGAGGTGTCCTGGCCTGTGATGGGGGGTGTTGGAACTAGATGATTCTCAGGATCATTTTGGACCCAAACTTTTTAATAATATTGTAAGATGTGTAAACTACATTGCCACTACTTGTATTTGGTGTGGATCCAATTTGATATGAGATTGTGTGGTAGGAAGTTGATATAGAGGAAGTCAGTCTTTGTTTAGAGCCCAGTTTAAAATAAGAGAAAAAATTTGGAATTCCAGGCTCCCTTTGTAATAATCTAAGAGATTACCTCTAAGAGCAGCCATTAGTGTATCTTGCTCCTTGAAGTATTCTCAGTAGAGGAATAGCTGTCTGTCTCACTACTAATTTGAGAAAAGATATAAGCTGCTACTGTAGGTAGCAACTAGACCCTGCCCCAAGCTTTCTGAAGCAGAAAGGGCTAAATTAGAAATTAATCCATGGATTCCAGCTATTGCTCCTCACGCCAGTCTGAACCTCAGAATACTGGATTCTTCTGTGCTGATCAGACCTGCTTTGTGTTCAGGAGTCTGTAATAAAGAATAAAGGATAACTTGGCACTTGTGTCATGCTGAAACGGGTACAGAGATGCTTCTGGAGTGATATGATCAATAACAATGGAGTGAGCAAAGATCAGGTTGAGTACAGTGTAATGAGGAAGAGTTAAGACTGTACAAATAAGATTAAGTAGATGAATAAACTTGAAAGGTTAATTCTATCTTGTCTCAGGAAGAAGACATGCAGTCTTTTACAGTGGAGATATGGTAATAGAAATAAAAATGAATATATAATGGCCAGAGGTTTTCATATTATAATAAAACCTTCTGCCCTGGTAGTATTTTATGGAGTAGGTATTGTGGCACTAAGTATATGAGTCTTTTCTTTTGGGGAAGACAAAATTTGCGAGACTCTTTTTGTGAATCTGTGTTTGAATAATCCAGCACTCACTTTTTTTTTTTTTCATTAAATAGTGTTTATTTTCTGCTTCCTTCTATGATTTGGTTTCCCTTTTTTTAATTCTCTCAAAGTTTTTTTTTTAATGTAGTCCATCTGTTGTACAGACCAAAGAATTGTAGTGAGGCTCTAAAACACTTTTCTTGCTTGTCTGAAGACAGATATTGTTTCTCTTGATAATTCTAAATGGCAAAGTATATTCCTTTTAACTAGGAATGTTTGTTTAAAACAAACAAAGAAAAAGCCAGCAACTCAAGAAAATCCCAACCAGCCAAAACCAAAAAAAATCCCAAAACCTGACCTGAAGAAATCCTAGCATGGTGTAGTGAGAGCCTGCTTACCTTTTTTTCCCCTTTAAGTAATTTGTGGTCTCTTCATTAATTAAATACTGTCTCTTTGTTAATTAAATACCACTAAACTGTCCCTGGACATTAATTAAGTCCTTTCAGATTTAAAGATTTGCTACAGTCAATTGTCTTTAAGACAAAAAAAATGGAAAAAATGGCAATGTGTTCATCAGCTACATGTCCTAATAGATTTAATTGGTCTCAAAACAGTAACTTAATTTCAAATATATATTCTAATTTCCATGCTAAAGAAAACAGATTAGACAAACTGTAAATAAGTTAGTGAATAGCAGAGAATTAAAAAAACAAAGCAAAAAGAATAAATTCATATTTAGATGGGGCTTTTAAGTGATACTGGCACTTGTATACATATCAATATATTGATAATTTTATATATATCAACAGAACAAGTTGATATAAACAGGGTTCTGGTTATTTTTTCTTAATTAACTTTTGTTTTGGTCTTGTGTGAATGAACATAAAAACCAAAAATCTGTTACATCTATGAACAGAAGCCAAAGTAAAAGCTGAAAAAAATTATTTCAGAAATAAAAATGTTTTGTGTCAGCCTTTAGTATTGAATCCTCTGCATTAATTCAAATGAAGTAAATTGAAATATGTCATCTTGTTGATATTTTTACACTAGTATACAGGTAATGATTTGTAAATAATTTCTTTCATGGGACAGTATTAATTTCCATTGTCTAATTCTGACTGTATTTAGCATGGTGGCATCACCTTGAGTATTGTGTGCATTTCTGGCCCCCACAATCTAAAAATAATACATTTGAATGTGTCCAGAGGAGAGCAACAAAGCTGATGACATTGCTGGAAGGCTTGATGCCCTATAAGGTTCCACTGAAGACTTTGGGCTTGTCTAGTTTGGAGAAAAGGAATTTAAGCAGTGACATCATTGCTCTTCACATCTTCCTGAGAAGGTGAAGTAGAGAGGGAGGTGCTGCTCTCTTCTTTCCGATGTCCAGAAACAGGACATGTGGGAATAGCTCAAAGCTGCATCAGGGGAAGTTTAGATTTGACATTAAAAAACATTTCTTTACTGAGAGGTTGGTCAAACACTGGAATAGGTTTCCTAGAGAGGTAGTCAATGCCCCCAAACATATCAGTGTTAAGGTCATTTGGACAATGACCTTAACTTGCTTTAACTTATTCATCTCTGAACTGGTCAGGCAGTAGGGCAAAACGATCCCTTCCAACTGAACTATTCCATTCTATTTTTCATGTATCATATTTACAGATAACTTATACCTTGTTGTTCCTTATGTTTGGGATTTTGCCCCCTTCCTTTATCCCCGACAACTAAATAGTCACTTTTGTAGTTAGTATAACTTTAAACCAAGGGAAATTAAACATCTTGTGGATGACATGGATGTGGAGTGGTGACAGGTGGGCAATATTGCTAAAGGATTGAGGAAAAAAAGCTTTTAAGTGATGCAAAGTAAATTTTGGCTAGTGAGAAAATTTCTCTTTAAGGAAGATATACATAGTGCACTATAAAGATGAGAAATTCTGTTTAAAAACTTGAGAGGATGGACAACTGAAGAAAGAGAAAATTATATGGTCTGAAAAGATCTGCTTGCCTCTACTTCTATATAAATGAATTAAGCAACATCTCAATTTTTGCGAAAAGCGGTTCTCCCTTATAAACACATTTATATAACTAAAGCCTGTTCCTAGCAGAATGAGAGAGACGGAATGAGTTGAGAATCTTGCATTTGAATCTTTGATAACTGATATAATAAAAATGCATTTCAACCTAGTTTAAAAGACAAGACTTCAGTCTTGGTGATATATAACAGAATCTTACAAACTGACATGGCTCATGTGCAGTAGAACATATTTCAGGTTTGAAATTTTGATATTTTGAAGAACAAAATTTGTTCAGGTATAGATGACAGACAGAAATAAGGTGAGATTTCTCAAAGATAATCTGGGATGTGCAGTCCACAGTACAGTAGGGCACATCTGCTGGGAGGAGCAGTATAATTATAAAAAGCACAAAGGGGTACTGTGCATTGCTGTGACCAAGATTCAAAACAATCGTTCAACTATTAAAATTAAGTGGACAAGGCTTTTCCTTCCTATCCTTCTAGAATCATCTAACAAAATTAAGGCAAGATTTTAATATCAACAAGTATCTCAAATGAGGTGTTTACTGGGAAAAGGACACTATTCTTACAATAGTCTTAGAGGTTATAATGTATGTTTTTTTAATACTGAAATACTGAAAATCCTGAATGCTCATGTATAAAAGATTCTTCTGATATTTCTGATACTGAATCAATGCTTGGGAATAAAAAATAATGATTTACTATTAGGAAAGTACAAACCAGCAAATTATACAGAGTAGAATTCAAGAAACTGTGATTCTTAGGGCTGTCTTATGCAGGGCCAGGAGCTGGACTTTGATGATCTGTGTGGATTCCTTCCAACTCAGAGTTTTCTATGATGATTAAGTGAATATTGCTAAAACTGTAATTACTGCCAACAGAATTATTTGGAGCCTAAAACAGAGAGTAAATAATACCAAATTTGTTTAAAACAACAGTTATAAAGGGACCCAAATTTTCAAATCACTTGAGCCAGAGACTTTTGAAAAACTTTAAAATGAATAATCTTCTGTCTGTTAAAAATTATTTTTTGAGAACAAATGGATAGTAGGCAGAAGTTTGGAAAGGTAGGCAAACTCAGATTCATCCCAACATAATTTGTCCAAATTTTGAAGTATATTTTTCTTGGTTCCATATGTTCCCTTAATATCTAAATAACCCATCTATTACTAATAACTTCTTTCCTAAATTGAATCCTTCTTGAAATAGAGTAGAAGAAAGTGAAATTTTAGTCTGTTTGTGGAGTTTTGGTTTGTTGGTTGTTTGTTTTTGTTTGGTTGTTTGTTTTTTATTTTTGGTTTGGTACAGGGTTTTGTTAGAGTTTGTTTTTTGGTTTTGTTTTTTTTTTTTTAAATAGACAAGTCAACTGAATTTCTATTACTGCAAAAATTAATTGTTTACTTGTAAACACTAAAGAAGTCTCAAAGTGTTAAGCAACTCTCAAGTTTCCTTTATCAAGAACAAGTAATGTAAAACTTCCTCCTTTGATAGGTCATGGTGCCTTGTGGGCAAGGAAAACACAGTTAATGTGTTAAATATTGAGATAAGAAAGCCATACTGTTCAAGGTGACATTCTTATATGCAAATTAGAGAAATAGATTCTTTATGCAACTACTGTCAAATGGATTAGAAAAAAAGAGCAATAAGAATAAATAGATTGGTTATAGGTTACTGGAAAAATACATTTAAAAGGTTCATTTTCTGGTATGAAGAGTATACAAATTACCTGTGCAGATGGCAATCTCAGAAGTTACAATACTATAGAAAATATTATTTGTGTTAAAGCATTTTATTAGTTCTTTATCAAGTGTAAGACTTGGTCACACTGTGGATAAGCCAACAATGGTATTATGAGAAATAAAGTATAACATTGAACTCAGATGTATGACCTAGAATTTAATGTGTAAGAAATTCCCAGGTAATTCCAATTTAATCTGCATAGCAAAAGTCATCCCACCATATTACATTGCTCTTTGCAGCAGATCTCAAGAAAGATGAGGGGTTTTGAGATCAAAGGTTAAGGAAAATATGACCTGGGAGGAGAACACTACAAGAGCATTGGTTTAGTGTAGGGGAAGTGGACAAGAAGAAACAAACAACGTATTCTCTATTAAACAGAATAGCTAGAAACATTTCTAAAATTGTAGCAGAGAGGATTCACTCTAACAGAGCTATTACCTACCACTGATGCTGACTAATGTCTCTATCAGATGTGTAAAAATATTAAATGATAAATGAATACTAAATTATTCCACTGGTGTTGATAGTGATTCCCCAAACTGGATTTATATGTATATTAGATATCAGTTAGATGAAAACTATATCTGCATCTAATTTTGTATATTTATACTGTTTTGGCTTTTAGCCAGCATTTATTCTGGTTCTATGAAACTAGATTCTCATTGCTGTCACCATCATCATACTGAATTAATGATAAAACTTTACAAAAATGTTTAAAAAACATGTTCAGAAAAGAGAATAACAACAACATTTCAAATAAGGCATATTATAATAGAGCCGCACATGTAAATGTCAAACGCAGCTGGAGACTAGAAAAACATGGCCTTACACAGAAAAATTAAGTGTTATGCACAGTATCAGAATAGAGAACTTGATTGTCTATGGAGTTAAACCTGGATCCATGGTTTTCTTTTTCAGTGAGTTTTTTATTTAACCTTAAGGCTAATCTCTTCTATATAATGATATATAAATAGATATAGATACAGATATAGATATAGATACACATATACATGTACGTATACATATACATATAGGTAATCTGATCTTCAATATTAGTTATGAATATAATTTTAAACATTTCTTGCCTGTACTAAATAATTATTTCAAAATTATTGGGTTTTTTGGCTAAAAGAAAGAAGGATTTTGGTGGGTTTTGTTTGTTTGTTTGTTTTTTATTGTTTTTTACTTAGTCTTTAGATCTTTCACAGTAATGCAGTTTGCAATTCATATACATACATGTACATACATAAGTAATTAAAAATATAGTTCTGGTTTTTTTTTTGTTTTAGAGAGGATCATTTTTCACAGATTAGTAGTACTGTGCTCTAAGTCCCCTCTAAGTACACCACTGGTTGTATCAGCATCATTTTGCAGAAGTTCAGGTCAAAGAGTGAAAGAAAAGTTCCCTCAGGGTGGTGACACATGTTCATACCATTTCTATAATCACTTTTGACCCTAGGTTCTCCAGCAAAGTCTACTCTGTTTGTTGACCGGACTGACCAAAAACGGCTAAGGCTGCTGGAGATAAATGGTAAAGGTCTTCAGTTGGGTCCTTCTGTCCATGTACAAAGTAAGGATCACCAGAAGTTTGGGAAGTGGGCTTCCTTTCCTAACATGCCCAGAGGGTGATAATTACTATAGCTGAACATGTCGCTGAATCCAAAAGTATGGACGTGAAAGCAAACTGGGTATCCCCTGTAAGACACTGGACCTTTGAAGTTTGGGACAAATTTTGTAACCAAAGACATTCAAATACATCCCTCCTTCCCACTCCTGCAAAACTATCTGATTGTCTTGATGAATGTCCAGATGTGTGTGTCAGAAAACAGTGTGCACCTCAAAATATTGCCATGAGGGCAAGATGAATGTTGGGAGACTGCATTGTAGACACAATTATAGAGAGGTTTAAAGAGAGGCATAGTTCTCAGCCCTAGAAATTTTGTCTAAGCAGACTATTAATTCAGTAAATGGATTGCTGGCATCAGTGGCATTTTTCTGCACCAAATTTTTTTATCTGGAACAGAAGATTTAGTCTCAGTCGAGTCCAGACAATAAGTACTAGGAGAAGATGCTGTGCCACTTAGACTGAAGTCTATGGGGCCAGATGGAATCCACCTGAGGATACTGAGAGAGCTGACAAAAGAGCTCACCAGATGATTGGAGGTTAGCAAACATGACACCCATGTGCAAGAAGGGTTCAAAGGAGGATATGGGGAACTGCAAATTTGCCAGCCTGACATTGGTGATTATGAAACACATCCTCTTGAGTACCATCACACAGCACGTACAGGGATCAGGCTCAGGCAGCAAGGATTTAGGAAAGGCAAATTCTGCTTGACTAACGTGATCTTTTATGACCAGGTAACCTGCCCAAAGGATGAGAACGTAGTCTACCTGGACTTCAGTAAGGCCTTTGTGTTCTTTTGGAGAAGCTGGCAGCTCATGGCTGGACAGATGCACTCTTTGCTGAGTTTAGAATTTGTTGGATGGCCAGGCACAGAGAATGCTGGTGAATGGTGCCACATCCAGCTGGTGGTCAGTCACTAGTGGGGTTCCACAGTATTGGGTTCAGCTCTGTTTAATACTTTTATTGATGATCTGGACAAGCAGATTGAGTGCATCCTCAGTAAGGTCACAGATGACACTAAGTTGGGAGGGAGTTTTGATCTGCAGGAGGGAAGGCAGGCTCTGTAGAGGGATCTGGACAGGCTGGATTGATGAGCCAAGGCCAGTGGCATAAGGTTCAATAAGGTGGAATGTGGAAACACTTCAGTCACAACAGCCCGTTGTGGTGCTACGGGCTGGGGGAAGAGGGGATGGAAAAACTTTTTATTAGTGATATCCTCAACAGAGCTATATTTCTTTAAAAAAAAAAAAAACACCTTCCCCTCCCCTCAAAAATACCTAGTTTGATGATCAATTTTTTTTTTTAACAGCATAAACTGCTGCAGTGTAACTTATTTAAATATGTTTGTACAGCGGAAAGGCCACATATGGACAATGGGGAACTGGGAATTAATTATTTAAGTTATGACAGAACATGTCAACACAGTATAAGGGTGTTTTGGTTTATAAAAAGTATTTCTTCTGTATCTCTGAAGAAGAGTTAAGGAGAAAAGGTGGTATGACATCATGCACTCTCTATACATCTGCACTTTCTTTCCCTAGAGGGAATTTGTGTCATACAAATATACCTCTGGAGTTCATTTGAGCAAATACTACTTTTATCATGGGTGATTTTGTATATTGGCTTGCTCTAGTAAATACAGTTTTAAAATTTTCAACTGGAGATATTTGAAATGAAACAGCTGTATTTCTTGACAAAGGGCTTGTTAAATAGAATTTTCATTGGCAAAAATATTACTCAAGTCAGTTACCAGAAACTTTTCCTTCTTCTTACTGATACAGTACTATCATCTCCCTGGTAGAAATCAAGACTTGTAGAAAAATAAGTTAAAATAATACTAGATATCTTGTTCATGTCACCACAACTAATCATAGACAATTTTAAATATTGCAGGTTTCAAATGGCATCAAATTCTAATGCATTAATATCTGTAAAATATATACATGCATGTACACATAGTATTCTGATTGCTCTCTAATGTTTTAGCTATGACATTGAAAGATCCTGCTAAAATGTTGGTCTCTAGAGCTACTAATAAGTAGCTGCATTAATTATGCTTACAGTATGAAAACAATTTTTTTCTCTTACATATTTCAATTATTTTTCCATTAAAGACACTTTAAACCATTGCTACTGTATTTAAATGGGTTTTAATATAGCTGACAAGCATATTAAGGATGCTTTACACTGCTGGAATTGAGTGAAATGATATTACTGTAGTAAAAAAGCCTAATATAAATAAATATGAAAGGTCCTTCAAGCTGTCTTTCTGCTTCACTTTTATTGTCTCTGTGTTTTTCTTAATGGTGTTGCTGTATTGGATATAACAGCACAAAGAACACAGAACAGCCCACTGTTCAAGAACTTCTGCTATCAAGTGCAATTTCTTTTTAATCCTTTCACCAGAGGTGGATTTTCTTAGTTGAGGTTGCTAAAACTAATCTTTAGAGTTCATGAGGAATCTGTTCAGGATGTTCAATACCTGAGAAACATTTTATAGCAATGAACTGTTCCAGTTGATGTGAACCATTCTATCAATACCCAATAAAGTGACATTCTCCTCTCTTTTACCCATATGCCTTTCAAAGCCCAATACAAAATGAGATTTTTTCTGAGACATAACCAGAAAAACTTGGCAGAAGGCTGATCAGGGAAGGGGAAGAGTACACACTGGTGTGAGAGGAAACAACTTCCTAAAAATAGGGAAACTGTTCTGGTAGCTCTACATAGCCATATATTAATATTTTTGAAATTTTTGATGTTTTGAAGATAGGAGTAGCCTTTAAAAGAGCATTAGTGTTTTCGTACAGAAAAAGGTTCATGTGTTCAGCCTATTGCAAAGTGCATTTGCTTACATTCTTCCTGTGCAGCACAAAGGCAGCATTAATGGAAATGATAAATAGTTTGATGAGCAGGCCAGGTGGCATAGCAATGGCCCTCAAGACTGCTGAGCTGGAGACACAGGTTTTAAAACAAACTTGGGGCTCTTGCTTCCTGGACTGGTTGAAGTTGAACATGTCGAGGAGATAATGTGATTGATCTCTTTGGAGGAAGATGCCAGCTGGAGAGCTCACAAACTGCTCCTTCAGGATTCTCCTTAAAGATGAATTGATGGCAGCTTCTGAAAGAGTTACTCACACCACGTTCTTCCCAGCCATTCAGAGGTAAGGCTCTATCACAGTGGCTGCTAAAAGAAGGAATTGAGAGTTTAAAGGGACAGGAAAAAGGTGTCTCTGGTGAAAGAAACTGCAGGAAGTACATTCCCAAAGTGCATCTATTTCTATACTGTTGTAAAATAGATTTTTTTTGGAGCTTTCGCACACAAATGGTTGTGTTGTGTTTGAGGTTTTTTTTTTGGATTCCCCCCGCTCCCGAGTTTTCTTGCATTACAGTGGGATCCTGTAAATCCTAATAAAATAAGAAGTCAGCTTTTCACCTCATTGCTGCAATTCATTTATATATTCATTATATATAATCAGTTATTTAAAAAAATATTATAGACAAGTATCTGGTATCTGTTCAAAATCATGGTGAAGAAAGGACTTGTTTTATCCTTAGCTTCTTTGTCCCTGTAGTTCTTGAATTATGTTCCTCCTTTCATTGGAGGTTCTGTTACCCTTTCTTATGATGAGGTATATACACATGTCCTTTTGAAACTGTTCTTTGCTGATTCAGAAACTTTTATTTCTCAGCACATGGAAGCTTGTTGCTTTGATCCTGTATAATCAGCTTTTCCATTTACTCTAAAACAGACAACAGACAGCAATGAAACTTACTTTGGGATTAACAGTGCTTCAAAAAACTTAGTTAATGTATAACAATACATCATAATATCTTTGTTTGACCTAAAACTACCCTGGCCCTTAACAATTTGCACAGATTATAGAAGGATAGAAATAGAGTACCACAGATAAACTGGATGTAGTAGGAAGAAGCAGTCTTCCCTGAGTCTTAGGAATTTCAGTCATACAAATGAGCCATAATAGTATTAAGAGAAAGTAAAAATACAGAGAGAACAAGTTTTGGTATCATCTAAAAATTAAAACAAACAATGAATTTGTCTAACTTCACCTGATGTATTCAGGACAACGTTAAAGAGAGTAAATAAGGTAGAGCTCATTTTTTGGTTACTGCAAGGCACCAGTTTTACCATAAAAAACCTTCAACATATGATGTCTTATAGCCATGACAAATCAAATTCCAAACAGACTGTTACTATAAAGATACTGGCAGAACTGATTCATATCACAAGTGGATTGCTCGATTATATATCAACTGTGCAATGTTTTGATCCCTTGGAACTTTTTTTGGCCGTTGCACCTACCCCTGCAGAAATCAGGGTGTTCTGGGGAAGAGAAGATCAGTGACAACCAGCAGCTGGAAAGCAGTTACTGTCCCTAAACAGACCCAGGTGCTGCAGCTTCCATGTGGGACCTTATTCCTTTAGGTTATATCTTTTCAGTGCTTAATTTTTAATTTAGTTTCAAACAGTGACCCACTGTTCAATATTTAGTCTAGAAAAGAAGAGGAGAAAATTAAACTGCTCAAAACAGTTGGAAAACACTGTGGACAGAGCAATCCAGAATCATGGGTTTTTGCTTGTAAACACAAGCTTCCAATCATTCATTTTATTAGTAAGAAAGAAGGATGCAATCACATAAACATTTTCCTCCTTAAGAAGACAGGACATATCTTGGATTTTCACTACAGATTACAAGCAGTCCGTTGACGTTTGCCCTGGAGGTGACTGGTGAAGCAACAGGCTCAGACTGTTTGATGTAATGGTTTCTGTTGCCTTTTCTGTAATTGATTTTCCCATCGTTTCGGGCCACAGCCCCTCAGGGTGTCTCTGCCCTGTTGTGAGGCACCATGGTCGCATCCACCTGCCCCTCAGCCGAGTTGTGCTGAGGAAAGGAGCTCCCTCCCTCGAAAAGGACGTCTCCGTCCTGAGCGGTGGCTTGTGTCTTTCTCCAGTGGTTTTGAGCAGGGCTGCTTCCCTTTGGTGCGCAGGAGATTTTGTCACTGCTCTTTAGGTTGGCTCAGCACCGGCTGGAACCAGCAGTGCTTTCATCCAGGCATAACAGAGAGGAAAAGGTAAAGAGAATGATGTTTGGTTTTGTTTGTGTGTAGTGGGTTTTTGATTTTGTTTGTTTTCTGGGTTTTAGTTGGTTTTGTGTTCTCTTCCCCCTCCCTCTCTCCCCCCAAATAAATATGTAATTTTTCTTCAGGAAAGTAATTTGATGGGTAAAACTAAATTATTCTTCGCATACGTTATAAAACACAAACACTGAGTCCCAAATGGTAGATACAATGTGGAAGGAAACTCCCAGCCTTTGATTAGCATTTCAAAGACGCAGCTTTTGAAGTTTGATCCAGTACTGGAAAGCATTTACTTGCTCTCAGTTCCCACTAATGCCTGAATTAAGAAATGCTGCTTCTCAGTACATAACCAAAGAAATGCAAGTGTGAGAGAAAGGTGTGCTCAGCCCTGACTTATTTTGTCCTGCAAGGTGTTTCTCTGCAGCAAGGAGTTATAGAGTGACTGTGGAAGTGGTACTTGCCACCTGTGACACCCTTCAAGATAGCACCCCACACCATGAGCCCTCCACAGAGTGGCATGTCCTCACTCCCTTGCAAGTTAGGAGAATGTTTTTGTTTTCCAAAATCGTATTGTTCAGAGTCTAGCAAGATGGAAACTGTTGAACATATGCCAGTAAAGGATTTATTCCTTATAGTGGCTCTTATAGTGGATAACCAAGTGGACTACTGAAGTGAGTAATTTAGTACACTGGAACGTGTTTTGTGGCCTGTTATAATCCATCTGTGCTTTATAAATCTGGTGGCTAGAACTGTGATGAACTATATATGTTAAAATCTTAAAAATATAAGTATGTGTAACTGTGACTATTATGAAAACTACATGTAGAAGCTGCAAACAACAATACTACACATGAAAAGTTTAAGGTTGCTTTTTATTTCCCACTGATGAGGACAGGAGAAAAAACGTAACTTTGAAACACCTGGAATTTGTTCATATCTCAGATCTAATTTGTCTTAAAATATGTGTTGAGAATCTCACAAGTTACCATGAATGTCCTGATAGTTATGGAAGGCATAAATACTTCTTCATTTGCTTGCATTCACGTCTGTGCTGCCCCAGCACTATAGTCCAGTCACTGAACTAAAGAGGTGTGCATTCACTGGCTTTCTTCCACATGTTTTCACACTCTGGTTTCTCTGTTAGCTGCCTACCTTTTGTACTACCTTCACAATGTGGTACTGTGTTTATTGGTCATTGCATCTCTCTGAGATACATAGGTAACCTAGCAGGCAAACACTGTACTTATCATAGTATTCTCCTTGATTGTTTTTAATTGCTTTCATATTAGTTTCTGCATCTGTAAATCCTCTATTTCAAAGTTTGGTGGGATTTTTTTCTTTCTCTGATATAGCCCAATATTGACAAGATTTAGAGCGAGTATGACTTTCTTTTTATAATTCTTGAACAGTCTAGTTTGGATCTTGAGGAGCTTATCTTCTTGGGTAATGCTCTGGAACAGAACAAAACCTGGAAAGCCACGAAGTAGATGTTTAATTTATGAGGGTATTGGAAGACACTTACTTTAAAAGCTCCTATAGGCCACGAAACACTTCTTTCCAATTTGTAACAAATCTTGGACCTGCAGTAAAAGACCAAAACTGTGTTGTATTGTTACAAGAAATGGTGATAGATCAAGAGACCTGTCAACTTGTAGTTTCCTACATTTGTTTACTAAAATTTTGTAACTTAGACTTCCTTGAGAGAAAAGCAGCATCCTTTTTCCTCTTCTTTCCATCCCACCTTAAAGTTCCTTGGCAACTTCACTGCCCATCCTGTCTCCAAAGGTGATTGGTGTAATGCCTGAAAATATGAATAAAACATACAAATTAGGGACTTTGCCCTTTTAAGTAAATAGCATTTTGAAACAACAGTTTGCAGTCAAGAAAGAACAATCAAATTTCCTTTTAACCCTTGATATATTAAAAATATGCAGTATTTGTACAGAAAACTTGAACATCATGACAATCTAGTGTCTTATACAATTGATTTAATTTCAAAGTTGCTTTCACAAGCATAATAAGTTTTATTCTGGAGTGGTTTTGATTCCAAAACTGGTGCAGTAGAGTATAGCTGCTTTTGTCTCTTGCTGTTCTTGAAAAGTGGTTCAGTATAGAAATATGAGAACAACATAATGTGAGAGTGTTCTACAGGACTGAAATGATTCACAACTTTGTATGGAAACCTGATGGATTAGTTGGGAGCTGGGAGACTGTCTAGTCTGATTACAAACTATTACTCTGGAATATTGCTTTAATTAAATTAGAATAATTACATACATTCTTTGAAGAGGAACTTCACAGTTGCATGATAATGCTAGAGGAAGATTTATCTGCCTTATGGTAATCCTAACCAAGTCTGCATACTGTCTGTTAATACTAAGGAAAAAGAAACTTGTGATAAAGTGTTGGGAGTGCAGGTATTTTATTTTTATTATTAATAAAATTTTTGCATATCTGTTGCAACATATTGAGAAGGGAGAAAATTTAGGAAATTTCGAATGCTTATAATATGTTCTGCCGCTGGAAGTTCAGGTTCTTGTTTTGATAATTTTCTTTTCTCTTGACTCCTGTTTTCTTTAAGGTCTTATTCGATTACAAGAGCTCATCAAGGCTCCATCACGATACAACCTAAGACTAAAAATCCGTCAGTTACCAGCTGACACTAAAGATGCAAAGCCATTGCTAAAGGAGATGAAAAGAGGCAAAGAATTCCATGTAATCTTTGACTGCAGCCATGAAATGGCAGCAGGCATCTTGAAACAGGTAACCCTCATTTTGCTTTAGAGGGCCTAATCTTTTTCATCCTTAATAAATAAAAGCATTATCCAGACCTAATGGCATTGTATGGCAGTTTTACTGAGGCCTAACTGAAAATTAGCAAAGGATTTCAGAGGCAATTTTACTGGTGATGCAAATGGTAGGTTCTTTAATTATGCTTTAGTAAAGGAACAGATTAATCAGTTCAAGTTCAGAGGGAAAGGTATATTACTCTTTCAACTATGAAGAACTGATACTTTGAATAAGTGATGTTTTAAGCAGGGGTTTAAATGCTTGCTTATTGTTATTCCATATAACAAAGGCTTATTTATTTATTTATTTATATTTATTTGAAGTCTCTAAGATGCCTATTCTTAATTAGATAGTGATATCTGAATTGTATGTTACCAATGGCCACATTAATGTGTCCACTGAGAGGATTGCAGTAAATATAAATATAAATGAATAGGTGACGTACTCAGAATTCCAAATACTTATCTGGCTTTATATTGCACAAGCAATATAAAGCACAACCTCCAGTGAGGTTTTCCAAGAGAAGCTGGCAATCTAGCAGTATACAAAGGATTTGTCTCATAAAAGAGCTTACTGTAACCATGAAGTATGCATAGAAGGCAGGACTTTGTGGATATTTTAATGAGCTGTCTCCAAAGATAGGGAATTTTTTGTGCTCAGAGACCATCTTCCACACAGTTTTTTAATTGAACTATGACTTGCAATAAGGAGAATAGGAAGAATACCTAAACTAAAACAATATTCTACATTTCTAGCTTTTAGTGACTTTAATTCACGTTTAGACTATGTTTACTAGCAAACTTGGTGGTTTAAATTGAAAACAAAAGGTATTTATGAGTTCAAAATGTGAGTCTCATTAAAGGTACTCATGGATATTATCACAGGTAAATTAAAAGTGCAACCAAGCATATACATATACTACAATTTCTTTCTTTTATTGCTCATTAACTGAAAACCTTTTATTAATTCCTAGTAATTTTAAAGCTCTGCTGAGGTTTTTGCTCTTTGCCAAGCATGGGCCAGCCTAGAGTTATTCCATTTGTTTAGCTCAAATTATTAAATGTACCTTTAATTATTTAAAACCCAAAAAATTAGATGGAAAATGTGTTGAGGGCAATATTAAGCTGCAATTAATATTAACAATAACTCCATCAAGATCTATTACTTACGCTGTACCTAGTAGTTTTTAGGTGAAAGGAAACTTCTATTTCACAGTATACTACATTGTGAAAAACATATGACTAGAGGGAAATGGGAACAAAATTACAAGTATTGTATCTTTAATCATGTCCCAGGACCCAAGAGTAAGCACTCAGCTTCTTTAAATCAAATTGTAGGCTGTTTTATCAAACTACTCTGCTCATCCTAAAGATTACAGAAGGAAGATACAGGAACAATTCTTTTATGAGTGTTTAGATCTTTATACAGATTATGTAGATTTTTACTTTTCCATTCAATTCAAATACTACAGTGTTTTTAATATGTCTAAAATTTGTAGTTCAGAAGCTGAATGTGAACTCTTGCTGTCAAAATTGACACAACGTATGCTAAGACTGTATTTATTATTCACTGATAATATTCCAAATATGTGTGTTTATAAGTGATTGTTAAAAAAAATATTCATATCTGAAATATTAATTCATTGGGGCGTTTTGTGGGAATGGAGGGATGAATTTGGGAAAACATGACAAGGGGTTTCTTCTTGGGAAAATTATTGGAAAAATTAACAATGAAGTTGGTGGAAGAGAATACAAGTTGAAAATAAAGAAAAAGTACCTTGACAGGCCAGTGAAATGGCAATTACTGTTAAGTGGCCAAAAATACATGATGAAAAGGGGAAAAAAATCCCTTTAGCCAGACAAACATTATTGAATTAAGGCAAATCTCAGTCGTAACCACATCACCAGGCAACGAGGGAAAGCAGACATGATTTAAAAGGTTAGGAAAGCACTGCAGAAATGAGAACAGAGAAACGACAATGATTGAAGAGGAAAAAGAAGTGAAGTTTTTAGAGAAGTGAGGAAAGAGAAGGAAAGAAGACCTGTAAAAGAGGCAGCATCGCCCCACAGCAGAATAAAGAACATGTATAGGATTTGTGCAGGGATTCTATGGAGTAGGAAAGACCTGACTACATATAAGCAATTACATATATAGAAGAAGATACTTTAGTTTTAATTAAAAACAAAAGAAAAAATGTTCTTAAAAAAGCTAACAGTGTTTGTAGTTGTAGAATTCCTAATGAAGTTGTAATATTTCACATAGGAATGTGGTATTCTGTTTAAGAGAACGTAAATTGCTATTGGAACACTATACCCTAGTTCTAATGTTACTGGGGAATTCTAAATAAACAAGTATAGGCATTCTTTGGAAAAGTGCTGTGTTTTTTATCAAAATCTTGTTTAAAATATTTTAAAATAGGATCTGCAGCCAATATTTGTATTAATTTTAGATTTTTTTCTTCAGAAAAGAACATATGGACTATTCAGTTTGTCAGTTTTCAGACATTGTCACGAGTAAACAGGCTCCCAAAACCCTCAAAACTGGTGGTTCTTTTGCATACAAATTTTGGTGTTGTCAGAATTGTATAATTGTGACCTTCAGTGTCTTTAAGGAGATTCATCTGGTAGCGACTTGGGAAAAAATTCCAATAATTATTGGAAAGGGAGAATATATTGCTTACTTCTGTAGCTTTTTTATAGTGTTAAAATTAGATAAAAATCAGTGTAGATACTAAAATGATGGAATAAATCGTACTAATCAAAGGTAACTTCTGTGCAGAGCATCAATACAAGCTTTTCAGGTGAAAATACCCTTAGTAATAAGACTGATGAGACAGAGTTTATTGCTTTAAAATTTTATCTACAAATATTTCTTCTTATGCATTTAAGAGAAAAGTATGAACATTTAAAATGTGCAGTTGATCAAATACGATTTAGTATTGAAGGTACTTGAATTTATAACGTATTATTATGAATATTTTGTTTTTGTTTATATTTAAGAAGTATGTCTCTGGCTGTACAAAAGTTGACTCAAGAATTTTATTCCATGGTTGGAAAAATGTATACATGTATAAGCTCGAGTCCCTCTTTTACATGGATAGTATTATTTATCAAAATAGAAAAAGAAAATTTCTATGAGGTTATTCATTTTAAAGGAAGGGTTCAATAAAGAATGAAAATATTGTCAATTCAAATTTTGTGTTGTAATTATGTAAGATTCATTAGTATGTAAAAATACAAGCCTCTTCATATTTGCTGGACTAAACAGTCTAACAATATTCTTTCTATCAGAAGATCTGCTTCATAAATTCCTTTAATAATCAGTAATCTTCTCTAACTTCTAGGAAATTACTTGCTTGACCTAACTTTAGTATAATTCCAACCTTATAGTCTGATCCCATTTAGTGTTTTGCAGCTTTTCATTTGTCATGTAAGTGTGATAAAAATGTATTATGTGACCTTAGAAAAATTAATCTTTTGTTTATTTTTTCAAGGCTTTAGCTATGGGGATGATGACAGAATACTATCACTATATCTTCACCACACTGGTAAGTGACTTATAAAAACATACTGATGACATCTAACAAAGATGTTACTTTCTTAATTATATTACTTAACAAAGTGTAAAACGTCTCTCTGGAATTGGATGTGAGTGCAAGATGGTTCCTCTGTTGAGTTTTCTTACTTTCAGTGAAAACTCATCAGGATGGCTTAATTATTGTTAAGCAGTGTGCCCTGGAAACTGATAGACCTGAAAAACCAATTGACTCTGTAGCATTGCAGTTTTTTAACTGTGAAGGAGGATTAAGTATATAATTCATAATTAATTGTTTATATTACATGTTTTGTCCTTTTTGTCTTTTGGCTATTTGTATCTGAAGATTAAGAAAATTTTTAAATTTCCTCATATATTCCTTATTTTTAATCCAACATTTTACAAGATAGTTTTTCTCTGTCATATGATACACGAATAATTTGGTATGAATCTTAACAGCATTTTATTTAACAATCTGCATGAGCTTTTTAGGCACATGAATTATGCAATATTCTTTGGTGTCCAGTGCAAATGTCGCGTAGAAGGAATTTGATAATTCTTGGATCTATGATTTGCACTAAATGAACATTTAAAAATGTGAATGCTCTTACAAAACATAACAAACATGTATATGAAGACTGGTTTTGCTGCTCACCACAGCTTGACTAAGAAACAGTTTAAAAGTTGGTAAAACAGTACTCTAGGAAATACAGTTGTGCATATTTTTCTGTTTTCCGTTGTGTTCAAATGTGTCTAATTATATTGCAGTTATTTAAGTTTCTTAAAGTACAAGACAAACATGAGACAGATGTGCCATGGGAAAATCATGCTTGAAATGACCCATGTTTAAAGTCACATACATATTTAAATTCTTATGAGAATGAATCCTTTGTGGCAGGATAGCAAGTTCACCTCAGAATCAGAAAAAAACAAGTTCACGTAAAGTATTAACATGAAGTAGTTAGAAAAAGCAAAATAATTTGTCAAGTTCAGAGGCACACCCTGCACAAATATTTCTTATTTTAGAAGGGTAAGTTATTCTATCACTCATAGATTTAGGATTGCATGCAATAGAATTTCCCTCTCTGAATAAATTTTCTTCCAGAAAAAATGGGTTATGGATGTTTCAAGGAGTTTTTATTTTTTAAATTCTTATTTTGCTATTGGGGATAATTGTTTCTTGGGTGGTATGCAGCCTATTGGCATTGAATTTTTATTCTTATAGCTATATTTAAAAACCAGGATATTCTGTCATTCTTATTTCCTTATTAGAACATTAGATTTTTGAAGAAGACTAGAGTATTATATTGACTTGGAACTATCCAGGGATAATTTACTGTATACAAAGATATAATAGATTTTGATTTTGCAATGCAGCTCTGTAACTTGCACTGGAATTTATCTGTTTTGATATATTAATTACTTCTTACCTGACATGGTGAAAATCCTGTCAAATAAATTTTCCAGTCACAGTATTTACAACAGTCTTCTGTGTAATCTCCTCTTGATTGATTCAGGGTCTAATGCAGTAGCTCATTAATACAGTGACCTGTGTGCATGTGTAGTATATGCATAATATTGTTGTGTATATTTATTATATTCCAATGTAAACATGAACGTGTTTGGATTAAATAATTACATTCAAGGTTCTGACTTCTTGCACAGTAAAACCTGAGAATTTTCAAAAGAGAAAGATGTAACATAGGTGTAGTTGTGTTCAACTTTTCCTTTGCAATAAAATATGTTGTTTCTTTACAAAGGGGGTATGAATTTGGTTATTTGTAAATGAATTTTGACACTTGGATATCTTTGGTATTAGGTATGGGAAATTATATCATAATTATTAGCTGTAATTAAAAATGGGTAGTGATTGATAACTGGTTGATATTTTTGTGGTCTTAGTGATGTTAACAATGAATACTGAATTACAATCTGATTTTTCCATAGTACAATACTTAATCTTCTTCAGCTCTAACCAGTAAATAAAACGAATTCAGGCAAATGTTATACCTGACACTACCATTTTATGGAAAGTTATAATTGACAGCAAAAGTCACATTAAAAATGAGATAAATGACAAAGTATGAATTACCGGGAATTTCTGTGTTCAATAAAACTAAGATTATGTCATAGGGCAGTGATATCTTAAGTATAAGCTTGATTATGTCTTTTTTTCCCCAACATGTTCAAAACCTGATCTTAGACTCAAGTTTCCTGAAGTCAAGTACTGTTTCTACATTGTTTCTAAGGATTTTGTCAAAGAATTAAGATAATACTGAGTTTAGTGGCTTGAGCTAAAATTTGATTTTTTTTCTCTTTCTTTTTATTAATTATATTTGCCTCTGTGTGTGTTGGAGGGCTAACTGTACGCACACACACATATACATATATATTGAAAACATATTAATTGGCAAAGGTTATTCTTGCAAAGATAAATTCCTAGTAAAAGATATGTTGCCCATGTTTGAAGTACAATTGGTGACACTGAGAAATGCTTTTGATTAAATTTAAAGCTGTGTAGATTTCCTCTTTTCCTTGCTCATCACCCCCCTTTTTCCACTGCCACCAATTTATCCTTCTAAAATTAGCATGTTCAAGTTTCACAGAGACTGAAAGTGCAAGGAAGCTCTTGTTCTGTTTATTTTGTGATTTGATGTCTGACATCTGGTAAGTCCAAGAAGTAGTGATTATTTGGCAATCAGTAATAATATTTAAGCTTACTATAGTATTTTGGCCTAACTAGTAGTGGATACAATTCTGTAACTGGACTTAACGTTTCCTGAAAGACTCTTCTTCCTCTGTGAGTGAGATTACTCTCACTATAAAGTCAGCCAAGTTTCTTGTCCACAGCCCCCAGATAAACAGAACATATTTCCTAACATATATAGCACTGAAAATTGCCATGCTCTCATCTGGGGAGATGGTCCAACAACTGAAACAGGAATTTTAATGTATTAAACAATTTATATAATGGTAATTTTTTCAGGATCTGTTTGCCCTGGATGTGGAACCCTATCGGTACAGTGGTGTTAATATGACTGGATTCAGAATTCTAAACACGGAAAATACCCAGGTGTCATCTATCATTGAAAAGTGGTCTATGGAGCGATTGCAAGCACCCCCGAAGCCTGACTCAGGTTTGCTGGATGGATTTATGACGGTATGAGTACCAGTGTTTGGTTCCTTTTCTTGAGACATGTTTGGGAAGCTAAAAAAATGTTTAACTTCTTGTTTGTTACTATAAGTGTTTAGAGGCATGTAACCAAATATTGGTACCATGAGGCAGGGAGTTACAGTGGTGTTTCTGTTAATATTTTGTAGATTGAATACCACTATATTACTTTTTTTTTTTCAAAATTACACATACCGTTATGTTTTTTGTTTTTGTTTTTGTTTTTTTTTTCCAAATTATAGTGCCATATTCTAAATGTCTAATTCACCTAGTCCATATTTCCCTGCTTTGCTGGTGAAAATATTGTGAGGGATCATGTCAAATCCTGATAAAACTCAAGCTAATGACAACTGCGTCTGTCTTGTGTGTCTTACTATTTTATGATTCACTCACTAGTAATGTGTACTTTTTAATTTCTATATGCCTTGTTTTTCAATATTTTATGACTATTATATTATAAATAACACCTTACTATCTTTTCCACTTTCTGTGACCACAGATAGGTATTAATCTGATTGTTTGTTTTTTCCTTCCATTGCCAATATTCTTTAGCTTCACTTCAGTTGATAAAAATCACAATTACGTTCCTGCAAATACACTTTCATTACTAGGTTTTTGGTGAGTTTATGCTCATTAGTTGGAATTAAATCTGAAATGACAATGTCAGGAAGGGATCTATTTTAATACATATCCTACATTAGAATGTCTTTAATCTTCAAATGTATTGAAAGATTTACCACTTTAACCACTTAGCAATTTGTTGGGTTTTGTTTGGTTTTGCTTGGGGGTTTTTTTGTGTTTTTTTGTTTCTTGAAGATTTATATCTTAGTTATCTATCTCATAGCTAATGTTTTGAACAATTCTGAACATTTCTACTGATAAGGTTTAAAGATTTTATAGACATTAGTTACTAAATTGCAATCAATATTTTATTAAGTTGATTTATTTTAGTTATCCGTTTTAGAGAAAAATACTTTTTTCTTCTACGTCCTTATATATATAATATCTTGCACACGATAATTTCAAACATTTTAAATTTAATTTATTTGCTAGTTCTGTTGTACTGCATGTTACAGATGCTATCATACAGCACTTTAAATGTTACAGTCTTCATTTTTCTAAATAATTTCAAATAAGCATATGAACTCTCAAAAATCTGAAAACTGTGTGAAGTGTCCATCTGGTTTATATAAAACATCTACTTATTATTGTAAGTCATTGTTTCCTGCTTCCTTGCTTGCATTAATATTTTCATTCCTTTATTTTTATCTTTTTGAATTTAAAATTTGCAGCACTTCTTCTTATTCATTATATTCATATATTTTATGCATTGATCAAAGATGTAACTGATCTCATACCTTTGGATATTTACAAAATCAGTAGCGGTAGTTACTTTGTGAGAACACAGGGACATGGTCAAAAAATAATGGAATAATAAATATTGGAATAGAGTCCTGTGGGCCTGTTGCATCTTTTTCATCTTCTGTGGTACTGTAAAGAAAGTGTTTCTCTCAGAAAAGCTTCTGATGTGAGGCAGAAACCTATAATTGCTAGTACATAACTCTGTAAGAATAATACTTTACACCATTACTTTGTCTCAGGATAGAAAAATATAAAAAAGTGCATGAAAAACACAATGGTTTTTTTTCTGGACCCTTTAAAGCCCTCTGTGCACTAAGTGGAACCAAGTGTTCATACAGACTGTGATGAATATTTTATGGGGATTTTTTATGTTGATTAAGCATCTAAATATGCTTTGATTACCTGGGTTTTAAATACTTGACAGATGCAGATAATGTTTAAAGGATATTTAAAGGGCTAATAATCTTGGCAAGTGCTTACAGAGCTTTTATAATCTGGCCCTTAGATACAGAAAAAACATTCACAGAATGTCCTTTTGGAAGGTGTAAAAGAAAGTCACTTCATGACATCATTGCACAATGTTCTGTCTGTGCTGAGAATAAAATAAACCATTTTATTGACTTAGCATCAGTGAAGTTGTTAAGTGTGTAAAATTTGACTTTCATGTCACTGTTGTTCATGTGTATTTAAAGTCTGAAATGTACTTGGGAATTAAAGATTCTTCACATATATTGCTGTTATGGAATATTCAAACTGATATGGGCTGAATTGGATTTTTTTTTTTAATTTTTACTGGTGGATAATGGCTAAAGCTTAATCAGAAAAACGTCTGCCTAATGGGAATGCATTCAACTTGGACAGCATAGCTAAATGCCACTTAATCAGGTTTTAAAACACCTGAAAGCTGTGCCAAATAAAAACCTAGGGCCTGTATAATGTACTTAGAGACCTTGGTAAAGGCTCAGTGGTTTCCATTGGTGTAAAAACAGGCAGTTATGGATTGCAAAGTTTTTAAGTTCTGGTGCTGTTTGTGCTAGGTATTTCTACCCTGGACTTTTTCACCATATCAATTTAGCCATTACAACAGTTAGAACTATCAATATAACTCTGACAGTGCTTTTCCTTATTTATGATTCACAGAGTTCCCAGTCTTAATTATTGTTTCAAGGTGTTTTCTGTAGACTTGTATAACCTCTAACTAATAATTTTCCTCGTAATTATTTGACGTTTAGTATCTCAATATAAAAAAGAGTGAGTATAAAATTTCATCTCACCTCTTTGTAATGTTCCAAGTCAAGCTTTCAAGTGGGAATCCTATTGAGTACAATTATGATAGTTTTTCCTTTGCTTCTAGTCTGTTCCTCAGCACAGCTCAGGAAAGGGTGATGGTTTAGCACACGTGAGAGGAAGAGTAATGAAAATCATATTTTCCATTATATTTCACTCTACTTTTAGGATTTCTTAAAGTTCTTTGCATGGTCTTTGGAGAAAAAAAAATAAACTATATAATGGATGTTTCCATATTGAATAATTCTATAAATAAATGTTTACTTATTTGTATACCTAAGAAACTAAATCTGTTCCATGATTTGGGAGAGTAGCTACAGTATAATTGACTTTATTCTTCCTGTGACTCCAGAAAATATGTGGAAATGCTGGAAATTGTTAGCAATGTTGTGTCAGTCTATACACACTTCCTTTATGCAGGTCTTCTTGGGATAAAAGGTGTGCTTGTTTAAATGTTTATAAGAATCAAACAGATATTATTTTTATAAAAGTCTAAACTAATTTCTATTAAAGACTAAATGTGAATATACTTTTATATGATATATAGAAATCCTGAGGAAGTCTCGCTGGTCTACTTTTACTGTAAAGGTTTTTCTATTGTGATTCAAATACTAATAGATTTGATTTATTCTTTTGATGGTTCTCTCATGTTTCTTTAGGTCCAAGGGTAAGCAAAATGGTACTTAATCTCATAACATAGAAATGGTAATCAAGATGTCTTGCTGTTCAAGTACATTTGTGTCTTTTTACCTGTGTCACACACTTGTGTGAGTATTCTCAGCAGTCCTGTATTTATTTTGACCATTGTATTTGTATCACCATACTCTTACTAAACAGATAGAAAGAAAATATAATGCTTTTAAAAATAAACATCACATGCAACTGGCATATGTCATGGCTATTATTTCTTATAATGAAAGTACAGGAATTTGTTAATTATCATTTTGCTACAAGTCATAAGCCATGCCTTTAGAAAATAACAGAAGAAGTCAAAGATCAAACTATTACAATACTTTAACTTTCTTGCTAGTATAATTAACTGTATCTAAAATTTCTCTGTTTCTCATTTTCTTCTTGTTACTGTTGGGTGAAAAAGTCCCAGTGGAATAAAGAATGCGCTTTTTGCATTTTAAATCCAAACCTTTTTTTTTTTTTTTTTTTTCAGACTAGAATAAACTTGGTAATTAATTCCCATTTGATCCTGCACTTCCTGATTTTTTAAAATTTGGCTTACGTATTTCCAAATAAAATTCAAAATGCCTCTAATCTGTCAAAATGTTTAATGTCAATTCAGTTATGCATATCCCTGTTTCTCACCACCTAATTTCACTTCTTAGCAGTCCAAAATGACTTTTATAAAGTTAGACTCTGGACAGGGTGTATTGTTAGCTTTTGCCCCTTGTGTTATCCTCTTACTGAACAATTTCTAACTAAATTGAGGATCTTTAAACGATTCTCTGATATAGAAAATATTCATTATTGTTATTTTCCACCAAGTTTATACTGAATTCTGAAATTTGGAAGTGTTTGCTGCTTAGCAACCCCTTGAACAAAATGATTTGGCGTTAATAAAACCACATTATTTTTTCAGACAGAATATGATTTCTTCCTGAAAAATTAACTTATAATGTAAGTTAATAAAAAACCCAAACAAACTAGAATGAAATAAAAATATTTAATTTATGTAACTTAAGGGTTTTATTCTTGCAAAGTTTAGATTTGGGAGGGTTCATGGTTATTTTAGCCTGGAGTAAAAATTGAATTTTAAATTTGCCTGCAAGATGGAAAAAAACCTACTTAACTATAATGACTGAATCTTTTTGTTAAATTCTAACAATATTGTCATCTGTACTGTGTAAACAGAAAAATATTCTGAAAAACAGAGGGGTGACGTACTATTTTAAAGAAAGTTTACCTTGATATGCTTCACTTACTGGGTTTGAGTCTGTACAAGTAGCACACAGAAAGAGGAAAAAAATCCCTGAGCATAAATGCACTTTTAAGTTTATATATGACAACTGTGATTCAGACCAAGCAAAGTAGAGCATGAAAAAAGTGTTACGAGTTCAGACTTCTTTTACTCTACAACTATTAATCTTCACAGTTTTCTTTGCCTCAAGTCAGAATTTAGCATGCATAATTAAGATGACCTAACAAGCTCTGCTGCTTCATTAACATAAAGTTTTCCTTACTAATTGCTTTTGCCTATCATTCAATTTAGCTATCTACTTTCCTCTTATGCAGAGAGGCATGTACTTTTTTTTTCTATTCTGACTGTTAATTCTTTTGTTTAATGTTCACTTTAGTAGTTTTATATGGCAGGTGCAGAGAAGCACTAGGTACTTGAATGCTATATTAAGGTCAATATTTAAGAGTTTTCCTCAGAAAAATCATAGTTTACATCTGATATGTTTTGTATTCTGCCTGGTAGAATGGAGCAAAATTTAGTTGTGCACTTTTTCTTTCAACTCTTAATCATCTTGTTTGTTTTTTCACTTTTTTTTTTAAGTTTATCCTTTCTTTTCTGGACATATTCTGCTTTTCATATAATATATGCATTTTTCACATACTATTTTTTCAGTAAATGAAAATGGTAATTCAAAAAAGTACAAATTTAGGGTGATATATGTTAAAAATGCATGTTTTTTGCATACACTGAACAGATTTATGGTTCATTTCTGTGTATTTTCATCTGGTTCAAAAAAAACGGGGATGAAATTTTATGAACAAAGTTTTGAAGTTTCGAAAGCTGGTGTTTGGACTTTCTTGGATAACGAAGATAGATCCAATGATATTTTCTTTAAATATGTAGAGAAGATGCAAAGATCATGAGGAAAAATGTTAATACCTTCATACATTGTCTTCAAACGAAGGAATATACAAATGCCTTCACTCACAGAGCTGTCCAAGAAATTAATTTTGAAACTAGCTATTTTAAGGGGTAAAGTAAAAATCCTGAAGTTATAACTGCTTTGGTATTAGAGAAGGAAAATAAAAGAGAGAATGGTCTTGGATTTGTAAAATATTCCTTAATTAGGTCTCCGTATTTGCACAGTTAAAGACTTGGGGGACAGATTTATATATTATATTCTTTGTTTGTTCTCTTTTTTCCCTGATTGTAAGAAAGCTTCCAGTAAGCAGCCTTTCAATGTCGAAACCTTATGACTGTGCTGTAAAACCTAATTTACCTGAATGTTCACTTTCTTAGCTTTTTGATTATGTTGATTTAATATTCTCAGAAGTTTTGTTGAATTCCAGGGCAAGACAAAGAATTGGTAAAAAAAAGCAAGGTCAAAGAGTGGGTATATATGGACAACAATGGTGTATTTTCAGATGCATTAAATCAATGTGTTTAAAAACCCTAAAACCTTGTAAGGAATTGACAAATGCATGAAGGCCTTGTTAAATGGCTACCTGTAATCAGGTGAAAAAGCCCATTAATCAACAGATCCCTTTGGCTTATTTTTGGTAAGGGCTTTTGAATCATGTTAAATCAATTTGGTTGAGCTAATAGATTTGGAAAGTGTACTTTTTTCCGTAATGAAGTTTGGAAAGGTTTAAGAGGGTAAGTAAAGGCACTGAAACTGTAGTAATTGTACTTGGAAGACCTGTAGGAAACATGAAAATACAAAATTATAAAGAATTTATTCAGTTCTTTTATCATGATATAACCAAGGCTTAATGATGTTTTTCATGAAAAAGATAATAACTCCCATGTCAGATAATTGGACATGAATAATACTGAGGGCACTCTCATACTGTTCTGAAAGAAAAGGGTGTATTTCCCAGTTTCAGTACTCAAAAAACAACAACAAAAAAAATCAAATCAAAACCCAAACCAATCAACAAAACCAAACCAAAACTCCAAATCCCAATAATTGCAATATAAGTATCTCTAATCCATTTTAATCAAGGTTTAGGTGAGCAGCATGAGCCAAGGAAAAGTATGAATAAAAATATAGAGTGAAGCTGTAACAAATGAAGATATTAGATTTTAATCTAATAATGTCAAAATTAATCTCCTAGTTACCAACTTAATAAATTGGGGAGATGTAAACACTCTATTAGAATTATTAATATTTTGTATATTTAGTTCAATTTATTTTTTAATCTAACTTTATTCTATACCTCAATTTCTTAGTTGCTTGAACATTGTTCTCCAAAATTCATTGTTTTGCATTCCTCCTAAAGGAAGAAGAAAATTATGGTGTCATTCAGGATATTCTTTCAGCATACTTCTGGAGTTTACCTTACTCTATTCATCCTTGATGTGTTTTCAGTGACAGCACAAGCTGATTTAAATAGTGAAGTTATTGCACTGGGTAAAAATTCCGCACTGAGTCAGAAAGTTCTAGCATTTAGGTTTTTTCCCTTTAGGCAAATAGACTTTTATAGTTACTTGGCAGTAAAAAAGAATGCATTCATTGCAAATGTAGTATTTTCAAGCTTATTCAGTTGGTGATTTATTCCTTGCTAATTCCATTGTGTATGCTTTGGTTTTGTTTTTTTTAATAATGAAGTATTTCATACTTGTTTATATTCTTGATTTGAAATTGCAATATCTTTAATTTAAGAATGTAGTTATTTTGTAGAAGATAAGATTTCCAATTTGTTGAATAGCTTGCTACAAATTAGTCATTTAATTTTCCAAACAGTAAAAGCATATTTTTGAAATTGGAATCTCTTATCTGCACCTAACAATATGGAAATAAGAGTTATATTTGAGATAGCTAGTTAAATAATAATTTAGAAACTGCTATCAGGGACTGTGACTGGACAAAAGCATTTCATGAGATTAAGGTGCTGTTAAGGGTAAAAAGATCAATAAAATATAAAAAGAAGTACTTGTTACAGAAATGCAGCTTTGGATTCTGATTTAGAGCTTCAAAGAGGATAGCTTGTTATGTAGACAGCTTTATAATTATCCCTTTAACTAAAAGAATTTTCTGGATTTGCTGATAAGATGTGTTTAGTAAAACAGTGTAGCAGCAAATGTGTACTTCAAAGGAAATACTAAACAATTACTCATTACTGCATTACAAGCTAAGAATCTCCCCTAGGCACAATTAACTACATGAGTTTAGGGACTATGCAGGATTTCAAGCTGTAAGATGTTTTAGAAATAATATGTCAGCTATTTTGGGGATTATTTGCATTATTAAATATTTGAGTAGTGCATATAGTAATTTTTGGAATTTTAGGAGACAGGATAGATCAGAAACTTGTGATCCTATCCCAAAGGAAAGATATGTCCATGTGTTTTATAGCATTTAGCAGAAATTGCAGTTTCTCTCCTACGGAAGATTTCATTGAATTCTTCCAGATGTGGTTTGAGGATGTATGCATATATTTATAAATAACTAAGATTAACATGGACTTACTCAATGATTTTGTGTTAGAACTCCGCATGCTCTTTATAAAGAAATAGAGAGAATTCAGTGTTACAGCAAGTGGGGAAATGGCAGAGCATATGCAACACACAAGCTCTGTGCAGTGTAGAAGACCAGCTGAAGCATAGGCTGTTTTTGAAATAGGAACATTAAGTGCCTTTACTGAGAAAATATGTGTCTGGACTGTATGAAATTAAAGTCTGAGGACTGCAGCTAACTAATCATGATCTGTCAAAGTTTATGTTTCTGAAGAAGAGCAATGAAGCTGGTCGAGGATCTAGAGCACAAATCTTATGAGGAGCAGCTGAGGGAGCTGGGGTTGTTTAGCCTGGAGGAAAAGAGGCTCAGGAGAGACCTTACATCTCTCTGCAACTGCCTGAAAGGAGATTGTAGCCAGAGGAAGTTGGTCTCTTCTCCCCAGTAACAGGCAGAACAAGAGGAAATGGCTTCAAGTTGTGGCGAGGGAGGTTTAGACTGGATATTAGGAAAAACTTGTTCCCAGAAAGCGTGAACAAGCATTGGAACAGCCTGCTCAAAGAAGTGGTGGAAATGCCATTGCTGGAGGTATTTAAAATGTGACACTCAGGGACATGGTTTATTGGTGGACTTGGCCGTGCTAGATTAACAATTGGACTGGATGATCTTTTCCAAGCTAAGCATTTTTTGATACTATAAAGATATTTTTCTTAGGATATGCCTTCTGAAACTGGTTTTAATGTTTATTTATATACTGTGTTTATTGTACCTTTTCAGAAAAAGTGAACTGAAAGCAAGATTACTTTTATTCCCTTTCTTTGCTCTTATGTTTAAAGCTTTGCCTTGAGCATCAGCGTAACTATAGCTGATTATCATCAGACTTATTTGCGGGAAAGAATAACTTTAGGAATCATTATATCTACAGTAGTAGGATGTGGAATGGTGACAGTGTAGGCATGTTACGTTAAACAGCAATGTAAATAATTTAATTTATGGAGAGAAGAGACCATCAATTTAGCTCTTATTTTGTGCTCATTAGCTTTACAGTGGCACTGCCTGTTAGGACTGGCCATGTACTCACCGAATAATCATGCTTTAAACTGTCTTCTGGGTAAAATCCTGGTCCTTTGGAAATCAGTGTATGTGTATAATTTGGCTAGTTTGCTATGTGCATTCCAGGCTCAGATAGGGTAATGCAGATGAAAAGTTGCCCTTTTTTTTTTTTTTTTTTTTTTTTAAAGTGAAGTATTAAACACTACATACTCTAATGGAGTGGAAAAGAGTGAAAATCATATGAAAATATTTGTCTCTGAATATTCAGGTGGTCAGTTTGGTTGTAGTTTGGTAAGCTGGAATTGCATTCATTATATGCTTGTGATATATGAAATCCAGGAATATGTTATTTCTTTCTGTTGCTGATTAATACTTGTTAATTACTGGACCAGTTGAAATAGCTGGGAGAAATAAAGAAACTTCTGGGGATACCTTTCTCTCTGCTAAAGACCTGTAGGGGTATGTGCTTGAATTTTTGCCTTTTTATTTTTTTTACTCATTTCAAATTGTATATAGATTTGTCTAATAAAAGATATTACTTCCCCTATTTTTTGTTTATCTCCTTAAGCTGCAGCATACTATTTCTGCTTTTAAATGGGTTTATATAGTACATTCACTGGGATTTTCATAAAGATCAGATATATTGTTATTGCTTAAGTTAATTTTCCTATGTGATAATACTATTTCCTGTCCATAACATCATGGACTCCATTTTAAAACTTTCCAGGTGCTCAGAATATTGTGCCTGGCCTCCACCCTTCTGGCCTTTCAGAACTTAAAGGTCTTCTAAAAGTCTAAAGTCATGTCTGCCCGCCTTCTGTGAATGTTTTATGTATTTCAAATTATGCTATATGCAGGAAATTTGAGTGCTTAGTTAAGCTTCTAACTAGAATTGTAGCAGTAAATGTGTTTTCCACTTAAGCAATCTGGTGGGAATACTCTTGCCACAAGCACACATACAGAGCTATTGAACAGTGCCTAGGAAAATTTAAGGATCCACACGAATCTGCACCAGAACATAGAGGTTTCTATGTCAGATTGGAAACAAAATTGATATGCTTTCATCATCATATATTTCTCCGTGAATCTGAGGCCTCTGCTCTCCAAAGCCACATTCAACTTAGGTGAGGAACACATACTAAATGCACTAAAGGGAACTAGGAGTTGTGATGCTGTGAAACAGATTTCAGATATTACACTTTTTATACTCTTCATACTTCCCAAGGCCTGAATATATATTTATACAGTATTTTAATACCACAGATACAGCTGTAAACTAATTCAGATAATGACAGTCTCTGTAATGTGCTGGAAATAAATACTAAACTTTTAAAAATTTCCTTATTTTGATCCAGTAGGATCAGTTATTCAAGCCTGGTGGTGAAATGCTACTGGGAAAGCGTTATTTTGTAAAGGATATTCTGTCCCTGTAGTTTCTCTATGTATTGCTTATGAAAACAAAATTTCATTTTATCTCTTTTTGTTGTATGCAGCAATAGATGTGTTATTCAATCTGTCTGCTTATTGAGCTGTTGACTGAGGCCTCAGTTCAACAAAATGTTCGGTGTGCTTTCTTGCTGGGAAAGCAATATAGAGCTTGTCAAGTAGTTCTGTTGAATTCAACTGGATTACTTTGACACTTAATGTGAAGTATATAATGTGTTTAAATGGGACTTCAAAGGTTGCTCATGTAAAAAAATGGTTTATGTAAGTTATTTGTTACACTCCTTCACATTCTTACTTTGAGCAAAGAATAGGAGAATTTCAAGGTATTTCTGAGCATAAGGGGCAATCCCTTTTCTGTCTCTTCATGATTACAGACATAGTTCAGGAAATACCATTTTGTAATTTATGTATGCCTGATGACATGATTGTTCTCAATGTTGACTACATAAAAAGATGTCTACGTAAAAGCATTAGCTTTAGACTATTTTGGATTTCTTAACCTTCTATTTGCTTAAACTACAGGATAGTTATTCTGATGCAATTCCAAAGATTGAGGAAGATTGTAGGCAGAATCCAAATAAAAATAACTCTATCTGAAGGAATATTCTTATATGAAAGATCATTGAAAATAAGATTTTTTTTTTCATCCTTTCGTCTTCAAACAATAAAAAAAACCAAACCAACAATTTTTTTTTTCAATGCTTATCATTGTGTCATAGTCTTTTGGGTGTTTCACACAGTGGGATTAACGTTAACATGAATGCTGGAAGTAGAATGTTTTCCTGAGCAGACAGTTTTGCAGTAGCATACAACTAGAATTGAAACCAGGGAACATCGAGTTAGCACCTAGAAGACTGCTGGCCAGTTATTTCATGAAGTTGCTAGACTAATTTAGAAGGTGATGTCAACAAAATTTCCTGACTGGACTATACTGAACTCCTTTGAGAAAAACAGAATACCTATAGACATCTTCTGGCCAATGGTGAATTTTGTAGAATGACAGAACAGCCCAGGTGTGAAGGGACCTTGAAATATCATCTTGTCTAACTTTTTATGGTAAAGGGAGCTAAAATGAGATTGTCTTGCACTCTGTCCAATTTTGTCTTGAAATTCTGCAGGGATGAGAACTTCACTGGATCCCTGGGGAGGCTGTTCCATGCTTGTTCTCACTGTAAACAAATTATTTATCAAGTTGAAATCTCTTCCAGTGTACCTTCTACCCATTGCCCTTTGTATTTCTCATGTGGGTCTTTGTGAAGAGAGCTTCCATCCTCTTTGTTGCTGCCCCTTAAGTACTGAAGTACTGTCATAAGGTCCCTCCTAAGCCTTCTGTTCTCCAGGGAGAAAAGGCCTTCAGTCTGTCCTCAGAGGGCAGGTTTCCAGTCCTCTGATTATTTTTGTGGTGATTCTTTGGACTCTATCCAGTGCATTTGAGGGTTTTTTTTTGATTTGTTTTGTTTTTTTTGTTTGTTTGTTTTGTTTTGTTTTTTAATTGTGGGGACCATAGCTAGACAGAGTACTCCAGATGTGGCCTGACAAGTGCTGAGTAGTGTGGGATGATCACACCTCTAATTTTTGCCTGTTGCTGCTACATCTCATAGCTGGCTCATCTTCAGCATCTTGTCCACAAGGGCCTCCAAGTCCCTTTCAACAAGGCTGCTCCCCAGTCATGCAGACTTTAACATGTAAGATTTTAATAGTACAAGTGCTCCAGTCCCTCAGTTCCAACAGTCTTAGTGGCCCTCCACTGAACTTACTAAATGTAAATACATTACTAAAATGTAAGATTCTTTGATTATATCATCTTTGTACTATTCTTTCTTAAACTGCATGCAGATATTGCCATTGGAGGTTATGTTGTCAAATAAGTCTTCTCCCTGTGCGAGCAGTAAATATAGCAATGTGTTGCTCTTAGTTGGTGTGTCCCACAGCTGTAGTAGGAAGCAGTCCTCAGTGCATTCCAGGAACCTGATGGATGAGTTGCATTCCCTTGTGGTGTTTTCCCAACAAATGTCTGGGTAATTGACATGACTTGTGAAGACCAGGTTCTGATGGTTCATGGATGTGTATAGGGGCAGGGAAAGTTAATTTAGTAATGAAGAATGTTCTGTTAAAATTTTTCTCTTCTGAGCATTAACTTATTTGAGAGCTAGTTTGATGTTGGATTTTTTTTTGCCATTAGTAGACTATACCTCTGTGAAGCACAATACAGGCAAACCTCTGTGATCCTCAAAACTTCTGTGTCTCCTATGAGTATTTCTGCTGTTTTTGCTTCTGAAAATATTTTTCATTCTTAAATTTTATTTAAAAAAATATTAAGCACATGAGAATATCTGCTCTAGAGTTGGATATGTTTGTTTTCAACTTCTGATTGAGTATAGAAATTTAAACACTGACATACCACTTTCTGTTCAAAGAACATAGTCATGCATGTAAGATCCTCAGTCTGAGGTTTGTTGTATGATCATGAATTGCAAAACTAAAATCCATATTCATGGAAGGAGATGTTTCTGTCTTGGATTGAAAGATTCATAGAAACATCTGGGAGCAATTAGGTAGGCTTCTTTGTTCTTTGGCACAGTTAAGTGGTCATATCTTTGTCCAAAGCAAAGATATGCTTAATGATTTGATTAGTAAATGCCTAGATTTGCCACAGTTTTGCAACGAATTAGGAAAAGAACAACACAAACTTATTTTGAAAAATTCAATATTCCTCTACTATTATGTTAATACAAGTAGAGTTCTTTGTCTTCATTTTCTGGGTTTAGTCTTGAAACAATATTCTAGATGAAACTGAAAATTATGACAAATTGCATCAGAGAGTGTTATCTATGTGTTTCTTTTAGCATAAAACATGCGTTCCTATATATTTTCTAAAAACTCATCTTAGATAAAGGCCACAATTTAGAAACAGACACCAGAATGTTAAGATCCAGAAAGAAGTTCTTTTTAAATAAAAAGTAAGTCATAAGGCCTCAAGTGCAGCTGTGTCATATGAAGCAAACTTTTATTGAATTTGTTTATAAATTGGAACATAAGGAGCTTTACAGGTAGTTTTGCAAGGCTGAACATAAAGCTCAGGTTTATTTTAGTTATTTTATTAGCATTTATAAGGACATTTTTAAACATAATATAAAAAGAAGTAAATAATAACTGCAATTTGCCTCAAAAACGACACAGGAAAAAGTGAGAACTGTGTTATTTTTGGCACCCAGATAAAGTGTGTGTGTTCATGTAACAAAATCAGCTGTATTAGGTTAGAAATAAAATTTGTCAATTATATGGAAGCTACTCTGAACATGATAAAATCAGATTATCATTAAGGATTCATTCCTAAAAAAAAAACCCAAAAAACAAAACCAAAACCAAAACTCATATGTTGCATATTGGGAAATATACAAATGAAAGATGCATACAGTGAACTGTAAACTGTGAAATAATAAAGTGTACATTTACTGAATTTTAGCTTAGGTATAACAAAAATCAAGAAAAACATTGATAGAAAGTCAGTGTGTTTTTTCACATCATTGCTCTGAGGAAAAGATCACACTCCTTTCAAAAAGAGGTGAATTAACAGATACATAAGGATGATTCTTGAATAAAAACATGTTGATGGAAGATCTGACGAGATTACAAGGAGATTTCAAATCCATACATATATCCATATATATAAATCAGTGCTTGGGTTTCTTGATCTGGTGGATACTAGCACATGTTCCTTATACATTTGGTCAGAAAAGGGTTGCCAAGCATTCAAACACTTCCTAGGGAAGTGGTTGAGTAACCATCCCTGGAAGTATTTAAAAAGGTAGATGTGGTGCTGAGGGACGTAGTTTATTGGTGGACTTGGCAGCACTATGTTAATGATTGGAGTTGTTGATGTTAAAGGTCTCTTCCAAACTAAATGATTCTGTATTCTACATTAAGTTTATTTAATGCTGTTGGTAGAATCTGAATGTCAGGGACCTGTATTGATTTTGAAGATCCAGGGAGAAAGTCCAACAGTAGAGCAATGGGAGGTAAAACACTATCAGAAAAGACTCTTTACTATCTGAACACTAGGTATCATATTTATTAGAGTAAAATATGGAAGGTATTTTCTGGGAATATATATTAGCATTAACTAGCCCACCAGCTCTAGCAAAAAATTTACTAGTGATTTGCTCCTAAAGAGTAAGGAGTTATTCCCTAAAAAGATGTGTTCCTATGTCTTAATTTGCAGAGATGTGTTCAACTTTGGAGAATTGATCAGGTATTTTTTTCTTTATATTCCATAAGTTGCCATAATTTTGAAATGCAGCACCTAATTTTGTAAGCAGTTAGCATTATTACAGGTGGTTGATTAAGATTCAGACAAGTGCAGTTCAATGTAGGATACATGGAAAATATGGAAAATGTTTTCATTTAAGGCTTTGAAATAGTTTAAAAAGTTACTGTTATTATTTATTCTTATAAATTATGCTTATAATTTTTTTATTATAAGCAGGTTTTATTTTATTTTTGTGTGTGTGATAGAAGTATCACCGAGAACAACCCATTACACATCATGGAATTATGTTCACTTCGGCTTCCTTAATGTGACTTTACCCTCTTAAAATTGGTTCTGAGAGATACTTAGGTCTGTGGTGTGATGTACCATGCCTGTTCTCCCTCTTCCTACTTGAAGCTTTATTTTCTTTGCCTTATGTGGTTGGAAGTAGCAAAACAAAAACCCAGTAAATATAGAACTACTTTTTCCTGGAAATGGTAGAGGATAGAACCAAATACTTCTGAACTCTAAGAAAATATTGAAAAATTTCAAATGTTACATTTGAAGGCATGAACAGAATGTACACTGTAGTTTAATTTTATAAGAAGGACCTCAGTAAACTGGAGCAAGTTCAGTGGAGGGCCACTAAGACTGTCAGAACTGAGGGACTGGAGCACTTGTAATATAAAGAGAAGTTGAGGGAGCTAGCCTGGGGAAAAGAAGGCCTTGTGAGAAACTAACAGCAACCTCTTAACACCTGCAAAGAGATTATCAAGAAGACAGAGACAAGCCGTTTCTCACAATGCATGGCAGAAGCATGAGAGCAAAGGTATAAACTGAAACTTTTCCACTGTGAGGAAAGTAAAGCAGTGGAATGGATTGCTCAGAGAGTTTGTTGTAGTCTCCATCCTTGAAAGTTTTCAAAATCTGATGATTTTGAGCGTGTCTTCCTCAGACTTGACTTCAAAAGCAATGTCAAAGGAACAAGGTGTTGGGCTAGGGAAGTCCTGAAGTCTCTTCAGATTGAATTGTCTTATGATCTTGAATTTATACCAAATAACTACCTGTGGCTGTCCTCTGAGAGATTCATCTCCAGTATCTCTGAAGAGCACTGTTAGATCTGAGGAACCTCTCTGTAAGCAACAATATTTAGAGCCATGAAATTGAAAACTGTCCTCATAGTCATGAAGAATTTTAACTTAATAACACAGACATAATATAGTTGGTAAACCAGAGTACCAGTTATTCACTTTCTTCTAGATGTTACTCTTCTGTTTTAGGAGAAGTATCTGCCTCACTTCCTGGTTTTATTTATTTCAATCCTAATGGACATGAGAATTTTTCAGCTTCTGGCAAAACTTCCTCAAATACAGTATGGTCACAAATACACTCTTTTAAGCTTATACAATCACAGCTGTGTTAGAATATATCAATCAAGATATTATCAGTCTAATGCTAATACCTAAACACTTCGTGAATTAATTCAGTGACAGGAAAAATACAGTGATAATTGCATCTCTCCTGAAAGACCCTAAAATGTGCTTCTGTTGGGTGATTATAAAACATGATGGTTATCTTTGCAAGACAGTCAAAGCTGCTGATCATTACAGGTATCCATCCAGCCACGCAGGCATAATTATGTCCCAAAAAACCCAACTTTGAAAGTACTGAGAATTTTAAAAGGTCCAATATTTAAATGATGAGCACACCATAAAAAGAAACAATGAGAAACCTACTAATTCCATGTTCTGTTCAGAATTTTCGTGGTTTGCTGTGTTTTAATGTAAGGGGAATTATGAACTCAATTTGTCTATGCTGTATGTCACCGATGTAGTAGTCAATCTGCCTGTCTCCTTTTTATGCTGCATTGGCAACCTTGCTGAAAGCTCGGTGGGAAACCATGTTGAGCCTTTCCAGGAGTGGCTGGTTGCCTGCTAAGTTGTTTAGCAGTGACTTAGCATATTCAGACATATTCTTTCATGGTGGTGGCCGTGTCTTAGGCTTCATTTGTTTCTGTTTGCAGATAAACTGTCCAGAGAACAAGTTTAATATCCTTTGCCTGTGCTTCAGAGTGAACTATACATACATATCTCCTAATGAAGAAGATGCCTGAATTGTATGTGTGGAATTTGCCTCTCCTAACTTACTCCATATAAAATTCAAATGCCTACATTTCTTTTGCAGTCAGTACAGGAAAAATACAGAAATTTGTCCCAAAAAAGCTGCATAAACTATATTACTGAAGAGTCTATAGAGAGCCTACATGATTGACCAGCCAGTTTTAAATGGTCAAACATAGAAATTATTCCTTTCTGTTGTATGTGGGTTTTGCGCATACAGACCCCTCTGAGTTTTATTTATTCTTATTATTCTTCGACATTTGAAATTGCATTTGCCATTCTAATCTGCCTTGCTTGCAGCTCTAAGGAGATATGTATTCTTTCACATGGACTTTGGTGCCTTATTTTGAATCAGTTACTACTGAGGTTACACTAAGGTGGTGGCATATTTTAATAAACTAACTAAAAATATACGCAGTAGAAGTTGCAAATAAATAGCATTGCTTATTTTGTGTTTCCCTAAAACACAAGAACATTGTTTCTTTCAAGGCTGGTCCCAGAATGTCAGTTGTCTGTACTATTTCAATTTTTCCAAGCGAGTGTTATGTTTTAATTTTGTGAACTCTTGTAGAGTTTACCACCTGAAGGAATACGATAAGGCTTAGGTAGAAAAGTTAATAAACATATCAAAAAGTATATCACTCTACACTACTTTCTTCCTCATGAGATTTAGTGAAGACTCTAACTTCTTATTTGTTCAGACCAACCTAAGAGTATTTTGTGGAGCCTTGATAAAATTCTCTCTTCTCATATTGTACTCTGTACACCTGAACAGTTTAGTTCTTGCCAGAGGTCGAAAGAGGCAGGAAATAGTTTTAAATTCTTTAAATAGATATGGCAGATTTTATGTCAGAAAAGTAGACAAAACTCCAGAACTTTTGGGTTGATAAGTTCCTAATTGTATAAAGTACTAAAAATGTTTATGGGGTTCCATAGAATTTTCAGATTTGCCAGAGGCTGCACTACAGAAGTTCCATGGGTCAATTTATTTTGATGCTGTTCTTTTGATATGTCTTCTCACTACCTGGACAACAAGAAGAATACAAGGGTTGGTTGTTTTGTTTTTTTTAGCAAAAAGCCAAACCCACAAGAAAACTAAGCCAAAGCAAACCAAATGCAAAACGAAAGGCAGCAACAAATACACTCCAGTACGAGTCTAACAACTTCATGTGACCTGGAGGTCTCTAGCTAGTAAGGCAATATTATTTACGTATATTTATATGTGATTTAGTCCATTGAAGTAACGCCCTGTGGGAAGGCAAACTAGGGGAGAAAATTTTTTTCTAAGTATAAGCCATTGGGTAGGTCTAGATTAGATAATGAGACCTTCTAGAGCCGGTCATGGAATAGCATTAAGTCTTTTGACTTCAGTAGGCAATTGGATGTGCTAATGGATGTACCATGCTGGGAAAGCACACATTTTCTTTGGAATTTCTTATAAGAGGTGATTGAGCATTATGATATGAATAGCTACACTAAATGCATGGAAATTTTCTGCCAGAAAATTAAGGCCCTCTCTACCAGACAATGGCTAACTGGAGGAATGTATTAGTGGTGAACTAAAATCTGAAAACAGATGATTTCCTATTTAATAGTCCATTTACTTTCCTTTTATAGCTGTTATCTCCAGCATGACTACTGTGGTTTTTCTTTTCATTCTCTAATCAAGCTCAAGCTGTTTTAGTATGACTTGGGAAGGTACTTCCTTGTAGTCAGAAAAAGGTTTAATTCAGTGAAGTATAATGTTTTCCAGTTCAGGTGCAGTTGCTGACTTCTGTTGTATTTTCACTAGTGTGCCTGAATAGGTGCTGCATTATACATAAACTGTTTTATTCAGTTTTGCCATCCATAAATGCCACCCTGTCTTCAATATAAATTTCAATGTCTTCTGGTATCCATTTGCATCATCAAACATTTAATATTTCCTGTATAGTACTAATATATGATTCTGCTATAAAGGTCTTTGTAATTTTTTTTTGTGATTAATTATTAAGCTTTTAGAAGGATAAACATATCAATATTGCTTCTGACACCTTGTAAAATTATTAGTGTTTATAGTGTACTGTGAGCAGATATAAATTTTTCATAAATGGAAAGAAAAGATAAAGAGGTTCTTTTCTTTGTTGTGTGAGCTATCCTCCTCACTCTTCTGCTGACATTTCTGATCAGAAAAATGCTTTTTCTATTTTTCTCTCAACTACAATAAAAAAGGTTCTACTTTTCTAGAAACTGCTATTCTGCAAAAATTTTTCATTCTATCCATCAGTAAAAAATGCTTGGAGTAAAAGATATAAATAATCTGCACATATCAAATAATACGGAAGAGTAGGTGTTCCAGAGTGACTGGAATAGATAATCTCTGTCCATTGTGCACCACGTTAAGCTTTCTGCCATTTCTTTAAAAAAACCCTACCTATGAATTGCTAACTTATATTTTATCATAAAATTAGAATGAATTCCCTTGATTTGCAACGTGTGGAAAATTGTGTTTAAAAATCTGTAGTTTTCAGAAATATGTGTCACAAGGGAGGGATCATGTCTAGAGCAAAAAAAAAAAAAA
>JAWWES010000115.1:72946045-73032830 GCA_035583135.1 Lophotriccus pileatus | reverse complement strand
TTGTGTTTAAAAATCTGTAGTTTTCAGAAATATGTGTCACAAGGGAGGGATCATGTCTAGAGCAAAAAAAAAAAAAAGTAAATGATGAGAAGTTAGTAAACATAAATCTATAGAATCATCAAATGATTTGGGTTGGCAGGGACCTTCAAGACTCATTTAGTCCAACCCAGTGCCATAGGGAGAGACATCTTTCACCAGACCACCTAATGGTAGTAGAGATGAACTGTTTTCACAAAGAAATACATTCAGTAGGTAAAGACTTCTTACTAGAAGTAAATCTTCAGTTACATTGCTGTTGCCTTTATGACCACAATCTTGTCTTTTGTTTGTTGTGAAAGCTAGTGATTTCACTTTGGAGAAATGGAGATAATTTGGAAATACCTGATTGGTAGACGAACTATTTGTATGTCTATCTGATAAATATAAAGAATATGCAGAGAAGTAAATGAATTTGTACTTAAATGACAGTAAAACAACAACCATTCATGGAGCTACAGTGGGTATCAATTAATTACCCATTAAGGTAAATTCAGGATGAATACATCAAAGTTCTGTTTTCACAATGGCTTGATGAAATTTTTGAAAAATCCCCAAATAAAGATTTAATTAGAGTGAATTTAGTATTTAAGCTACTTGATTTGAAAAATATCTGCTTTTTGTTGGGATTACTAACTTGGTTTCTCTTAGGCATTGTGATTTTAACGGACTTTTTTAAAATTAAGATGATGATGATGTTTCTCATGAGATAGCAAGAAAATAAAGGAATAATTCAGACCTCAGAGTTAACTTTGCACTCTCTGCTGGTGGGTTGGCAGCTAGAAGTGACAGAATTCTGTTGTAAGCATTTCCGATAGTGTATCACCCTCTTAGCTATATTTCTTTGGCTACAGCAGTAAACATAACTGTGGCTGTTAATAGATCACCATCAATGATTTTTCACCAGGATCACCAGTCATTGAAATAAGATTCTAGTGACTCGCTTTCATCTGAGCTAAAATTACCACAGGAAATCCATATCTAGGTATTAATAATAAGAAGAATAAACCCCTGACTAGTTTCAACTCAAAGAAGCATGAGAAAGATTTTTTTTTTTTTTTAATGAAGCATTAAAATACGTTCTCACTAAGGAATTATGTTCTTCTCACTGGGGATATTTTAGGTAAAACAAAAATGTGCAAGATTAAAATACTTGGAAATGCATATGAAAGTATTTTAATCATCCTGAGGAGGAAGATGTTTTCTGCAATTAAAATACCAGCAGAAAAGAATCCCTATACACTTGTCCATCCTGAAACTGAAAACACAGCATGTAATTTATAAATGTTTATTGTACTGAGAGCTAATTCTGTTTTATGACTATATTGAGTTTACTTACTTATTATTGGTGGAAGTTCAGACAGCGAATTGCCTGTAGTGACAAAAACATTGACTAGTGTGTATTTGTCACTATATATATTCACAGCTTAAATTTTGCATAAACTGAACTTTCTTTGCCCTACAGCAAGTTTTAGATTTTATGAACCATTGTACTTCTAGTAATACATAAATGTGCTACTGAATTCCAAAAATAACATAGAAAATGGATGTATTTTTTATGTTCTGCTAAGACCATTATGAGCTGGCACTGAAATAATACAACAGCTATACTTGTTTTGCTGCTGGTGGTGTGACCCTGACTGCTTGAATGATATTACTTCATTTCATTGTTACAATAATATAAGTAGAACCTTGAGCACTAACTGTAAGGAAACCTTGTTTCTTATGTATTTGTGTCTTTTAAGTGTATAAGGCAGTAACAGCTGTCAGTGAATTTTTGCAATAGTTGGGGCGTCTCTCCTGTGTTAATTCTCAGTAAGTCAAGACTGGTGAGCCAGCCATTTCCTCAGTGAGTTATTCTGCCAGACTTATCTTCTTTGCCCCTTTTCATCTAGGGCTTTTATACTTGTGATACCTCTATCCTACAGTCACATCTGGAAACATGTAGGGTGCCCTTTTCTAATATGTGCCTGTGCACTGCTGTTGCTCTTTTTTTCAACCTAATTCTAGATGGCTGATCACATAAGGGCTGACTAAGAGTGTCCTCTTTTAATATTTTCTGTGTGCTTTGAGTAGTTATGCCAAATATTTTTAATATTGTATATAAAGCCATGAAAAATTACTTTAAAATTCACATTTAAATGTCTACATGGATATTTTTGAACATTGGTACTAAAATATGTTAAAAGAGACAAGCGGGGTAAGAGTGAAGAGAGACTGATTACTTTGATGTTAAGTATTTATGCGCAAAACTGTTTTTTTTTTCCCCATTGAAACCTAAAGCCTTAGAAAAATATATGCACATTACCATTGGTTCAATTAAAAATTTTTGCTAGTGTTTTCAGCATATCTCTATGTACAAAGATCCTTTCTAGTCTCTTCTGACTTGAAAATATAATTTTAATTGTATTGTGTACTTCCTAATAGCTACCAATTTTTGCTTTATTTGTTTACTCAGTCTTGTAGGTGATCCTAATACCCACTGGGAGATGATATGTATAACTATCATATACTGACTATAGTTTTGATCCTTAAAATATATGCTATAACTCATAGTAACTGGAGACCTCATAGAAGCCTTCAAGTATCTCAAGGGGGTTTACAAGGAAGCTGGAGAAGGACTCTTTAGCAAGAACTGTACTTGTAGGACAAGCAGTAATGGATTCAAACTGAAAGAGGGGAAATTTATGTTAGAATATTAGAAAGAAATTCTAACCGGAATAGATTGCCCAGAGAAGTCGTGGGTCCCATCCCTGGCAGTGTTCAGTGTTCAGCAACCTGGTCTAGTGGGAGGTGTTCCTGTCCATGGCAGGGATTTGGAACTAGGTGATCTTGAATTTTTTACAGGCTATTAACCACGGAAAAACCCTTAGAAATAAGACTTAAATACAATTTCTGTAAATAGAAATAAACTCTATACCTTCTATTACTGTTTACTGCTTAATTTATAGTGTTTCATATAGCAGTTAATAGTGAGAAGGGCCATATCACCTTTGAAATTTGTGGTTTGTTTGTTAATGAAGATACCATTCACCCACAACCCCAGAACCCAAAGATACAATACTTAATTAGTGAGGCTTTTTTACTACTTGATTTGTTTGACTTACTGTTTAATGCCCACTGTTTATGAAACTGGTTTTTTTTTGATACCCATAACAGGTGCCATCCAGCTCCCTTGTTTGCTGTGAACTTGTAACCCCCTTCACTATGTAATTGATGAAGATAAAATTGAATCACAGAGAACAAGAAAGGTGGCATAGACATGACTATACAGACATGATTTATTGGTGCAGTCTCAAAAATCTATCTGAAACTGGTGTTTTCAGAAACTGACTTTGATTGCTTTCTGGCATGCCATGATTTGAAGATACCTGTCTTTGCAGGATCAGATTTTTTATGTTCAGACTGGAGCAGTGTATAACCTCTCAATCATTTGATCACTAGACTGATGACATTGTCCTAAAAACCTGACAGTAGCTTAAAACAGAGAGGAGAGGAGTAAAGGTTGGAAAATTTACAAAATATTGCTGATTTTGGAGTATCCGATTTTAAGACCTAACATGTACTGTAAGAAACATTTGAAACCCAAAAATTATTTATTTGTAGGAATTCATTCATATGTTAAAAGTATATTAGAATTTGGTACTATTTTTGTAAAATTAAGTTGAATGTATATTTCCAGATTTTACCCTGTAGTTTTGCGGAACATGCTTTTAAAAATCATAATTGATATTTGACAGAATAACATAAGCAAACAAACTTAAAGAATGATGGACTTCCAAAGAGTGATAGCAAATATCAAGACCCAAGAAAACTAGAACTGCATGTTCTAGTTTTTAAGATTTTTTTTTCTAAATTCGGTTCTGTAGAACTCCAGTTACTGTACAGTAAAATGTGGCTTATGGCTATGTATAAGATCCAGATATCTATACTTGGTTGTTTAGGCACAAGTCTGTTGATGTCAACAACCATGAATTTTCATGATATTTTGTTTGTAGACATCTATAAAACTCTCTATGATTGTCTTTCATTTGAGTTATAGGCTGTAAATCTTAACCAGTATTTAATTTATTAATTTTCTAAAGATTTAAAAAATTATTTTTGCTGCAACCATAAATAAAATATTATTCAAATATGATTTTGTCTGTGAGGGATGGAAAACGAAAAGAAGAAAAGGATGATTGGCTCCTGCTTTTATGAGAGTACAGATAGAATTTTAGTCGGAATATATATTATTCATGTGTGGAATTCTCATTTGTTTAGTTCATTATAAAAATTAATTTAGAAAGTACTAATTGAAGTCTGCTATCCTCTATAGACACAACACCCCTTAAGACAGTGCACAAAACTGTTATTCAAAACTATGAATAATTATGTCTAAATGTAAAGTGGGTATCTTACAGAACCACAGAATGAAGGCTTTTTTTTTTTAATAGACTTCTGTTTTTCTTCATCGATTGAGTTCTGAAAAATTAAATAGCTGAAACTCTGCACTGTGCAATATCTTTTTCAAAAAGATAAAGTTTTAATTGCATGTAAGCCTATAGAATATCTTTGGATCTAGTCTAAAACATTATTTGCCATTTTTCAACAAAGGATACTGCAGCCCCCTCTGTTGGTCCAGAGTTCTGTATGATTAAATGATTTACCATTTTTAGATAGATATCTGGTGCAGATGTAAATACATTTCAAAGGTTAAATACTGTTCATAGAAGAGCAAAAATTGTAAATATATTAAAAATCCATTAGTATATAATCAGGAAAGCTTATCCATTATTTTGAGCAGAGTTCACATTAGAATTAAATCTTGTGGGTCTGGCAGATATATAAAGTTAAATGTCAGTCTTTGCTGGGATTGTTCTATTAACAAATTCAGCAACAGAAAGAATAAAATATTAAAAAATATATTGGAGTAATATTTTTCCTTCTGATATATGAAAAGTGTATTTAATTAATGCTAGGAAAGTAGAAATATTTTAGAGACAAAAATGCAATTGGACATTAGAATTTTAATATTTCTCCTATATCCCATTCTGTTTAGGACTAATGAATGCTGGGGTACAAAAATAAAAGGAAAAAAAGAAAAGAAAAAAAATACACTATCTGTTTAGCTCTTAATTTTTGAGGATACTGACTTTTTTTATTCTGCTTACTCAGAAGTAACTGTTTCACTTTGAGCCATTAAGGAAAGGGATGTGGTTCCAGGCAACCATCATAGCTTCATTGAGGACGAGTCCTGCCTGACTGAGTGGCCTTCTACAGTGGACTAAATACATCAGTGGACGTTGGAAGGGTGTACAGATGTAATCTATTTGGACTTCTGTAAAACCTTTGACATGGTCTCTCTAACGTTCTTCTCTCTAAATTGATCAGAGATGGATTTGATAGGTGAACTGTTGGATTGAATTGACTGAATGGTTGCATCCAGAGGGTAATGGTCAACAACTCTGTCTCAATGGACATCAGTGACAAGTGGTGTCCTTCAGTGTCTGTACTGGGACCAGTGCTATTTTAATGTCTTCATCAATGATATAGACAAATGAGTGCACCCTCAGCAAATTTGCAGATGTCACCAAGCTGTGGTGTGGTTGACACACCTGAAGGACAGGATACCATCCAGAGGGACCTGGACAAGCCTGAGAAGTGAGCCCACCTGAACTTTATGAGATTTAACAAGGATAAGTGGAGGTTCTTCACATGGCTGAGTATCAACACAAGCTGGGAGATGAACAGATTGAGAGCATCCCTGATAAGAAGAACTTGGGGGTGCTGGTGGATGAGAGGCTGGAGATGAGCTGGCAATGGAATCATTAAGGTTTGGAAAAGACTCCAAGATCATAGAGCCCAACTTTTGACAAAACACCACCAATGCCAACTAAGCCATAGAGCTCAGTGCCACGTCCAGTAATATTTTGAACACTTCCAGGGATGGTGACTCCACCACTTCCCTGGGCAGCCCTGCTTAACCATCCTTTCAGTGAAGAAATTCTTCATGTCCAAGCTTAACCTCCCCTGGCACAGCTTGAGGCTATTCTTCCTGTCCTGTCACTAGCTGTCGGGGAGAAGAGGCCAAACCATCTTGCTGCTACCTCTTTACAGGTAGTTGTAGAGAGAGATAAGGTCTCCACTTATTCTCCTATTTTCTAGGCTAAACAATCACAACTCCCTCAGTTGCTTCTCATAGGACATACTCTCTAGACCTTTCACTGGTTTCACTGTCCTTCTCTGAACATGCTCCGGCACCCATATATCTTTCTTGGAGTGCAGGCCCCAGAACCTATTGCAGTACTTGTGGTATGGCCTCACAAGTGAGGGCAATCTCTTCCCTACTCCTAATGGCCACATTATTTTTCATACAAGTGCTGATGCCATTTGCCTTCTTGGCCGCTTTGGCACACTGCTGGCTCATGTACAACCAGTGTTGACCAGCAAACTCAGGTGCTTTTCCATGAGGCATCTTTCAGCATCTCTTCCCCCAGCCTGGGGGGTTGCATTGGGGTTGTTGTGACTGAAGTACAGGACCCGGCACTTCACCTTATGAACCTTATACCTTTGGCCTTGGCCCATCAGTCCAGCCTGTCCAGATCAAATGTTTGCTCGCAGCCCAGAAAGCCAATAGTATCCTGGGCTGCATCACAAGGAGTGTGACTAGCAGGTTGAGGGAAGTGATTGTTCCTCTCTACTCTCCTTTCCTGAGACCTCAACTGGAGTTCTGCATCCAGTTCTGGGGCCTCCAGCACAGGAAGGACATCTACTGTTGGAGTAGTCCAGAGGGACCACAAAGATAATCAGAGGTGTAAGGAAAGACTGAGAGAATTGTGGTTATTTAGCTTGGAGAAGAAACAGCTCGGGGGTGACCTTACAGCAGCCTTTCAGTACCTGAAGAGAGCACACAAAAAAGCTGGCGAGGGATTTTGGACAAGACCATGTAGCAATAGGGTAAGGGGAATGGCTTTAAACTGAGAGTAGGTTTAGATTATATTAGATATTAGGAAGAAATTCTTTACTGTGAGGGTGGTGAGATACTGGAACAGGTTGCCCAGGGAAGTTGTGATTGTCCAGAGATGTTGCCCCATCGCTGGAAGTGTTCAAGATCATGTTGGATGGGGCATTGAGCAACCTGGTCTAGTGGAAAATCTCCTTACGCGTGGCAGAAAGTTTGCAACTACATGATTTTTAAGGTCTCTTTTAACCAAATCTATTTTATGATTCTATGAAGCAAAGAATTTCTTTACTGATTACAGCACTTTTCTACTTTTAAAGAAATAACTTTTGTACGTCGAATAACACCTTAGGAGAACAATGTCCAAAGAAGAGATCCAGTCCTCATTAAATATGGTTCTGCTTGGCTGCTATGTTACTTTTAATGGAAAATGAAGAACAGCTGTGTGAAATACACTGTTGGTTGCTTTTTAGCAATGACAGTAATACTCCAGAAGTTAATGAAAGTCAGTGAAAAGGGATGGCTTCTGTAAGTCATGCTTTATTTTTTACGCTTTAAAAAGAACTAGCTGCATCATGTCCTCTTGAATTGGTTGGAGCTGTGTTCTGATAGTAAACATGTGGTTCATATGAGCATACAAATAAAGAATGAAGTATGGCAGCACAGAGTGTAAACATCTATAATTGCTTGTGTAGGCAGCATGAGAATCACAGGCAGTTTATGGTGATGACTGAAGCATCTTAAAGTAAAGACGAGATTTTTAACTGGTGAAAATTAATAAGAGCAGTAAAGGTAATAAACAGTCAGTATACAGAAATTTACAGATTTTTTGAACAGCAGGTTTAAGGAGAACTTATAATTCATTACCTTTCATGTTTTATGGCCAGCATAACATCTTATATTTAGCATTTTTAAGCCCAGTTTGCTTTTGACGTGCAAAACTGTAGATGTCCTCATATTTTCTTCCCTCAACTGAAGAAAGATAAAGGTGAAATTGCAGGACCTGGAAAATGCTCCTTCTTTCTGTCCAGAATCTTCTAATATTAAGTATTTTTTCTCTTATGTTGCTTTATTTGTCTTCTGCTTTGAACACAGTTGTTCTCAGACAAGAGCAGAATGACTAATAAACTGTTCCTGTGTAGGACTTGGAAACAAAACTTTGGATTTGTGTTTTTAGAAGGCTAGAGTTTAATGACAACTTTTTCATCCACACCTAAACATCAAGTAATTTTTTTACCTACTTTGTTATACTCCACCAGGCATCCCATCTGCCAGTCAAAGGAGAATCTGAGTATTTTCTGTACTCTGGTTAAATGGAGGCAAAGTTATCAAAAGGAATGAGTTGCCAGTCTCTTTACAGATGAGTGGCTGAGGCCTGAGGAGGAGGAGAGGTTTACAGACTTTAGATGCCTGTGTTATGGAGGTTCCACGCTTTCTCAAATATTTAAGTCTTTAAAAAGAGAGAGATTTATTTTTGTGCTGAGCAGTTGCTACTGGCTAGCTGAATTAGACTGCTGGCTAAGATGAATCATGTTCTGAAATGTCTCTATTTCTGTGCATTCTGTACAGAGTTACATAAGGCATGTGGATTCCATTCAGAGGTCTGGGTTCCTGAAGGTTCAGTGTAACAACACTGAGTATTAGAATAAAGATCTTTTCCACGGGTTCTAAAATTTAAGAAATTCAGCAAGTTGGACAGTTCACCTGAGAGAAGTATTTAGAGACAATGAATTAGTCAAGCGGCACATCCAAAAAATTGAATCTATTCAAGTCAAGAAGTAAAATCTCGGTTTCATCTTTGTTTAGGAACTGATGAAAATAAAACTGGAAGGAAAGCAATTACATTAAAGAAATCTTGCCTAATAACTTAAATGTGATAGCCTGTGAATAAGCTTGGAAGAACTCTTATTTTTATGATGCTCTCTCACTTATTTTGTCAGTACTATTAATGAATTATGTTAAAAAAAAGTAAAAGGCTTTTCACAGAAAAGAGCAGTTCAGATGGCTGCTTGTTACAGAAGAACTTAGAGCAATATCACAGTAAATTTTGATTACACATTCAGAATATATAATAAAGACAAAAGACATTATAAGGTATTCACTCTTGAATTCTCACAGTACATTACAAAGTTGAGCAACACTGAACGAAAGATAAAATCTGAAGGCAATTTTTTTTTTTTTTTTAAATTTGGCCAAATGAGAGAAGTGTTCTCTCAGGGAATTTAGCTATGATTTCTGCACTGACTTTGAATAGATAAATTTCAATTCCTTTTTTTATTATTCCTGTGATGGAATGGAAATATTTTGATAGGTGAACTATTCAGATATATTAAATATGTAAGGAAAGAGACAGAAATACATTTGAAAAGTATTTAGGGTCTTCATTCAAATTTTAGTGAAAAAGGCTTGCAAAGATATTTCCAAAGTGAATGTGGGTAGAGAATTTACAATATGTATTAAACCCTCTAGAATAACATCTCGGTTGTTTCCCTTCTCTTTGACTTGTTTTCATATCAGCTAGCAACTTTCTGAACACCAACCCTGTGTGACTAGATATTTACAGGGTCTAATACAATAAAAGAGACAGTTTTATTGGAGATTAGTCCTCAGGTGGGTAGCTAGTGACCTTGGTTTTTAATGTGTAGTGGAATTGGAATGCATTTTAAAAATGGTTCTATTTTTTGACAACCCTTTATTAGCAGCCAGCAATTAAATGTATTAAGAGCCCTTGTTGTTCACACTCTTTCAACCACAGAACACTAAAGGATGTATATGTTATAATTACAATTATCCATTCTCCTTATTGTCCTGCTGAGGAATGCAACTGTAATTCTGGCAGGCAAACTGCACAGTTGGCTTGCTGTCCTTGGACTGCAGATGTCTAATTGCAGGCAACCATTTCATTTCAAATGGCTCATTAAAACAGAAGACATTTAGCATTGCTAACATGAATCTGCAACCAGGATTATGCATTTAATTAGAAAAGTGCAAGCTTTTTTCCTTTGTAATCTGGATTTACAAAACTTCTTCTATGTAATCTGTTTTGGAAGAAATTGAATTGCCTAATTTGTTGTCTTTTTTTGCAGTGGTTAATATCTGTATTATTCATATGTGAACTTGATAAGACGATAAATCACACTGAAACATTCGTGTTTCACAGTTGTTGCATGTTTGTGTAGTTTATTCACCTTGAATTTTCCTTAGTCTGAAAGTCATTTATTCTGACACTTTATTTGTACCTGTAGCTAAAACAGGTTTAGGTATATAAACATCTCTTCTGCACTAACCCCAAGGAGCTATCACTATAGTAGTAGGATTCTTCTGATCCTTTCTCATTACTTTTAACACTATAGGTAAGAAAAGTTTCCAGTAAAAGCAGAACAGACAATCCTCTCGAGTCCTTCTTCCTTTTCTTGAGCTCTGTACCTTATTTATTGTGTGTATATTGATGTCACAATTTTTGCCTAGCATAGCTGGCGCCCATTTAAATTGCGTTGTTGATAGAGTTCCTTACTTCTCTGTGTTACACATGTGATTCTTGTAATACTTAGCGGAAAACTATTTTAGTAGTGTTTCAGTAAGTAAATGTAATTCTTGGGGGGAGGGATTTCCTTCACCCCACCCCCTTTTTCCTATTACAAAGTATGAACTGTCAAATTTTTATATTTGGGAAGATAGGTACATTCACAATGGAAGCAGAGATAATGGACTTTCCTTTTCCATCCCCCCCTTCTAGAAACATTTTTTTCTCTTTCACTTGACCTTTGTGCATCTTAGTCAGTTGTTTCAAAGATCCCTGGCACCACTGAATATGTACAGTATCCCTTTCCTGAGGCAGTTGCCTGTCACATTAGGATTTCTAGGTGATCATAGTGGTAAGTCCCTTGAAAATAAGGGTTAGGGAGTTGAGCTTAAGTAAACATGTGAAATAATGTCCAAGGAAACATGCTTCTGTACAGGTGTTAAGTTTTAAATATTGCTAAATTTTTTCAATTAAGTACTGTGCAGTGATTTGAATTACAGAAGTGGAACAATCTGCACTGCTGGTTCCAGAATAAGGGAGGTCAGGACAGAAAAATACATTTAGGAAATGTATAAAGGCTTCTTGCTGTCATACTTTTAGAGGATGTGAGGAACATTTATGAGTTTATGGCTGATGAGGCAGTCAATGTGCATGCTAAGGCTGTGAAATACTACCTTCTGTCTGACTCCTAGTACAAATGAAAATGTTATAAGCAAAGAGAGAATGTCTCAAGGGGCTTTATGTCTTCAGTTTTAGAAATCTAATTAACTTCTGCTTTTCTTAAGGTATGTCTTGCATCTCCTTTTTGTTTTGCATGATCTTTAAATACATAAGAAAACATAAAGTTTTTGAGGCAAAAAATGTTACACTTCTATTTTTTGAACTACAATAATAAGCCCAAGTGTGTTTTCTATTTTGCCTGGTCTATTACAATTAATGTAAGGTGCTTTTTTTAATTATCCAAGTACTTCACATAAATGTTAAATGTGGGACATCTCCTGTTCTCTTTCCCACCTCTCAGAGTAGAGTGAATGTGATTAAGAAAACTCGTAATGTGGTCAGCTGCTGTTTGTTCACCGTAGTATCTCTGAGGTATTTTTTGATCTGTTATTTGTATATCTGAAATCACTTTTTAAACAAAGCAACATATATTTTCAACCCTTTTAGAAACTGAGGACTTGCTGTAGTTTACCTATAGAGTGACTTGTTTATTACAGAAGGAAATCTGTATTAAGCATCCTACCTTCTAAAAAACTTAACTTGAGAGAATTATAGCTTATTATAATTATAAAATGAAATTTGATTTGTATCATAGAAATTGCAGAGTATGGTGTCCATTCAGATCACAGGTCTTTATAGTTCGAAGTGCTTTAAGTTTTTAAAGAGTCTTACTCTCGAAGTAAGCTATGCAATGTAAGCTATATGTCTAGGCTCCTCTAAGCTCAGGATAACCAGACGAATCACTGTTTTTAATTCACAACTCTCCTGGTAGTTTTTAGATGGCTGAAGTTATATAAATTAATTCTATCTCAATTTGTTCTGTAAATCTATAATTCACCAGGACCAAATGGTTTAAAAGGAAGCACATTTGGAAAATATTCATACACAAAGCCATGCGTATTATGCACATCCAAATAATAGCACAGAAACCTTCAGAAATGTGTATCTTAACAGGTGTTCAGTCTTTAAGAGGCTTTTTCATATATTTACTGCTCCCCAAGGATAATTTGGTGGCTCATTTTCCTATTTCTCTCTTCTTAATAATGTAAACCAGCTTGAAAAAACAGTCTCAGCATATCTCCTGTGCTAGTCATACACAAGAAAAAGAGACTGGAGTCTCAGTAGATACTCCCTCCTTTAGCAGCAGTGATTAGATAGTCTCTCAGTTAGTTTGCCTCTTGAAAGATAGTTTCACTTCATATTTTTTGCCTAATGTTAATCCTTTAAGAATAAAAAGCAGTACACAACTGTCAGTTTCAGTGAGTTGGATTTATTTGAGCAAGATAACAGTTCCCAAAGGAATGTGAGCATGTGGTAGAGTACTTTACAATTTTGCTTTACGTCTCAGGGAGCTTTCTTGGCTTGGCCTTGCTGCTGCTGTTTATTTCCCTGAGGAACATCTGTGAGAGGAACTACATTTGTCTCTGAAGTATGGAACTGCTCGCTGGTTTTATTTTCCCCCACCTTTCATTTTTCAAACAAACATCTACTTTCTAAATTCTTTCAGTTATGTTAATATTATATACTGTTTAATGGATTGTGGCAGAGATGGTGACTTTCTCAGAATTTTAATACATAGCTATTTTGACAGGAATAGATTATCTAGGGAGAATAAAGTGATGATATTTTACTGGTATTTCAATCTGATAATTTTGTTCAGTTTTTAACAAACTGAAATAACGTTAAATGATTTTTTTCACTTTTTAAAGAAAAAGTAATTAAACCAACTTGCTTCACAGATTTAAATTATATGCCTTTAAATTGTATGGGATTAGATAAAGAAATTTGTGGGTTCATTCTAGAGGGAATTTTTATCATTTCTAGGGAAAGATAGTGAAGAAAACCACTTTACTGTGAAAAGCTGCACATGGAAGCAGTGTCCAAGGTGCTAAGAATGTTGATGGAAAACATTTAAACATTTAAAACTGGCTGCTCTATCTAGAGTAGTCACTCTTTTCAACACTGTCCTGTAACTAGGAACAGGCTAATGAATGATATTCTGTATTCCTTCAATGTTTCTCTAATTTCTCTTCAGCAGTACTGTATCTTTTCTGATATTCATTGATCCAGCAAATGCTGTCCTTGTACAGTGGCATTAAATGGAACATGTCACTTTCTCATGTATCTGATGCACTGGCATCTCGTGAAATCATATTTTTTGTTATAAAACTAAGTGACTCCACAATTATTCCATGCCATGTTAAATGAGAATGATCATAGTTAGCTACAGGTAAAAAGTCATCTCTGGCAGTGGAGCTATGAATGAAGAGGTTTTTAACCACTCTAGAATGTATGTAGCTTTTAATCACTCTTCATTAGTGTAGCTGCCAATTTATTTACCACAGATTAGTGTTTTTTTCCCCTCCCTTTTTCCTGAAAAGGCGGAAGTGGCACAAATGAGATTACAAGCTATACATATGATTGAAATTAATCCATCTGATATTTTAAACACCAGATACACCACTTTTTGGATATTAATATTTTTACTTGAGCGTTGTTTGCATTTTTTTTTTAGTGGAAACTTCCTCTTCCTTAAAGGGTTACTTTCCTTATGCAGGAGAATCCCCAATATAGGTAGCTCTATATACAGACCAAGTAGCAATTCAATTTTTTTCTTCTTGGTTCAAAGTAATCTTTTGTTACCTCATTGTAACCTCTTTTTGATAGAAATAATAATGTTCTTCTGAGAGAAAAACTGGATTTCTGTTTGAGTTCTGTTTCCTAATTCCCAAGCTTTTGCTAGGGACACTGAGAGCAATCATCTCACCAATGTACAATGTAGGGATGAGCAGGGTTAACAATTTTCTCTGAGAACAGGAAGAAAGGATTCTTATGTATAAGATGCATTATTCTCTTGAGGTATCTAGACTAAACTTTTCTACTTGCCCTTCTCTAAAGGGTTTGTCTTTTATAAATTTTTAGGACTCTGTTCTGAAAGATTTGTGTTCTCTCTTGTTTGTTTCTAGTGTTTAACAGAGGGAAAATGTGACACAGTGCTCTAGAGCCTGAAGTATTTTATTTTGGGTGTTAGTGATATCCATCAATACAACATTTGTATTTTTTTAAAAAAATATAATGTAAGTTCACAATTTTCATTACTATTTTCAGTTCTCTGACTTCCATTTTCTGTGTTACTCTGGTAGCTTATAGCAAACTTGTGGCTGTGGTACCCTACTGCCTATTGATTTAAGGACTATTTAACAGGAAATTGTTCAGCAAACATGCTTTTCAATTTACTGCTTTGACCAACTATGTTTAGATGCCAGAGGCTCATTTGCAGCAGTTGATAGTTAAAGATTTAAAAGTAAAGCTGCATGTCATCTAGGTGTACTACAGCTATATGCAGGGTTTTCACCAAGGACTTGTCATACATCTTACATAGCCTGCAGGCTAAAAGTCTGTGTCTGTGCCTTTGTGTCTGCATGTGTAACTGCAAGAAAGGAAAAGGCAAAGAATCAATGTTCTCAAAATTAATTAAAATCAGGCAGACTTTCCTCTGCTGACAGGATATTTAGGATGAAAATAATTAAATGAGCTATTGTGGCAAATGCAATATCGATTGCTCACCAAGAGCAGCTCTTTGAAGACTTAGATGAAGATTGATAACTGGTTTTTAACAGCTAGGGCCAAAGGCAACCATTCCCATCTTCAATTCTTGTGCATGTGTGCAGTCTGACAAATGGCTTTCAACCCAACCCTCTATTGACCACTATAAAAAGCTATTATCTATTATAAATAAATTGCATATACATGCTACTTCTGCATTCTTCATATTTGTAGAGTTGAAAATGCTTCATTTACTATTTTTCATTTCCTTATGCTTCAAATGAGTAGCTGACATCCTTTCAGGGCCGACAATTTTTTTGTTTGTTTATTTCAAATCAGAGGTGTTTTTTTAATTTCTTTGAGTAAACAGAATCAGGATTTGCACACTGGAATAAGAGATGAAAAGAAGATAGGACTAATATTTTCATAATAATACCTAAATAGAGTAAACCTGTTTTTCTCAAGAGATCACTAGAATTAAGCTATGACGTGGCTACAAATAGCAAGTGAAAAGGCCCACTGGAGGCCCATAAAGCAAAGCTGTCATTGCCAAAAAAACTGACTCTTCTTATTTCACAATTTCACACTATTGTATTTTCTTCAGGCTCTTGATAGTCCGTTCTTTTGGACAAAGACAATTAGAAGGTAGAACACTTTAAGTACAGCCCTCAATCACACCTTTCAGTGAATTCTGGTTGAGAATAGCCCGGTTCATGCATTATGAGACCTCTCCATGATGTGTACCAGAGCACTGGCCTGTCATGTCACACGTCAGGAGAGTCACTTCAAAAGCTTACTGCTGTTCAAAAATAACATCTGTGGCAAACATTTCACAGTAATGAAGCCTTACCAAATTATTGTGAGAACAAATACGAATGAGAGGAAAATAAGTGGACAAGTGTTGTTTTTGTTTTAGTGACAGTCTAAACCAAAAATAGTAATAGAAAAAGCCATACAGAGAAAGGGAAGTAAATAATATAGACTTAATACTTGTTTAAAATATCAAAACAAGCCTTTTGAAAGACTTTGGCTTTGAATCAAATTAATTTAGCTAAATGTTTATGAAAGCAGACTCATACATTAGCTTCTTTGTGGAAACACGCTTGCAAGAGGAAAACAGTTCCACGTAATATAGAAGGTCAGCAGTTCTGTGGAAAACATAATAACAAGTTATGAGAATTGAGAAGCAATTAACAAGTGCTTTCTACCTATCTTTGGCCATCTTATCCTGCTAATGGCTCTGGTGTCAAACTTCACTGTTCCTGTGTCAGTGTTTTTGGTCAACTAGACCTCTATGAGGTGAGATTCTTCAGTTACTGCACTGTATGGATACCCTAGTTTTTTTCTCAGATATCTTTCAATATAAAGAACTCATGCAGAAATATTTCTTTTTTTTGAGAGAGAGTTTGAAATATCTACCTTTTGAGCTTTAGGTTGCTCAGACCTTCCCTATTTCATTGGAATATGAGATTAAATAGATAATCATGTTAAAATTAAGAAACTACTGTCTTGCAGGTATCATTTGTATGCTGCTTGCTACCTTGAGCCATTCTGACCAGTCAGGAAAGGTTTTCCTAAGCATTCATGGCACATATATTTGGAAATATTTTTATCTCGGGAAGAAGTTTGCATCTTAGATTAACTACTTCAGGATAAATAATTTTCCTTCTATGAATAAGTATCATTCCACTGCCCACAAAAACTTTTCTAGGAAATAATAGATGAAAAAAATAAGCTGAAAAAATTTTTAAACTGATTGAGTTTATTTCTTTTTAGGATTCTTTGCAAAGCAACCTGTTTCAATAAGACCATAACATTAGATGTATAGGTTAAATGTGATTCTTTATGATTGTAATTTTATGACAAGATATTTTGAGTTTGCTCAGTATCTGGGCATCATACCGATATTATATTTTTTCCTGTTACTTTTTCCAGATTTGATCAATAATCACTTCCACTTAGCTTTAGAGAAAAGACTTTTATATTACTTTATCTGTCAAAGGTCATGTGGCTAGGAGAGTTGTTTGTGAGTATGAATGAGAAAACTAGAAATACTTGTGATACTGAGGTTAAAGTAGAATGTACTTCTGTACTTCCTCTATTTTCTTCCTCTCCTCCCTTCTTTCTTCTTTCTTACAGAGTGCAATTTCAGACATGGATAGTGTTCTGAAAAATAAGATGAATAGTATGAAAAATATCTTTTTAAATCTTACTAAACCATAGTTAAGAGGTATTTGTACACATCAGGAGAAAGAGATTCTCATCAGATTGGTTGGAGATACGCAAAGAAATTGTTAAAACTTCTGCCTGAGTTTAGACATATTTTTATTTTTAAATGTAGATTTAGATGTAATGCAGAAATTTGACTGTTATCCTGGTGGATGGAATCCTGATGTAGGATTGAAAAGGCTGGAAGAATATTCAGTTTTCAATTCCTATTTTTGGTTTAGTAATTATGATAATTATATACTATCAGTTGGCTTTATGATATAAATAACCTTTAGAAAGTGAATTATACTTAGAGAGAGTTCCAAAATTTCCAGAATTGGGTGAATTTGGATTCTGTATATTGCTATAAATGTTATTGAACATAGCAAGATTCAAATATATATTAAAAAAAAAAATCTGTTTACTGTGAAGATTGTGTCTGGTTCTTATATCCACCAGAAGAAATGCTATATCTAATGTGATAGCAATGTTATTTTGAGTTGTCCTCATTAGTAAGCCTGTATTACTTCTGGCACTGAATGACTACAAGCGAATTCTAAGTTTTGAAAATTTCATATACATAAAAACCGCACAGTTTTTCTTACTTTTTTAAAATATTTTTTCTAGTCTTATTTTTTTAATATAATTTTACCTTTTGTCTGCTTTGCTATTTAAGGATTTCAAAGCACCTAAAATTTCAAATAGGCTTGTAGTGTCAAGGTACCTCTCAGCGTCAGCCATTAAGGTTCCCATTAAAAGTTACTCAGCTTTTCCTGAAACATCACAATTTGAAGCTGTACTTAAAATAGATAAATTTTTGTGGGCTAGTATATTAGAATAACAGTCTAAGATAGCTGGTTTCATGAGGGCATTTTTAGAAGGTAGCCTTGAAAAATAGTGTCACGAATCAGAATGCAGCTTTTCAATCACTGAATAATTTGACTTCATGTAAGTAGATTTTAATTGAAACAAATGTGTCTAATGCAAATATGTCCATGTATTGCATTCTAGGTCTACTCTGATCATGAAGCTGGAGTCAATAATTTATGAGAATCTGATTATTAGAACAGAACCATAACATGATAAAAGGGTTTTTTTCTGAGATAAGCCTTCATTAAAGGAGAACTTCATTGAAAAAAAAAGTAATTATACGGTGAAATGCAGTTAGTGGAGGCACAATGGCAAAGAAAAAATTGTAATATTGCAAGGTCACTTTGCTTTTCTGTAATCTGTCTAGACTACAATCTGCATATCAGGCAGATCAAAACGGCATATAAGTCAATCAAAGATTTTACAAAAATTAAAAAAAAAAAAAGAAGAATCTAAAAATAGGTATGCTTCCCAAATGAAACAAACCAAAACCCCCAAACCCACAAACAAACCCAAAGACAAAACCCTCCACATAAAATATCTACTTTTTAAATCTAAACAAAAGATTGATATTCTAAATCAACGTCTAGTGGTGTCTTCTAAAACCTTTTCGTTTGTGTATCATTGCTTTTAAGGAGATGTAAGTCCAAAAGAAAAAAATAATTACTTATTTACAAGAGAGCCATAGAATATAAATTAATACAAGGATTATAGAAGACTGACATAAAACAGAATTCTATTTTGAAAATGATTTATGCTCTTTTATGCATTAGTTATGTTTTACATTCCTTAACGGTTCTGTTTCTCCTGCAAACATGAACTTTGTAAGACTGTACATATAATCATCTTTTTTGCTGAGGATATTAAAATCGGTATCATTAGTTCTTTCTAAGGGGAGAGAAATTTAAATCGACCTTGGTGAAAGCAGGAGAAGGTAATTTATTATGAATAGTCAGAAGTCTTTTGTCTGCATTTCAGTCATCAATATACATTTATTTTTGTCATTTTATCTAGAAAATTTTCAGGTGTGAAAGCTCTGAAATCCTCAAACATTTTGTAATTTTTAAAGGATGCAAAAATAGAATATTTAGAGTTTAATTTTTTAGAATGTGTTGGTTTTTTCCTTCAAATTTTGATCAGATTTGCATTTAATCTCTGGATTATTCCAGCTTTATGCATTTCATTTGCATTGTCAGGTGTATTTTGTTTTTGCGTCCGAATACAAAGGTATTGAATGTATATGCTGAGTAGGATCTTTCTGTAATTGCTATGAATTGCTCATGCAGAAGGACTTTTCATGTGGTGTGATAAGTCTTGGATGCTGAGCTAATATAATAGTAGCAGTCAGGTCTTTATTGTAGATGTGGTTGATGGAGTTGCAGTGATCACAATCATATTGATTTTTTGAACTGGAGTACAGATGAAAGGAAATAGACTACCAAAGACCAAATAATGACCCATTGTTCCTGGTAATTAGATTTTTGCTATCTGTCCCTAAGGTATATAAAAAAGTATGATGGGGTATTTTACGGCAAAAAATATTATAGTACATACAATAATTTCTAATGTTCAGAAGAAAGGCTGAGAAAGTATTTCAGATTATCTTTCACCTGGAAATATTACATTTATTTTTAAGGATATATAAAAACATATACATATATCAAACCTATAAAATGTATATGGAAACATCATAACACTTTGTTCCTAATTGTATATTTTAAGCACATTTTGCAAGTGTTTATATAGTCAGATGACTTTTTCTATTGCAAGCAATATACTGAATATAATTTTATTCTTGAATTACTAAAATTTATGACATGATGAGACATCTACACTGTCTTGTGAAATCACACTCTTTGTAGTCTTGTTAGTCAGAAAATAAAAACTGGAAAAATACATTTCTAAAAATTGTAAGTATAAAACTAATTTTTTTACTAGGTTCCCCCCATCCCCCTCCCAGTTAAGAGTGTTAACCCCATTATTCCAGATGTAGATAACCGTACAGCTGAATGATTTATATTGGAAACTTTTTCCTCTTTCTATGACTGGAAAGAAATAAACCACTCTGAACACTTGTACAGGATAATGACCGGTAACCTGTCAAATAAATGGTTGATTGTAAAATAAGTGAGAATAAGAGGCTGATCAGAAAGTTCAGGAAAACAATCACAGTTTAACCTTACATCAGAATAGCAAACCCTGGGTAGAGAGACTGGCTTTGAAACCAGACTGTCATCCAATCAGAATCAGACACTGAAGCCAAAGATGCACTTCTAAATACTCTCAAACTCTTTCTACTGTTGAGAAACGTATTCAGTGTAGGTAGCTCGGTTTGCAAGCTGCAGGGCGAGCTGAAGATGGAGCTCTGGGTTGCGGGAGGCCTAGGCAAGAGGCTGGGAACTGACACTGATCCTTTGCATAACAAAGGATGCGGCCAGCCGGGGGGGGACCGCACAGTCAAGTACAGCTGTGCTTAAGCTACATTCCTTGTGTCAATTTTTGACAAATTTTCAAGTTGTCTGAAAGTTTCACCTGCATTAAGTTAAAATAGAGCTGTGATAAGTGGCTACCTTGCCTACCATGTTTTCACATACTTCGAGGTTTTTAACACTGTAAGTATTCTATCAAATTACATGATTATCTGAGATTATTTTGGGAGATGAAAAAGGTTCTACCACTTCAAACTTTTATACCAGGAAATAAGTTTTTATTCTGTCAATAAAAGAATGTATATTCTTTCCTATACAACGACAATGTAATGTCAAGAAATGCGGCAGCATCACCATCATTTGGAGTGCTTTTCCTATTCTTTTGTTCTCTCGGTATTTTCTAAAATTTTTTTATTATTTCATGTTCCACGTTGCTATTTCCCTTATAGTTGGAGATCAAACTATGAGATGTTTAGGCAAAAGAGGAAAATCTTAATATTCTTTTGTCTTTCTGCAAGAAAAAGTTACACTTTAAAAATAAAATTATCTGTCCAGTTCATTTTTTCTAGATTAAAAAATATTGTTTGTTAGTGTAAGGTTTTTTTGGTAATATGTGAAATAAATAATTTTCTTTGATTGAGTGTTAAACCAAGTATTTTGATGATAAGGAAAATAATTTGCATCTGTTTTGTCTCTACTTGAAATCCCATACACATCTCTGTAAACCAACACCCTAATAAATTCACTAGACCACTAAATATAAAAAAAATAATCTAAACAGCTAAGCTTTAATGTGATTATTATTCAATTGATACACTGCCTTATTTTTGGGAAAAAAAAATGCTAATTGATTTTTTAAAAAGTTAGATGAACGTTATTTATGGCTTACTGGTATTCACATCTGGTTCCCAGTTGGAATGCCTTTTTGGGGGTTAAAAAACATATCTTTACTATTTTCTTAATTGTACCCCAGGGTAGAGCTGGAAATGTGTCAAGAAATAAGAAAACATGAGCATTAATAAGCATACAATGCAATTTAACAGTTCACAAACCAGTAAAATTTAATCCCAGGCTGAGAGATTTATTAAATCTCACTCAGCAAAATGGTTTTGTGGGATGTGTTAGCAAGTGAAAATTAAGTGAAATGATTTCAGGGGTAATAGATTTTTATTAGCCGAGGTGGGGAGGAACTAGTTTTGCAAGCCATTTCTTCTTAATTTCATTCACTTGTTATAATTGCCTCGCATGTAGGAGAGCTTTCTCTAAGTAGTACAGGTATGTTGGGTTCTTTGGAATTTGTGTGCATAATACTACATTGGTCAGGCATCATCTAACTAAAATATCATTTGTTGATGTGAAGCTTTTTAATGCTTGCTAAAGATATTTGAATCTCATATAAACCTCTATCTGTTTGTAAGATAAGATGACTCTTATTTGGTTTATTGGTTTTCTTTTTTGTTTGTTTGTTTTCATCTTTTGAGTCTATGTTTGGTTTCTGTGCTCTTTAGCACACTTGGAAAAGTTAAAGAAAAATTACTTTCTTCAGTATTAATCTCTTGTTCGGGACCTTCTTGAAAAGTCACTTTGTAGGGCAGTTTTGAAACTACCTATATTTTGGGGGCAGATGGTCAAGAATATGTAGTGAATCGAGCCTCAAGTAGTTAGCACTATCAGCACCACACTAAATGAGATTTTTGGGAAAAAAATTCTTATCTCACTAGTTATTCTGTTTTGTGGGTTAAAATCACATTGTCCTAACATAATTCAAGGTCTGACCCTCAAAATTTTGACTAGGCAATAGTGGAATCTATAATAAAAAAACTACAGATTTTTATAAGTAAATCTTAGCTTATTTTTATAGGTAAACTATAATTGTTTCTGTAGTTTATATCCAGTAATTTTTAAAGGAAGATTTTAATTTTCTATCAAATGGAACAGACTTTAAGGAAAGTAATAATGCTAGCAATGTGACCTCTCCTGCACTGTAGGTGGTCATCCCTTCTTGATTTCTGAGTGTTTTCAGACTTTTCTGACATCATTGTTCCTTTCTTTATTTTTCTGAGTTATTCAAAAGAAAGGAAGCAGAGTTAGCTTCTCTGAGAAAAATCAGTCTTCAAAGGAAAATAATTAAAAAAAATGGACAGAGGGCCATTTCTGTTCACTGTGCTCACAATGGAAATAACCTAAAAATAAGACTAATATATGGGGAAAAATGAAAGCCAGGTGGTGGGGAGTTCAGTAGAGCAAAAGATGGAAGTTTTTTGTTTGTTTATGAAATATGCCATTATTCAAGGTTTTGTAATTAATAATTGTATTGTATGTTAAGTTGTCATTAAAGATAAGAGAGAAGAATAAGTAATTATCAAAGGAGAAGTACTGCTTAGCAGGCTAAGGAGATTATGAGACATTTTTGATGGCTTTGAAATGAGTAAGTATTCCATTGTAAATCCTTACTGTGCAGTGCCTCCTAAATAATGTTACTTTTCCCTAAAGAGGTTATGCTGGGGATGGATCTTGATTAGTCTGTCCTCTTCATTGTACCTGCAGTATATACTACTTGCCCATGCTGTTAGATTAAAGAAAGAGAGCACCTGTTCTTATCCTCCATTAATTACTGTGTAATTTCTGTCCTTCATAAACTTGATTAGAAATAGTTTGGATATATTGGGGATTCAAAAAAAGAAAACCCAAACTCAACAACCTGACTTTGCATTCAGTGTTCTATCCAAGGCACTACTGCTGAGTAAGAAATAAAATATAATGTATAAAGGCCAGTGGAAAACTCAGTCCTTTTGGAACATGCCTTGCTTTGTGTACTTACAGTCCTTTTGACAAATGGGAAGGCAACATTCTCATTATGTTCTAAAGTGTTGGAAGGATGAATGCCATAAATACAAGCTCAGCAAGAGAATCTTGTCGCAGTATGAAATGAGCATGTTAATACCTTGTTAAACCAGTGACCACAGTCACTCTAAGTTTATTTCAAATGATGCAATGCTCTGAAATTCAGTCAGTAACAAATGATGTATTATATGATGAAATAAGTTTCTCAGTGGATGGAAAATTTAATATGAATTGGTTTCAATGTGTTCAAACATTTTCAAGGACTTTGTCAAAAAAAGTGAAAGTGTTTGTTCACTTCTATACACTTATCTGAATACTTTTGTCATGGTCACCTGTGAAACAAATGCAGGTATACATTTGTGAGCATTTGCATTCAGTTTCATTTAATTCTTGATGCAACAAAACCTTTCAGACTGCATTAATGACCATCAGACACTAGGCAAAACCCTCTGAACAGTTTGACCTTTCAAATGTAGTTCTACTTATATCACAAGGGTAAAATTTGACTGACTGAAGATAGTAAGACAAAGATGATCTTGAAGAGAATTATGAGCTTGTAAGACCCCAGGCTCACACTATGAGCTCATTGAGGGGGTTTTACTTTAAAGGCCCCAAAGCCTGTTCAGCTTTATTAAAGGAGCCCGGGTTTCTTTAATACCTTGAGAGAACACACAGGAGAAGATGTTTCATGGTGACTACATGTCTTTGGTTTTATCTTCTCCGGCCCACTGTTGATAAACCCCCCCACACCAGGTGGGACTTCTGGCCCACTGGCCACTCTGGGGCTGGACTGGGGCTCTGGGGTGGTGTATGGGGCAATGCTCCTGGTGTACCAGTGGTGGACAGCTGCTCCAGGGCTGGCCAAGGAGGCCCCAAGGGGCTGGGGTATGGAGCAAGGCACCTTCCACCTTCATGAAATTCAACCTGTCCCTTCTCCCCCCCACACAGACTTGAGTTACTCACAGAGCTGCATATAAAAGTTATAAACTATCTTACTCAATGTAGTAGTATTATTCAGATAACATGCAGGTACAGATAACATAAGAAGTTAAAAAGTAGTGAAGTATATGCATACTTTACTAATATCAGGAAAAGCTTGGCTCACTCGATGCTACTTTATTTAAGTGAACTGTACAATGTCTTCCCTTGAAATTTTTAAAGAATCAGTTCAGTTTAATACAGAACTGAGTAAAGAATAAGAATACTATGTGTCAAAGTTATTTTTTTACTTTTTATTTTGCATAGAACATTTTGGTCTAGAACATTTAAAGACCTGTTCAGGTTTTTTAAAGAATTTTAGCAAAATATTTGTCTTCGTATGAAAATCTAGATATATTTAATTTATTATGTGTAACTTGATATTAATGACAGTAGTGATGGGTAGATGCAGATTCAGATTTATCCTTCTGATGGGACAAGGCCTATCGAATTACAGGACAGTATATGACACTCTTCCATTTTCTTCCTTATTTGCTTTGCCTTTGATGAAAAAGTAGATTTTGACATGTTTTCTAAATCATAGAGTCATAGAATGTTAAGGGGTTGGAATGGCACTTAAAGATTGTCTAGTCCCAACTCTGCTGCCATGGGTAGGGACACCTCCCACTGGACCAGGTTGCTCAAGGCCTTATCCAACCTGGCTTTGAACACAGCCAGGGCTGGGGCATCCGCAACCTCCTTGTGCAACCTGTTTCATTGTCTTACCTCTATCACAGTAAAAAATCCTTCCTAATTTCTAACCTGAATTTCCCCTCTTTCAGTCTATCACTCCTTGTCTTATCACTACAGTTCCTGATAAACAGTCCCTCTCTGGCTTCCCCCTAGGCTCCCTTCAGATAATGGAAGGCTGCTATAAGGTCCCCATGCAACCTTCTCTTCTCCAGGATGGACAGCCTCAACTTTCTCAGCCTGTCTTCATAGCCTTCAATCCTCTTATCAACTTTGTGGCTCTCTTCTGGACTTGTTCCAACAGATCCATCTTCTTCTTATGCTGGGACACCAGACCTGTGTGCAGTACTCCAAATGGGGTCTCAAAAGAGGAGGGAAAATCACCTTCTTTGACCTCTGGCCATGCTACTTTTGATGCAGGCCAGGACATGGTTTGTCTTCTGGGCTGCAAGTGCACACTACTGGCTCATGCTGAGTTTTCAGCAACCATAACCCCCAAGTTCTTAACATTTTTATTGTGGAAAATCCAGTCTAAGACTGTGTAGGGAATTTCAAATTTGAGTATAGAAGAGTTGTATCTGAATTTAATTCTGAGACAAATTTGGAAGCTGCATTCCTTCTTTGACACATATAAGAGATTTATCTTTTTTTCCTCTTTTGTTTCCCTTCTTTCTTTCAGTTATAAAGTGTTGTTAATTTGCTTTTACTGAACATTACTTAAACGAATGAAGTCGACTTCATATATCCAAAATACACTGTAAACCTGTATCATACTTACTAGGAGGTAGTCTTCATTCCTTACACTTACCATAAAAGCATTTTGCATATGGTTTTGCAGTTGAATTCTTATAGAGGTAATCTGTATATTGTTAGGTAGATAATTTAGTTAGCTAACTAAACCAATTTGTCTTTTTGTTTGGTCCTCTTCTTTGACTTCTTTTCTGTGGAAAAACTTCCTGACAGTCACTGAAAAAAATGGCAGAGTAAAGAGACCTTGAGTGTCAGATTTGTAAATACAAGAATGTTCTGATCTAAGGAAAATAAACTATTAATATTGCAAATAGCTCATTCTAGTCTGGGATCCACACTGGATCAAATACTAAAGAGGAAAAATAAATTTATTAAGCTTCTTTTTCCATTACCATATTTCATACGTCACTCAATGGAGAAAATTTCTTTGTGTTTTCAAGTGCTTCACAGAGAATCTTTTAAAAAGAAGACCATGTTTCCTCATAGATTTCTATTAGTAATAAATTTAATTAGGGGTAAAAATAATCACATTAGCTTAATGTAATGTTTAATTGGAAACCTGAGGATATTTCCTGCTTTCAAGCTGTTTTTAATTATCTGTATTTGAGTAATTCAAAGTCCTTCCAGATCACGCTTATGTAATAATTTAATTTTTTATTTACCTTTTTTAAAGCTGAAATATGTTTCTTTTTCTTTTTGAGAAATATACTATTTCTGATAGAGCTCATGATGAAACCTAATTAGCTTAGCAATTCTTCATCTTAATGTTAAACTTGATTATATGATGAAAATAATATTTTATAACCTGTTTTTGAGATACAGAGATGATTCTGTAGAACTGAGATATGGATCAGAGAAGAGTGGTTCATTAGTACATGAAATTTACATATAGTTTGATGGAGGTAAATGGAAATGTCATACAAAAACATGGTGGTGCATAAAGACGCAGAAGCAAGTCATGATTTGGTGTTCACTAAATGTGGACTCCGGAAACTTTTTTAACTATTACAAATTAATTAAGCACAGAGGTTCCTAAAGCAGTTAGCACATTTGTTAACTCAAATATCAGATCACATTAGTGAACTCTTATGTACTGCAAGTCTGAAGATGGTTATGAAGGCCATGATTTGCCTGTTCTGCTAGGCTTTCTAAATTATATTTATGTCTTTCTTTCTTTTTTTTTTTTTTTTTTTTTTTTTTTTTTAAAAAAATTCTTAAGAAAGAGACTTAGATTTCAGATTGCAGCTGTAGTGCATAAACAGCCCGTTTGGTTTCAGGACTTTTAGCTGATTCTTGTCTAACTAACAGCCATACAGGAAGTCACTGAAAATCATACCTCTTCTATCTTAATAAGAAGGATAGAAAAAACTTTGTGAAGAAGCAGTTTATCTATTCCATTATGCAGGGATGATTTCTCCTTGGCTGAGATCTAGGCTGTAGAGAGTTTCTTATTCATCAGCTTTGCCCATATAAGTTAGAAACCAGTAAAAACCACTACCCTGCCAACCTTCTGCCCCAGTTCCAAGCCCCCAAAACTAAAATCCTCCTTACAATACTGAGTAACTATTACAAGAGTGTGTGTAACAAATAGCAAAGAATCATAGAATATTTTGGGTTGGAAGTGACTTTAAGGATTGTCCAGATCCAGTGTCTCTGCCATGGGCAGGGATGTTACCTGCTGGACTAGGTTACTCAGAACTATCACAGCAGTACAACATAAGTGTTTAACTTTATAAAAGTGAATTAGGACATTACTAATCTTATTTTCCAATAAGGTTATTTTCTGGTATTATGTATGCTTCAGTGAATAGAAACTTTATAGGAGGTTTCTATCTGAAATACAAGAGCCGTTGCTTCTCCTGAATTTTCTACCTCTTCTTCCTCCCAGACTGCTAATGTCTGTTTAGGTAAAATAAAGAATTCTAAAATTTCATTAGGGGAACTTCATCCCTTGTCTCCAAACAGTCTTTTGCTGAAACCTTCAACACGTCTTGGTCCACAATGCATAATTCCAAAAGTGTGATTTAGGAAGAGAAAGCAGTATGGACAAAGGTCAGTGAGACGTAAAGCTTAGTAAGACCTAATTAATGAGATTGGAGAGCTAGGCTAATGGCTATCAATTCTCACTGTCTCTCAAAGGAAAGGTAAAGTGATCAACCAAGATGAGACCCCAGTCTGCAAATTCAAGGATACAGTTTATATTTTTTTCCTAAGTTCTGTACTGTTTCTTTCTCAAGCAGTAAAATCAACAATAAAAACCAGTTAGATGAGCACAATATTGAAACCAATATAACTTTTAATGTATGGTTTATCTGTATTCAGTAAAAGCATTTGAGCCTATGTTTGATTTTAAACTTCTTACAGAAGGTGGGTTGTGGAATCTCATCCTGTGTAATTAAGGGATTTATGTTATAGTACCTAAAAATAAAACAGGACACTCTACTTCTAGCCAGCTATGAGTTTATTTCGTTGCATGCAATAGAGGTACATCCTCATGTAGACTTATTTTCAGTGAAGCAATATTTATCAATCAAATATGATGAATATTATCAGAATTTGAATTATTTCTAAAACTGCAATGATTTTCTTTTAATGCTTTCACTGGAGCTGACTGTGTTGTCATCCCACAAATTTCCACCTCAGTGGCTAATAGAATTTGTCAGAAAGCCATGTTGTTCTGCAGCTGGCATAATATCCACTTGATTCCTCCTGATGAGTCTTAACAGTTCTGTGTCCAAATTTATACCTAATTAATCAGTTAATGCTGGTGTTGAACTTCTGATTGCTTCGTTATGGGTTTCTTTTGCTAAAGTCCCATAGCAATTTCAATTTTCCGTCTTTGGTACAAGCACCACAGTTTTAGAAGTAAAACTGATTAAAAAAAAGTTTTCATTCCTGAGGCAGATTTATGTGTTGTACTTATTGTGCAGTTTATTTAAAAAGCTGTTGTCTAGACTCCAACTACTGCCAAGTCTTGCTTCTAGAACGTTAAGCTTTGTATGATGCTTACTCAGTATGTGATTCCATCATTTTGGTATTTCGCTGCCTCCTTGTCAAATATCAGCTTGCCTTGAAAGCACTTTAATGCCTTGAAGATAATGAACAATTTGGCAGCAAAAATTTTTTCTGACTGATTTGAAGCCCTTGCATAAACTGCTTGGCGCCTGACTCATTGAAACCTATTATACTGGCTATTTTAAAATTAGGATTTATTTCTTTTTGAATTTCAAAATCTCTCCTTGGGAGAGCCATTTAAATGTGAACGTATATTTTCCTCTTTAACAGTAGCTTATGGGCTATAATGGCAGAATATTTTTGCATTTTTATGTTTAGTTTTATTGTAAAGAGCCTTGGGATGCATTTGCATGAAAGGCACTGTATGAGCTCATTTTGTATTGCATTGTATTGTGTTGTGACAAGTGCAATAATCTCCAGGTTTCCTATCCATTAAAGAACTAATTTCACAGCTCACTAATTATGTGAATGAGAAGGGGAAATAGGTCCTTTTTCTCTAAGGTATGCTGAGCAGATGGCATAGAATTCATTTTCACCCAGTGAATCTAAGGTCCTCTCTTGCTTTAAGGTTCTGAGGCTTGCCTCTGTTTATCAAATAAACAGGAGAGAGACGTCAGTTTCTTGTACAGCATGACAGTGTGTACTGAGCGGTCGTCTCTGTCCTTTGCTAAAACAACATCATTTAGCACATATGTTTAAACAGCCTATTTATTTAAGATGGAGCATGAAAACTGTTAAAATAAATGTGCATTTCAGTGTAATTCTAATTTTACCTCTGATGTATTGAAGATAGTAATTAGTTTTGTCCTAGGGATTTAAACTGATATACATTAAAAATTTATTATGAGTCAATACCTTTGGGACTGTATCCTGTGTTTTGTTTCAAAATAAAAAAAATTACTTCCCTAGCCTGTACATTTTCCTTCATAGCTAAGGTTTTGCCATCTTTCTGTTGTTTTTTTTTTTTTCTGTAGCCTCATCTGTGAAAATAACTGACTTGAATAAAATGTGCATACGGTGATTTGTATAGTGCCCTAATGTGCTGCTTTTTTACAGTAGCATAAGTCATCACACATTAGGGTACTCCTGCGATCCTGAAAAGTAACTATTTTGGTCCTGGTGTCGTCATTAAAAAGAGAAACGCTGAGACTGAAGGTCCTGACACAACTCATGTACGACTTGACAATAACACTACATTTTACAGTGCTACACAAGAAATCAGATCATTTTCTCCCTTTAACATAGTGAGCAGTGCTAATTTGTTGTTCCTTCTCTCACTGCTGGCCTGTCTCGTGTTTGTTGTGTGTTCATGGTTCTGATGTCATTCTAATTTCAGACGGATGCAGCACTAATGTATGATGCAGTTCATGTGGTGTCAGTGGCTGTCCAGCAGTTCCCACAGATGACTGTCAGTTCACTACAGTGCAATCGTCACAAGCCTTGGCGCTTTGGGACCCGCTTTATGAGTCTCATTAAGGAGGTAAGTCACTAATAAAGCATCCTGCTTCACTGCATTCCTTTCTCCCAATTCCAGTTTTCTTTGTTTTCACTCTATTTGGATTCTGCCTTGTTTTTAGTTTTTTTTTCAGTAGATGGGAATCTCTCATCTTGTTACATATAAAGAGTTTAACAAGTCAGGCAGCATTTTTATTTGAAAGTAGTTTTCCTGAAATATTAGCTGGAACAAAGAGACATGAAAAGGTAAAAGAACTGCAATATAAATAAAACTTTTATTTGTAGATAACTGTGGGAGGTGTGGAACATTTGTGGCATAAACCCCCAAAAAACTGAAACTGCAAACTACAGGTTGATTATGAGAAATTCAGCAACTGGCATGAGTTCAGAAGGGTCAAGAATGAATGTTACTTCCTGTCTTAAATTTTTTTCCCCTTCTTTTTCTATGGTGAATTAGTATATGTGGCCTTGGTCTCCTGGTATGTTGTTTGTGTACTGATAGGTAATGATTTAAAGTAAAGCTAGATTTAAGGTGCTAAAGGTGAACACTGTAGAGTACTCAAGTCTCTTGTACTGTAAATAACTCCTAATACAGTGTTTTTCATTCTAGAGATGGAAAATATTGTCATAGTAGAATTGTTTGCAAAGAAAGGTAGTTCTGTTTTTAATATTGGTTCCTTCTAAGATGATAATTTTGGTTTCCACATTCCCTCCTCTACTTTAGTATAGTTTTAGAACTAGGTGGACTTTAAGTTATAAAAAATTGAGGATATTGTGCTTTATTAAAAGAAAGGAATAAGCTCTGGGAGGATGGCTCACTGACCTCAATTTTTGCTGTCTCAGTGTGGTTTCAGGGGAATCAGCATCTTACAGAAGTAAGCCTTTATTTGAATGAAATTTCCTGACAGAAAAATGAAGTCCATCATTAATGATACTGATTGAGGCTTGTGAGGGGGAGGCAATGTAGGGAAGCAGAAGCAAAAATGCATGCATGAATGATGGAGGAATGAAAACAAAACAGCCTTTTATCTCATTTAATAGAAGAGACTATTGCCTGGCACGAAAAGTCTTTTAAAATTTGTCTGTGAAGACTGAAGGAAAGATTGATTTAATTAGCAAATAGTGAATACAAAATATTTAAAACAAGAGATCAGCCATAAGGTAAATTATTTACATAAAATGAATAATTAATTCTTCCATTTTGGCAAAAGTAAAATTTGTTCTTTTTTTGGGGGAAAAAAAAAAGGAAGAGGTATTTATTTATAGGAATTGTTTTTTCTTTCTCCATAGGCCCACTGGGAAGGCCTCACAGGCAGGATAACTTTCAACAAAACCAATGGCTTAAGGACAGATTTTGATTTAGATGTTATCAGCCTCAAGGAAGAAGGTCTTGAAAAGGTGTGTAAGACATTTACCTCCAAATAGGTGGGAAACAAAACAAAAACCCACCTCCAAAAACATTTACAATGACATTTCATGTGTTACATAAAGCAGTATATCTGTTCTCCACTTGATATCTGTTTTCAAAGTCTTCTAGTAGAAGCAGTTATCTTGATGTCTGGCAGTTAATGGCTTCTTAACTGTGTGCTTCTAGCCACATTCTTAGATAAGCAAGGACTGGGAAAGAGTGAATAGCTGGACCTGATGTCAGCCATTAATATACTTTGACTTCAGTCTACATCAAGTTTAGTTTTAGCTGTGATTCCAATCCCACTGCCTGTCCTCATGTGTGAACCTGTGGTTATGTGTATTTGCATTTTCTTCATATTTTTACTAATTGAGGAGGAATTACCTCAAACACAATGAAATGAAATAGCCTAATTTAGGCTATTTTATGTTTTCAGAGGGAACTTTAATTTTCTTCTTGGAATACAAATTTTTTGTCTGTAAGTGGTACTAAAAAAGTTAAGAATTGGTAGTCTGACTGGTTTGTCTGTCTTCTGACATTAATTTTTATTATACAGAGATGGAGTGAAAGACCAAAGAATTGAGAAATGCTCTTTTTGTATAGCCTTATGTTGTCTGTATTTGAACTAAAGGCCTTGGGAAGCACATACAGTTTTTTGGCCTACCTACACAACACCATGATGATCTGAAATAAGATCATTTTCCCTCCAGCCACCTTGCCATGAACAGGCAATGAAGGAAGCTACAGGGTCTCACATTTTGCAGCTTGCAACGACCTTGTAGTTTGTATTTAGATGTGGTGTTCTGTAAGCACTATGTCTTCCTTCATCTTCAGATAAAATTCTATCAGCTATTGCCCCAAGGTTATATTGTGGCCACAAATAAAACCAGAAACTAAGAGAAGGGACCATGCTGCAGAGTTGCATTTTCTTTCTTCTATAAATCATTGAATGGAGAAGTTAGCATAAAAAACATATTTCTTCAAAACTTTTCCCCTCAAGATTAGTTTTGGAATATTAGCTTTCTCTAACTAGGAGGACTTGTTAAAGTTCAGAAACCATGAGCTTGTCTTGAAACACATAGGTAATAACCTTTGTGTTGTCTAGTGGGAAACCTCTGATACAAGAACTAAACTGTATTTTAAAATTTAAAACTCTTAGTAGATTTCTCCTATGAAGGTTTCCATGAAGGGAGCCCTGGAAGCTTAAGGGATTAAAAAAAATATTAATTATTAGATTTAAAAAGTAAATTAGCTTTGTGCAGAAGTAGAATAGGTGCAATGCAACCTGTCTTCCTTACTGGAAGCAGAAATGGAAGAATTGATGTCATGGTACTAGCTAAATAAATCAGTAGTAGCTGAAGAGAAGCAATAACTGTTGAAAATGAGGAAAGGAAGTCTCTGTAATCTAGGATGGCCTTAAGAATATTAGATGGTATTTGAGAACCACCGCACAACAAGAAATTTCTAGAAAACAAAATCTCAGTCCACTAAAGATATAGAGACAAACCAAACAAAAAGGCCTACAGAGATTAGAAATATGGAAGACAATACAGGAAAGACAGTACTCTAAAACATATAAGAGAAAAAAAGGAACTTGGGAAACAGTTATATTGAAAAATAAGTAAGACAAAAATGAAATAGTCATTAAAGCATATGAATGTTTAAAAACAACCAGCATGTGCTTCAGCTGTTTGTACAGAAGTTCATAGAACAGGAAAATACTTTTCCTGTCCTCATGGCTTATTTTGACCATTTCATAAACAGATGTGATAATATTAGTTTTTCACCATAAACTGCTGACAGTCTTTGGAAAGAGCAGTAAGAATCAGTAGCTGTATTTGAGCAAAACCAGAGCAGTTTTTGTAGAGTGTAATGATATGAGACTAGGAAAAGGAAAAATAAGGTGTATGCACCTTCAGTTGAATTGCTTAGTAAACATGTGGAACATATGGCATATTTTACCGAGATAGATTAATCAATACCAATGAATGAATGTTTGTCTTTGAACAAAACTTCATTATTCTGAGAGAATGCAAACCTTCTTCTTCAATCTAGGGTGAATCATTAAATTCTGGAGCAGGACATTTCCTAGTAGAGAGAGTATATTTTAGCCAGTTCTTTTATTTAAAAGAGTTGTCTCAAAGTTGGCGGGGGTGGGGGGGTGTTTACCCCAATAGATTGAATTCTGTTAAACTATGATGAATCACTCTTCCTTCTCTCAGCCCCCTACCTCTATCCACATGTGCACTTCATCTCTCTAAATTACTTTTTCTCTCCTGCTTTCTGCTACTCTCTCCTCCTCTCCCTTCTTCTCCTCTATCATTCCTTCCTCTCTCCCTTCACATCCTCCCTGCCTGTTTCTTTCCATCTAATCCCTGTCCCCTTGCATCTCTTAATCTCTTTCCACTCCCTTTCTCTCTTTTCTTCTTCCTTCAGGAGCCTTTCCACATCCTTGTCCTTATCTTGTATGTTCCCAGTGTTATTTCCAAACCAGTCTTCTCCGGCCTCTCTGCCTATGTTATTAGAGTTCCTCAACAGTCTTTTTCTTCTTTCCTTCTCTCCATCCTTCCTCTTATGGCATGAGAGAAGATGGGGAGATAAGAATTATATGTGCCATAATGTATGTCATCTTTCCATACTGTAATTTATGCAGTTATTATTTCATTTAACCTCTTTCTCAACATGGGGGAACAATTTCTTATGTGAAAGACAACAGTTCAGCTTAACAATTTTAGGTTAATCCATGAAGACAAAACCATTAGTGGGAGAGTAAAGAGCTATGAAGAATTGCTAGAAGACATAATTTTTGTGTTTTGTTTTGTTTTTGTAAAAATACATGCTAGATAAATTGCCCAGTTAGTATAATGGGGAATGACCTAAATCATGTGTTTTAAGTGCAATGACTGCTGAAGACAGTGACAACAGAAAAATTGCTCATTGATTTAAAAAAGATGTCATGTGTGATCCTGGATTTTACATAAGATACTTGTTCCCGAAACTCTTGAATGAGAGGTGATAATTGAGCATCAGTCAACAAGAAGTATGTGTTTACAAATAAAAATTTATGTCTGACAAAAATGATAGCTCCTTGTAAGATGGAAATGACAAAATTAAGAGATGATTGGAGTGCTGCTAATGTAATGTACCACAAAATTTGATTACAGTCACTCTGGACACACTGAAACTATTTATGATTAACACAGTGAAAATCCAAAACTGTGGCACTCCAGGATAATAAATTATAATTTAAATTGCAGTCAATCAATCTGAGGCTGCATTGTGAGGAAAATTATTTTATATTTCAAGGAGATAACAAATACCTGAATTTAATACCACTTTTGATATGAAAATTTGTCACTGACAAAGAATTACATTACCTGAATAAAGATGTTACAACTGGCTTGAAGCCTTGCTTAGGAACCTTCAAACAGGATGAAAATTAGCTGTAATTCATTGTCCAGAGTGTCAGTGTAAGACTTTGTTTTATTTTTTATCTTTAATAATGACCTGGATCTATGGGATTCAGAAATATTGCTATTAACGTTATATTTGGCAAAGAAGGCAAGAATATAAATATTTCTGAATAAAGCAAAATAAATTAAACAATTTGCAAATGGGAAATACAAAAATATGAAGAAATAATATCACTCATACTGGAGTATAATTATTTCCTTGATGCAATCGCCATTACTACTAACTACTCTACAAAATGAAATAAAGATGGTATGCTCTAGATGGATTTGAAAATCCTTTGAGGGTAGAATATGGCACTTTTCGATGTTTAGTTAGTTGGTATCATTGCAGAAAGGCAATGATCCTTCCTAATACTATGCTTGTGGCACTTCACTGTCAGTCATATTCACAGTTTTGATCGACTCAGAGAAAAAATAATGTTAATTTTCTCAAGGGAGGAAAAGGAAAACAAAAAAGAATAATACTTGAAAGTATACTATTTGTTCATAAAGATAAATTGCTTTCCAAACATGCTTAAGTAAGAAGGCTACTTTACTGAATTTTTGTGGATAATATCTCATGAAATTGACTCTCAGTAAAGTGTTCTAGAGAATATGTAAACTCAGCAAATTTTAAGTTTTGGGAGTGTACAATGCTTCTTTTCAGGGGTGATGGTCAATTATTTTAATGGTTTTGACTGGGACAAAGTTAAATTCCTTCACAGAAGCTTGTATGGGGCAACGGTTTGGATTTGTGTTGAAACAGTGTTCATAACACCGGAACGTTTCTGCTCCTTCTAAGCAATGTTTACAGAGTCAAGGCTTTCTTGGCCTGCAGAGCTGCAGAGTGTTTCTGTGTGGGGATGTCCAGCTGGGTGGGAATGTCTGGTTTTGAAGGACTGCAGTAACCTGATAGTTACCTGATAGTTAAATACATGGAAGCTTGAATGCAAGTTTTTAACCATTAACATGCAATTGGGAAATTGTATTCCCTGTTCTTGAGGACCACCACAATTATCATGTTACAGGATAATCTCCGATATTCAATGATAAGTGTAGCTCTTGGAATTGTTTCAATTTAAATAAGCTGATTCTTGACTAAGCTAATGATTTGTATCATAGAGATGCTTCATCTCACTGTGGAGCACAATGTTAATGTCTTGGGAACACCTGTTTTGGATCCTGTGCTATGGATAATAAGTGTCAAAAATTTCATATTGAAATGGTCACGCCAGAATAGGCAAGCCATTTAGGGGAACTGAAAAGAAGAATAGGAGATTGAGGGCTTGACAGCCTCCCTGGAGCTGTATTTACTCTGTGAATGTTCTCTTCAAAGTGTATAAATGAATACCTGTTTCACTTTCTAGGAAAATTTTATTAAATTAGAGAATCATAGAATCAACTAGGTTAAGGAAAAGACCTCTGAGGTCATCAAGTCTAACCTGCTACCCAACACCACACTGTCAACTAGACCATGACAGTAAGCACCACATCCAATCTCATCTTAAATAACTCCAGTGACAGTGAATCCACCACTTCCCTGGGCAGCCCATTTCAGTGTATGATTATTCTCTCTGAAAAAAAAAATTCTTCCTAATATCCAACCTAAACCTCCCCTGGCAGAACTTAGGACTCTGCCCTCTTGTCCTACTGCTGGTTGCCTGGGAGAAGAGACCAACCTCCACCTGGCTACAACCTCCTCTCAGGTAGTTGTAGAGAGTGATGAGGTCTCCCCTGAGCCTTCTCTTCTCCAGGCTAATCAACCCCAGCTTCCTCAGCCTCTCCTCATAGCCTGGTTTCAACCCCTTCCCCCTTCAAACCTAGTTTAAAGCCCTCCTGATCAGCCCTGACAACTTAGGAGCTAGAGTCCTTTTGCCCTTGCTTGACAGATAAAGCCCATCTGACTCTAGCAGGCTAGGAACCATAGAATTAGCCCCATGGTTCGAAAAAAACAAAATTCTGCCAGCACCACCAATCCTTTAGCCACATATTGATGAGTTTTCCTACTCCTCTCCCCATTCATCCCTGCTACTGCAGGAACTGAGGTGAACACCACCTGTGCTCCTGTCCCATTAACTAATCAATCCAGGGTCTTGAAGTCCTTTATAATTAGCCTGGTACCTCTTTCATTAATGTCGTCACTGCCAGCCTGGACCAAGAGCAGTGGATAATAGAGGGCTGGATTAGCTCAGGGAGTGTCCTACTAATATCACCTGGGCCCAAGGAAGGCAGCATACTTCCCTGTGGGATGGGTCCAGTTGACATATAGGGCCTTCAGTTCCTCTCAGAAGGGACTTGCCTACTACAACTACACTTCTTTTTTTTCTTTATAACTGTGGTTGAGATCTGTCTGGTATACAGGGTGCAACCAGGAGACCCTCCAGACAGATCCTCTTCTTGCTTGTCTTCTACCTGACTCTCAGGGCCTCATACCTGTTCTTTAAGGGCACCATAGGAAGTGATGGGAGTCGGGAGGGGATTCTTTTACCTTTTCATTGAGGACCTGTTTCCATTCCCCACCATCTACTTGGTTTGCTCCATCTGCCTGATGGCAGGAGGGATAAGGGCTTCTCCTGATGGACTTCTTTTGGGGTCAAAAGTGTATAACTCCACCCTTCTATTTCCCTTTCACTCCCCCTAATAGTTCTTAGCCTCTCCACTTTTTTCTTGAGCTCTGCCACTAATCACAGCAAATCATTGACCTGCTTGCACCATACACAGGCATCTCTCACAGTGTCCTCTGGTACTAACACCAGGCTCAGACACTCTGTGCAGCCACAGACCTGAATAGCTGCATCCTTCCTGGGGGGTTCTGTCTTTGAAACAAACTTTGAAAGTTTGTTTAAAATAAATGTAATGCACTAAAGTAACTTGTTTGAATTGCAGTTGTATGTAATATAACTACATTTTTGGCATTTAAAATTTTCTAGTGAAAACACATAAAGAATTGTAATCTGTTCAAAAGGCTACTTAAAATTAAAGTACTGCTCTGAAACAAATAGAAAATAATTAATTTTCTGCACTATTCATGCACAGATTTTTTATAAGAAGCAGCTTCGAAAATGCATGTGAGATTTGGAAGCTACATGTATCAGTGACATATCAGAGTCTGTGGTGTAAATTGTTGAGTTTGAGTTCATCAATAAACCAAAAAATGCCTAATTTTGAACATCTGATTTTGTTCCATTTCTTAGGTTTTTGATTTACAAAAGCAGCAACAAAAATAAAGTTAACCAAATTTAGAAAAATAGTGCATCAATTTATCAAGACAGAAGTTTCTTTTTAAAATTGTACTGTTGATAGTTCTTATAAGTCTGTATGGATGCAGTTAGACAAAACCCAGATTATAACAGCTGATATTATTCTTTTGCTTGTGGCTGTGGTTATGTTAAAAAGTAGGAGAGGAATATTTTAGTTATCTATGTCTTAGCTTTTGTCAAGTTAAATTTGAATTGTGGATATGTGCTTGAATAAAGAATATGATTTAATGAATTTTGGATTTGAAATTGATCATCTAAGTTGATGGTGTTTCCCAAGAAATTTTGGTGCTGCTTGAAGTTATATCTCATAGGTAAGAGATTAGTCCAGATTCAATTATGTAGGGACAGGCCCAAGTTCTGGTCTTTGTCATTCCTTGTTATTCTACTCTAGTTTGGTCTTTCTCGGAAGTAAAGCAGACACTGTGATTTTCATAATTAGTAGAACATTGCAATTAAATGTTAGTGATCCTTTCACAATTTCTCATTTGTGGCCAAGCTGTAAGGCTAAACATTTTGGGTTTCCTAAAAAACTTTCAATTCACCAGTTAAAATGATATTAAAAGAGTAAATGAAGGAGAGTTTTTTGGTACTAAGGCTCGACTTCAATACTTTAAAATGGTGAGTTAGATGTTATTTTGCAATTATATTTCTGACACACACATTGCATTATTTTCTTTCTTATCCTTCATCATTCTTTTATCAGTTTATGAGGTACTGAATGGCCAAGTTCAAAGAATGACCTCTTGGAACTGAGTGTTAAGCAAAGAAGAAAGATAAAATATTGATTTCCGTAGAACAGAAAATTGTAGAAAAAGAGAGCAAATTTATCTTTTCTCTATTACATTACCTGCTAATTCAGGCTCAGTCTCAGTTTTAGAAATAGAACTCTTTATTTAACACACACAACATTGTATTTCAAACTTACTTTACAGTCCCATGGCAACAAGTCACTTAAAAGTATACAAACAGTTTCTCAGAAGTCACTTTGAAAGATTATAAAAAAAAATTGTGTGTGCTTATATATACATTTATATGTATATATATTTATTCACAATCAAACATCATATAAATTTTAATTTTTTGCCTAGATTTAGTTTTAAAATATCTTTATCTTCTATTATGGGTATTGTTTAGTATTTGAAGTGATATTTAAAATCCTATCTAAAAATAAAATAAAAATATTTGTATGTTTTTTTAGACATTGGAGTAATTCAAACATTCGGATTCCTAAAATGGAATCTTTTATTTATCAGTAAATCAATATTTACTGATTGACAATTTTAATTGGGTAGTGATGAAATTGCAGATAAATTATGTAATCATTACTTATTACTTAATATGTCAGTCTGTCTCTGACCTGAACCTTAAAGCATAACCCTGGATGTTCTTACTTAGATAAAAATCCTATTGACTTTATTTCAGTATATAAAATGTCAAAATACTTATGTATTAAAGATTTATCTGTAAGTAAATTAAGTTGTTATTACACTTAACCTATTTCAGTCCTCTTCATTATATTTTCCCAAAAACATATTTTTGTCCTGCAGTTCTCTCTGATCGAGAAAAAGGGTAAATCCCTTTGTAGAGACAATGCTTTCTGCACTGCAAATGAATTTCTGCCTGTTAAGCTATTTTCAGATGTGATTTATCTTGAGGAATGAAAATTAAATGGAAAATTAAGTGTTCAGAGTAGCTTTAGATATTCTATACGTCATTCTTACACTTAATATCACACTTCACGAAGCATAATTTGAGGTATTGGTAATCATATTTTAAATAAGCAGAATTTAAATTCAATGACAGAGAAAAATGGAGCAGAGTTTAATAATAAATATTAGCAATCATTTTTTTTCCCTGTAGCAATTTGCTTTTCCTTACAGTATTCTTTTCTAGATGCTGATATGTAACTAATTGGCAATTTAAACAGTAATTTACTCATTTACAGGTTGGAACTTGGGATCCATTGAGTGGCCTTAACATGACAGAGAATCAGAAAGGAAAACCAGCAAACATCACAGATTCCCTGTCCAATCGCTCTTTAATTGTTACTACCATCTTGGTAAGCAATTATATTTGTTTTTCCAGAAATACAGTTGTGAAGAAAAGCTAATAGAACATGATATACTAATTGCAATTGCAATGAACAGTCTATAGTAGGAGTTACAATTACTTAGAATTTACTGTGTCATAAATGACCTCCAGTTAATCTAGTCATGGATATTTACTCTCATCTAAGTTGCAAGCAAGTCATCCTAATTTTAGAGTTTTATTAGTTGATTAGTAATTTCATTTTCTTATTATTGACTAAAATGTTTGGTTCTTTACAAATCTATTTAGTTCAAGCAGCATTCAGCAGCATATGAGAGGACAAAAGATATTTGTTTAAAAAAGGGTTTTGTCTCTTATCTTAACAATTCTACCCAGCAAAATTTATTGCTTTTGTTTACTGTTCTAACACTATGACATTCTCAAAGGAAAGTAAAAAGTATTTAACATTTATTTAACATTGTTATTGTTACATTTTAAGTAACTTCTTTTTCATTTCCATTGTTAGCAAATTCACAGTAGTGAATGAAGTATTTTTTACTTATAATTGCATATATTTTTTATGTAAAAATAAATATTTACTAATTTCCACGCAATAATTTTGAAATGGTAGTTTTAATTTCAATACAATTGAAAAACTCTTCAGAAGTGTGTCTGCTGTGCTTGTCTGCTGCCACCATTATTGAGAATTTGCAGATATAAAAAAAAAAAATCACTTCCCAATAGTTGTATACTTTGTTAAGAAGGTTTAATTTACCAGTGTATATTTTAACATTTCAATCTAGGATGAATTTTTTTATAGGTACATAGATACAAATATCAGTGGGTTTTTAACCTTTAATGTAAAATAAGCTAATAATTTCATCCAGCGGATAACTTCTCCATTGCTTATAATGTCTTTATTTAAAAATTATAGAAATTATATAAAATCTTCTGAAATACTTTGTTTCATTTATTCCACTAGTTGAAAAATATATAAATTGGAATATGACTGACTCGCTTTCAAACATAAATTCTTGTTATGCTAAGACCAATACAGTTTTACCACAATTTTCTCCTATACTATACACATACTGCTGTTGCGTTGTATCCAGGTAATCTTCCTAGGAGTTTTCTTGATGCTGTTCACCGATATATAAGTACTTCACATTTATCCTAATTGCTCCTAGAATTACTACTTTCCAGAATATTGTCCTGTCTCTGCCAGTGACCTGTTCCCTTCAATACTAAGTAATCAACCAGCCTTTGTATCTTCTGCACACTTCAATAGCAATCATCGTATACTTGATTCCAGATCAGTGATAACAATATTGGGACAAGGATCAATCCCTGCAAGACTACATAAGAAATACTCAAAAACTTAGGGTATTTCAATTTTGTTTGTGTTTTAATATCTATCTATTGAAGAGGTTTGAGTTAATACACTCTATGTATTGCTTCTGTATAGTAGCACTTTAGCTTGCATGATTTTGTTTGAAATAATTAGCTCAGGAGAAGGTGAACTGCACAAATGTAAAGAGCAGTGCTGCCAATGAGCGCTGAGTCTGGCCTGGTAAAGCTCCTAAAAGTAGACTGCAGAGATTTAAGAGAGCTTTCTCTAATCAAGGATAACCTTTCTGTTAAGTATTAACTTTTGGTTGATAGTCTTTTTAAAGTATCTGTCCTCTTCACACTAATCTAAATAACAGAATAAATAAATGAAATATGAGGGGTTTAGATTGGTTGCTCATTTGTAGCTGCCTTTAAAACTGCAATTATTGTTCAGTAAAAGTTTTGGTAATTGCAACAACTCACAACTCTTTTCAGCTATGAAGAATGGTTCTCAGAATAGGTGCTACATACTGTAAGCGCCGTACTCAGAATAGTAAAAGGGACCAAAACCATTTCTGGTGAAGAAAGCACATGTACTAGCTTAATTTTGTAGCTCTATCCTTTTTGTGCTTAACAAATACATTTCTGTTGGACACAAAGCATCTTACTGAATATTCATTTTGTAGCAATAAAAAATAGGAATATATATACTATTTATATACCTTGTAACTATAGCTTTGTGTATAACAATCCTTTTCATACTGTTACTTTTTTTATTTTAAAGCCATCCGCATTGAAAATTTGAATTTCTTTTGCAATTTGTTTAAAAGTCTACATTCTGAATATTCTACATTTTAAAAAGCCAAGACAAAACAAACACCCAACAGAAAATAAGTTTTCAACTTCATTAATAAGGATTTATTATCATTTGATTATCCTAAATTGACTTTGTTATTCAAGCTATCAGAACTCTGATATTTTTTTCTTTAGATTTTAGCTGCAATTATCTAAATACTTTTGTTCTTGTGCATCTTCTACCTTTGTTTTGAAAGATTTTTAATTTTGGAATTCAGTTTTCATGTTCATAATGGTCTGTTCTTAGTGTTTGGTGTTTTTTTCTAAATTGCATACCAGCCTGTACATATCATCATACAGGTTCACTTGTCCTGTTTGTATGAAATAAATGCTTATTCCCTTTCCTGTACTTCATGTACTCTCATAAATCTATTTTAATTTTGTGTACTGTCACAAAATAGATGAATCTGTTTTTAGCTAGCAGAAAACTGTAAACATGATATTTTTCTATTTTTAGTTTAATCATACATAATAGTTTTTTTTTTTCCTTTGGAGACTAAAGGAATATATAATTCCTTACTTTCTGGTTTTGGTATTTTTCTTAGCACCTTTTTGTGTCTTTTTCTGTCATGATAAGTCAGTGCCTAAATGCCACTCACACTTTTCATACCCATTTCAACATCTAGACCCTGCACTCTCTTCTTCCTGAACTAGTTTTCACTCCTGTCTGTATTCCACTCCTCTGTCTTCAGCCACCAGTTCACACTGTAAACTGACTGATTTCTTGAAGATGTAGCAGACATTTAAAGCAAACTAATGTGTTTCAGGAATTTTTCCACCAAAAATGGTAGATTTGCCTGCTTTATAAATTATGTAGCTCATAAATTGAAGATCCCTCTTATCCTGAGATCCAGCATAATGTCTGTGTACTTCAGACTTGAAAGGTACTCATAGAGATGCTTAGCCACAGTACTTTTTTGTATTTCAAACATATGCAATGCTTATCAGAAAAACCTATGAGATTTGAAGGGAGTTGTAGTATATGAATATGTACAGTGGAATCAGCACAAGTTAAAGTTTCACTTAATAAAAAAACCACAATATATCTATTTTTCTCCTGGCTGGGTGCAAGCAGAATATCAGATGACCATTGATTTATATCTCTGAATGATGACTGAGAATGACTTTCTTTGGATTCCAAGTTTACATCATCGTACTGAACACCTTCCCTTAATTCTCTAGTGCTTCAATTCCATTTTATTACTAAAATGTTAGTAATAAAAATATACTTTTATATAGTGACAAGCATCAGTTTATAACTCCACTTCTGGATTTGTACTTATGAATACCAAGGGACGTAAGTCTAGGAAAATACTTTCTGTATTTTTTGGCTCTATTAAGCTTGTATTTTTTGTTTGTTTTTCCCCACAGTGTTTTGAAAATTTGAGACACCTCATAAGAAAATAATGTTTTACTTTCTATTATGGCTAGACCTAATAATGTCTTTGATATTTTTCATGTATCATGGAGACAGTATGATTCAGTTCAAATGAAAAATAGATTAGTACAGTCTGAAGTGTTGCAACACATTGCTTACACATTTTGTGATTTATTGAGTCAAGAGTTTTTGCTTGAAATAAACATCTACTTATATCTGTTTTACTTTAATGGAATGGGCACTTAGTACACATTCTTGGGATACAGCTGAAGTAGGAAACTGCTTTGCAAATAAAAGGTCTGAAGAGAAAAAATAAGCATTTTGGACACTATACAGAAAAGAAGCAGATACCAGTAAGAAATGACTTAATGTAGGATTGGAAAAGTATTAAGAGAGTATTAATAACTTACTGACCAGACCTCTTAACAAAAGCTTTTTATCCATAACCAAACATTATAATTATTAAACAGTAGCACAGATACTATTGTAGCCCTTATTCAAATTGGTCAGAGTAAGGAATAATAAAACAGTGTGAAGTTAGAGCTAAGAATTCCAGAAAGGGTTGAAAGATTTCTTGTTAACAAAATATAAAAAAGCATCAGCATAAAAGATAAAATGTCTGAGGATTACTGAAATGATCTTACAGCAAAATAGGCAAGAATGTATCAATGAGCTGGATTGCTCAGTGAAGAAGATCCTGCTGTGCTTATTAAGTAAAAGAGGCTCAAAACCATGAATTGACGATCCCATTTCCTTCCTGATACCTCACATACTTAAATTCTGCCCCATATAATTCAGGTTTGCTTGTAATGGAAGGTAGAAACAAAAATGTTTTCAAGAATCTTTTCAAGGTTCCATAGACTGAGGGATGTGTAGACTGTAAATATCTGAGTGACTCCAAGAGTAAAGGTCTACAACCTGCGCATGTGAGCACTCCAAGCGACACTGGAATTTCATCATGCCTACAAAACAGGCCTTGAAGCTGTGTAAGCACTGCTCAGCAGTAATGAAAATATCCCTGTGTTATAACACTGTTATGAGCACAAATCCAAAACAGACTAGTTAATGTGAAGAACATGTGTTTTGTCTTAGCATAACTTCTGCTTGGCCAGTAGTATGCTTTTTAAAGGAATTACCATTTCACCTGTAGAAACTGTTTTCCTTACAGTTGCTTTCTTTGAGATGTTTCATATCAATTGTCTGAGTTTATTAACAACTATTTTCATACATGGTTTTTGCTCTGACACCATCTCTGCTTCTGAAGAATTATTCAGTGATCCTTGTAATTTAAATGGCTTTCACCTTTCTTGTTTTCTGTTAGGTCTTTGTTCTTGTCAGTATTACACCTAGAAGTGCTCTTCTGGAGTTGTTTGCTTATCTGTTGTTCGAAAATTTCTGTCAAGTAATCCTAGTAGTTTCTCCATACAATTAATTTTATGTTCCCTCCTTGTTAATTGTATGAAGATCAGGGATGTACTTTTTATAAATATGCCTGTAATCCTATTAATAGAAGTATATAAAAATCAGACTCACCAGAGTCTTGATTCAGTGCTTTATTTTATTTAAAAAAAAAAAAAAAGTGTAAGAGGCAACAGGGGAGCAAATATATTCTGAACACACTTCTTTTAAGAACAAGATTTCTCCCTGCATTCTCCTTTGCATTTTTGGGGTGAAATCTTATATACTCAAGTTTCAGTTTTATATAGAGATAATGTTTAAATCATGAGAAACCTCAAGAAACAGGTTTATATCAGAAATGCTGACAAACAGTTATTAACGATGTCAGATGCCCATGCAATGAGATGCCTTTAACCCCACTGAGTGCTGATGTGGAGATTTAAGACTAAGAGTTTTCTTAAGTTGGCCTGGAGAGTTTTTTCTGATTATTAACTAAGACTTGTATTTGATATAGTATTTGGATCTGCTACCATTTGTCTAACCTTAATTGATTCTTATTTTTTTCATTTTAAAAAATGAAAAAAGTCTGTCCCAAAAGTGAGCAAAGACTGAGTTGCATATTTAACCTATCAAATACAACTTGAATATTCATGTCATATTGTAATAGAAAATTAACACTTGCTTTTGTATTTTTCCCTTTACCTTTATATTTGAAAAAGGCTATCCTACCCTGAGAAACAGATGTAAAAATCTTATGTTTTGATAAATGTTAATTTTCTTCCCATAATTATGATTGTTCTGTCATTCATTTTAATTTGTTCGCTTTCTGTTTGCCCACTTAATGCAAATAAAAAGTCATATTGTACTTTAAGCATAAGAAGACATATTTGAAGAAATTAAATTCAGTATTCATGGAATGTGTATCATAGAATTCACTTTTTGAGTTAACTCTTTTGGGTTTTGCTGCAGTCTTGTAAATAGCAACCTATAACTTGAGACAATAATGCAATAGGTGCTTTCATTAAATTTTTCCTCCCCCCCGTGGGTTTTTGATATTTTACTTAACAAAGCAATGAAAAAACAGTTAAAATACTCATATAAAGAGAAGTATAAAATCTAATACTTTAAATATTTGATTGATATTTGGAGTTTTAATTATTTTTTTTCCATTTACCGAAGTACATTGTTTCTGCATTTTATCAGTCTACATTGTCCATCCAAACAATACATCTGACATTAATGTATGATGCAATTTCTTAAGGAACACATTTAAATTTAGTTCTTATATGAACTCCTTGAAGGTATGTCTACAGTGTTTAGAGTGTAATTTTTTCAAATAAATATGAGAAATAGAATCTTCTGACTAAATTAACTTTTAAGATATATGAAGATTTTATACAGACATAACCAAAGCTAAAGGATTCTACTTTTTATGTTAGTTCTTTGTACAGGGAGTGGTATCGTGACTGTATACATATCTGTGCACATGACTTAAGGCTAAACCAAGAAGAAAGGTGTGAGGGCACTCATTATCCATTCTGCCTTTTTAATACTTACAGGAAGAGCCGTATGTTATGTTCAAGAAGTCTGACAAGCCCTTGTATGGAAACGATCGATTTGAAGGTTATTGCATTGACCTCCTCAGGGAGCTGTCTACTATTCTTGGATTTTCCTATGAGATTAGACTGGTGGAGGATGGAAAATATGGAGCCCAAGAAGATGCCAGCGGACAGTGGAATGGAATGGTTCGTGAACTAATTGATCATGTAAGTTAACTTTTAGAAGCTTTCCACTATCCATTTAGATTTCAAATCTGTCTCTACAAATTGTAAAACTTTTATGAAAACACCATTTGAACACTACTGTTTTCAAAACGCAGATGTTTAAAGAACTAATGCAAGTAAGTTCATGTCCATTATTTCTTCAGTGTGGAATTTGTTTGTTAGATGAAGCATCTCTGTTTTGTGTAGAGAAGCGTGTGTTTTGGCCAAACTGGTTTAGCTCTTCTGTGGCACATGCCTAAGACAAAATATGGAATAAATAATACTCAGAATTTATTTATGAGAATAACATAGGGGGTTTTATAACAAAACATAAATCTTCAATGATCAGTTGAAGTCAGGTCTTGTCTTCTGATAGTGGGTCTGAGATTTTGTCTCAGAGAAATTTCTGTGTATGTAGTGTCCCCCAGGAATCAGTGTTGGGCCCATTTTTGTTTAATATCTTGTGGTAGTTTGAACCTGGCTCCCCGTCAAATGCCCGAACCCACAGTGGCAAACCCCCTTCCCCCTTCCCTTTTTCCCTCAGGGCAAAGGAAAAAAATTATAAAAATTAAAGAGTCTGAAATCAATCTAATTATATAAAAATATATCTATTTATTTATATTACAGTTATATACAATTAAAGTATTCTGTACACAGTGAAGGGAATCCAAATACCCTCAAAGGGAAAGGGAAAGCGAAAAAAGGGGAAAAAGGGACAGAAAGGGACACGGAACAAATATACGCAATCAAACCCAAGAATTAGCAAAATGACTGGTAAAATAAGTCTCACCATGTCCCTCAGAGAAGCAAGATCACAGGGCCAACACTTTCCGACCTCCCGCGTGGCAGGGCAGGAGTCACTGCAGGCCTCAGCCCCCAGATAAGCGAGACCAACACAGGGACCCACTGCTCCCAAACCTCACCGGGAAAGAAGAGAGAGAGGTCTCTAATCTCCAACTTATTTATACCCTGATTTACGTAAAAATCATATGGAATACTGGGTACATGGTCACTTCACTGGTTACCAGCTGGTCACCAGGAAGGCCTAGACCAAAAACATCACATATCTTTATTGATGATCTGGATGAGGGGATTGAGTCTACCACCATCAAATTTGCAGAAGACACCAAGCTGGGGGGAAAGTGTCACTCTGCTGGAGGGTAGGATGGCTCTGCCAAGAGGTCTGGACAGGCTGGATAAATGGGCTGAAACACAATGGTATGATGTTTAATAAGACCAAGTGCAGGGTCCTGCACTTCAGCCACAACAACCCCCTGCAGCGCTACAGGCTGGGGACAGAGTGGCTGGAGAGCAGCCAGGCAGAAAGGGACCTGGGTGTTCTAATCAACAGGAAGATGAACATGAGCCAGCAGTTTCTCCAGGAAGCCAAGAAGGCCAATGGCATCCTGGCCTTTATCATGAATAGTGTGGCGAGCAGGACCAGGGAAGTGATTCTGCCCCTGTATTTGGCAGTAGTTGGGCTGCACCTGGAGTACTGTGCTGAGTTCTGGGCCCCTCGGTTCAGGAAGGATATTGAGATGCTGGAGAGTGTCCAAAGAAGGGCAACAAGGCTGGTGAAGGGGCTGAAGCACAAGTCCTGTGAGGAGTGGCCTGTTTAGCTTGGAGGAGAGGAGGATAGCTCTCTAGAACTATCTGAGAGGAGGTTGGAGCGAGCAGTAGGACAAGAGGGCACGGTCTTCACCTGTGCCAGGAGAGGTTCATTAGAAAAAAATTCTTTATAGAGAGGGTAATCAGACATTAAGATGGGCTGCCCAGGGAGATGATGGAGTCACTGTCCCTGAAGGAATTTAAGAGACAGGATGTAGCACTTAGTGCCATTGTCAAGTTGACATGGTGATAGTGGATCATGGGTTGGACCTGATGATCTCAGAGGTCTTTTCCAATCTTGTTTATTCTGTGATTCTGTAAACACAGACATTATTTGATATTAATCTTTCTTGAAATTTTAACAATAAAATACAAGAAATAAAACAACAACATCCACATATACTGATATACACATATCTGTCAAGACAGATACCATTACAGTTACCTGCAAATGAGTAAGGGAGGCATTACTTCAGGTCTTTTAAAGCATGCTTTTTTGGTTGGTCATGCCAGTTGAATTCAGTCTCTTAGAAATATTTTAGTCAATAAAAATTATGTATTGTCCCTTTCTGCATTTATTTGGGTGAATTGCTTGATAGCATTTTCTCTATAGACATGTGGTCAAAGACTGAGATGAAACATACTCTGCACATCACTGTTATTTAAAATAGGAAAAAGAGAAGACTACTTTATAGTTAATTCAAGTGTAACCTCCTAATGATGGCAGAAACTGCATGAATAGCTTGAAAAAAATATTCACTAATCTTGTTTCAATTTGCTTTAAGATTTTGGCAGATGGGCAGAACATGTGCTAATCAAAATATTCACATTTACTAGGAGGGTTTTTCTTCATGCTTTTCTAGTAAATGATAATCTGGTATTGGTGTTGCAACAGATGTTGATTATGCCTGACTTCACACTTTCAAGAAGAATGCGTAGGAGTATTACAGTTATATTATCTTTAAATGTGTGTATGTGTTATACCTAGTACACATACACATAGAAAACAAACATATTTAACTACACTCTCTGTGCATCTCTAAACATGCACATTTTTATACATGAATAAATGCATAGGCCTGTTTAACTATTAGACTTGATGGTTGCTAGGCAATACCATCATCTGGAACTAATTTTCCATGATTGAGGTGGATTTTGTGGAAGTATATATTCAAAAGCAAAAATAAATAACATTTTTATATACCTTTTATTATTCAGACTTAAATAATTTTTAAAAGAACTAGTAGGGCATCCTAAGCTTTTTACTAAGATAATCTTGAAATAAGATGCATTTGAAGAAGTTGCAACAGTAACTTGTGGAACTGTAGGTTTTCCCATCCTTTCTTCTTGATAACGAAGAATGAAACGTGTGTTCTTTATTTCCATAGATAATATATAACTAAATGTAGATTAAAATTTATTTTGCCTTTTGAAATAACCTTTATTTAGGAGTCGAAAAAGTGTTCAGAAACTGTATTAGTACATCATGGAAGATGTAGTACAACTTCATAACCTGGACCTTTATTTGCATGCATGTTGTTGGTACATTTTACTAGCAGGCAACACTTCAGGCCTCAGAACTGATGCACGAGAATTTAGTGAAGAAATCCAGATAGACAGTTACCGTTTGATGTTTCCATATGATTTGTACTTTGCATCGCCCATTAGCTTAGCTTTTCAATCTTTCTCTTCCCTTAGAGAATATTTTTAAAGTGTCAAAAAGGCTTGCTTTGTTATAAAGTGATTTAATAAACTCAATTTCTATATTTTTGAGAGGTAAAATGATTCTGTCTGTGTTTTTCAATTTGAGCTTCTAATTAAAAGAAACAGACTACAGAGTAAAGACAGTTCTTAAAGGGGCCATAGGTCTATTTAAAAATGTTTTAAGACATTGCTTTCTTTTTATCTGTTTTTTATAATTTATCTATCTATCTGTTAAGTTCAGGCAGAAAGGTTACTATACTGTAGTGTATGTGTTTGCAAGAGTAATGTGTTCACATTTATAGTCCAAGAATAAATAAAATGGATAATTTTGGTATATTACTTATGTAGAAATGAAGATGTACAATTTATATAAAGATGAAAAATACCAAATAAAATATAAAATTTAATTAACTGTTTAAATCCAAGTGCTTGAGCTCAAAACTCTGTGTGAAAAAAAGATGATGCTATGTGAGCTGAGCTCAGCATATTATGTCGGTCTCAGGCTTGAAATTTTATAGTGTGAACAGAGGCTAAAATGTTTACATCAGGTTTTGTTTGTTTTCAATCTCCTTTCCCATAGTTTGCTCACATTTACTCTTTCTTTGACTGTTTTACTCAGAGTTCACATATGCATTCTGATATTGGTCTCCAAACAATAAATAGTTTCCTTTTGAATAAATGATAACTGCCGAAAGTGAAAAATTAGTTCATCTTTGATGACTGATTGATAATGAATTCTTATATGAAAAGACAGAAGTCTATAGAGCTGCAAATGCAAGAGAAATATTCACTAGGACAGCAAAAATAGATGAGATTTCTCAATGAATAAATTTTTAGTATCTCCAGTTAAGCTGTCTGATTTCTTTGTCATAATTTTACATTCAGTATTTTACCCACTTCTCAGGTTAATTCAAGATATGAGTGCTCTATATTTGAGGGAGAGGGAGCTAAGTTCCAGGTATTTCCATCGTTTATGTATGCATTCTTCATAAAAAAGTATTCTTTATGCTAACTTTCTGTTAGAAACTGTTAGAACTTTCTGTTAGAACTTTCTGAAAGGACAGATTTATTGAATTTGTTTTGAACTGAATTATAAATTCCAGATATTTTAGGTTGTTTTGTAGTCTAAAAATTGTCATGACACTGTATTATATTGCATGAGATATATAGTTTGAGCATGTAAATTATGTTCCAGTATAGCTAGCAGATAAAGGTAGAATGAAAATATATAATTTTGCTTTTTTTTCTGTTCAACATTCCACTTTGCACATCCAAAATTACCTAAAAACATTCTTATGGTTGGGTTCTAAATCAGGAATAAAATTACTATTTTATTCTTTGAGAGAGTTATAACTGGAAAGTAATTTGTTATTATATATATAATATTAAAAATAATCTTCTTTTTGGCTCTTTGAATAATTCTTCTACAGCACAAAGCTTATGCACTACAAATAGACTCTAGGGCTTTCAAATCTTTTATGATTCATAAATAATGACAGAAAAGGTCTGATTTTTGGATCATGATTGCTCTTTTATTACATGTGAGGATTAAATTGGAATTTGTTATCTCGGAAGAGTAGGATTAGAGAAAGAACTTAACTTTCTTCCATACTTTTCGCTCCATTTCAAATGTTATTTCATCACGTTATTTAGACCACTTTCCTTCATATTTACAGAGAGAGGTTGTGAATATGAGACCAGTGGAGATTCAAAAAAAAGAAAAAAAGGATTCTCCAGAGAATGTATTTGTATATGATAATATTTGAGTTCACTGCTGATAAGTTAAACTGGTACTGGTAGAAACATAATGAACTAGTTCATGTTCTGAGGTCTTAGTATAAGCAAGAGCTGTTTCAAACTATTTAGGCCATAAGTTTAAAACATTCTCCTATATTGATATTTTAAAATATTTATTCCAATTACATTAACAGCTACAAAATTATCAGTTAAATCTAGAAATGGTTATTTCTGTGTCAGGTCATGGACCAGATCAACCTGAGTACCATCACAGGGCATGTGCATGACAACCAGGTGCATGAGGCCCAGCCAGCACAGGTTTATGAAAGGCAGGTGCTGCTCCTTCTGCAACCAGGTGGCCTGTTTAATGGATGAGGGAAAAGCTGTGGATGTTATCTACCTAGTCTTTAGTAAGGCCTTTAGTAATGCCATTTCCCAAAGGATTCTTCTGAAGAAAGTGGCTGTTTATGGGTTGAATGGCTTTCCCCACTTCTCAGTTGCGGCCAGTCCTGTTTAACATCTTTATCAATGATCTGGATGAGGGGATCAAGTGCACCCTCAGTCAGTTTGCAAATGACACAAAGTTAAACAGGAGTGTAGGAAGGCTCTGAAGAGGGATCTGGACAGTCTGGGTTGATGGGCTAAGGCCAATTGTGTGTGAGATTCAGTAAGGCCAAGTGATGGGACCTGCACCTGCATCCTAACAACCCAACGCAGTGCTACAAACTTGGAGGACAGTGGCTGGAAAGCTGCTGGTCAGGAAAGGCCACAAGGATATTGGTTAACAGCATATAGTCATCTTGTAAGTGTAGATAATGTAGCAGGATTGTAAGCTTATGTCAAGGGAATTCCAGTTGGACTCACTTCTGTTCTAATGGGATTCGAGCCCACTAATACACCAGGAGTTGTGACGAGACTCAAACCTACTAGTACATCTTTGTTTCTGGTGGGACTCAAATCCACAGTTGTTCCATCACTGACTGATGAGAGGGACACAAAGTGTGGAATTATAATGGATTTTCTCTTAAGCAATGCACACACAGTGGCCCAGCCTCGTGTTTGGGGGCCGTGATACTGAGGCAGGCAGAGTTTATTTATCACACATCTGAAGAGGTAAGGTAGGCTAAGCAGTTACCAGTATGTGAATAACAAGTTCATGCTTGTCCTGTGCAAGACCTTCATATGTTCTTCCTGGGCAGATGGTTGGTGGTGTATGTTAATCTTCATTGTTCTAAACCTGTGCAGGTGGAGTGGTTCCACACTGGCTCCTGGATAGTTGCTGATCTGGGAACCTTGATTTCATTACTAGGCCCAGGTCACAATATTTTTCCATTGTCTGACAGTCTGAGTAGCTCTCTTTGGCATTCACTGATTTTAGTTCTTAACATTTCACAACTAAATTTTTGCAATGAACGTGGAAAGTGTTTAGGACTCCTTCAGAGGAAGGGTTTAAAGTAAGGTTAAAGGAAACTTCTTTTTAAAACTGTGACATTTTAAGTAAAACATCACCAAATAAATTATATGGCAGGGAAGTATTTTAATATTACATCTTTAATACACTGAAGAAATCTCAGCTCAGTAGAAAAGGTATAATAACATACACTAAACTCTTGAGTACTCACAAACCACTTGTTGGATTTTAGTTTGAGTGGATATCAGTGAGAGCAATATAAATACTCAGCTCAGTAGAAGCTGTAACATTTTACTTATCTTCAAATGGTTTTCACCTTCAGAATACATAAATCTATCTTCATTTTGGAATTTCAGTCTTCTTTTCTCATAGATTTCATTACAAAATGCCTTGTTCAGCTATAAAGCTTTCACACTCTATATAATAATTTATCATTTTCTTCTATGAGTTTACATTGGATACGTTGAGCACTTTTACATTACAAAATTGGAACTTATTATTTAAGAAATAATAATTAAGTATAGTACTTATAGAGTTGTCTAAGCTCCTTGTAAGTACAAAATTTAGGCAACATTTTGGACAAAATTTGTGAGACTTAGTTAAATTTTTTTCAAACCTTAGGTCTAAGTTAACATTCACAACTGAATCTACGGTGTCATTTGATGCAAATTTCAATCATGCTAGATGTATTTTACATGTAATAAATTTGAACTCTGATACTTTGGAAAGTTGATGTTTTGAGGGTAATATTCCATAAAAAACATAGTGTTTTGGCAAGTGTGCAGTTCAGCTATAGTTGCTTGAACCAGCAACTCTGGTGAATATACATAGATTTTAAGCTGAATGACTATTAATTTCTGCTGACCTTGCTTTCAATGTTTTTCCAGTATTTTGGCATTTTATTTTATTTTTATTTTCCCTCTTTTAAAAAAAATATAGCAACAAAACACAATTCACTTTTTTTCTGTGTTCTCTGTATATAAGATAAAATAAAGTACTGCTGTTCTATTTCAGTTTTCTTATCCTTATCTGTTTATATTTTTAGCTTTTTTATTTTTAATTTTTAATTTATGGCTTTCCTGATTTATCTGTTTGGCCATTTGAAGGCCATCTGTTCTGAGATAATTTTTATTTCTTGATATTAATTTATTTACCTTACAGACTAAGCATTACTGTTCTATGCTGAAGCTCTCTTCTCTGAATTTCCAGTAATCATTATTAGTTCAATTTGTTAAGCTATACTGGCAGTTTTCCAGCACAAGCTTCTCTTTAAACAAAGATACCAATTTGCATTATTTAATATTTCAAAATAGCATTCTAACTCCTTACAGTTATTCTGTGTCATGGTATAGCATCCATGATTCTTTAACTAAGTGCTTGTAACATACCTTTCATGTATATGTTTATTGTCTTAAATATTCGTATTATCTACCAGTAATTGTTCGCATATTTCCTTTTCCTCATTAAAGTAGCATTTCATTTCTGTGTGAAATCTGTCATGGGGTCTAGAGGATAATTTATTATGACAATTTGTAGTGTACCAGAAAATATCACTTGTGCTTTTAGTGATTTTCAGTTTAATTGCTAATGCATTAATCCACAATTTCATGTGCTCCTGACCTTTTTTTTCCAAAGTAATTTATCCCAAGCTGAATAAGCAGCAGTGTGTCCCTGACAAGCAGCTAATCATGTCTTTTTTGATGCTTGATATTCTCTTTTTCACTTAAAGCAACTGTATATGTTCATAGAACCTCTCTTCAAATACCTTTCATATCTGAATTTATCATTATAATTCACTCAGATATATAGACTATACATCTTCTGTTCCTTTTTGTTTGTTTGTTTTCTTTAAAGTGAAATATAAAGAGATGGTCTTCTACATGACCATGAAATGCCATTAGTAGCTAAAGTTTTACTACTATTTCAAACTAACAAGTAAACATTGATATCTATACTCGGAAGATTATAGTTTTCATGGTTACTTTGTCACTCTCTAATAAAGGTTGTGTATGATATTCCATGGAAAAATGTTCAAACAGATCCTAACTCATCAATGTTATGCAGGATATAAACTTTAGAAATGCATAAAATCGTAAAAAATGCCAGGGAAATGATGAAAATCCCCTCAGTAATCTAATATGCCAAAGAAGTTCTGTCTAAGCCAGTTTAGGTCAAGTATGCAAAGCATGTGCCTTAATTCAGCTAGGAACATATATGTGCATATCTGAATTCCCTATTAAAGTGTTACTGATTTCAAGTACAGGATGGACTTAAGATGTATTTTTCAATAAAACAGCAATTGAAAATGAGAAATGTGTTTTCCAAAAGGGAAGGGACTTGAGACATTTTGTAAATTTTGAATTTTACAAAATTTTGGATTTTGTAAAGCAAAGCCTAGCAATATTTCTAATTTTACAATAAGGAATATAGAATAACAAAGTATACACTTTTTCTTAAGGCTTATAAATGTTAATTCGTGATCTTTTCAGCTGATCACATCCTATGTTGCCCAAAGAAACTGGATGAAAAATTTTAAGTACATTCTCAGTTATTTGACACCAGAAGTGGCAGGAGATTTTGACAACAGGGTCTTTTAAGTGCTCTGAGATGTGTGGAATTTTTTCCAGAGGTCTGTACTCAGGGGGTAGTTCAGTTGAAATTTCCTAACACTAAGTGAATATTACTGTTCTGTTTGTTTAACTAAGTAATGTTTTTTCCTAAATAATGTTTTTTTTTACAGTTAGGGTATTACAGATATGCCTAGTGAACGCACTTGGTTATATGAAATCATTAGGTTTCAGTTACAGAGAAAAACTATGTAGTGAATAGTTAGAATTAATTGGAATTAATTTTCACTGCTCTGCCCATCAAGGCAGTGGCATGAAGTTTTTAAAATTAGAATCCAAACAATAGCTCTTTAGCTCAAGCACCATCTATGCTTACAGTAATGATTAGGAACTGATTGGATCCAGTGCTGGGGCTGTATTCTTACAAGTATTAAATTTTTCATATCCTCATACCTTATCTGATCTTTCACTTTTGTTGCTATAATGATAGTGAAGAATGGTAGAAAATAACAGGGGGATTATTGTTTTTATGATATGGCTGTTGAAGTGAAATAGAAGTAAAAATTAGAATTCTCTAATAGTAGAGTTCATTTCCATTGGGACTTATCCCGTTTATTAGGTAAAATCATATGTCTATGTTTTTATTCTGCCTGTCCTGGATTAGGAAAAATTGATGTTTGGAGTTGGTCGCATCTAGTAGAAATTAACTTACCTGGAGAAAATTGATAAAACAACTTCTTTTTTTAAATATGTGTTTTTCCTCCAAGGAGGTGATTTACAATTGTGTTTTAAATGTAAAATCTTCAGCAAGTTATTTTTGAGCATATCATGAATCTGTACATTCAGTATGTTTCTACAATAACTATACTTCAGTGTGCAATACTTGGTCACTGCAAAGATTCAAAATAAAATTAAGTTCAAAAGCTCTGTGCTGCACTTGTATTTTACTCATCTCCAACAAATTTCAACATACCTCAAAGTGAACTTTTCATGGATGATAGGGAGGACGGACTGTGCACCTTGAGTAGGTCAATTTTCATCGAAGCATCGTTTTGGTAAAACAGTTTCAGGATGTGCTGGTGGGAGATGTGTCTCTGGGAATGCTGCCCAGAATACAAAGTCACCCATAATGTTTGGGAAACTGAAAGGTATTAAGTATAATCTGCTATTCTTAGACATCTAAGATAATTCTGTTGTTTAAGGAAATTATACAAAAGTCAAATAGTCAGAGTTGAAAAAAGATACAGCAAGTGCAGCCTTACTTAAATCCAAAATACATCAAATGAAACTGTGTGTGTTAGGAAGAAAATCGTGTACTTTGTCACAATACTTTAAAATTGATCTGCACAGTCAGTTTTTTTCTGCAATTTCCTGACCTGTGTGGGCACGATTAGCAGTAATGTGTGGTAACTTCCAAAGATGAGTAACTTCTTTTCCTGATAATGTATGTTAGTGTGAAAAATATCTATATATACATACACACATACATATGCATACCAACTGCATATAAGGGCTTGTAAAGCATGTATGTATATTTTTATGTGAATCTGTGGGACGTAGTACTCATAAAGTGCCAGTAGAAACTGTGAAACAATATAGATACCTGTCAGGGATTTCTAAGTCAGGATACTGGATAAATAAATGCCATACTGAGGCCAGGTTTTACATAAAAATCCCATGTAATGCAAAATAAATGGTTAAAGTTTTCTTTTAAGATTATAAAGTCAAGTTCAAAGAAAAGTATTAAACTTGAAAGACGATTTTTTACTTCTTGCTCTGCTTCAGAAATGTATTCAATAATCTGTTATTGGAAGTAAAACATTAATTTATAGTATGGAAAATAGGTTGTTACTAGAAAGCCCCTTGCATTTTGATAGAGGTTTTTTTTTTTAATACCTGGATTAATATTGTAAAGAATGCTACACTTACTCTAGAATAAGTGTCTTTTCTGGATAGAAAAGTAATTGAGCTATTTCAGATACCATGTGCAGCATTCAGCCATCTCACTTCCATGGCTTAGCATTTTCAAGTTAGTTTGAAAGTAACCTTTCTGGCCCTCAAAAGATCTATTGAAATACTGTGGATTTTATAATTTCAAAATGTAACAGCAAGACTAGTGAAGGATTTACATTTATATTATTGATACAGTGTAATAGCAAAGAAAAGACAGTTCAGTTAGGTAAAGCCACCACAGAAGTACAGTGTCATTGCTCTTCTCTGGAGTAATCCAGTTGCTATTAGAGACCTGCATAAAGGTGATAGACTTTTGCTGAAAGAGCAGTAACAGCTTAGATATTTGAGAAATTTCTGATTGTCTTTGTAATTGTATAAAGGATTTATCTTCTTTATCTATTACTTGTACCTTAACAGGGGAATGTCATAATATTGTTGGGAAACAAGGAGGCTATATGCAAACTAGTTTCACTAGTTGCAAACTTTGTCTATATCCAGAATACAAATAAAACTGCAGTTTTGTTACAGAGATGAGTTTAGAGAATTGGAAAGAGAAATTACTTAAACCACAGAATCAAAGAATCACTGAGGTTGAAACTGACCCTAGCTATCTCCTAGTCCAAATCCCTGATCAAAACATTGTCAGCTAGAGCAGGTTGCTCAGGGCCATGTTCAGTCAACTTCTGAGTGTCCTTAGGGATGGAGACTCTCCAGTGTTTGACTATTCCTAAAATAAAAAGTGAGAGTGTATTTAAATGGAACTTCCTGCATTTCAATGTGTACCTGTTAGCTCTTCTTTCACTAGGTACTACTGAGAAGTTTCTGGCTCCATCCTCTTTACTTCTCCTTCCCCTTCAGTTATTTGTATCCATTCATCAGATCTCCCTGAGCCTTCTCTTCTTCAAGCTATCCAGTCACAGGTCTGTCAAGTCTGTCCTCAATTGGCAGGTACTCAAACTTCTTAATCATGCCCATAATTCTTTGCTGTATTTATTCCAGCATGTCCCTATTTCTCTTGCACCAGTTCAGACCTGGAGCTATCAATCCAAATGAGTATTATCGAGTGCTGAGCAGACATCAAGGATCACTAATGTAGTAACTCAGTAAAGATCAACTGATTCTTAACTTAATCTTAACTGATTAAGATTACTTAATCATGAATGATTTTGGTTGGAAGGGACTTTAAAGATCATATAGTTCCAACACCCCTGCCAATGGCAGGAAACCTTCCACTAGATCAGGTTACTCAGAGCCCCATCCAACCTGGCCTTGGACATCTCCAGGGATGGGGGGTCCCCATCTTCTCCGGGCAGCCTATTCCAGTGCCTCAGCACCCTTAGAAGTAAAGAATTTCTTCCTAATATCTAATCTAAAACTACTATCTTTTGGTTTAAGGCCGTTCCTCCTTGTCCTATCATGGCATACCTTTGTAAGAAGTACCTCTCCAATCTTATTTTGAGCCCTCTTTAGGTGCTGGAAAGATGTTTAAAGGTGTCCCCGAGGCCTTCCCTTCTTTAGGCTGAACAGCCCCAACTATCTCAGACTGTCTCCACAGAAGAGGTGCTTTAGCACTATGATCAGTGTCTCTCCTCTGGACTCTTTCCAATAGATATTTTTTTGGTGCTAGAGGCCCCAGAGCTTGACGCAGTACTCCCCTTGAGGTCTCACAAGACCAGATTAGAGAGCGAGGATCACCTTACTCAGTCTTCTTTTAATGCAGCCCAGGATTCAGTTGGCCGTATGTGTTGGTTGCAAGCGCATCTTGCTGGGTCAAGCTGAGCTTTTGTCCACCAATACCCCCAATTATTTCTCACCAGGGTTAGTCGATCCATTGTCCACCCAGTCTCTATTTGTACTTGGGATTACGCCAATCCAAGTGCTGGACCATTCACTTGATCTTGACGATATTAAAGGGATTCCAGTAACATGCATAATGTTACTCAACTATCCATCCACTTTCTAACTGGGCAGTGGTTAGGATGGAATTTGTCTACATCTGCCTGTTATGCTGACCAGTGTTTTTTCTTGTTATGTTGTATGTTCTTATTCATTATATATTTGTACACCTCTGTTCACCTTTGTCTTCTAGAATGAATCAAAACTTCACATAAAACAAGGAATAAATTATAACAGTAATGACATTTTAAAGTGTTTAATAGATTTCATCTTAGAAATACCAGAAACATTTTAACTCAACCACCACAAATTTCATGCTCGGGATTTGCATTTTATTTTCATTAAAGCTGATTGTTAATAAGTTTATCCTGGTATCTTCAATATTTAAATAATTGCTAGAGCTTGGATAAGCTTTATTGAATTTAAGTAAATGTAATAAGTTTTTCAAATGAGCTAGCTTGTATAGACCCTAGGCAGAACAGAACTTAATCAGGATATTCTGCATAATAATACTGCTAATATTTTTCTTCCTTTTATTCGTGACAATATTTTTGAGTAATATAATCTTTATTATATTAGCCATTTTTTATAATTATGGGACATGTAAAACATAGTATGATATATAAGATTTTAACACTACTATTTTTTATTTTATATTTGATCGAGTTTTCTAAAAAGATCTTATTTTTTTATTATTGTTTATAATGATGACCATTTTTAATTCAAGTGTAAGACCCTGGCATCTAATTATTAATTGAGAATTCCAGAGTGTCGATTCTTTTAAAAATTAAGTATAGTCCTTATCATGCCTGCATCAAAATGCAGGTGAGGGAAATAAGTGCACAGGAGGTTAATTTTGTCCATATTAATAGGTTTTATCCCATTAATTAATTAAGCTGATGATAGATTTCAAAAAGTTATGAATTGAAAATTGTTAATCAAGAAGTGGTAGCATATCCTGCAGTGATCTACTTCCATACAAATTTTATACAAAAATTTTATTAATAATTTTGATTACATTGAGAAATATTGCAGATGACAAAGTAATACAGAAAAGTGGGAGTAAGTCAAATTTGTCACAAGTCAAAGTTTATTACATGATGAAATGAGTTCACTGAAACAATTTGATAAAACCTCATCTGTTTGAGAACAGAATTTATGTCAAAATGAAAAGTTATAGGATTTCTTTTTTTGTTCTGAGTGCAGTAACTAAACGCTTCCAGGGAGCTGCAGTAAATCTGGAAAGTATAATAAAAATGTTATCTATAAGCAAGGAATCAATGTTACCTGTGCACTTTATTTCATAAAGTTGTGCTGAGGAATGGTGTCTTATATTTTAATATTCTGTAGCCATCTCTAGTACAAAAATATAATGTTAGGGAAAAAAAGAATATTCAACAGCAAAGAATAACTGAAATAGTTTAAGTACTTCATAATGGGAGAGTTTTTCTTTCCTGTACTCTGAGACACAATACATACACTGTCTTGTAAATAATGTCTTTGCTTTTTCTGTGAGCATGTGAATCTTGCTCTTCTAATGCAACGGTTGATAGGATGGGGAAGGGCGAGCTCCATTCCCAGGGGATCTGGAGGGGATCAGTGCTCCCCCTCCACGTGGTCCCATCGCCGTCGCAAGAGACAGCACAGACACAGAGACGTGTAGGGAGAAGGCAAAGAGATCATTTATTGTTAGAGTGGCTACTTATATAGTTTCCGGTGGGATTCACAAAGTAGCCAATGAGAAGTTCAGGGAGTACAGGAAAAAACCAATAGGAAGACTTGAGGATATCTTCCTAGGACATACCAGAGGAGATAACACTTGCCCGTGGGGGTTCTGGGAAGAAGAAAGTAAGTTAGCAAAAAGACTACAAGAAGCCATCTTGAAATATGTTCAAACAACAGTTTCTCATATATTGCTGACCCAACTCCCACATTCTAACAATTAGAAGAGCCCTTTGTGCAAAAATTTCCAGACTGAAGTGATAAGAATTAAGTCTGAGATTTTTTTATTGTTGAAACTTACAGCCATCCATCATCCTGCTGCATACAGTTTTGTGGTTTACTGCCTCTAGTCCTCTTATGTACAATTTCTGTAACTGTTCATTAGACTGAAGTTGGTGCAAAAAACTTTAGTGAAAGTGTCCTATAAATCAACGGATAGAGACTTTGTGGCTATTTTGAGTGAGTACTCTTATTACATCTGTTCAACTATTAAATCTAACCCATGTTGGCATAGCCAAATGAGATATGACTAGAATAAACACAAATAAGAGGAAATATTGTAAATTAACTACTAGAGAGTTAATGATGGTTTAGTACTAGCACTTTTCCTTGACTCATTATTCAGATAACAAAAAAGGAGTAAATAAAAAACAATTCCAAAAGCCAGTTCTAGACAATGCTAGGTTGATGAAAAGATATCCTTTATCCTGTTTAAAACCAAGGTAGGAAAGATTCCAAACATTATTGTCTAGTTAAATTCACATAAAAAGTTGCTTCTGTAGTAGTGTGCAGTAGGCAAATTTCTTCTGCAAAACATTTTGCCTTTTTGTTTGTTTGTTTGTTTGTTTGTTAGTTTAGAAGATCTGGATCTCTATGTAGATGATCTTGTTGGTTACTAGATCAGGACCCTCCTCTAAAGACTAAAAGGATTGTAGCTGAAACAACCATTAGTTACCACAGCTGTTCAAGACTTTGCCAAGAAAATAATTAGACATAAGAAAGTCTAAAGAAATGAAACAGTTGTGTAATATTACTGTGTCAGTAAAATGAATCTGAGTAAACTACCTGTCTTTCAGTAACTTATTGTTGCTGAACAGTAAATATAGAGCTCAGTACCTATTTCAAATGTGTTACTTGAGCCTGTATCTATTGAAACTGTCATATTATGTCATTTTCTTATGTTAAATTACTTTATTATGTTAGTAAAGTAAAAACTGCTATTCCATCTAACTGCCGTTCCATCTATATTTTATATTGTTAGCAATTAATTTTAAATTATACAAGTCAGGATCCCACAAATAAGAAGGTATGACATCTAAATTCAGCTACCAAATATGGACTTCCTGCTTCCACTGCTTGTCTGTAGAAAGTTTTTCATTGTGTGGATAGACAAGCAGTGGACTAGCTTATCCAGAAGAAGAGGAAAACCACCCTTGGAGCTTTTCAACACTGATTGGGTAAAGCCCAGAGCAACCCAGTCTGATCATGTAGATGCTTAGAACAGAAAATTGCACTAGAGACCTCCTGATGTCTCTTCCCACCTAAACTATATGTTGATCTTGTGAAAGGTAACAGAAAAACAATTTATCTCAAAGTAATGTAGGTGGCTAATGAAATTAAAAATAGTAATAATTTCCTAATAAAGTCTTAGTGGATTCAAAGGAAATGAAGATATTGTGACAAGACCAAAACCTTCTCACAGGGTGTACTTTCTATAATGCAGCAGCATGAACAAGGCAGTTTAGGATAGACTGTAAGCTTAAAAGCAAATTACAGTTCTTAGTTTTTCAAATCAGTGGCAGGGAAATGCACTTCTGTGAACAGGAATAATGCATAAGCTCTTTGTGCATTGAGTCTGTTAGACAGGTTTAAAGAATTGAAGCTGGACTTTAGCCTTCCTCTTTTTATCTTAAGGATGCATTTTCTCCAAAGGGAATGTAACTGAAATTCAACTCTCAGGTTAACAATCCCAAAAATTTGAGGTGGCTGAAGAAGTTTACATTTTGACTTAGGGTCTTAAGCTGAAGAGACATAGTGGATTAAACAGAAGCCTTATGAATTTTTCCTTTTAAAAAAGCATCTTCCTTTATTTTTAAAAGTAATTGCTGGCAATAAGTGTATTACTGCCTATATAGAAGTAAAATTACTAAAATGCATTTTCCGTATATGCATAGTTTGTGTTTATTATACTACTACAATATGATTGTACTGACTGTATAAACAACAGAGAATAGATAGTGTATGACTCCATTTGCATTTTTAATATAATAATTCATAGTTGCTACATCGATGAAAAATGTTAGCAACAAAATTCTTACAGGAAGACTTCATTTGCATTAGCTAAAAATGCCATTATTATGGCTGAATATTCTGTAGTTGTAGAGTCTAATTAAAAATAACTATTAGCCATTTTACAGTTTCCATGTTTAGATTGTGTTTAAATTCTTCATTCATTTGAATAAAATAGGTGAGACAAAAGCTTTTCAGAAAATTATCATCAAAAGAAAATACAATATGTTTGTATTTCCTTTCCCCAGTGTTATTAGTAGAAGCTATAAAATGCTTCCAAAATTCCATTTCCTCTCAAATTAATGTGAATTTTTATCTGGGTTATATTTTATAGAGTTAATTTTCACAGACAAAACATCAATATCTGCAAATAGCCACTTACATAGCATGGCATGCTATGACCATGCACTATTTCACATTTACTTGCAGATCTTGCTGTTAATTGTAACTGTATGCATAGACTGAATTCAGGGCAATTTTAAAATCTCTCCTCTTAGAGATTATGTACCAAACTTCAGCCCTGTAAAAATGAAAAAATGTCCTCCCTTTTATTCTTTGAATACTACTTTATGTAAAATAGTCAGTAAACAAGCTGCTTAGAAGTAAAATGTAAATGAAGAAGCAAAGGAGGATGGTTTTAACCTGCTATAGGCACTTCTTAGCAAAAAATAAATCAGGGATATCTTGAGTTTTTTGTTGAAAAATTAACATCTTACAACCACAAATAGTACCAAAGAGAGAAGCTTTATGTGTCTGTGCAGATAAATGCTTATCCTTTGTCCCCACCTTGGTCAGGTAGCTGTTATGGTCAAGATCATTCCCACATGTACCATGCAAGAGGTCCTGGTGCTGATAAGGGACACTTTACTGCCCAACTGTTATGACCAGTGGAAGCTTCACCCCTCAGCTGGTTTGGTCAAGGCTTATCTGAAGCTCCTGAGTTCATAGAGCAGGCCTGGGGGGTGGTGCAGGGTGGGAAGGGAAAGGATGCACAACCACACATTATCATCTGCAGTGCAGGCCTTCAGCGCATAGTATGGCTGTACAACACTTCCATTTTGCTCAAGACTACACCTTGTGTTGGAATGTCTTCATCAGACTTGTTTCTAGTTGCTGTTGTAACCTTTAGTTGGCACAGAATTTTTCTCTGTAGCATCTAGTTTACCATCACTACTCCTTGGATGCTATCATAAAATGACTTTGATTTCAAGAACTCTAAGGTCAAGAATAAGTATTATTTAAAATTGTGTTTTCAGATAAATCTTTTTTGTATTTTTCCTTTAAGGAACAGAAACATGCATATATTCATTCTAAAAAATGGACTCATCAATTGTTTCCAAGTGAGATAAATATACTTTGGAATGAAACTTATCAGAAAGCCATTTTAGGATGTATTGATTTGTTAATGTTCTTGAAAGTAGATTGATAAAATCCTAACTTTAAACCATTCTTCTCCAATTCACACTGAGAAATAAACAACAGAGATTCTCTTGTATTTTTTTCATTGTAGATAAGTGTAGGAGGCACTGATACTGCATTTCTGGAAACTTGGCTCCTGATTTCTCTTACTTTCAAGTAGTGTTGCTTTCAGAATGGAACAATTGCCAGGGGAATTGAGTATTTTAGACATAATATATATTTTAAAAAGTGGTTTCATGTGGCAGTATTATATTTTTAAGTCAGTATTTCTAGCAGCTATTTTTCCTCAGTTAGTAAAGACTCTGGATCTTCTTTTTGTCAGATGCTTAATTTTTCTTCTTACAGTAATATTCTAGTTCAAGAATATTGAAACTGAATTACTAAAGCTCTGAAGAGAATCTTGAGATGGAAAGTTATATGCATAAATTTCGTATCTGTACTCTCAAGCTGGGATATCTGATTAACCTGTTCTGTCATATGAGACGTATTACTTCTTGATCGGTTATTTTTCTAATTGCACCTGTAACTTGGCTCCACTAGAGACAGTTATAACCTATATTCATTGTATATACTTCTGTGTCCATCTAATGACCAAGGGTTGGATTTCCTATAGTATTTTTTGGAAACAAGTTATTTGTTACTCACTAAGATTCTGTTAAAGTTATAAGACGAAAATTCACAACTGCCAGTAGCCTTCCAAAAGATTTGTTTTCTCTGTCTTTGTCCAGCTGCATCTGGTGACAATTTCTAGTGAGTTGGCTTCAGACTCTTAAGTCTGCTAGTAGCCTCACATATTTTGAGCTCTTATGTTTTGCAAACTTCTACATATTGATCTATGACTTTTAATGCAAATTAATTTAGGTTTCTTACTTTACTGTTTTCTTTCTGCATCAGCTGAAATATCATCAATAATACACAGTCCATAAAAAGTCATCCACTGTGGAATAAAGCCTTGCTGGTTTGATTAATACCTCTAGGTTCTTAATACCAATGGAAATGAAGTGCATGTATTTTTTTGGACCACTAAACCCTTGCCAAATTAAATGAACAGTGCCAACAGGATTTTACATTGTAACTGACTACAGGAGATCTAATTATATAAATTCTTATAACATCAATAGTCCGTAGCAGAACTTTGTGTGAGATAAGACAACAAAAATAAAGGAAGCACTGAAATGCTAAAACATTGTACGGGATTTTGAGGGTTACACAGTATACACTATACCAACTGAGCAAAAAGTACAGGAATGTATGAACTTATTTTATTGGGAATAAAATCTCTGTATCTTGGTTTAGAACAGGCATACTGAAAATGGTGTTATTTGCAGCTGTGTCACAGAGATACACTACTTGGGCAACAGTTTTCCATGGTAGCTATATAATTTCTGTCATTACATATCTGTATTTACATATAGTTTAAAAGAAATTCTTAGTTTACTGATTTCCGAGTCTTGTACTGTATAATTTCTCACTCTGGCCTTTCCCTTTTCATATGTGCACATGCACACACACATACACACATGCACAGGAGTATTTCAAGAGCTTTTGATAGAGATTAAGTAGATGCTGTAGATTTCTTGTCACTATGATTTCTATTAAATTCTGATTAAAAGAATAGTCTAGATCAGTCACTAATCTATGAATTATTGCCATAATAATTAAAATTAAATGTAAACTTACAAAATGCATTCTATTTTATGATTTAATTTTAAAAGCTCCAACTGATTAATGGCTATCTATAAGTTTTGTAGTGATTCCCATAAACAGTTGTACTTTGTTAGAACTTACTCACTTAGCAGCCTTTCAGGCTTTTCAATTTTAAAATGCTCTTCATTTTGTACCAATTCTTTTTTGCTAAAATAGGAAGAACTGCCTCCTGGCTCTTTCCCTACACTTGTACAAGCCTATTCAGATCTGCTTCACAAATATACTTGCTTCTAAAGGGCACAGTGAAGCAGTGACAAGAGAAGACATATGTTGAAATGTACATTTCAAAAAGTTTTAAAATATGTGATAGTGGATGTCCACGTTTTCTGCAAGACGCAATTATTTCCTTCATTTCTATCCCAGTGACAGTGCTTTTAATTTTCTCTAAATAATGCTATGTCAGTTTAGGAATGAGGAGGTAGAATAAGCCTGTTTCCTTACTCATAGGGAAAAGAGAGTTTTAAATTTCAGGCTACTTAGTACGAAAACAAACCTCCTCCATATAAAGTTTGTGTTTTGAATAATTTGTCTGCTTCAACTTGTTTCTTCTGACTTATGGACTGTTTCTCTTTTTGTATTTCTGTTAACAGAAAGCTGACCTTGCAGTTGCACCCTTGGCAATTACCTATGTTCGTGAGAAGGTCATCGACTTTTCCAAGCCCTTTATGACTCTCGGAATAAGTATTTTGTACCGCAAGCCCAATGGTACAAACCCGGGCGTCTTCTCCTTCCTGAATCCTCTCTCCCCTGATATCTGGATGTATATTCTGCTGGCTTACTTGGGTGTCAGTTGTGTGCTCTTTGTCATAGCCAGGTAACATGTCAACTTTTGTGATTTTTTTGGCAATTGTTACCATTTTTTTCTTACTAATAATTGTCAAAAGTCACAAAAATTTTCTTTCATACTCTTATATTTAAACTTCATGATGTACAGAAGAATAATTAATTATAAGGGTTCTTAATATTAATATTCTCCACTACCATACTAAGTCTCCAGTTTATGTCACTAAGTCCTGAGTATGCTAGCTACCTTTCTTCTTTTATTTACAAATTTAGAAACACTAGAAAGTTTTCAAAATATCTTTTCCCCATATGTCTGCATTTAGAAGCATGATTGACATGATTTATTTTGTTAGCCCGATTTCTTTTTATGCTATGGTGCTCAAATTGAGTACTTAGTTGCCCATGTTAATTCTAGGTGTCCAAACTGGGCCGTTACCTGTATACAAAACAGTTTATGTAGATTAGTATCTTAGAAGTAGGGTAACAGTAGTTAGTTTTTGTGGGTTTTTTAATTATGTGCTAGGTAAAATCCCTGAGATACTTCACAGAATTTGAACTCTCAGAGTGGAATATATTTGGAAGCTTAGTTGAGGTTTTGAAAGTAAGGAACTGAATACATTAATTATTAAATTATAAATTGATTTTATATAGCAGTTTTTTATCTGTTTTCTTCAACACAGACAAGCAGAAAAAAAAAATTTTTCCTTGTAAAGTTATTAAGTCTGAGTCCAGATGCTCACAGAAGTAGTATTACATGTAAACTTTGGCTTTTGCCATGACAGCAAAAGAAAAAAATAATTCAGAACAGTAAATCAGTAATTCCCGGGGTTATAAATTAACCTCTTTTCCAGATTCCTCATAGTAGTTACTTGTAATTTTTTTTTAAGTCAAATGCATATAAACTATAATGTCTTTTATCTCTTAATAAGATGGGGTCTTTTTGTTTGAGTTAATAATGCAATCTCACTTCAGTCCTGAGATTCCTATGATTTCATTCTGTGGTTCACAGTAGAATCTTCATGTTTTTCTTTTTCTATTGTGCTGTAGTTAGTATCAGGATTCTCCATCTGTCTTTGATACTCTCTGTTTCATTTTAGAGAAGTTGTATCATTCTTCTACTAGGGAGAAGCAATATTTTCAGAAACCAATTTGAAAGTAATTTAGCACCTGTACATAAAGTACATGAGGCGTTGAAGTAATACAGATAACACTGAAACATATTGTGTAATGAATAACTTTGCTGTGTGCCTTCTTCAGAAGCCTGCTTTAAAGAGCAAGACTTATGATGAAAGTTTCTTGAAAGAACAGTAGATTTTAGTGGACCATACAACCAGAGAGTACACTCATTTCTGAAGTGTTCCTGTGATACAGATACCTCTGAAAGCACAGCTGAGCATAAATCACAACTGTTATCTTGCGAAATGCCTCATGTAAAATATTTATGTGTATGTCCAAAAGTTTTAACCCTACTGTTATCACTGAAGGACATATTCAGCATGATGCACAGTGCTTTTGACAGGCAGCTCCCACTAATGTTAGTAGGAGCTGTATGCCTGAGTTCTCACTTATGCTTTGAAAATGTGTCTTGACATATTTTTTAGGAAAGATAGATTGTCTTGAAGCCCCTTTTTTTATTTAATTAAGTGATTCAGCCACTTGAGCTCTCTAGCAGAACGGGAAATAATGTTTGTTTTTATACAGAAGCACTAGATAGTAGACCAATACTGCTGAATTTTTTTTTTCACTTGTTTTTGTAAACAACACCATAAATTCCTTATATAATTGGAAGCGTTACCTTTATTGTAAAGCAATATGAAATATCTTTTATACTGAGCAGAGGTTTGTTTTTTGTAGAGTTGTATATCTTTTTTACACCTAAATTTATATTAGCCTTCAGATCTAGAGATTTTCAATAATTCTTAACTTGTACAATCAAATATTGATAACACATTTAGAAATAAAAGATGTAGAATTATGTAAGACAATCTACAGATTTTATTAATAATGCAGAATGACTTAATAGTATGTGATAGCATTTTCCAACACTATCCCTCATATAGGGAAACATGTCTAAGTTAAAAATTAAATCTCCTGCTGAATACTAAAGAGAGAGAGGAATATTATTCAAAAGTAAAAGAGCTTTTCTCAAATACAATTCATAAAAATTATCTGTCATGTAAAAAAAAGATATTTTGAAGTATGGTAGTGAAGAGGACTTTGCAGCATAGTGGTATGTATTTTCAGCACAGATTATATGTTAGGTATTGCACAGCTGCTGTATTTTTCAGTCCCAGTGTTGTGAAACTGTTGGACTGTATGCCACTAAATTAATAGCTTCCACCTAGAGTGTCTTACTAAGAAGATTTCTATTTCATAACAATCCTTCCATAATGAATGTTTAACTACCAGTGTTTCATAATAATTACTATGTATTTCATAATAAGGTGTACCTATGTCTGGCACAGTACTTAGTATTACTGTCTTTTACAATATGATGTTTTATAATTACAGCTCACCAGAGTATTCAGTATAGAATACTTTTTTAAAAATTTAAACCTCCTATTTTTGTGTCAAATGTTTTGTGATTTTATTGTTTCACCACGTCCTCTAAACAATGCTGGAGTGTAAGAGGTTGGTACCTTGAAAATGGAAAGTACCATTGTGCTACCTGGACTTCACTCAGTAGTTAGTGGTATGGTCATATTTAGGAAAAGATGAAGAAATTACTAAAAGGTTCAAGAACCTTTAAGAATGAATTCCTGAAGAGACTATCATAGAGCAGTATATTAGGTATAAAAGAGGAGAAATAGAATAGAAATCTTAATCAGTTTTTTTATTTATTTAAAAGAGCACTGGATTTTCCTTCCGTTTTGAGAACCAGATATAAAGTGCTGGAATCTTTCCATACTCTACAAGACAAAAAGCTAGAAGAGATTTATGTGTCAGCTGGAGAGCTTTTCTATTTCATTCTCCTCTTGTAGTTCCCCCCAAAAATATGGTTCTACTTATGAAAGTGTAAATTTTTCAATGCAGGTAGGAAGATCCTATATGTGTTGTACACAGTGTTTTCTTTAATTGTCATCTTTTGTGGGAGTTATAGTAGACCATGATTTCTCCATAGATATAAAAACCTCTAATCTTGTTTGATTCAATTGTTGAATCTCAGTAGTTATGGTGTTTTGTCTCTAAAAGTTCCTTTCTTTGTTGTACAGACTGATGACTGATAGATAAACCCAGTCTGCCTGACACTAAGCCTATTAATTTTCTGTGAACTGAGAAATTCACATAACATTTTTTTCTCTTGTGAAAACAGTAATAGATCTGTTTCTGATGCCAGATAGCAGTGTGTTTTTGTGTCTGCTAGCAGTGTCTTGTGTCATCTGAATCTTGTTGCGTTCCAATACCTTCCCATTATGTCTCTGCCTTTTCTTGTTTCTTTGATTTGGAATCCCAGTTAAATTCACAGTTTACATGTGATTAGAAGGAAAAATAATACTGCAGTAGATTTTGCCAACTCCTTTTTGGAGTTCTGTCAAGTACACAACATTTTTTGATCTGTATAATGAGAAATCTCAAATAGTTGAATTTCTTTTTATTTCTGTCTGTTGGTGCAAACCATAGTTTCAGTTCAAAGCAACATGCTGTTTTCTTACAATGTTGTATATCAACTTCATAGACACATATTGTTCCTTCTTTTCCATTAGTCTGTGTACATGAAACAGACGTTTCCTAATTTTGGTCTCTGCAAAATCTAACGTGTTGATAAGTGAACATTTATCTTAGGCTGTTCTCTGTGAAGAAGCTTAGGAATAGCCTGCTGCTTCAAACTTGAACAGACGCCTGAGCATTATCTATCTCTGGAGTGCATCATATCCTTTTGCATCTCATCAGTCTTCATTTTTATTTTATATTTCTTGATCAGCTGATTTCTGTTCTTGAGCTTGTCTGATTGATTTTCAAGCTACTTCTTGAAAACTATCTTGATAGAAAGAAATAACAGAAAACTTCTTTTCCAGTTACTGTGGAGCTCTCATTCCTAAATTACTATGTTGATATTTTTTCAAGTTGGAAGTTAGCATATTTACCCTTTATTCTTAACAGGCATTCTTCCTACTAGAATTATATCACCTGAGGTCTCCCTAGAGAACTACAGCATATGCTATGAGGTGTTTGCAGGAATAAATTCATCATCCAGTAGGGCAATCCAGATGCCAACCCTGAAATCTGCTTCTCTTACAGTCTTACAGTATTAAGACAGTTTCACCTCAATTGTAACACAAAGATTTATTTTTACCTTGGCTGTAATGCAAGTGGGGATACTGTCACTCTACTTTAAAATGCTGTGTAAGTAGACAAGGATAAAAGCACGTCAGAAATACCACACTTTCAAAAATTATTCCGTAACAATTATTTCAAAACCAGAACATTCTATTTCTTTTAAATCAGGTTATAGTTTATGACCCTTAGTTGGTTGCTTCCAAAAGATTCCATTTAGTCTTCTTCTTTTCATATAATTTTTTCTGGTTGAAAAGCAAGTCCTTGTTAATGCTAGAGATAATCTTTATTGTAATCAGAAAGCAGCTGTGCCAGCCTCTGGAACACTGAGTTTTTTTGTCAAGTGCACTAGGCACACTGCATGACAAGAATTTTTCTCTCTCTTTCATGGCTTTTTTAGCTTTTTTGTTAACGGATGTGTTTGTGTAGCTATACCAAGAAATACTAGTGTTATGTGAGAATGTTCTAAAAAGCTTACTTGCTGAATTTCTTCTTTACATGAGACCTGGGAAATTTTTAGATTTCCATCATTCAAATGAAGTTTCAATAAACAAGATAATACAAAGAAGATAATTATAACTTATATCTTATTTTTTTGCACCATGAGTAAATTATTAAGCATATGTTTTTCACTTGGTCTATCCGTCTAAGTATTATAATAAGGAAATTGTACAGTCATCTTGCCTGGACAACAGTAACTGGAAACTTTGTAGGCAACACTTGCCCATGGTATTTCAAATATGTTCAGATATTTTTGAGTATCACTTTTCCCAAATTGTGGATGACAGCTTTAAACTGGTTAAACAGTTTACTGCACTGTATACCATTTATACTAACATATTGGTCGTCCATCTGTTTTCTATGCAAAAAATGCAAAACATACTGGAATTATAATTCTTTCTTATGGTCATCATATAAGTTATGTAGTTATTTTGAGAAGTTGTGATATAGATCACAGACAGTGCTATATAGTCCAAGAGTTGTGGATGAGGATATGTGGCTAGGAGGACATGTATAGTAATGAGATATACAACAATCTCTCAGTTTGAGTTTTTACATTTGGAAAAATGCTTTAAACTCTCTGATTACCTCTAGGAGAGATTTATCTGGGTTACGTATCAGTTTGCAAAGTCTATAGTTTATAAATAAACAACTCTGTATGGACTCATCATCGTAACCCCTCAGGATTTGCTTGAATCACTTTTGAATGCTTTGAATCTCCTTCAGCTGTTCAAGGAGATACAAGACTTTCAAGAGGGTTACAAGTCTACATACAAGCACAACATCTGCATAATAACCTCTATTATAATGCTATTAGAGATCACAAAGAGAAAACTTATCTTTTAATCTTTTTAACGTAAACATTCACCTCAAATTTTAGGGGGAAACCCCCTAGTTCACTAAATCCTTTCTATATTGGTGGTAGATCCCAGATACTATTTACCATGAATCAAAACTACAAAGAAACTATTGCCAACAAAACAACTGAAATAACTTAACTGAGGCTGACTAAACAAAATCATACTCAGATGCCTTTGCAGTCCAACAGAAGACAGAGTACCCCATATTGGCTATATCTCCATAAGCATGTTGAACAAAAACATGTTCACTTGAAGGCAATAAATTCTGTATTCTTCTGCCAAGAAATTGATTTTCTTTTCTCTGCTGACCTAGCCAAACTGCAGAGGTAAGGTATTGGTGGTGGTGGTGTGTTCCAGGAAAGCAGTAGGTCTGGTGGCTTCTGCCTCAAGGAAAGCATCTTGTAATATGCATTTGTTTGTACCACTTGCTTCATCAGTATGTTTTATGTTAATTCTTGTTACTTTATAGATTACCCAAATTGGAATTTTATTTATTTTTAATTAAGAGTATAGTAGTGCCCTTGTACTGTGTGAAATTGAAGGTGGCCTAAAAATTCTTTTCATCCTTTCTGTTATTTTTTTTTCCTCATTATTCTGAAAGCCATCACAAGGTTCTTCAATTCATCACTAATTGTCCAAGAACCTAGGTATTTTGAAGTGCTGAACTGACTCTTAACTTTGCTCATCCTTAAGGAATTTGGTGTCTCTTACTACCAGCAACTCAATCTCTTCATTCTCACTTAAGCATGTGATTCCAAAGACAGAAATTAAAATTTAGATACCTATAGGTAAATCATTATCTTCAGTTGGCTGGACAGCTCATGCAGTCTGTAGCCATTCTGACTTTATTTTTATGGCTTCCTATGTGCAAGCGTTACATACTTTAAAACATTTATTTCCTCTCCATTTTGATGGAACGCTGCAATGCAATCTCCTATAGAATCTGAGGGATACATATGGAAAGTTGTTTCAAACTCATGTTGAGCTATTTTTCATTCTGTGATTTGTCTTTTTTTCAGTTACTTGTTTACATGTTACACTGAATATTTCACAGCCCAAACATGTCAGGATTCCATATATCCTTTTGAATCTCAACAGTGCCTTGCATCTTAGGATCCCAAGGGTCTTCACTAAAGGTCTTGTAGAGGGTTCAGCTGCATAAACGATCTTTAATAGTAAAATCTCCCAAGCTGCATAAATGATCTTTAATAGTAAAATCTCCCAAGTTTTTATTGGTTAATGGCTTCTGGAATGAGTTTACTCACTGAACTTCTGTTATTTTGATTTTTTTACTGACTAGAATTGTTCTGTTTGATTCATTCTGTTTCACAGAATTCATTGCTAGACATCTGCCTGAATGCCATTCACTGTTTATCTAAGTCATGATTTCTAACTGCCTGTGGCAGTTGCATTTGCACTCCCCTCATCTTCAGAACAAGCTGATTGATGCTGGAAGATCTGTCATATGTATTTTGATTTCTTTTACACACTCATATTTGAATTTACATGACCAGTTTTCTGTGACTTTTTTTTTTTTGCACACTATATGACCAAGTTAAAGTATTATAAATGTACATAGTATGAAATTTGCTTTTGAAAGTATCTCTGCAGTCAAAACAGTGACATTTCTCATTAGAAATTTGCAATTCTTTGGTTTTAACTAAAAGCAAAGTAGATCTCATCTACCTCATTATGTGTTTTTATATGTCTTGGATAAACAACTTCTCTAAATACGTCAATATCTGACAACTGTTTTGTCAAGAGTTCTATAACATGACACAAAATACTGTTTCATATCTACTGTGGACAGTGATTTGTTAATTTCTATGTACTGTGTAAACATCCATTAGCAAATAACCCCATAATCCTTGCTTCTAAAAAAACGGCCTGAGGAAAAACTTTATTTAGTTTTAAAAGAATCTTTACACTATAATAACATATGCAGAGGTTCATCCTTATTTTTAACAGCCCTTGCTAATCACCAGCACATATAGTACATGAATATTGAATTGCTTTTATGAAGTAGCTTGCTTGAAAAAAAGTTGAATCTCCAGAAGAAGTGCCAAATATTCTTTTTTGATATTGGATCATTTAATTCTGTTTTGTCAGAAAAGTTTTTTCCTCTACATGAAAAGAAAACACAAGTCTAGACTTGGCACTTTGTATATTTATTTAGTAAGTGATAGCATGGAATACTATTAAATGTGCCTAAAGAGAAGGGTTCCTCTACATATAAAGCTGAATGTTTCAAAGCTAAAAAGATGCTTTTTGAGAAAGATCAGTGCCTCTTATGTTTTTGGAGTTTGGGGACAGAAGGTTTATTTACTTTAAATTTGTTTTACTTCATGTATCTTAGTCTGACATGCATAGTATTGGTGGGAAGAAGAAAACTGTAACTCTCGTCATAGTGCATAGCAGCAGTTTTCTCATAGATATGCAAACCATGAAGTCCTCCAACCCAAAGAACAAAACACAGGGATCTAGTGGAATGGGAATACAATCAAGAATCCAAGAAGGTACCACAGCATTGTCAAAAGATTTTGTTAATTATTTGATACAAGTAATAATTTGAAAATGTGCAAGGTAGCTAAAGACTCCTGTTCCATTAGCATCAGTGACTGAATTTATAGTGCCTAGTATATTAAAACATGAGTTCAAACGACAACTGAACTGTTGAGGAGGGGGTTTTTTTTGTTTGTTTTGTTTTGTTTGGATTTATGCTTTTTTTTTCTCCCCGAAGTCAAAACAGAAAAGCTTATGTAGGAACATTTTATTTGAGCCATTTCACACATGCATCCTGATTGGAACACTTGACTTAACAGTGAAAGGTTTCCTTGAGAAAAAAAGAAGGGGTTATAGGGATAGGATGCAAAATTGAATGTTAACAGTCATGATTACTATTTACCCTTTTTCTGGAGGCCCAGAAACATAAAATAATATTGAGCAAAAATGGCATTAAGGTTTGAAAAGCAATTTTTATGCTAAATGAGCAAAATATATAAAGATTATCATTATTTATCTGTTAAATATGTGGACCCATATGCGATGAATTCCTTTATATCATCTAAATTAAGAGGAAGACATAGACCATTGGAAGCAAAGACAATATGATATGATGGGGATTAACTTTGTAGAAAAATCTAGCAACAGATGTTCAGTGGAATGAAATAGCAGTTTCTGTAGAACAATATTTCAGAGTTCACCATTGAATTCTTGTTTTGCAATTACTTGAGGGGTAAGAAAAGTTGGGTAACAAAACTATTTTATGAATTTTACTCTTTTATTCTCTAAAACATACCTTGTGCTGTATGTAATGCTAATAATGCAGATAAAATTCTAGGCTAGTTTTAGATATTTCTAACTAAATAGTCAAATGTCCAACTATTTGGAGTGGTGTAATGTGTCTGTTAGAGTATAGGGTGGTTTTGTTTGCTTTGGGTTTTTAAAATACACATAGTTTCTGACTTTGGAATTGGAAAAAATTGAATTTTTGCAAATTTAGCTAAAACTGGATTTTCTAAATTTCTCTCTCTATCATTTATCCATTATATTCTGAAAAAAAGAAAAAAGTAAATAGACGTATGTAGAGCTAAATTAAAGGAAAAATGAAACAGAAAAACAAAACTCTAAAACCAAAATAAACTTAACAGAATTTTACCTCTTTGAAAGATAGAGAATTTTTTCCTTGGAGGAAAGAACTGTTAGACCTGGGCCGTGGTTAAACATTATACTTTAAACTAGAGGCATATAAGAAATAAGGAAATAAAGTGAGAATATTTCTTAACTTTAACTGTGGTTCACTATCTGGAGAAAAATAAGATTTTTCCCTACAAGTTTCTGTAGACAGATGTATGGGAATTATGTCTCCTGCTTATCTTCCTGATTTAGCTGTTTCCAGAAGTTTACCTAGCTTACGCAAGTCTTTAGACTCTAACTCATTAGAGAGTATGTCATTTAAGCAATGACAAGACTCAATCAGATATCAGCCTGAAAAAATAAGTATGGTAATTGGTTTTGATGGTGAAACAAAATCAGCAGTGTGTCCTTCAAGCATTTATGTTTTATGTATGGAAGTCACCCTGTGTAAACTCTAATGATGGTGGAATTGCTTTAGTATAAAGCTCATCACACATTTTCAGACTTAGGAATAAAGTGAATGCTTTTTGTTGTTTATTTGTTGTTGTTGGTTTTGTTTGGTTTTGTTTGGTTTTTCTGTTTGCTTGTTTTGTTTTAAATTTATTATAGTATTATCAGAAGTTTGGTCTTTAGCAATAAAAGTATCATTCTTAATTAAAATTATTTGACAATATTGAAAATTTTGAGCATTGTAGTTAAAAATCCCACATCATCTAAGGGATAGAGATGATTTTATTAGAAAATAATAAGGGTTTAAAATACCAAAAAGTTAGTCATTAGTCATTCTTCCAGCACATCAGAAAGGATTTAAATTTAAGTATTTTTTATTAAATAAAAAATTCTGGCACATTGCTCTCATTATACTGTTTGTTTTGTGTGGCCATTGGATGTGTGGCACCTGCACTTGCCAATTAGGAGTTTCCTAAAGACTTTACAGGAGATAGCCTCTAGCTGTGAGAAGGAACCATGAAGACAACGTTACTTTAGCTTCGTGAGATCATTCATATAATTTCACCAGACTAAAGATAGCAAAACATCCATATCTATTGCCTCTTTACTGTATGGAAAAATTTTACGGGGTAAAGAGTGAAGTGGTAGATAGCAGAATGGGGTTATACAATTTCTTTCCATTCTCCCAGATGTGTAAAGTTCTTGACCTTTCCTATGAGAAATGACTGTAGCTTTACAGAGAATAGGATACTTATTTTCTTTTAACATATTTGGTTAATAGAAGTAAAGGTACAGTGTTTCCATACCAAGCACCATCATGAGGATGAAGCAGTTTTCCTCTAACAGTGACATATTACAGCAATTAATTCATGTTCCGGAGCAATTTTCTTGGTAGATATTTTAGAGCAAAAATCAGAAAGGTTTATAGCGTGATGCAGGTTAAGATAAGTTCCTATGAAAGAATCCACTGCTTAGAAAATTCTCTGGTTTTGAGGCTGACACAATGTAACCAATGAGCCCTGTCCAGAAGAAAAATGGAAGCAGGCAGCAGAATTTTATGCATTGCACTGCTTTGCTGTGCTCACAGAGCATGGCAAAGTTGATGTCTAGTTGCAAAAATATCTGAAAAAGACTTCTAATTAGTCATATTTATCTTCCACACACTTCTCTCTCTTACTTTCTCTCTCTTGCTCTCCTTTTCTTCTAAATGGACATGTTAGAGTGGAGTGAGTAGTTAATCATGTCAAAATCCTGGTCAGTGTGCCCTTCATTTACTGTAATGAATTTTCACCTTGCTTCAAATGCAACTGTAATTAGACAAAGTTACCTGGTAAATGGGTACCAGAGGCCTTTCATATCTTTCTGTTCAGCTGATGCTAGAAGCCCATTTCTGCCTCCACCTTACAAGTTGGTGGGGATTTTTAATGTTCATAACACCTTCCTCATCATCCTGCTTTTTATACTGTATAGTCATTTGTACCTGCACAAAAACAAATTTCAACACAAATGAGAGTCATGGTGTTGTACCGCTATGCATAAACCTAAATGGCTCCACAAGTGAAAGCAGTGGAAATTTCTGGGTGGTATGGAAAGCTTAGTTGGGCTTTCCTATAATACAGGACAACTTTCAGAGCATCACCAAGCAGGGTCTTGTTACTTGGCAAAGAGCAAATGCTTGCTTTAAAGAACTGACAGTTCGGAACGAGTAGTTAAATTGTTTAAACAGTTAAATAGGAAGAAAATTCCTATGAGGTGGGAAGAAAGTGAAGTGAAAAATGAGTACATTTCTTAAGAAGTTGGGTTCAGCAGTCATAGTTCTTCAGCTACCTAGGCAGGAGTACATTTCAGTTTGTGGTCTACATTACAGAGCAAGTGAACTTTGAGGAAGTATTAATTTTGGCCTCAAGGCTATTCTCACATGAAGTCTGGATAAGATTCAGTTGACACTGGTGGAATAACAGGTTGTCCTATGGCAATGACATTAAAATCACTTCCAAGTTTGTCTTTCTATTGAGGAAGAGCAGCGAATGAGGAATAAAAAAAAAAGAGGAAGAAAATCAGAATGGTTACATTTCAGATTAGTTTGTGTGGAAAGGAATGTGCTTGTAAGTATTGAAACTTGATGGAAAGCTGTGCGGATATATGGGACAGGAGCCTGCAGTAACTGCTTTTACAGAAACATACAAGTTGCCTGTAGGTCTTTTATCTCTGAGACATTGGTGTTGCAGCAGCTGAATCTTTCTGGTGTTCTTTAACTCATTTGTTTTGGCAGTCTGGTCAGAGTGAAGGTAATGGACTAGATTCAGATAGGCCATATGTTACTAGAAGCAGCATGTTTGAAGCAAGTGATGGGGTTAAATACAGAATGAAGTTAGTGGTCTTTGGTAAAAAAAAAAAAAAAAAAAAAAAAAAAAAAAAAAAAAATTTAGTTTAATTGTCCTTCCTAGAGAGAGAGGAAGAAAAAGGAGTATTCACAGTCTATTTCTGTAAAAAAGAATGTTACTGCACATGCCCAGAAACAGTTTGGATCTAGTCCCTAAATTGTTGACATACTGCTTCTAGAATCACAATTTCTTTAAACATAATCTGGAAGAAATCCTGTGCTGAGCAAGAATTGATAAACCTATTGCCCTAACAGAGTATTATCAAATTGGAGAGCTGGAGGGGTGAATTCCAGCTCATTGACAGAGCCATGAAAGAGGCACCTAGGTGGTGAGCATGTGAGGATGGGAGTTCCTGACTATCAGTGCTGTCAACAAAAGAAGCACAGGTATCTCGTCAGTATCAAGCTGAATAGATTATAGGTAGTTTGTGTCCAGCCCTCAGGGTTTTATCTGAAGGTGAGAGGAAGTTCTATAGATTACGAAAAAAACCAAACAACAAACAACCAAAACCCCTCTCCCCAAAAAAACCCAAACAAAATCTTCAAGTATTTATCCACAACTGGGATGTGGAACTGCAATTCAGCAGAGTCCCTGAAGTAAACACTTGTAGTTCAGTTTGAGTTACTTGTAAATTTAAAAAGTGTCATGTTTTTGAATTCCTTTAACCATGGTCTTTCCAAGAGAAGGCCTGTGTGTTCCATTACCAGTAAATGAAATATTTGTACAATTGTTGGTACAGTTGAGAATTGCAATGATATAACCAGAAGGGATGAAACATTTTGGAATCAACTGTCAAATAAGGCAATACATAATTGGCCTGTCATGTACCTGTAGAAGTCAATGTGAAAGCTCATACTGGTTTTGATAGTGGCATAGTGGATTCTGAAGACAAGGGCTGGGGTCCAGGGCTTGCTTCCTGGCCCAAAGGCCAGAAAGTTTCATATGATTAAATGCTTTGTCATCCCAGTTTTCCCAACCACAGTGCTTACCAGAGTTTCCTGTCTCTTTGAACCATATCTGGGCATTATCTGAGCACAACATGGGCCAAAACTTTGAGGAGGAATGCACTAATGGATAAAATGTATGGACAATTACATGGCATTGCTGAAGTCCCAGCCCTTCTCAGTTCATAGAATGATACTTATTCCTGTTTATTTTAACATTTTGATGAGATTTTAATCAAGTATTTTAAATACAGAATTATCAATATATATTTGTATTGATAGTTAACAATGTAGAGATAATAAAAAAAGAAAAGGAGTTTGCTCCTTGTTTCTTTGAAAAAAAACAACCACACACAAAAAAAGCCACCAAAACCAAACCACCTAAAACAAACCATAAAACATCAATTCTCCAGATTTTAACTTGTGATGAAAAAACTTTTTATTTTTAATCTCACAGTGATATAGAAGTGCAAAAAAATATTCACTATAAATAAATACTCCACATAATCCCATATTGCACAGTTCAAGTTGGTAATTTACTGATTTTATTTAAAGGTTTTTCTATTTTGACAATTTTAAACACATAAATGTTGCTCTTGAAAATGTTTTAATGGCTTGTTCTGTATGTAAAAATCACATCTGATGTGCCTATATTAACAGATACCTTAGATACCTTATTATGTAGTGATCCTAGTGTCATAATTTTTTCTATTCCTGACATTCTGATGAGTGACATTTAAAGCATGTATTACTCTAAACTAGATAACTCCTTTGCTGTGATGCTCAATGTCTGCTATCAAGAAGGCTGTTGCAATATCGAATGCAAAGTCCAGATTTGTTGCACAACCTTAGAATGAGCTCACCCCACCTTTTTTTAAGGAGTCCATATATCTTTACATTGCAAAATATGATTTTACACTTCATTATGTGCCTTTAGGAAGTCCTCTGCAGTACTCTACTTCCCTTAAACTTGTGACAAACTCTTGAATGAGTTGAGGAAATCAGTAGGTGCTTTACTTTTTAAAGAGGGAGCATTTGAATTTCTCAAGTACCCTTTTTTCTTATACTGTGTTTTATTCTCTTAACGAGAAATAATTATTAACTTATTACTTTATATTACTATTATAGGATGAAGTATCACTGTTGTATATTACTAATTTACAATCTCATCCATAGATACAGAATAACCATCGTAAAAATCATGTTTTTACTAAGATGGCAAGATCTTCAAATTAGTAGTGCTTGTGAACCCCTTATTACTGCAAACATGCCAGTCATCAGCAACAAACAGTATGAGCAACTTTGCAAGGCCCAATAGGGTATTACACGTTGATGTACTAAACTACACCAAGCACTTGCTGACCACTTTTCCTATAAAACATATTTGGAGAAAGAAAAAATATAGATCATGAGGTTTATTTTTATAGTGAGAAGAGCCAAGTTATTTTACACAGTAAGCTTAGGAAAATTATATTGATTTTAATATCATTTTAGGGTTGCTTAATGAGTCATTTTCAATTCAGGAATAATTTGAAGGCAACGGAGATAATAAATACTTCTCTGGACAGATATAAACAATGTATTACTCCATTTTTTAATGTATATTAAAACAATCTAGAAATTGGGAAATAGAAGCATTTTGTTTTTTAGAAATTAATGTTTCATGGTTTCAGGATGTCAGAGCATTTTCTAGTTTTTCATAGGCACAGGATTTTTTTAAAGGTAATACTCTTCTTAGTACACAGTAGCATTATTTGTTGACACGTGACAGAAAGGTAATGACTCTAGTTCAAATATGTGCAGTTTTACTAGAATTAAAAATTCAACTATTCCTTAGTCTGGGCTAAAAAGAATGCAAATTATACTATATAAAATTAATTCTTTTTAAAACAGTAAAAATTTTTAATTGGAGTAGAGAAAGATAAAGGAGAAATGACGGAATTATAGGAAAGAGAGAATTATGTGGAGAAGATAAATTATAATTTATTATTTACCCTTTTTCAGAATGCAGAAAAAGAAGGAATATTAAATCAAATTTAAAATAATATATTTAATATAGAAAAGAGAATTTAATTACTTTTATTTTTGTAGATTGTTAATTAACCTTTAGAACTTCTCTCAGGCTAAAATAAAAAGAGGAGTGCTTTGTAATAAAGCTACAGTGATTAGATATACAAGTGCATCTGAGGTAATTCTTCATGTGTAAAGCAAAGAGTGGAGAGTTATAAAGAATCTTTCCCAGTAGTGTGTAGGCAATTTTCAGGGTTTTTTTCATCTTCACATGAAATGCTAGTACTAACACTAGTCAGAATCGGAATATGTTTTTGCAGAAACTTCCATTATCTCTTTTCCCTAGTTCAGACAGCAATAGTGTTGAGGGAAAAAAATCGTCAGTGTGGAAGGAAAATAGCAGGCATTGTCATTTTTTTCAGGTTGAGATTTAGTATGATAACAGTCCTACTGATTATGACAATTTTAGTAAAATAGTAAATCTACCTCATAGATGGTACTGTGTAATGTCACTTTATTTCATGTTCTGTGTATTTCATTAACCTGTTTACACTGTCTGTTGTGTAAATCCTTTGTTCATCAGATAGATCCATAGTTCAATTCATAGATTTGGGAAATTTTACTTTAGGTCTACAACATTGCCAAAGATCATGGAAAATACTTCCATTAACTTCTCTAGACATTCGTTAAGGTCAATTTGAACACATAAACCAGCGAACAACATGGAATGCAGTTCAGTAGAAAGAAATATGATATTTCAATGAGGTGAACACATATAGGGTATAATGTTCTCCTGTGTTTATTGAGTTAGTATTTGAAGCAATGGTGAAAAATATGGCCTTCAGTTTGGGCCTCTATAAATGTTACTGGCATCATGACCATTATGAAACAAAAGCTGCAACTGTCATCTAAGTTGGTTCAGAATATGCACCTGAATATTTATTTTACTGTAGTAAGTGACAATTAGGTAAGTTTTTCCCTACTTCCCTGTTAATAATTTCTGATTTACAAATTTTTGTCTAGTAGTTCAATTAGGTTAAATGGCATGTTCTGAGACTGAAAGTTGTTGTTGATTAAAATAGTTTATAAATCATGACAGAGTGGTAAACAGGTAGTGTCTCTTACTTGTGAAAAAGTAATTTCAAGAATCATGAAAATAATAGTTAATGAATTTGTCAGCTGAATAGAGCAATATGGAAAGAAAAAAATAAAAAGACAAAATTTGATTCTTAATGAGGTAAAGGTAATTTTCAATATAGGTAAAGGTTGTTGTGTTGTTTGGGTTTTTTTCAGACACGTCTAATAACTGCTGATGTTTAAGCAGTTTTATCTGTAAAAATGAATGTCATATTTTGTATTTAAAATGAAAGGATCAGAAAAACTTTGTACATGGGTATCTTTAAAAGTGTCTCTACCTGTTTACTGTCCTGTCATTATTAAAAGCCTCACAAACAAATATTTTACTTTTATTTATTGTATGTAACTTTGACATCCAGTTTTAAAAAGACATAAAAATGCACAAAAAATAATTGGTGCATATAAATAATTATAAAATGTAATGTGATCTTATGTATTTTATATAACTAGTATTTTTATTTAAATTAAGCATATATTTATCCATATATTTTATTTGACTATGTAGATTCAGTAAAAGTTAGTGCCTATATATTTAAAATACTCTTAGGGGCAATCCAGATAGGAATTTGTTGTGTCTCATGCAGTTTTACAATATAATAAATTGTGACATAAAAGCAAATATGTTTAGTTAAATTATTAGTATCATCATTTCCATTGATTGAGAATACTTCATAAAATCAAAATACGGCTTAGTTGTTTGATGCTTGCAATAATACTGCTTGCATTTTAACCCAATTAACACAAGATAATCCATTGGAATACTTAGCTCTTTGCATTATTTTTTAATAAATTTGTTCGTTTGATTAAAAATCAACCTTATTTTTTTTTCAGGTCAAAAAAATCAGTACATTCAGTACAAACAATAGTTTAACCACTGATTTTTGGTTTTGTTTTAAAGAACAGCAAGAAAAGAGGGTTTGTGATGAGGTGAAAATATTTTTGCTGAATTGCCTAATGTGTTACAACTGTTTCATTTACAGAAAACAATACCATTATTGTGTATGAACCTTTTCCTCCTTCATTCTCAAATTTAAAGCCACTCTGCCATCAAGAATGTATGTATAAGAAATTGCTTTATAACAAGGAAAAAAAATTCAGTTATAATATAAAGCAATTTAAACTTGGATGGATCAATTATACTGTTATATCCAAATGACCTACAGCACGTGTTGGATCCATTCTGTCAGTCCTTAATCAAAGAAGCATGGATAAAGTACTAGCAGTTTTTCCTTAATTCTTTTATTCTCTGTGTTTTGTTTAAAGAAATTTTGAGAGCTTTTTTTTTTTGGGGGGGGGGGAGTTTTTTTTGTGTTTTTTGTTTGGTTGGTTTAGTTTTGGGGTTTTTTGGTTTTTGTTTAAAGATAAACCAAAATGAATTACATGTGTATTTCTACAAGGAAATATAACTTGAAGATTGGGTCATCGCAGTTGAATGTGGCTGAAAGTACAGTATGTTGGAAATACACTGCATAATTTATTTGTTCAGGAAGGTATGCTCTTAAGTAATGTATCTGAATCAAAACAGCAACTATTTGATTTTTGGTCTTTTTCTTTAAAATTCAGAAGCAGGGATATTTCACATATGAAAATGAATAAGATAGAAATAAAATCAGTCTCTTTAGCCGTTATTCTTTCCTTACTGTCTTAATTTTTTTGTGGCTATAACTAAAAATCAGGATGAATCTTTTGAGAAGTGTGTGTGATGATATAATGCTCTTTTTTCTTTATAATTCTACCTTGTTTGTAGTGAAAAGAAAATGTTTTGTTTGAAGCTTTACAGCGTAGAATCAATTGACAAATTTTTTAAACATGTATTTGAAAGCATATACTTCTCCAGTTGCCTGATTCCTTGTTTGTTTCTAAAACATGGAAAGCTAGTTCAGTTTAATGTTTCATGTTTCATTTCGGACAATAATTGCACAGGCAAATTGGAAAGGAAAAGGCAGTATTTCTTGAACTGATTAATTTTACTGATGTTTTCAGATATAGATAACAGAAACGAGAAATCTTTCATTGCCTGAGACTGAGGAATTTTACAGCTGGATAAGTGTTTAGATATAACTAAGCAGGATTCCTAAGAGCATGGACCTGAAGGGTTTTGGTTTTCCAGTTTCCTCAAAAGCTCTAGTAATCACGCAGTACAATATTGAATGTTGCTTGAATTAATAATTAATTATGTCCTATTTCATTTTCTTTCTGCTTCTCAAAACTGGAAAAAGTCATTACCACTTGTACTAGCTTGTTATTAGATCACCCCAGTTGCATAAACATATCTGAGTCAGAACAAACTACCTAATGTGCTCTCCTCTTAAGTTTGAGTGGCTACACAAACTGCACAGTAATTTCCTTTTATTTTTTGCATTGTGAAAAAAACTACTAGACATTGTGAGCACAACTACTAGTGAAATGAAGGCAATATGAGTTTGGCACGATAACAACATAATTGCTAATGATTTCTACAACTTCTGTGGTTGAATTAAATTGAAAAAAACAATGCCAACAATTCTCATAGCATAAACCCAGAGCATTCAGAATGGATACGTGTGCAATCCTTGCTGCTTCCAAGTTTGTAGTAGTTTTAATTGAAATTCTTACTTGCGTATAATTGAGCCACCCAGAGAGAACCTACAGCAATAATTACTATGCTCCAGTGCATTCCTGCTGGTGTTTCCTTTTTCTTACAACTGAGTTGATATTTGTTCTGCAGTCTGTTGATGTCTGCAGTAACAATTGTAACAAAGTCCATCCAGCAAGAATATTCTTCCTGGACTTTAGGATGTGTCAATAGCAAAAAATTTCTCATGAAGAAAACTATAGTGTCCAGACAATGCAGTGAGTCTGCTCTGAAAACTAACAAACAAAAAACACCCCCCTGCCACACCCCCCCACTATCCTTTGCAGGAAGAAAGTATTC